>JACYFF010031957.1:42011884-42201309 GCA_017589665.1 Selenicereus undatus
CTTTTGTTTTTAATTTATTTTTCCATCCCCCTCAAAATCCATCAACAGAGAGCGAGGAGAGGATCGGGCAGAGGACGGCGGCAGGCGACGGGCAGTAACCTAGATAAGCGGTGGCTGCCCTAGGCTACGGTGTTGCTTGGCCTCTAGCGCAGGAGGAGATGAGATGGGGTTTCGAAGCCCTAAACACGACCACCGCTGCCACTATTGGCATTCGGGTTGAAGGCTAAGCGAGCGAGAGGGTGAGAGCGAGAGGAAGAGGACACGAACAACAACATCTACAGCCCTAAGGAGGAGGTAAACTAACAGAAGCAGGCTGGGAGGAGGAATGTCATCGTCAGCAGCAGGGGAAGAAAAAATGGCAACCCAGCCTACAAACCACCCACTCAACCCATTAGTTGGGTCGTTAGCTTGGAGTCGAGGTGGGTGGTTCTTCATTTCCTAAAATACTAATAATTTATAAAGTTTTGCAATGTTCAATAGTTTGATTCAATTGTGGTAATGAAATTTAAATGAGTTGAGAGTGATGGGTAGGGTGTGGATTGCTTGAGTTTAGTTAAAACCATTTGAGGTTGAAACCATGTTGATTTTGAGGATTTTTGTGAACGGTGCTGTGAGGAGGGAGATTGGGTTTGCATGTGTGGTATGTCAATGCTGTTCTGAATGGCGAGGCGGGGTAGCTGAGGCCATGTTTGGGTATTTGATTTGTGCTATATTTCATGCCATTGAATGTTGTTTATGCTGCAGTACTTTCGTTATTTGTAATTGAGTCCTATTCTCTGCATCATTTCCTAGCTACTGTATCAAAACTTCCTTGCTAGTCTTGAGTCGGTTTAGCTAAATGTCGTACAATAGTCATTTGTTGGTTTAGCTAAGTGAATTGGTCTAGGTGTCATCTGCTACAATCGATCCATGTGGGCTCTGTGTTTGCTTGAAAGATTAGAGAGAAGGGGGAGCCCGCTAAATGGTTCAGTTAATCAGTTCAGCAGTGAAAAGGGTCCCTGAATCGAACTGCGGCTTGGCTCCAACCTGCTTAGCGCTAGCTAGACCTTCTAGCCCTAGTTTGGCATGGTTTAAGGTTTCAGTTCATTGCCGTATCTTGAATCGAAAGTGATGAATAGATTTTCTGCATAGTTCAAATGTATGATTCAGCTGGACGAACCATCGACCAAAAAGTTATGGCAATAACCCTAGAGTCAAGTAAGTGTCATATCGTGCTCATGAGCTTGTCTTTAAATATCTCGCGTCATATGAATTTGAAATGAATTTGACAAACCTTAAGCATGCTACTGATTGAGGAACTCAACTGCTAAAATTCTTTTAGGACTACTTCTAAGTATATAGCAAGCTGGTGGCTTCCGAAATGAATCTTGGTAAACCTTTTATGTGAAATTGGATGCTAACTTAGCTATTCATTCATTCACAAGTGTTTTCTGCCAAAATGAGTAATTATATGAATTTTATAAGACGACTTAACATCATTAAGGCATTTTAGCCTTCTTGGGAATGGAAATGCCATTGTTATAATACAATGGAAGTTTTGATACAAAATGTGCTGAAAGTGAGGCGCATCTGAAATGTTTTGCAATGCTAATGAAATCCTAGGGAGTAGATCTAGAAGTGGGGGCCCTAAAGGACCTTAGCGAGGGTAACACATAAGTTTAGGAAGCAGACCCGACAAATGGGAACCCTAATTCCTAGGGAGCAGAGCTAGAAGTGGGAACCCTAGAGGAGCCTCACAAGGGTAGAACATATGTTTAGGGAGCAGAGCTGGTATGTTGGACCCTAATTCATAGGGAGTACACCCAGAAGTGGAAACGCTAGATGACCCTGACAAGTGTAAATGTCCACTGAATATGAAAGGCCCGGGGCATTGCTATGAAATGTGAGTGACAATCTCACTTGAACGAGCACAAATATGAGAATCTGATGCCCCATGAAATGATTTCGTACTTGTTATCTGATGAAAGCTCCTCATTCAAGACTATGTTAGCTAAACATTTAGAAAAGTACATGTACTTTTGAAAGGAGCTTATATTGAATTCTAAATGATCTTCCAGTGAACAACCACCATTTGATAAATGCTTATTTTGATTTAAGTGATGGTCCTTGTGTTTTATGTGTTAATCCCTTTTTTTTTCTCTTTGTAAAAGAACCCCAGTAGGTAACCTTAACTTAACTCCTTAATGTTAAGTGTTTATGTGTGAATTAAACGCCCTATTGTTCTCAATGCCTAGATTATAGCTTGAGGTAACTTGCCATTGAGTCTTTTAAGCCTATTATGTGATGTAAAACAAGTGAAATTTATGTGATTGTCATTAGTAAGTTGCAAGAATCATAGGTTAGGCAAGTTGAAAACTCTTGTGTGTGGAATGGAAGAAGGGAAGATATGCTATTTGAATTCTGGAGCTTATTGAGGCATTGATAGATATGGGTGGTCTTATATGCTTATTATATGATATTAAGTACCAAATTATGTGTGATTGATACTTACAAGTATTATGTGCAACTATTTTGTTTTCATGGGGTTAAGAATCACTCACTGAGCGTGTGGTAGCTCATCCCCTCTCTATTTCCGCTTTTCCCAGGTTTTTGATGTGACAGAATGAAGTTGATTCATGTAAGCCAAGTTTAATGCCTTGGATAGGAGTTATATACGTATATTATGAGCCAAATTTTGTAATATAATCTAGTCATAAGTTCTTGAGCCTATGTAAAATTAAACATGTTAGTCCATGTATCACATATTAAATAGCAATAGCTTTATATGGCCGTGTGAGCCAACCATCTGATTAGTTAGTCATCTTTTTAGCTGGAGTTGTTTACTTTTGGGATGTAAACCGCAGTACTCTGGATGTGTGATCCGTTGAGTTATACTATTTATTTCGTTCCTATTATTGAACTTTATACTTGGTGCACTCCAGGCTGGTGGTCCATAGGGTTGTGATGCCCAGCGTATAGTCGTTGAGCTTGTGAGCATGCCTTCCATGCTCTTATTTATTGCAGGGACCTAATGTAAGGCTTTAAGCCTGGGTAATGGTCTACTTTTAGGCGGGACTATGTCCGTTTCACCCTAGAATTTAAGAAAAATATTAACGTCCCTAACCCTAGAGGATAGGGGTGTTGTAGATGGTATCAGAGCAAGGTCTTGTGACCATAGGCCACTACCTAAGTTTTGCATTTCACGTAGTGATCTAGATAGGTTTCGAGTAATGATATGCTATAAAGTGTACCCTTGGGTGCAATGTGTTCCTGATGTTTTAGTTGGTTTGACTTATTGGTTATTGTTTGTTTAGAATACATTGATGAAATGAAAAGTGAGCTATGTGGTGGAATATGAGCTAAATGACTTGCGTTCTCATGAGTAAGCTCAGTGTTAGCTTGATCAGTAAATGTTTTGTGCATGCACCTTTGATGATTTAATTGGAAGTTTAAAGTGCACTTGGTTTGAACTCAAATGATTGGAAACGTCTTACCTCCAAGCTCATTCTTTACCCCTAAGGTACGATTTACTCCTCAGGCCCCAAAATGGAGTGAGCATACGTACTTAACGGTTGGTAGAGAGAGGGTTAGAAGTGTTTAAATCATTTCCCATTTGAGAACCCAGAGATTTTGAAATGTTAAAGTCTTTTCAAATATTGAGTTAGGTTTCACTCTCGTAGTTAAGGACTTGTATTCATTTTGTAATAATGCATGGGTTAAAACTCATGAGTGTATGCCATTATCCATGTTTGGATGTTGCTTATGAGTGTATGCCGTTAGACTTATTAATGATAAACTGTTAAGAAGTGGATTAGAACTTGCTTTCTATGCTTGATAATCCTACTAGATGATAGCTTTTGGTGTGGATTTTGGATTGTTTAAGGAAAATAAGTGAGGTTTCCACATACATGCATACAAATTTGGAAGACAAATAGAGTCTTATTGATTGTTATATAAGTGTTATTCCCAGCATCCTGTACACTTGTCATTGATACATATATGCTTTTGTGATTTGGGCTTGTTGTTTACATGGAGAGTATTTCCTGCTTTCCATCATACAACTATCATTAACCAAGTCAACTAGATGTTATGCTTACTATCGTATGGGATGCTATTATTGTTGTGGGATTGGCAGCATCTTGGCTATACCAAACCCCAGTAAACCTAGAAAGGAAGCAAAAGGAAGAGCCTAACAGACTTTAGAATTGTTAACCCACGTGTGTCACTTCCTCACCTCTTAGGGCGATAATCCCTACCTTTCCAGTACTTTCTTAAGCATTAACGCTAAGTACAGAAGCTAAAATTCCCTATATGAGGTTGAACCTTCGCTTCCGTACTACGAATTCCTTAGACTCCTATGATCACCTTATGAGATAGGTGTGCCACGTAGATCCTCGACGTATGTTCGTAAGGCCACTAATGCAATTGTCCTTACTCCAAAACCATTATTAACTTATTGATGACCAGTACCTAACAATTTTGGATGAGCCTAAAGATATACCTTTGATCCTAGGTTGTAAATGAGGATTGCACTCGTGTATACTCATCTAAGTGTCATCTCGTGGGACACTACTGCTAACCTGTGTGTTTTAAAGAATAACCATGGCATTATGTACAATGTAAAGGCCATGGAAGCTTATATGGTTACTTAAATTCATTACGCATGGTCATTTATGTGTTTAAGAATGAGCAGTATAGCAAATACACTTCCTGCAGTTGCTTGGATTGAGATTTGGATAAGCACGTGGCTGAATTAACAAAATGATTTAACTTATGTAAATTGTTTCATGGTATGATCCTTGAGTCTTTATTTCCACTCCATGAATTCTTTAATCTTATGTTATTGTTGAATACCTACATACACACCTATTTAATGCATGATGTGGTTACCATAAGAGTGTGCACTCACATATTCTTGCCTTTGTGCTCTATGTTTGATCGGATGGCATGCTAGTGTACCGATGCTTATAGTTGTATTCTTGACTCGAAGGCTTATGAATGAGTGTGTGTAAAATAATCTTTGGTATGACCCAACTAAACATCTTGACATAATATAACTAAGCTATCTTGTACTATATTTTCTACTAAAAGTGTCATGTACCTTGTGGTGGTTTTCATAGAAGATTCTAGAGTGGTGATATGCTAGCCATTATGCTTGCTACCATTACTATTTTGAAGCAAGGATCAACATTTACACATCTATGTGCTTGCTTATAAATATTTCGAGTAAAATACAAAAGCACTCGGCGTACTCGTGGGCATAATGAAGGTCTAAGAGCAATTGATTTGTGGAATATGATTGCCAATGTGATTAATTGAGTGTATGATATGATGTGACCTACTTGTGCTAGGGTATGTACTTTAGATAATCTACTCGGGATAAAAGGGGCCTAGATTTAAGTTTATGAGTACAATATTCTATTTACAAATTTCCATGATTTAGAAATAATGCGTTCTAAATGGAGACCCTAAGGTAAAACATTATGATAGCTAAGCTATAATTGTATTATTTGATGTAGGAACTTGGTATCAGACTTAATGCAGAGCAAGTTTCGAGCTTGGGCCTACCTTCTCAATCAAGGGTCTTAAACCAAGTTGATCCAATAATGACCCTAGGTCAATGTTGATTTGGGGCCCTTAGGAAAGGTGGTTGGGCCATTGTAGCCCTAAATAAGGAGTTAAACACTTAATCCTTCTAAAACCACCTCAATAGCTCATTTTTAGTTTATGGCCAGAATACTTTGCTTTATTTCTAGCTTAGTTTTTACCAAGAAAATGATCTCTAATTTCTATAAATTATATACGGATAGAAATCTTCGAATGTCTATTTTCTAATGAGCCTGGAATCGCCCCCAAATTCCAAGAAATGAGAAAGTTATAGGATAGATACCGAGCACGGGTCAGTCCAGGATTGAAAAGTGCACGGTTCTGCTTCTGCGCTTAAATGAGGAGGTTAAGGCCATAATTTTAGGGATTAATTAGCATACAATGATTCTTCACAAATAAGGGAAGGTTCAACAAGTGGTGGCACCTCATTTGGAAGATTAGAGCCCACTCATAGCCCTCTAGAAGATGAGGGATGAATCCTAGAAAATACAGTTCATAGTGATTGTAATTATCTTAAGCATCTTTAATTATTTTCCTATGATATTTTGTAAGCCTCCTATTGGTCCACCTACCCCACTAATGTACAGGTAATTCCCTCTCCCAGTGGGTATTTATAGACCCAATTACCTCCATGAAAAAGTATATTAGATGAATGATATGAGAGCTAGAAGCTTGGTTTTCCTTAAAATCTCAAAATCTTTATCTCTCGTAGGAGGGTGGTGATTTGAGTTTTCCCTTTAATCTAATCCTTGGCGAGGCTTTAGAGGGTTAGAGTATGGGTTGCTTTAACCTAGGTGGTGGTTTCAATCTTTAACCTAGATATATCCTCTTTATTTATCTTCTTGTTACTTATTTCAAGTATTGAATCATCTCCATAAGTGGTTTTCTTTTATTTGGAAACTCTCTCCCTCTCTCTTTGTTCTTCAACCTCCATTGGGCTCACCTTCAAGGATTTCATGCCTTTATTTGGCCAAATGAAATTCACTATGCATCAATTGGTATCAGAGCACAATGATCCTGTCTCTTGGTAAGCATCCATTCTAACCTTCCTTGTGTTGGAATTGCTTAGTGTTTCCCCCTTTCTGTACTACTTGTCATTAGTTCTTCCTCTTTAAATCTCTTATCTAGTGCACAAAGAACCCTAATTGTAGCCTAAACACAATCTCCAAACTAAACACATCCTTAAACTCTGCAAAAGGCGTCCACAAAAGACAGTTAATAATTTCCTAGGCAGAACTTTGGCACGACCACCCCGTGTCCTACAGCACGATCATGTCACATTGCTTGCTTAAAAATCCCACAGTCAGAAAATCAGCACGAGGATCCCGTCATAGACGGCACGATCATGCCTCTCATTTTCCCGCGATTTCTTACTGTGCTTATCATAGTACGTCTGTGCTTTCCCTTGTAACCATTCCTTTTCCCTTGTTTTCACATTCAAACATCTTGCAACCAAGGCTAATGAGATACATAGGGCCATTACATGAAGGCTAAAGGGTGTTGCAATGAAGAGAGTTTCTTGATTGTTACTCAAAAACTCCAAGTTTATGCCTACTATTGGTTTAAGTGCCTTGGAAGGGAAAAACTCTTCAAGTTCAGCCCAAAATCAAGACTTGGAGTAAGCTTAAGTCACACATGGATGTAAGATTCAACCCATATCAACTCTTGGAAGAAAAATCATTTGTTCTTCAAGAGAACATATCGGTTCAAGATGAATGTGAGCCTATTTTGGGTTTTGTTAAAATAAGAAAAAACTTGGCCATGAATGAGAGCCCCCTTAAAGCTCCCATTCAAATGGAGTTTACACTAGTTCCATCTTTTGAAGAAACTATGGAGGTTCAAGTTCAAGTTTAAGAAGAAAAAGAGCCTACCAAGGATCAAGCAGAGGCTAAGGAGAAAAAAGAGATCCTTTTGGATCTTAAAGAAAAGGAAGTTGAATCAAATCCCAACTTGGAAGTTATACTACCCATTTTCCCTCAGTCTCACTCTTATCCTTTCCATTGTCCCAATTTGGGAATTGAGGTGAATATCACTCAGGAAGCTCTACTTTCATTTTTAATGAGCAAATTGAGGAATGATGCTATCTATTTTATGTTTCACATGGATGCTTAGTACATACCTAATTTTTGGGAGACCATTGGAATTTGGCCCCAAGATTGTATTTTATAAGGAACCCAACTTCCATGACCAAACTCTTACTCTCAATCTTCTAAATCCTCCTCAACCTCAAACCCCACAAAAATCAAACCTCTACAAAGAATCATTTGTCCTTCTAAGTCAAATGTGAAACTCTCACCCTTGTTGGCACAAAGATCATTCAACTTCTTTTCCCATAAAAGTGAGTCTCCACAAGTTAAAGCTTGTGAATGATAAGAAAAGTCCTTTTGAGATTAGTGTGTGATGAGTATATTAAAATTTTCAATAGGCACATAACTGTTGGAAAGATCTTTCATCCCATTAGAGTATCTCTTAAATCCTTCAACAATTTAAACATGTTCAAGAAGGGTGGTACTCTCAGCATGATGAGTTTTCTCAAGCTCAATGGGTACGACAAGTTATCAATAGTGGTATACCTGAATTTCAACCCCAAGGATTTGAGGGCAAATCCTCTTCAAGGGGGAGGTTTGACTCAGAGCAAGTTTCAAGCTTGGGCCTACCTTCTCAAGCTAGGGTCTTAAACCAAGTTGATTTAATATTGACCCTAGGTTAATATTGACTTGGGGCCCTTAAGAAGGTCCACGTAGGTTAGGAAAGGTGGTTAGGCCATTAGTATCCCTAAATAAGGAGTTAACAAGTTAATCCTTCCAAAACCACCTCATTAGCTCATTATTAGTTTTTGGACAGAATACTTTACTTTATTTCTAGCTTAGGTTTTATAGGCAAATGAGCTCCAATTTCCACGAATTATAAATGGATCGAAAGCACCCGATGTCTATTTTCTAACAAGTCCTAAATTATGCCCAAATTACAAGAAATGAGAAAGTTATGGGATAAATACCAAGCATGGGTCGGTTTAGGACTGGAAAGTGCACGATTTTGATTATGGGCTTAATTGAGGAGGTTAAGGCTATAATTTTAGGGATTAATTAGCATGGAATGATTCTTCAATTCACATGGGAAGAGTTGAAAAGTGGCAGCACCTTATTTGGAGGAGTAGAGCCTACTTATCGCGCTCTAGAAGATGAGACATGAATCCTACAAAATACAGCTTACAGTGACTGTAATTATCTTAAGCATCTTGATTTAGTTTCCTAGGATATTTTGTAAGCCTCCTATTTTTCCACTTGCCTCGCTAGTGTAGAACTAATTTCTCCTCCCATTTGGTATTTATGGACCCAATTACCTCCATGAAAAGCAGATTGGATGAATGATATGAAGGCTTGAAGCTTGGTTTTCCTCAAAATCTCAAAATCTTTGTCTCTCTTAGGAGGGTGTTCATTTGAGTCTTCCCTTTAATCTAATCCTTGGTGCTAAGGCTTTAGGGGGTTAGATGGTGGGTTGCTTTAATCTAGGTAGTGGTTTTAACCTTTAACCTAGATATATCCTCTTGATTTATCTTTTTGTTACTTATTTTAAGTATTAAATAATCTCCATTAGTGGTTTTCTTTTATTTAGGAACTCTTTCTCTTTCTCTCTCTCTCTCTCTCTCTCTCTCTCTCTCTCTATTCTTCTTTGATCTTGAACCTCAATTAGGCTCATCTGCAAGGACTTCATGCCTTTATTTGGCTAAATGGAATTCACTCTGCATCAAGACCTATCTTCACCTGGGAACAACCTTACCAGCCTTCAAATAATTCATGTGCAAGTGATTTGTGAAACCTTCCCTGCCATTATCCTATGCTCCAATTAGACCATTTTTTTCCCAAGTTGCTTATTCGCTTGCTAAATTAATAATTCCATATATTTTCCTCAATAGTTTGCATGCCATATGTCTGTGGGGTTGGTTGATGTTGCCTATACTTCTTGTCCTAAGGATGTTAAGTTGTTCATTTTCTTTGATGTCATTGTAGCTTCGGATCTTGTTTGGAGTGTCTTTATGTTTAATGTGATGCTATGTGATGCTATATGACATCTCTATTACTCTGTTGTGGAATTGAAAGTCCTTAGTTAGTTAACCTGGTTCTAGAATCCTTTGATTACTTCGTGCTCTCGAATGAACTTGACTTTGTTGACTAACATGATATGATCTTAATTTGTTCTGGTTGAGTCGCTATACACAAAAGCCTTAAATACTAAGTCATATCGATGTAGTTACATAAAGCTGTTGGTCGCCATGCGGGTAGTTCTTAGGTATAAGATTGTAGGCCTATGTTCGTTTTAAGATAACTTTAATATGGTTACCCACGTCAACACATTTGCCCCTCTTGGATGTGATTCGCCCTCGGTGTTTGAGTAGACGCCTGAAGAGGATTGCGGGGAGGAGACTGGGTACCATAACCTTCTTTTTCCGATTTAAAAGTTACAATTGATCGTAACGCAAGTTTTCGGATTCTATTGTGAGATGTGTGGCTTGTGCCATGTGTATGTGCATTTCGTGTTTCATCAAAGTGTGAACTTTGAAATTTTGAGGATGAAATTATTTTGGCGGGGGGGGGGGCGCAACTGAAATAATCAAGAAATTTAGAACGCAGTTAATTATTGAAATCAATACTTTCATTAACTGTGTTTTGTTGAATTAACTATGTTAGACTAATTTTTTTTACGTCCTAATTGGGTGTAATATTTTATGCAGAGTAATTTTATAAATTTTTATAATTTCTTTCGCGATTGCATGAACTTAGTTGGGTTCGTTAAAAGTTAGGTTGGGCCGTAGTTACAGAAAATTTGGCAAATTAAATTAGGATAGATGGGTGGAGATCAATCAAGGCTAGATTAATTAGAATTGAACCCATTTTCGGTTTAATAGCTAGGAACACAACCAAAAAAAAAGAAAAGAAAAAGGGAAGGGGGCTGACACCCTGGTCTCGATCGAGAGGGAGGAAGGGTTCGACCCTTCATCTCTATTCTCAGGGCAGACCAGAAGAGAGGGATAGAGGGAGATGAATAGAGAGAGAGAGAGAGAGGAAAGGACCGGGGCAGAGACCGGCGGCAGGTGGCGGACGGTGACCTGGCTGGGCGGTGGTTGCCCCAGGCTGTGGCATTGTTTGGCCTCTAATGCAGGAGAAGATGGGATGGGTTTTCGAAACCCTAATCACAACCACCATCGCTGCTATTGGTGGCCGGGGTTGAAGGCATAGAGAGCGAAAAGAAGGGGACGTGAACAACAGCATCAGCAACACTAAGGAGGAGGTAAACTGAGCAGAAGTAGGCTGGGAGGAGGAATGTCACGGCCAGCAGTAGGGGAAGGAAAAATGGGTCTCAACCTAGCATAGAAACTGCCCACTTAACCCATTAGTTGGGTCTGTTAGCTTGGAGTCGAGGTGGGTGGTTCTTGATTTCCTAGGTTACTAATAATTTACAAAGTTTTGCATTATTCATTAGTTTGATTCAATTGTTGTAATGAAATTTGAATGAGTTGAGACTGATGGGCAAGGTGTGGATTGCTTGAGTTTAGTTGAAACTATTTGAGGTTGAAACTGTGTTAATTTCGAGGATTTTTATGGACGGTGCTGTTAGAAGGGAGATTAGGTTTACATGCGTGGTATGTTAATGCTGCTGTGAATGATGAGGCGGGTTAGCTGAGGCTATGTTTGGGTATTTGATTTGTGTTACATTTCATGCTATTGAATGTTGTTTATGCTGAGGTACTTATGTTATTTATTATTGAGTCATGTTTTGTGCATCATTTCCTAGCTATCAAAACCTCCTTGCTAGTCTTGAGTCCATTTAGATAAGTGTCGTGCAATAGTCAGGTGTCGGTTTAGCGAAATGAATTTTTCTAGGTGTCATTTGCTACAATCGAGCCATGTGGGCTCTGTGTTTGCCAGGAAGTTACGAGGGAAGCGGGAGCTTGCTAAACGGTTTAGTTAACTATTTCAACAGCAAAATGGGTCCCTAAATTGAACCGCAGCCTGATGCCAACCTGCATAGGTCTAGCTAGGCCTTCTAACCCTAGTTTGGCACGACTTAAGGTTTTAGTTCATTGTCGCGACTTGAATTGAAAGTGATGAATACGTTCACTGCATAGTGTAGCTATATGATTCAGTTGGACGAACCATCGACCAAAAAGTCGAGACAATAACCCTAGAGTCAACTAAGTGTTGTATCACGGTCATGAGTTTGTCTTTAAATATCTCCTGCTGTATGAATTCCAAATGAGTTTGGCAAATCTTAAGCATGTGACTGATTCTGGAACTCAACTGCTAAAATTATTTTAAGACTGCTTCTGAGTATGTAGCAAGCTTGTGGCTTCCGAAACGAATCTTAGTAACTCTTTTATGTGAAACCAGATGCTTACTTAGCAATTAATTCATTTGCAAGCGTCTTTTGCCAAAATGAGTAATTATATGCATTTTATAAGATAGCTTGGCATCATTAAGGCATTTTAGCCTTCCTGAGAATGGAAATGCCAGTGTTATGATACAATGGGAGTTTTAATGCAAAATGTGTTTAAAGTGAGGCACATCTGAAATGTTTTGGGCTAAGAAGATAGTGGTAATGAAATCCTATGGAGCAGACTAGAAGTGGGAATCCTAGAGGACCCTGACGAGGGTAAGACATACATTTGGCGAATAGACCCAGCAAATGGGAACTCTAATTCCTAGGGAGTAGACCCAGAAGTCTAGAGGACTCTGACGAGGGTAGACCCGGTACGTAGGAACCCTAGAAGGCCCTGACAAGGGTAAATGTCCACTGAATATGAATGGCCTCGGGCATTACTATAAAGTGTGAGTGATGATCTCACTTGAACGAGTACAAATATGAGAATCTGATGCCCTATGAAATGATTTCGTACTTGTTATGTGATGAAAACTCCTCATTTAAGGACTATGCTAGTTTAACATTTGGAAAAGTACATGTACTCTTGAAAGCAGCTTTTATTGAATTCTAAACGATCTTCGAGTGAGCAGCCATCGTTTGATAGATGCTTATTTTGATTTAAGTGACGGTCCTTGCCTTTTATGCATTAATCCTTTTTTTTCTTTGTAAAATAGCCCTAGTAAGTAACCTTAACTTAACTCCTTGATGTTAAGTGTGTATGTGTGAATTAAAGGCCCTATTGTTCTCAATGCCTGGATTATAGCTTGGGCAACTTGCTATTGAGTCATTTATGCCTGTTATGTGATGTAAAGCAAGTGTACTATATGTGATTGTCATTACTAAGTTGCAAGAGTCAGGCAAGTTGAGGACCCTTGTGTGTGGAATGAAAGAAGGGAAGAGATGCTATTTGAATCATGGAGGTTATTGAGGTAATGATGGATATGGGTGGCCTTATATACTTATTATATGATATTAAATATCAAATTGTGTGTGATTGCTACTTAAAAGTATCATGTGCAACTATTTTGTTTTCTTGGGGTTGAGAATCACTCACAGAGCATGTGGCAGCTAATCCCTTCTTTATTTCCTCTTTTCCCAGTTTTTGATGTGACAGGTAGAGGTTGATTCATGTAAGTCGATTTGAATGCTTTGGATATGAGTTATATACGTAGATTATTGGCCAAATTTTGTAATGAAATGTAGTCATAAGTTCTTGAGCTTATGTAGTATAAAACGTATTAGTCCTTGTAGTGTCTATTAAATAGCAGTAGCTCTGTATGTCCGTATGAGCCAATCATCTGATTTGTCAGTCGTCTTTTTAGTTGGGGTTGTTTATTTTTGGGTTGTAAACCGCAGTACTTTGGATGTGTGATCCGTTGAGTTGTACTTTTTATTTATTTCATATTATTAAACTTTATACTTGGTGCACTCTAGGCGGGTGGGCCTTGGAGTTGTGATCTTCGGCGCATAACCGTTGAGCTTGTGAATATGTCTTTTATGCTTTTATTTATTACAGGAACCTAATGTAAGGATTTAAGCCTGTGTAATGGTCCATTTTTAGGCAGAACTCTATTCGTTTTGCCTATAAATTAAGAAAAACATTAATGTCCCTGACCCTAGGGGATAGGGGTGTTACAAAGACCTTGTGTTGTGCTTTTAATGTTTCCGCCCTCCATATAATGGTCCATTGATTAGTGAAAAGTTCTTTAAGTTGTTAGGGGAGAGTGGCTGGAACATTGAGCGTAAATTGATGCCTTGGATAATGCTACAAATAGTGATACTTTTGTTGACTCCTATATGATCAAGTTATTGTCTCAGGGTGCTTTAACTTCAACAGGCTAGTTTTTTAGGATGCGATGTGCTCTCATGTGATTAATTTGATTGTGAAATATGTCTTATAAAAGCTTGATGTTGTTATGAAGAAGGTTAGAGACAGTGTCAAATATATGAAGGGTTCACCTTCTAGGGTTGTCACGTTTCTAGAAACTACAAGAGACAAAAATATTGTTTGTGTAGGAAACTAAAGTATGATGTAGTGACAAGATGGAATTCTACTTATCTTATGCTTGAGAATGCCTTGTTCTATGAGGGTGTTTTTGCTCATCTTACAATAACTGATAAGTATTATTTATTTTGTCCTCCTTTTGATGAATAGAGGAAGGTTGAACTCTTATCTAAATTTCTCAAGCTCTATTATGATGTGACTAAGCTTTTTTAGGAAGTAAGTATCCCACTTCAAATCTATTCCACATGGAGTTTAGCAAATAAAACACCACTTACCATAGTAGGCTATGAATCCCCATCTTCTCATTGCAGAAATGCTAGCTAGAATGCAAAAACTGTTTGATAGCTATGGGTAAGACTGCACTTCGGTCTTGGTGGCTATTGTTGGTTTGGACCTTCAATATAAACAACGGTTGGTTAAGATTGCATACATCAAAATCAATAGGAAAGCTAAGGGTTTTGAAAAGATGAGGGGCAAGTTCTTGATACCTTATCCGTGCTCTTTCATGAATATAAAGGGGGAAGTACAAAAAATTTGAATCCTCATCCTTCTCAAGTGAAATAAATGTTTCTAATGTTGAAACCGAAGCTAATAGTCTGGATCCTTATGAGAATGTAAGTTCAATTATGAATTTTTGTTATAAATTTTTCATTGATTTAAATTTTGATATTTTTTTTAATAAGTTTTACATTAAGCTAAATCCTGCCCTTGCCATATGTGGAGCATGTGAAGGTTAGAGAACCAGTTATAGTTGCAATGCAAGGTCTTTACTTTTAATTTGGAGATTGGATAGAAAACAGTCATTTGAAGAAATTTTGTGTCGTTAAAGAATGGATGTATAACATAATTTTTGAATTTTTTTAAATAAAGTTTGGATAGAGTTAGATGATAATAAACTCACAACGTCTAGTTTGCTACTGCCTGATATGCTGTAACGGGTGTAAGTGTGTTCTTTCTGGGTTTTTTTTAAAGCTTTATGGGGAGATCTGTGACTTATGAAGTTTGTTAACATTTTTATAATTTTATTTAAAATGAGTACGAATTAGTTGCTGTGTTATGACAACAAATGAAGAAGACTATGAGTTATGGAGTGAATTGAGTGAACATTATTAGTTATTGCTCCATTTGCTACAGTGAACAAGTTGCGATACTTACCCTATTAATGTTGCTCATAGAAACTTGTTCCCATTGAATTCAGAGGTCTGAAGACTTGTACATATTAAATTGTGGAACTTGGTAGCATTTGTGAGTTGTTCTCTATCCATTCAATTGTGAGGCTTTTGACCTATACATCCATAATTTTATTATTGACCATGTGAATCATTAAGATTATAAACTTACAATGTTATTATTTGATTACTCATTGATGGACATTGTATTTGCATAGGATTTCATAAGTGTTTGGGAGTTATTTTAGGGGGTTAATATGTTTTATTGTATGATTTATGCCCTTATTTCTTTCATTATACTTGGTTTCGCTTGTTTGAGAAGTGTTTTCAGATTTTGATCTTGTGAGCCCAAAGCATATCGGCAAAATGAAAATTTTTAGGCATTATGAATTAAAGAAGATAGCAAAAATGGCCTAAAGACACCCAACATGGAAACTACAACCAGAACCACGACCTAGGAGGATTTAGGAGAAGCAACTGGAGGAACAAAAAGTGGGCAATCGGGCAACAACCACGATGGCCTGGTTGTGGTGGGGGCCACAGTCCATGGTGGTCCCTCTTACCCAAATCAGCTTGATTTCTTCGCGGCTTTTTGTGTTCTAGGAATCTTGGGACGTTTGCCGTCTTCATTTCTATGATAAAACCTAGTTTTGAGTGCTTCTTTGGCATCCCCATTCCATCATCTATCATCATATACCATCTAAAAATCTTGATTAGAAGGGATTTGAAGAAGAAAGGAGCAAAAATCAAGCAACCATTCAAAGGCTTTGGAGGTGGATTGAAAGATCAACAACCAGGCCACTTGAAGAAGCTTTTCTTTCCTTCTCTTTTCATTTAACTTATCTTTGGTTTATATTTAGAACTAGAGATGTTTGCCTTGTTAATTTCAATAATGAGTGAATAGATTTCTTAATCTAGAGGTTGCAAAGTCAAACAAATGTCGTTGATTTTACTAATTTGATCTTTGAGCACTTTGGTTCCTTACTTGTTTGTTTCAATCTTGTCTTTGAATGTTGATTGCATTGTGAGATTTTTTTGCCAACTTCTTGCATGTATTTTAGATGCTAGATCAAAGTATTGAAAGGTGAAGAGCTGCATCGAAAAGTTTGGAGTTGACTTAGTGTAAAAATCACTTGGAGAAACTGTTATGAATTGAACGGTTTTGAGATAATTATATTCTTAAACTTGATTCAATTCGGACCTTAAAAGAATTAGTAATTGATTTGATCAAGTTAATTCACTCTATTTTGAAAAAAAGTATGGATTCTTTAACATTATCGACCACTGAAATCAATCTGTAATGAGGAAAGGGCTTGCTAGATTAGTAGATTGACACATCATTAGGTAATGTTTCCCCTAGATGTTGTTCGCCATTGAATTTGTCCCTAGTTGTTTAATGATAGTTAGATAAAATCCAAATATTCTTCTAACCAAACTTGTAAAGGAAAACTAAGTAATTTAATCTAGTCTTTGAGGCAACAACTTTGATTTACATTACTGTACCTATGCACTTACGGGATCAAGTTTTTAGCGCTGTTGTCAAGGACTAGATTTGGATATTGAGTTGCCCGTATAGTGTTTGACCAAGCATTTTTCTTTTCTTTTCTTTTTGTTTTTCCATTTTACTCTTTTTGGTGTGTTGTGGTTTTGTTTTGTGTAGGCTGCTTCCTTTTTATGCACAAGTACCCCGGTCTTGGAGCACTCTTTGAGTTTGAACCTGAGATCGAGCGAACTTTTCATAAGCTAAAGAAGCAACAAAAGTTGGAAGAGGAACAACAAGCGACTAACCCCATACATAGGATGGCAGGTGAAGGTGAGCAAAGGAGGACCCTTCGGGATTGCGTCACTTCTGGGGTTAACGACATCACCCCAAGCATTACTAGGCCACCCGTGACCACTAATAATTTCGAGCTTAGACCTACCCTTATTTCATTGGTGCAATAATCACAATTTGGCAGCACCCCCTTGGGGGATCCCAATTTGCACCTTTTGGTTTTCATAGAGGTGTGCAATACCTTAAAGATCAATGAGGCCTCTAGTGATGCAATTCGCCTTCGTTTGTTTCCCTTTTGTCTTATGGACAAAACAAGGGCATGGCTTCGCTTTTTGCCATCGGGATCTATCACCACTTGGGTTGAGCTTACCAAGGCATTTGTCTCCAAGTTCTTCCCTCCTAGCAAGGCGACGAGCTTGCGAAATCAAATTACATCATTTGGTTAGTGGTAGGATGAGTCGCTATATTAACCATGGGAGTGGTTCAAGGACTGTAACGCCTCAGCCCCCTCTCAGGCTGGGACGATTACTACAAACAGCTTCAAGGATCACTGATTGGCCCACAAATCACCACAACTCTTTCCGACGTGTTTCGTCCTTGTTCACACGCTACCTGGGAAACTTCCCAAGAGGTCACCCATTCTAAATTTCTCCCCAACAAGCACAATTAGCTGTGAAGTTCTTAAGAGTGGGCTTCCCGAAAAGAAAGGTGCACCTTTGGTGATATAGGTGATCACTTCAAATCCTTTTAAGCCACACTCGGGGAGTCACAATCACCCTTACTTGAAGTGCAAAACGTTCTCGTTGTGCCTTAATAATCGACCGACTTACGTGTCCTCTTTACCAGTGGTTCACACCCAGTATCTTTGCCCCGCTAGGTGACTACCCCTGGACTCTCAATCCACTGGCGCAGCTCATGATTGCGGGTTGGCTCCGATACCATCTGTAACACCGGGACGATTACCAGAAACAACCTCAAGGATCGTTGATTGGCCCCACAAAGTACTACAAGTCTTTCCGGTGTGTTTCGTCCTCGCTCACATGCTACCTGGGAAACTTCCCAAGAGGTCACCCATCCTAAGATTGCTTTCCAACAAGCATGCTTAACTGTGGAGTTCTTAAGAGTGGGCTTCCCGAAAAGAAAGATGTATCTTTGGTGATATAAGTGATCACTTCAAATCCTTTTAAGCCACACTTGGGTGTCACAAGGTCCTTTTAAGATTTTGCCCACATCATGGTCTTCAAAAATGGATGATAGTGCAAGCATTCTACATTGGTATCACACATGCCATGAAGTCCAAGATAGATGCGGTGGCGGGAGGCACATTGATGAACAAGACGGAGGAGGAAACATATAACCTCATTGAGAAGATGCCGCTCAACAATTACCAATGGTCCAATGAGAGGACTCTTTCTATGATGGTCAGAGGTAAATTTGACGTTGGAGCTTTATGTTCGCTTTTCGCTAAAATGGTTACCATGACTCAAAAGCTTGATCGTTTAAATATTAATGCGATGAATGCATGTGCCCCCTCATCTCCTTGTAATAGTTGTTGATCTTTTGAGCATGTAACTTTGAGTTGTCAAGTTGGGAGTCCTTTTGCCCAATCCTCTAGTGACCAAGTTGCATATATCAATAACTTCCAACCTAAGGCGAATCATGACCTATATTCTAACACCTTCAATCCCGATTGGAAGAACCATCCAGCTTATCCTATAGTAGTGATCCTTTTCCTTTTTCCTAAGGCAATGCTAGGCCCTCACCTCCTAGTTTTTAAAGACCTACACACACTCCACAAGCTCTACCAAAGTCTAACTTAGAGGCCATGATGAAGGGTATGCTTTTGGCGTAGCAAAAGTAAGATGAGTACATAAAGCAATTAGCCTCTAAGGTTGATGGGCTTACTACTTATAATAAGATGTTGGAAGCCCAAATTGCCTAACAACCTAACTCTTCTTTAGCACCTCCAAGTAGATTACCGAGCAAGCCCGAGTCTAACCTTAGAGAGCATTGTGATTGTTTTGTCTTGAGAAGTGGCAAATGATTATAGGGTCCTAAGGGTGCTAGAGTTGAAGACTATGGTGAGAAGAACCATGATCAGAGTGATTAAGCTTTGCCTAGTAAGGATGAACCCGAAGAGAAGAATGAGAATGAGAGGTCTAAGGAGCCTAAGCCCTCTTCCCTGATGCCTTACATGCCACCCTTGCCTTTCCTACAAAGATTTGCTAGGGCGAAACTTGATGCTCAATTTGGGAAGTTTCTTGATGTGCTTAAGAAGTTAAATGTGAACGTTCCTTTCATTGATACTTTGTCTTATATGCATTTGTATTCCAAATATTTAAAAGAAATCCTCTTCAAAAAGAGAAAGATTGATGAGCATGAGATAATAGTTTAGGTGAGAAGTGCAGTGTTGTGGTTCTAAACATGCTTCCTGTAAAGCTTGAGGACCCTGATAGCTTCTCTATCCCTTTCTTGATTGGAAATATAAGCATTGGTAGGGATTTACGTGACCTTGGTTCAAGTGTGCATTTGATTCCCTATTCTACTTTCAAGAGAGTTGATTAGGGGTTGTTGAGACCCACCACTATTTCATTTCAATTAGCTGATCGTTATGTGAAGTATCCTTTAGGTATTTTCACGGATGTTCCCATCAAGGTAGGTAATTTTTATGTGCCTGTGGACTTTGTCATTCTTGACATAGCTGAAGATGCCTGCACCTAAATTATTCTTTGAAGGCCTTTCTTAGCTACTTCAGGTTGCAAGATAGATGTTAAGGGGAGAAGGTTTACTTTTGATGTGGGAGAGCACAATGTTGTGTTTGGTTTGTTTAAGGACCAAGACTTTTCTTCCACTACATTTGCTTGTTGTGGATGTGATGTAGCTATTTTTGATGAGATTGTGGAGTCTGATGATTTCTGTCCTAATGACCTTTATTTGTTTGAATATGTGCCTACTGAGGGTCATAGAGTTGATTATGCTAAGGTGAATTTGGTTACCAATTTGCCTGCTAGTGTAGCTAAGGACAAGCCCTGTGCTTTTAATGAGGGTTATTTGAGTGATTGCTATAAGTTTGCATGAGTGTTGATGTCTTTTCTCCTTTTAGGCAGAGCAGAGTATGACTTTGATTTGGGGGTCGAGTTTGGTGGTGGCCCGTTTGAAGGTGTTCAATACAAGATAATTTTGTATGTGGACCACGATGTTTGGTGTTATTTGATGCTTGAGAAGGAGCTCTATTCCATCTACTTAATGTGGTTCATTCTTTTGCAAGGTTTTAACTTTGATGTTCGTGACAAGGGTGGGACAAGAGCAGAGAAGTTCCTTTCCTCACCAATTTTCCCCTGTCAAAGGAATGATTGGTGTATGGTCTAACTAGAGACCTAAAAGAAGCACTACTTTGGAGTTAACCCAAGGTTTCTTTAGTTTTTAGTCTTTTTGGTGTGTGCTTTTACATTATCCTATTCCCCTTAATCTTTTCACGCCTTATATGTTTACATTGAGGGTAATGTGTTGTCTAAGCATAGGGGATGGATATTTTGCATGTTAGTTACATCTTAGTTTTGGCATGTTTTGTTTACATTGCATTAGCATTACATATACGTCATGTTCAGGTTTGCATTTAAGATTTAGGCTACATTTAAAAAAAATAAAATGAAAAAAATTGAAAAAAAAAACTCCAATGATGATTCTTTAGGCAAAATAGTTTGAATAGGCTTGAGTGAATTTTGATGAGTAACCTCTTTGGTGTGAAAAATTTTGAAAATTTTGTGAATGTATCTTGTTTTGGCCTTTACCTTGATTGACAACTTTTTTATCCCTTAGAACTAATGTTGGTACATGAGATTTTATGAGCTTGATGAGACTTTGGTAGATATCCTACGAGACTTTGAGCCTTATTTGGACTAATTCGTCATATTTAGTCTTATGTTCTTTCATATGTGTGACTCTTTCATATTGCATCTCTAGAACTTGCTTAGATTCTTGTGTAAAACTACATTAGCATGTGTATAGTTGATGATATGATAGAGACATTCTTTCTTTGGACACTTTAGGCGCATAACCAAATAGCCTACCCCTGTGTTATATGTTTATCCCCTTTGCTAGCCTCTTTGATCTATGAACCTTTTCTTGTTGTGATCACTTCATACTAACCCTTGGCGAAACACATATTCCTACCTTTACACCAAGTCTATGGAGCAATACTTCATTTATGGAGTAGGTATTTTTAAGGATAATTGAGTTTAAGGTGGCTTTGGTCTGTTGGTTTATTCAGGGATTGATGATATTGGGCATTTAGTTTTGTTTCCCTCTTCTTTGGGTTATGTATATATGAATTACATTGTGGGTTTAAAGTTCGTGACATTATGCCTTTCAATAATTTTAATTTTCATTTCATTTCGTAAAAAAGGGAAAAAAAGAAAAAAAATTCATGCTAAAGAAAAAGAAATAAAGAAAAAGGAAAAAGGAAAAGAAAGTAGAGAAAAAAATGACTAAGTGATTGTTAGGTTCTGGAGTGTTGGAAAATGTCATGGTTTTTGGTTGCTCCCTAGTCATTTGGCTATATAACTCCACATTGCCAAAATTTATTAGTCCACTCCTTTAACCCTTCTGGCCCACCTAACAACACATGCAAAGTCTTCTTGATTGTTATATGCACATTGCATTTTTAGTGGTAGGGAATTTGAGAGTCTTGGCAAGCATATGGTAAATTACGTCTTTGGAATGAATCTTAAGTGAATGATAAGGCTGCAAGTGCACAGTGACATTGTAGCAAATCAAGGTCATCTCCCACAAGGGCTAGCTTGATCTATTGGGATTTTATCCCCTTAATATAGGCTAAGGGAATCAAAATTTGAGATTGAAATTAAAATAATCTACTATCTAATCTAATGGATAAATAATCAATGAATTAAACAAAACAAGCAGTCTACGTCCATGCATCAATCAAGCACATTTTTCTCAATTGATTGATTTAAAACCAATAATCAAAGTGTCACAACCCTCTTTCAAGGTGAGGTGTAATACCTAAATCTAACAAATTGCCATTTCTCAAGGGCTCTCGATTTGTTTAGGTTCATTAAGCATCTGATTATCAAATTTGTGGTTGGTCAATTGGTGTGACTTTCTTAAAACTCCACACAACCAAGTCAAATTCTAGGGTCCTAGTATCGAATTTCACCTTTCAATTCTTCATCCAATACCCAATAGCAATAAAGTGATGAGTTTCTTACAAGATAATAAACATTTACGATTCGATAAAACAATCCAATAATTCCAAAATACTCAATAAGATGAATAACGAATCAAGAACTTAACTAGTATTTGCATAAAGCCAAAATCAAAACAACAAAATCAAAATCAAAGTTACAAAACATAAATCTAAAATGAGAAAAGAGAAGAGAAGAGAAGAGAAAAGAAATGCTCAACTAAGATCGCGCTTGAACTGTCATTGCAAAACCATGATGGAATCCTTGTAAATCTTTACTTCAATTCACTCTCTTTTCCTTTGGTCTAATAAAAAATCCTTATCTAGGTAGAATGGAATGGAATATGGAGATGGAATAGTGATGAAAAAAGCAATAAAAATGGCTAAATGGACCATATGGAATTGATTAGAGCTAAATGGACTATTAAAACCTCACTTTTTAGAAATGTGAAACACTCTCACTCATGTGTTTAAAATATAACATGGGTTCGCTCAAGACTCTTTCAAAAGGTGCAGTCTACCATATGCTTACAAAGACTCTCAAATTCTCCACCACTAAAAATGCAATGTGCATAAGACAATCAAGAAGACTTTATATGGGTTGTAATATGGGCTAAAAAAGGGTTAAAGAAAAGGAGTGGACTAATGAATTTGAACAATACGGAGCCATGTAACCAAGTGACTAGGGAGCAACGAACAAACCACCTAAAACCATGAAGTTTACCAATGCTTCAAGCCCGAACAAGACATTGAACATACCCCAATGAATTATGCAGGAAATGAGTTGGCCAAGAAGGAAAACAAGCTATGTATGTATCCAATGCGAAGCAACTTATTCATTTCCCTTTTTTTGTTGCTTTTTTTTCTTGTCTTTTCTCCTTTTATTTCAACATGAATTTTCTTCTTTTTTTCTTTTATTCATCTTTGGGAAATGAAATATAATTTTCAATTATTGAAAGGCATAGGATCATTAACTATTAAGTCACAACCGAATACATACACACAACCCAAATAAGAGGGAAACATAAGTAAATGTTCAATAACATCAATCCCTCAAAAATCCAACACACCAAAGCCACCTTAAAGCTCAATTATCCCCAAAACCACCCACTATATAGCTGAAGTGATGCTTCATAAACTTGGCTTAACGGTTTGGACCATGTGTTTGGCCAAGGGCTGAGATGAAGGGATCACAATAGGAAAAGGATTATAACTCGAAGGGTTAGCAAAAGGCAAAAACATGTAATACAAGGGTAGACTATTTGGCTATGTGGCTAAAATGTTCAACAACAAAGAATGTCTCTATCATATCATCAACTACGCACAAGCAAATGTGGTTTTAAATAAGAGTCTAGGCAAGTTCTAGAGATGAAACATTGAAGAATCACACACACGAAAGAAAATGAGACTAAATATAATGAATTAGCACAAATAAGGCTCAAACTATCAAGGGATGTCTACCAAAGCCTCAAGTAGCTCATAAAATAAAGCTCATGTACCAACATTAGTGCTAATGACTCTAGGGAGTAACAAAATTCTCAATCAAGACAAGGGCCAAAACAAAAAATGTTTACAAAACCTTCATAAATTTTAGCACCAAAAGGGATTACACAACAAAGGTTACTCAAGCACATGAAAACCATCATGCTGAGCAAAATCATCATTGGGGCATCTCAAGCCAATCCATACCATCCCTACATGCAACCCTATATGCAAACCTAAAATGGAACATGCTAATACAAACAAAAAGAAACCTGGAACTATATACTCTAACTAGTTTGGAAACTAAAAACCAAAAATGGACAACATGAAACTACTCTTCCCCCATGCTTAGACAAAGCATTATTCAAAGGAAAGAAAGTAAGAGAAGGGAAAGGAATAAAAGATAACGATGTCACCAAATTAGGTGTCGAATACACCTAAGCTAAGGCGTCCTCGTATACAGGGCAAATGAAGCATCAACCACTCCATTGCAACTTCAAGACTTGGCTCATCAAATTAGATATCGTCAAAACACGCAAAAGCTTGTTAAACATTGCAACATGGGGCTCGCAAGCTTGGCTATAAGAGAGCATGAAGATGAACATAACAAAGAAAGTTAGTGCTCTCTTTAATAAACCAAAAGCCATAGAATAATCAAAGAGAAATCGAACAAAGTATTTCACATGATTTTTCTTGGCGCATCCACTAAGTACACACAATAAGGGTCAAGGGAGGCATTATACCCACTAAAGTAATGTAGGGGCATACAATTATCAACATTTCCACCAAGCATACTTAACATGTTATCCTCATAGCACAAATTAACATTAGCATCAAAAATCATAAAATTATCAATGGGCGTATCAATGTAATACTAAGGGGAAGGAGAGGGCAATGAACTAAAGAGGGGAAACATGTGAATGATCAAGGAGATTGGGGAGAACAATATTATCAAAAGCAAGGCTAGGGGAGTCCGCATGTACAAACACATCACGTGACCCCTCCAAAAGAGTCTTACCTAGATCATACACCTTATCTAAAGTATCTCCTGACTCAAAACATGCCTCAACAGCACTAAACCCAGCAATAACCCCAAAAGGCTCACCCTCCTCGAGCTCCGTGCACTAAGCTAAAGGGACGGATTAATTAGGTAAGGTCAGGACAACATCAGTATTATCCACGGGTGATGCAAAGTTAAATTGAGCATAACATGTGTAATAAAGACACAAATTATTTTCTCTGTCAGAAGAATTACACAAGTCACACGAAAAAGGGACATAATAAGATCTAACATAGAGTGCACAAAGATCAGGGTATGAATATCCAGAAATACAACTAGTTTCAAACTCAAATGAATCCCAAGCAATCCACTTAGACAAATACCATGCCTCATCAACATGTTTACCAAGAAAACCCTAACACTCTAAAAGAGCTCGGTCTCACTATTCACAACCTCATCAACAATGTTCAAAATTTCCCATATACCCACACAATAATGACATTGAGCGAGAAAGACATGCAAACGCTTAAAATACCTCCAAAATAATTCATGCTCGAATTGAGGAAATGGAAAATGGCCATTTTTTTTCATCGATTTTTATTTTTTAAAATTTTTTTAATTTTTTTCGATTTTTTTTTCAATGAGAAACCAAAGTTTTAGTTAAACCTATTGAGAAAAACCCAATACTCGACACTAGTCCTCGCCAACGGTGCCAAAAGCTTGATAGGGGCCCAAGCACACAGTGGCATTGTAGCAAATTAAAGTCATCCCTACAAGGACTAGGTTGATCCACTAGGCTTTTATCCCCTTAAGATAAGCTAAGCAAATCAAAATTTGAGATTGAAATGAAACTACTCTACTATTTAATGTAATGGGTAAATAATCAAGGAATCAAGCAAACCAAGCAATTTCTCAATCCATGCATCAATTAGGCACATTTTCCTCAACTGATTTTTTTAAAACCGACAATCGAAGTGTCACAACCCTCTTTCAAGGTGAGGTGAAATACACAAATCTAACCAACTACCATTTCTCAAGGGCACTTGATTTGTTTAGGTTTATTAACCTTGCGATTATCAAATTCGTGGTTTCTCAATTGGTGTGACTTTCTTAAGACTCGACATAATCAAGTTAAATCCTAGGGTTTTAATATCGAATTTCACCTTGCAGGTCTTCATCCAATACCCAATGCAAGCAAGGAAGTGATCAAGTTTCTTACAAGATAATAAACATCTAAGATTCGATAAAACAATCCAACAATTCTGAAATACTCAAAAAGATTAACAACAAATCAAGAACTTACCTAGTATTTGCATAAATTCAAAATCAAAACAAAAAAATCAAGATCAAAGTTACAAAACATAAATCTGAAATGAGAAAAGAGAAGAGAAGAGAACAGAAAAGAAATGCTGGGCCAAGATAACGCTTGAATCGTCGTTGCAAACCCAAGGTATGCAAACCTTCACTTCAATTCACACTCTCTTCCTTTGATTTAATCTAAAATCCTAATCTAGGTAGAATGGAATGGAATATGGAGATGAAATTGTGACGAATGAAGCAGTAAAAATGGCTTTTTATGGTTGAAGTCAAGTATGTAAAATCGCCAAATGCATGGAACATGAACAACCACGAAGAAAACTAGTAAGCTTGGAGGAGCATGGGTGAACACGGTCCGTATGTAAGGACCACCATGGTCTACGGGCCCTACCACGGATAGACCATGGGGCTCTCTGTCCTGGGGGCTCTGCCTCGTTTGACTTGATACTTCTCTTGGATATCCCTGGACCATGGTTCTGGCCACGATTTGACCGTATTGGGTGTCTTTGGGACTCTTTTGATATCTTCTTTTATTTACAAGATCTCAAAATCATTATTTTGCTCATATAACTTGGCTCACAAAGTCAAAATCTGTAAAAACTCTCAAAACAAGCGAAACCAAGCGTAATAGTAGAAATAAGAGCGTAAATCATATAATTAAGCATCTAAATCCCCTAAAATGACTCCTAAATGCTCAAATAATCGCATGCAAATATGGCATTCATTAGTGAACCTATCCTATGATTTAAACATGTTAGGAGTGATTCACATTTTCCCAAATTGAGGTTCAACCGATCCGTTTGGCTTTAGTCACTTCCATGATGTTCTTTGTAATTCTTTAGGGGTGATCTAGTTTGATATCTCACTTATGGTCTCATACTTTTTCAAAAAAAAAGAAAAAACATTCTCCTTCTTTTGATTTGGAATTGTCTATTGCACTATCTGGGGTTGCCATTGATTGTGATTCTTATTTGTGATATACTATGAGTTACCCGGCCTGAGGAGGTTATTGTGCTATGAATCCTTGGTGCATTTTCACTTGGCAGTTTGTCTTGAGCTTAGCTTTGCTTGGGGACAAGAAAATGTTTAAGCATGGGGGAGTGATAAAGGTCATATTTTCATAGGATTTCATAAGTGTTTGCGAGTCATGTTAGCGGATTAATATGCTTAATTATATGATTTATACCTCTGTTTTTTCTATTATGCTTGGTTTGGATTGTTTGACAAGTGTTTGTAGATTTTGATGTCATGAACCCAAAGCATGTCGGTAGAATGAAGATTTTGAGGCCTTGTAGATCAAATAAGATAGCAAAATAGGTCTAAAGACACCTAACACGAACAAACCACGGCCAAAACCATGGCCTAGGATGATCAGGGAGAAGTAGATGAAGGAACAAAGAGTGGGAAACCAGACAATAGCCACCACAGTCTGGCTATGGTGGGGGGGCATGGTCTATGGGGGCCCCACGGTCCGGCCGTGTGGTCCCTCTTCCCCGAGTCAGCTTGATTTTTTCACAACTTTTTATGTTCCAGGCGTTTTGGAACGTTTGCAGCCATCATTTCCACGATAACAGTTGGTTTTGACTACTGCCTTGGCATCCCCATTCCATCATCTATCATTATCTTCCATCCAAAAATCTCCATTAGAAGAGAGTTGAAGCAGAAAGGAGCAAAGATCCAGCAACCGTTCAAAGGCTTTGGAGGGTAGAGTGAAAGATGATCAAGCAAGCCACTTGAATAAGCTTTTCTTTCCTTCTCTTTTCATTTAACGTCTCTCTGGTTTAGATTAAAAACTGGAGATGTTTGCTTTGTTAATTTCAATGGTGAGGGAGTAGATTTCTTAATATGGGGTTGCAAAGTCAAACCGATGTTGTTAATTTTGCTAGTTTGATCTTTGTGCACTTTGAATCCTTGCTTGGTTGTTTCAATCTAGTATTTGAACCTTGATTGCATTGTAGGATTTTTAGCTAACTTTTTGCATGTATGTTAGATGCTAGATTGAAGCACTGAAAGGTGTAGAATGACATTGGAAAACTTGGGCTAGACTTAGTTTAATGATCACTTGAGAAAGTGTTATGAAATGTGTGGTCTTGAGATAATTACATTCTTAAACTTGACTCGATTAGGATCTAATAAGAATTAGTAATTGATTTGATCAAGTTAATTCACTCCATTTTGAAAGAACATTGTGAATTCTCTAATGTTGTCGACCATTAAAATCAATCAGCAAGGAGAAAAGGCTGCTTGGACTAGTATATCGACACATCGTTAGGTGATGTTTCCTCTAGATGTTGTTAGCCATTGAATTTATCCCTAGTTGTATAACGATAGTTAGATAAAATCTAAATCAAGTACACTTGGACTTAGTAATTCAATGTACTCTTCGAGGGAACAACCTTGATCTATATTAAAATACCCGTGCACTTGCAGTAGTGATCACTCATTTTTCTATTTTCTGGTTATTAAAAACTTGGACACCGCAAATGCAAGCTTGTTTGTGGAGAAATTGGAGTTAGATTTATATTTGGAAGAGCCATTTATGGATATAAATAAGAGTTAGATATCTTAATGTTATGGAAATCTCTTTTGTATCATTCTCCATCTCTATTAAAGCTTGCAAGTGATGTGCTATGTATCCTAATCACCTCGGTTGCTTCAAATTCAACTTCTGATGTTGGAGGTAGAGTTTTAAAGCCATCGAGATATTATTTAACTCCCAACATTGTAGAAGCTTTTATTTGCACTAGAAAAAGGACATTGAGATTGAAACGTAATGTCTTGCCATAAAGCTTTTAGTTTTAACATTTTACAACGTAACTTCTAAATTATTGTACTACTTTGTTCAGAGGGGGATCAAGGACACATTGATACCATGTCAATGGCAACAACTTGCCTTGATGTCAATGCGTCCACTTCTCAAGGAGTTTTAAATGAACTTCTTGAAGTTAACTAGAGGTAATACTTTATAATTGGATTTATTTTAGGTTGTTCACTAATTTCACAACTAAAGCCTAATCTCGTGCCATTCACGTTTGGTTTTTAAGGTGCTTGGAACTTTTAAGACCTTGGGGGTCAGATCAAAAACTTGTAGAACCAAGTTAGCTCGGTTGGACTAACAATTTTCGTGATTTATATATGGATTTGGAACTTTTTGTGATTTATATATGGACTAGCAATTTTCGTGATTTAAGACCTTGGGGGCCAGACAAATAGTAAAATATTATAACTATCATCTTTCCTCTACCTCTTACCCCAATACTTGGTATTGCTAGGTGTATTTGATTTGCCGAATTTGGCCTCGAATTTTGTGTGCTATAAACTCTATAGAGGCTTACTTGTATTGTGACTATTGTTATCTTATGTTCATCAATTTTGAGGCTTAGATATTAATTTGGATGCAAAGTATACACAATTCATGCTTGATTGAATCGAAGTGTTAAGATATCAAATCGGACATCTAGAGATTCGAATATGGGTATGGTCTAATTTGTTCAGACCTAGAATGACCCAGACTTGAATTTTGGTTGCTCTAATTCTACCCATTTCCATTGCTATGGTCATTATCAGTTTACCGTGATGCCTTTTGGACTATGGTCATTATGCCACCAGCTTAGGATTAAGCCATAAGACATTCCCAAAATGGCCTTCAGGACAAGCTATGGTCATTATGTGTTTACAATAATCCCTTTTGGACTTACTAATGCCCCTATTGCATTCATGGATCTTATGAATAGGGATTTGGACCTTATTTGGACAAACTTATAGTGGTATTCATAGATGACATTTTAATATAGTCAAAGGAATGTGTTGCAAACCTTAAGGGTACACCAGTTATATGCTAAACTAAAAAAGTGTGAGTTGTGTTTGACTGATGTGGCATTTTTTTAGGCATGTAGTTTGCAAAAAAGCGATTAAAGTTGACCCTCAAAAGATAAAGGCAGTTACTGAATGGCCTACGCCAACAAATGTTAGAGAAGTTAGGAGTTTTCTAGGTTTAACGAAATAGTATAGGAGGTTCGTGAAGGGTTTTTCAAAAATAGCATCTCCACTGACCAATCTCTTGAAAAAAATGACTAAATTTGAGTGGTTAAGCAATAATTAGTAGGCATTTCAAGAATTAAAGAGGCGCTTGAGCACAACCCCTACACTTTGCTCATAGAGGGTAAAGTGTACACTATTTGTAATGATTCTTCTATGAATGGGTCAGGTTGCGTGCTGATGCAACATGACAAGGTAATAGTCTATGCCTCTAGGAAACTCAAACCTTATGAAAAGTACTACCCAACTCACGATTTGGAATTAGCTGCGATGGTTTTTTCCTTTAAAATTTGACGACACTACCTGTATGGGGTGCCATACAAGATCTACACCAACCATAAGAGCCTAAAGTATATCTTTATTCAAAAAGTGATGAAGCTAAGGCAACAGCGATGGTTAGCATTACTTAAGTATTATGATCTGCAAATTCAATATCATGCTAGGAAGGCGAATGTGGTAGCACATGTACAAAGTAGGAAGGCCCAACTTAGTTTAAAGATAATGATAAGTACCCAACCTGGCATCTGAAGAGATCTTGAGAATATGGGTATTGAACTTGTGTTACGAGGGTTAACAGATGGGTTGTTGTCAGCATTAAAAGTACAACCTTCAAGTAGCAGAGATTAAGGCGAGTCAAAAGGATGATGCTAAGTTGGAGAGGCTTAGATAGAATCTTGCATAAGGAAAATTTCCTGGCTTTGTAAAACATGAGGATGGAGCCTTGAGGTTTTAAAACCGACTATGTCGGCCTAATAAGAAGCAAATGGAAAGAAAGATCTTGGAAGAAGCCCTAATACTCGCTACTTAGTGCATCCAGGAGGAACAAAAATGTATATAGATTTGAGGCCATTCTTCTAGTGGGATAACATGAAGAAAGAGATTGCAAATATGTGAATAAATGTCTGATGCGTTAAAAAGGTGAAAGCTGAACATTATTGTCTAGTCGACGAAACGAGGCCTTTAGAGATTCTTGCTTGGAAATGAGATTCAATTTTAATGGATTTTATTATGGGATAGTCCCTCTCTACTTCGAAAAAGAATGTTATTTGGGTCATTATTGATAGACTTACTTTCCAAATCTTCCTATTTGTATCCGTTCAAGACACTTGGGGTCTAGAGAAACTAGCACAATTGTATGTCAAAGAAATACTTTGATTACATGGCATACCAAAAGACATAATATCTAACAAAGACAAGAGATTTCAAGCTTGATTTTGGCAAGCCCTGCAGAAAGGTTTTGGAACCAACCTAAATTTCATTGGTTCATATTTCCCCGAGACTAATGGGTAGACTGAAAGAGTGAATTAGATCCTGGAAGATATGTTGAGAATATGTGTGCTTAACTTTCAAGGAAAATGGGAAGATTATTCACCCTTGGTGGAATTCTCTTACTATAACAGCTATCAATCCACCATTAAAATGGCTCCTTTTGAGGCACTGTATGCAAGAAAGTGCAGAACACACCTGTGTTAGAATGCGCTAAATGAAGCATTAACCATAGGGCCTGAGTTGATCAAAGAGACCATTGAAACAAAAGGAAAATTCAAGAACATATTAAAGTTGCCAAAGGCCGACAAAAAAGTTATGTTGATAGAAGGAGAAGACCATTAAAATTTCAAGTGGTAGATAAGGTGTTCTTAAAGGTATCTTCAATCAAGGGAGTGAGACGGTTTAATATCAAGGGTAAATTGAGCCCTAGATATATTGGTCCTTATGAAATTATGAAGAAGTTAAGCCCTATGGCTTATAAGTTGGATTTACTAGTGGAACTTACGCATGTATGCAATGTTTTCCACATTTCATAGCTCAGAAAGTATGTTTTAGTTGCAAGTCATGTCATTGTAATGGAGCCTATTGGATTATAGGGATAAACAACTCTAGAATGAAAGCATTCCTCTAGCAAAGGTTTTGTGGGCAATCCATAGTTCATCTGAAGCCACGTGGGAAACGGAATGAGACATGAGAAACAAATACCTGTATTTGTTTGAGGTCAAGTTGAGTATCTTTCAAATTTGCAAGTTTCAAGGACGAAACTTATTTTAAGAGGGGAAGGTTGTAATGGACCGAACCTAAAATTATACTAATTATCTAGATTTATCTTAATTAAAATTTAATTAACTTAGGCGCCACTTTTCAAATTTCCATTTTATGTATGCATATTTATTCATACAATTGCAAGTTGAATTGGTAGAGTGGACTCAAAATGAATTTTGTTATGCTCCCGAGTAAGCCATTCAAAGTATTAATAAACACTTGAACGACAACTAATAAAATTAGCCTAATTATTAAATGGGTAGTTTTGGAAACAAAAATGTTCATACCTATAACAATGAAGCAATAATGATAAAGTGTGAAGTATATAGAAGGAATGCAAGGAGTAATAAATTAATGATAATTCTTTCATTCAAATTTTACACCCAATTAGTGTGAAATTATTCAAAAAATTCTAGCTCAAGAAAGTTAGCCCAAAAATATATATTGGGTGGAAGAAAAAAGAACAAAAAAGGAAGATTATAAAGAGTAGAATTAGAAAAATGTAGATTTATCTCTAATCTTACAACTCATGAAAGAAATAAAATAAAAAAGGGAAAAGAAAATCCAAAAAATAAACTGAACTCCCCAAAGCCCAATCCCCCGTAACCCACAACACCCCCTTCCCTCTACTATGTTCTCCGTTCGCACAGCCAGCCACGCGTGCGCCCTTTCACCTCTAGTCGTTGCCCGGTCACTGCTCGTTCGTCGTGCCGCCAGCCCTCCCTCTTTACCTCTCTTGTGTGTGCTCAAGTGAGTGAGATGTTGAAACCGTTATCCCCCCTTTTATTTGATTTTTATTGTTTTATGATTGGATTTTTGTAGTAGATGATGTATTTGGATTTAGTGAGTGTTAATTAGTAGTTTTCTTGGATTTTTGAATGTTGACATTGAATTTGGAGATGTTTAGAGGTTGAGGATGGGCATGGTGGTTTAGGGTTTGTTGACAGGTTATGAACATCTATCTAATTTCGTTAATTTTGTGAAACTCTATTGTGTTAGTTGTGATTAAATGAGATTAATATGTGTGTATGATGTTTGATGGGAAGAATTCAAGTATTAATATTTGTCACCCCAAGTGCAAGGCTTTATCACTCGGGGTGTCATCTATTGGGAGTTGGGTTTTAAGTACCAGGATTAGCTTAAGTATTCATTATAGGCCAAGCGAAAGGGAAAGAAAGACAAAGTAAACTAAGCTAACAAACATACAAAGAAAGGCTTGTAATTATAATTGGGCCAACTGACGAATCAAGTAATCGTGGGCAATCCTAACCTAGCCAACCTCTACTAAAACCAAGGGATGGTCGATTGCGCCATTGAAGACCACCCAACCCCTCTCTCAATGGTCATGAGCTAGTCTAATTAGTCTAACCACCTATTTCATGGGGTTAGCCCAATTAGACCACAAAATTAGTAATCCTCGGACCTAGCTAGGATCGGGACTATTTTCATGTCCCGAACATGGCTATCCCCTCTCCCACACTAGCTAATTGACCTCACCTCTTGGCATAAGTCAATCGCCCAAAAATATACATGAAAGCTCTCTCAAGTATTTCATCGAACACTTGGCAGGCATGAGAGAAAACTCTAAGTTCTAGGCATAAATTGTGTGTGGTTATGCCTAATCCTAGACTAATTAGCCATCAAGAGGCTAATCATTGTACAGGCCAACCAAAATTAACAACTAAACATCAACAAAACACAAAAATCTCAAATTAAACCTAAGCTAACAAATAACTTAACAAACATAAACTAGTGGAATTAATCTAATCTAACAAGGATTATAACAACTAATGAACGTAAAATCATAATAAAAACCAAACATTTAAGCTACATATAATATAAAATAACTAGATTAAGCAAGAGGAAACAAGAACAAAACATGAAATATGAAGAGAGCGAGAAAGGAGAAAACTTATGTATTGCTTGGATGAACTTGAATGTATAATGCTTGGATCCCAAAAACAACCTAATTAATCCTAATCTACCTAGTTTATTTCCTCCTAATGAGGTTTTTGAGGCTAAACCCTGAGCTAAACTAGCCTAAAAATTGCCCCAAGGAACCCTGAGCTGCTTGTATTCCCTTTTAAACAAATCGAGTCGGGAAAAACAAGGCCCAATGGCACAGGGGGCGACGGGCACCCATCACTTGGATGACGACCACCTGTCGCCAGCCATGACCGGCCGTCACCTAGGCGACCAGTGTCCATCACCACCTCCCGGCTGGTGATTGGATTTGGCTATCTACTGGTCGGGCTTGACGGCTATCGTGCAGTCGACCGGCCGCCCGTCGCCCGTTGCTTTGTCTTCTTCTTTTGGTCCTTGTTTGCTCTTTTTTGTGGAATTTGCTTGGTTGATGTACTTACCTACAAAAGTAAATAAAAATAGTATAAATGATAAATATTATATTATTATACGGGCTAAAATTAGGTGAGAGAGACACGTAAAATACGACAAATTAGTGCCCAACAATATTGTGGGGCGGGATGTGCCAAAAACATGGTTGCCAAGTGAAGTAAGTGGAGAAGAGGGAAGGAGGGAAAACAATAATCGCCTCGAATGTTCAGAAAATTTATGAAATAACTGTGAGGTTTAATTAGTTTACAAGATCAGATTTTGTTTTTTTTTACGATAAAAGGTAAGATATATTAACCTCTCACCAAACATTACACCAATTAACCCAAACATACCTAGGTATTTACATAAAGCTGACTACACTACAAAGTAATCCCCCTAAATCTATTGAAAATCAAGCCAACAATTATGAACTATAACTGTCAAAGCAACCTTCAATCTATGTTTGATCCTCTATGGCGAAATTGAATGACCCATTGTTACCATTGTGGCCATTCCCAAGGATATCATGAGTCTAAAATAGTTTAGCAAGCAGCTGAGTATTCAAAGCATGTGTGTAAGATCATCAAAGAACAGGCACTAATGTGTCTCATAGTGTTGCTGATGGAATACGCACAAAGTTCCTATTTGTATGGCCATTTTGCATAGTTTGTCTTTAGTTAACAATCTCTATTGTAATTGTAGTAGTCCGACCCTAAATTCTGTTTATTAATTTCATGGCATTAATCCATGTGATTGAGTTCATTTCATTCACATCATTCCTTTTTATATTCCCATCTTTTTATTATTCTCATTTGGTCATTTCTAACGGGGCCCTTACTTTGCAATTCGGGGATTTCTTCTTCTCAATTTTGGAAATTGAGTTAGGCCTTGATATTTAAGAATTTAATGTTTAACATTCTTTTTCATGGCACCACAACCATTTATCCCAAACTTTAAAAAAAAAATAAAAAATTCAGAAATGCGCTCGGTTTCAGTTTTTCGCTAAACCCGAGCCCGTTTAAAGCCGATTTCGATGCAACAAGACTTGACCTTTATTTGATTAACTAAATGCTCTTAATTAAGCCTTCATCAAGCATGATATTATTGACTTTTCTACCCTATTTGCAGCCAAGTATTCAGCCATGTATTAAGGTGAGTATAAAAATTCAAAAAAGCGGGTTTTATTTTCATTTTACACCAAGTGATTTTCTCTCTCTTCCCACCCCTCTTTCTCTCTGTACTCAGCAGCCCCATCTCACCACCATACCACCACCTTTCCACCACCAAAAAACCCTCTAATCATCCCCCACTCACCACCCCCTAACACCTCTTTCACTCCTTAAGCATCAAGAAGCATATCAACCTCTTTTGCTCGCACAAAGTAAGTGTTCTTTCACCTCAATGCTGATTTTTGTTTTTGATCTTTGATCTTGTTGGGTTTTGTTCTTTATTTTGGTTTTTTTAATGATGGAATATGCTGTTTTTGTGGTATTAAGAATCACCTTGTTGAGGGTTTATGGTGGAGTTGATTTTGGATGAAGTTAGGGTTAGGGTTTCATCTTTCGTATGCAAGCTTCTTGTTCAAGTGATCTTTATGGCTTGTTTTCCCTTTGTTTTTGCTTATCTTTTAATGTATTGAAGTTTATTATGGCTTTTCTGATGTGTTGGAAAGATGAGATGGGGTTCAAGTTGACCCAAAGTTAGGGTTTTATCCAAGAATGCATGGTTTGGACAAAATTTGTGTTAAACTTGAGGTATGTGTTTATGTGCCTAGAAAGTAAGCCTTGTTGGATATATTTATGAAGTGAATTTAAGTGTGGTGATCTTGTATGATGTTGGGATATACCATAGTGCACTTACATGCTCTTAAGAAAGAGTTTGAGTTGAGGTTTGGTGTGAAAAGTGAGAGGACAACCTAAAACAGTGAGGCTGGAATTTTTAGCAAAACAGGACGAACTTTGAAACAAAATTGGTAATGATTGGCCAGGCCACAAATTCTTATTTTTGGTGGGTAGATAGGTCCGGATGTTAGATTTAAAATGAATCTTGAATCGCCTTAATCTGAGGTATGTGGAGGAAGTTATGGCTATTTTACTGAACCTGGGCACAATGGACAGAATGGTTGTTTTTAGCACTAAAACCTGACATGTTGTTGTTCTAACCCCATTCTATGGAACCTGTCGTGGGAATCTAGTTATGTGCCCTTCAGGAAAGTTTTAGAGGACTTCCTAAGCTGTTTATATTGGGGTCTTACGTCTCAGTTGGAGGTCGGGAGTATAAGTTGTGGATTATTCATTCCATACCCTCGTCATAAACCCTACCCTCTAAACTCGCTACTGTGCCTTAACTTAGCAATTCTATACTTTATTTAACTTTATCAGTTTAACCTATTAACTGGTTCACACAAATTCTTTATAAGCCTATTCTATTTATGGGTATCCATTGTACTAATTTTATGCCTATAATGATTTTGAACAACATCAAGGCCTAAGCTCTCATCCTCTCCATTTTAGTCATCTATTTAATCTGTGAATTAACTTTTAAAGACCCCAGGTACTTTCATTGACTCTATCTTTAGAAATCAGCACATATTTATCGAAATTATAATATTTTGCTAAGTACATCAATGAATCAATTGAACCAGTGATTTATCACATAATTAGTAACCCCATTAGTTATCAGTTACAGGGCATTGCCCTTCAGTTATCCGCGCAGCTTCATGTCAGGTCTTCCGGTCGGCTTGGCAGGTGTACACCTATACATAGATCGTAACAGTTACTAAGGGGTGCACTATCAGATAATAATTCACAATTTAGCTTTATATACATCTCATTCCCTGTTTTAAAATACAAACGATTTGCAAAACGGTCCCTCATAATTTCTTTCCCTATTGAATCTTTATCAGTACAGGGATGCATGTACCAAGCTTTGGTTCACAATTCGAAATGTTTTTATGTTTTGTTTTAGGAAAATGCTCAGTAAACCGCTCTCAGGCAAGCAGGGAGGCTGAAGGTGATAATTAAATCAGGACCGTCCCTATGATTGGCGGATAGAAGTGCTAAGATGTTTTCATGCCTTTTTGTGGTGCATTTTGGTGTTCCAGTTATATATTTAAACTGAGTTATGTATGTTGTTATAACCTTGATGTAACCCGGAGAAGTTAGAATCATTCGTGTATGTAATTAAATGGTTTGAATGGACGTGTTTGCCCTTTGAAGATAGACTTTGATTTTATGGCTAAACTTTCATATTTAAGCGAAACCTTGTCCTTGCAGACGACGGTAACGCCCATTCATTGGTTGTTTTTTTGGTGCTATGCTTAGGTAGGTAAATGCAGCTATGATTTATGTATTATTGGGGCGTTACAGATTTGGTATCAGAGCCAGGTTGGGATTTTCTTGAGGATGGTAGGTCTAGAAACAATAGGGTGAGAGTGGTGGCTAGGAGGGGCTATCGTATATTGCTAGGGTGATATTAGGAGAATGCAAATTGCTTTTATCTGCATGTTCTTTATTTATGGATGGCTATGGTTATGCCTGCCTCTCACACATGTGTTTTCTTTGTTAGATGGATCCCTATGGTGTGAACATGTTACCGGGTGGATCAATGATAGCACACATTGCGTTGCTCCATATTAGTATGGAGGCACACACGCAGGACCCCTATTCTGAGTTCGACAGTATTGTGTTCCGTGCGCGGAGATTGTTATGGTCTCTACCCCCGGTTGGCCCGTGGGTGGAATTCAAGAACCCTTATAATGACTTTATGACGAAAGGGAACCCAGGCGTAGACGGGCCTATGTTTCAGGCCCAGGGGGGGCTTGGTCGACTCTCACTGCAGAGTTGTTGTTGAGGGAGGAGTTTGAACTGAGGGGACTTACCATGGAAACCCTTCTGCACATTTTCCCCCTTCATCAGGTCCATCCTCCACCAGTAGCCCCAGTGCCAGCACAGGAGCCACCTATCCCACCCGTACCAAGCACCCCATTGATGCTTGAAAGCCCTGGGGAGGCCCACGAGGTGATAAACATCCCTGATACCCCGAGCCTAGTGGTGATCAGTTCTAGTGAGGACCACCAGGAGAAGGAGGACGATCCTAAGGAGGATGATCCCGTGGAGGATCAAGGCAATCAGGAGATGGGGATAGAGCAGCCAGGGGAGCAAGAGGAGGATCAGTTGATGGTAGAGGACGAACATGAGCCCCAAGTTCAACCAGAGGTTGGTGATGCCGAGTCGGAGGCATCCACGAGCAGTTTTGATTCAGGTGAAGAACCTGATGACGAGTTAGACCTAGATTACGATCCATCTAGGGATCGTTAGGTGGCTCTAAGGATCGACATGGTGTTTTTTATTTATTTTATTTTGAGCTCTGTATGTACATATGGTGTGGTGGAATTGGATGGTGATATTTTTGGGGCATCCGACATTATATATAGTTAATCCAATCCTTTTTGACCATGACGACATGATCCGTAACTCTTTTTGGTCATGTGACGGATCTAGTGTCTAGGGCTATTTAGTGTTTGGTGTTTAGGAGTAAGAACTAGGCTTGCAGGTGTTATATGCTTTTGTTCATGTATATGAACCAACTATGTATGTAAGTAAGCAGTTATGTAATAAAGTGATAACGCTTTGAGTTATGAAATATTTTGTGAGACATCTCTTATGTATTTATTGGGCATGTTTATCCTATATGATTCGGGTCCCAGTGTCTGAATTATTTTATTTAATGTCTGGTCAGAATGTCTTAGACAATGCAAAATGACAATGAGGTGCACGTAGAGGACAATTTGGAGCAAGGCCAGGGATCAGGTGATCAAGCCTCGTGTCAGGGGCCACCACATGGTGACATGCCACCGTCGCTCTCTAAGTTAGCTGGCAACTTAGGCAACCCGAGTTACTGGCCAACCTTAGTTGCTGAATTGATGAAACAAATTCCCCAGGTGTCTACTGAAACCCCTCCCAAGGATGATAAATTGGCAGATAGGGTAGCACAGCGCAACCCTAAAGTTTACAATGGGTCCTATGATCCCGTGGTATTAGAGGAATGGATAAGGGGAATGGAGAAACTTTTTGCAGTAGTTGAGGTACCAGAGGAAAAGAAACTGAACATTGGGACATATTATTTGTCGGGTGAAGCTGACATTTGGTGAAATACAGTGAAGGATAAGCTTGAAGGGCCTGAATTCACCTGGAATGAATTCTTAACAAAGCTTAGGGAGAAATTTTACCCAGCTGTGGTGCAAAGGCAAAAGGAGAAAGAATTTATGGAATTAAAAATGAGCGGTAGCATGTCAGTGATGCAGTATGCTAGTAAGTTCACCGAACTATCTAGGTTTGTCCCTGAATTCGTATCATCTGAAAGGTTGAAGATGAGAAGGTTTGAGGAAGGTTTGGCCTTCTATATTCAAAATCAGTTAGCTGAACAACCCATGCTAACTTATCAAGAATTATATGAGCAAGCAACCAAAGTGGAAAGAGTGAAGACGGAGTTGAGGACACTGATTCCAATCAACCATACGAGAAAGGGGTTTGAGCGGGGGACTCCAAGTGAGAGTGTGAACCAGAACCAGCAGAACCAGAAGAAACCTACTTCTATTCCCTCCAAGAGCCGTCCTGCTGGCTCAACAGCACCTTGTGCGAAATGTGGAAGAACAAATCATACCATGCCTGAATGCCGCGTTGGCACCAACAAATGCATGTGGTATGGTAGTCCTGAACATCTTATCACTACATGCCCTTGACGATTAAAAGTTGTAGATAAGGGTGCAGCGAAACCCTTGGCCCCGCTCCGCCAGGGACCTCCACCTTCAAGGCATGCAGTTGTAGGAAGGGCATTTGTGATGAACAAAAAGGAAGCTGCCACCTCTGGTACGGTAGTCACTGGAACTCTCTTTTCAAATTCAAAGCCATTTTGCGTATTATTTGATTCAGGTGCCACTGATTCATTTATATGTACCCGATCTGCTAAACAATTGGGCCTTGAGAATATAAGGATGGCAACCAATTATAGAATCAAGCTGCCCAATAATTCTGTGATTGAGTGCCCCCTCTCTTATCAACTTGTCCCCATCACCATTGGTGAAACCACCTTCCCTGTGGATTTGATTCAATTTGACTTGTCTGATTTTGATATCATTTTGGGGATGAATTGGTTGCATTCTTGTGGAGCCCAAATCGATTGTGAAGATCTTAAGGTTATCCTGAAAGATAAAAAAGGGAGAAAAGTGTGTATTTATGGGCAGAAAGAGACAAACTCTTGTCCTTTGATTTCTGCTATCAAAGCAAGTAAGCTATTATATAAAGGATGTATTGGATATTGGTGTTATGCTATCAGCACCCAAACCAAAGAAGAGGAAGTAGAAAATATACCTGTGGTTTGTGAATTTGAAGATGTTTTCTCGGAAGAATTACCCGAACTACCCCCGCAGAGGGAAATTGATTTTGGGATCAAGTTAATTCCTGGAGCCCAACCTATTTCTAAAGCTCCATATCGTATGGCCCCAACCGAGCTTAAGGAATTAAAGCTTCAACTAGATGAACTGTTACAAAAGGGCTTTATTAGGCCAAGTGTGTCACCATGGGGTGCTCCAGTGTTGTTTGTCAAGAAGAAGGACGGAACCTTGACGCTATGTATTGATTATAGGGAGTTGAACATGATTACCATCAAGAACAAGTACCCTCTGCCACGAATAGATGATTTGTTTGATCAATTACAAGGGGCATGAGTGTTCTCTAAGATTGACTTGAGGTCAGCATACCATCAACTTAGGATTAAATCTGATGACATTCCTAAGACAACATTTAGAACCAGGTATGGTCACTATGAGTTCACGGTGATGCCTTTTGGTCTCACTAATGCTCCTGCAGCCTTCATGGACCTTATGAACAGGGTTTTTAGACCTTATTTGGACAAGTTCGTAGTGGTGTTCATAGATGACATCCTTATCTATTCTAAGGATAAGGAGGGGCATGCTGACCAATTGCGAACTGTACTGCAAACCTTGAGGGAGCATCAACTCTATGGCAAATTAAAGAAATGTGAATTTTGGCTTGAGGAAGTGGTATTTTTGGGGCATGTGGTCACAAAAGAAGGAATTAAGGTTGACCCCAGAAGGTGAAAGCAATCACCGAATGGCCAAGGCCTACCAATGTCACTGAGATTAGAAGCTTTTTGGGTTTAGCCGGTTACTATCGAAGGTTCGTCAAGGAATTTTCGAAAATAGCTTCACCACTGGCCAATCTACTAAAGAAGGTGAATAAGTTCGAGTGGACTGAAAGGTGTGAGAAAGCCTTCCAAGAGCTAAGGCAGCGACTGACAACCGCCCCGATCCTAACATTACCAACAGAAGGAAAGGAGTATACTGTTTACAATGATGCATCGAAGAACGGCCTAGGGTGCGTGTTGATGCAGGAGGACAAAGTGGTAGCTTATGCCTCTTGACAACTCAAGCCATATGAGAAAAACTATCCTACCCATGACCTGGAACTGGCAGCTGTGGTCTTTGCCTTGAAAATTTGGAGGCAATATCTATATGGGGTACCGTGCAAGATCTATGCTGATCATCAAAGTTTAAAGTATATCTTCACCCAAAAGGAGCTCAACTTGAGGCAACGGCGTTGGCTAGAGTTGCTTAAAGATTATGATTTGTAGATTCAATACCACCCTGGTAAAGCAAATGTGGTGGCGGATCCCTTGAGTAGGAAGGCGCAACATAGTTCAAACACTGTGGTGATTACTCAATTAAACTTCTTGAGAGAATTGGAGGACTTTGGGATTCAATTTGTATCTCATGGGCAAACGAATGCTCAACTATCAGCACTTACTGTTCAGTCTTCCCTAGTGGAACAAATCCGACTGAATCAAGAAAGTGATCCTGAACTCCAAAGTATAAAGCAAAATTTAGAAAAAGGGAAGTTCCCGGGGTTTGTAGTACATGAGGATGGGACTTTGCGGTTCCAGAATCGCCTATGTGTGCCCAAAAATGGGGAGGTAAGAAAGCAAATTTTGGAAGAAGCTCACAATACTCATTATTCAGTGCAACCAGGAGGCACAAAAATGTACAGAGACCTGAAACAACATTTTTGGTGGAATAACATGAAGAAAGATGTTGTAGAATATGTGAACAAGTGTTTAATCTGCCAGAAAGTTAAAGCAGAGAATCAACGCCCTGTGGGTAAATTACGACCCTTAGAAATTCCCACTTGGAAGTGGGATTCAAGCTCAATGGACTTTGTTATAGGTTTACCCCCTTTTTGTCTCGAAGAAGAATGCTATCTGGGTCATAGTGGATCGACTCACGAAGTGGGCTCATTTCCTACCAATTAAGGATACTTGGGGAATAGAAAGACTAGCCCAACTGTATGTAAAGAAGATAGTCCGTTTACATGGGATTCCTCTTGACATAGTCTCGGATAGGGATCAATGATTCCAGGCGCGCTTCTGGCAAGCACTTCAAAAGGCCTTTGGAACTAAACTAAACTTCAGTAGCTCCTATCACCCAGAGACAGATGGACAAACTGAAAGGGTTAATCAAATTTTGGAGGACATGTTGAGAGCTTGTGTATTGGAATTCCAAGGGAAATGGGAAGATGATTTACCATTGGTGGAATTCTCTTATAATAACAGCTATCAATCCACCATCAAAATGGCCCCATTTGAGGCTCTGTATGGGAGAAAATGTAGAACCTCGTTGTGCTGGAGTGACTTGGATGAGGCACCGATAATAGGTCTTGAAATGATCCAAGAGACTACTGAGACGATCAGAAATATTCAGGAGCATATTAGGGTTGCCCAAAGTCAACAGAAAAGTTATGTGGACAAAAGAAGAAGGCCTCTAGAGTTTCAAGTCGGTGATAAAGTTTTCCTAAAAGTTTCACCAATTAAAGGTGTGAAGAGGTTCGGAGTACGGGGCACATTGAGTCCAAGGTACATTGGACCTTATGAAATCGTTGAGAGGTTGAATCCTGTCGGTTATCGCCTAGAGTTGCCTGCCGAACTTGAGCACGTCCATAATGTGTTTCATATCTCTCAGCTTCGAAAATATATTTCAGATCCAAATCATACCATTGTATCTGAACCTATCGATATCGCTGAAGATCTAGTCTATAAAGAGCGTCCCGTTCAAATACTAGATCGCAGGATCAAACAGCTACGCAACAAACAAATACCATTGGTTAAAGTACTCTGGACGAACCATACCTCCCAAGAAGCTACTTGGGAGACCGAGGAGGCAATGAAAGCCAAATACCAACATTTATTCGAGGTAATCTAGCATGATTTGGGGAAGTCCACGAGTTTAGTTTCGAGGACGAAACTTTTTAACAGGGGAAGACTGTAGTAGTCCGACCCTAAATTCTGTTTATTAATTTCATGGCATTAATCCATGTGATTGAGTTCATTTCATTCACATCATTCCTTTTTATATTCCCATCTTTTTATTATTCTCATTTGGTCATTTCTAACGGGGCCCTTACTTTGCAATTCGGGGATTTCTTCTTCTCAATTTTGGAAATTGAGTTAGGCCTTGATATTTAAGAATTTAATGTTTAACATTCTTTTTCATGGCACCACAACCATTTATCCCAAACTTTAAAAAAAAAAAAAAATTCAGAAATGCGCTCGGTTTCAGTTTTTCGCTAAACCCGAGCCCGTTTAAAGCCGATTTTGATGCAACAAGACTTGACCTTTATTTGATTAACTAAATCCTCTTAATTAAGCCTTAATCAAGCATGATATTATTGACTTTTCTACCCTATTTGCAGCCAAGTATTCAGCCATGTATTAAGGTGAGTATAAAAATTAAAAAAGTGGCTTTTATCTTCATTTTACACCAAGTGATCTTCTCTCTCTTCCCACCCCTCTGTCTCTCTCTACTCGGCAGCCCCATCTCACCACCATACCACCACCTTTCCACCACCAAAAACCCCTCTAATCATCCCCCACTCACCACCCCCTAACACCTCTTTCACTCCTTAAGCATCAAGAAGCATATCAACCTCTTTTGCTAGCACAAAGTAAGTGTTCTTTCACCTCTATGCTGATTTTTGTTTTTGATCTTTGATCTTGTTGGGTTTTGTTCTTTATTTTGGTTGTTTTAATGATGGATTATGCTGTTTTTGTGGTATTAAGAATCACCTTGTTGAGGGTTTATGGTGGAGTTGATTTTGGATGAAGTTAGGGTTAGGGTTTCATCTTTCGTATGCAAGCTTCTTGTTCAAGTGATCTTTATGGCTTGTTTTCTCCTTGTTTTTGCTTATCTTTTAATGTATTGAAGTTTATTATGGTTTTTATGATGTGTTGGAAAGATGAGATGGAGTTCAAGTTGACCCAAAGTAAGCCTTGTTGGATATATTTATGAAGTGAATTTGAGTGTGGTGATCTTGTATGATGTTGGGATGTACCATAGTTTGCTTACATGCTCTTAAGAAAGAGTTTGAGTTGAGGTTTGGTGTGAAAAGTGAGAGGACAACCTAAAACAGTGAGGCTGGAATTTTCAGTGAAACAGGATGAACTTTGAAACAAAATTGGTAATTATCGGCTTGGCAAAAAATTTGGATTTTGGGTGAGTACATAGTTCTGGATGTTAGCTTTAAAATGACTCTTGAATCACCTTAATCTGAGGTATGTGGAGGAAGTTATGGCTATTTTACTGAACCTGGGCATAATGGACAGAATGGTTGTTTTTAGCACTAAAACCTGACATGTTGTTGTTCTAACCCCATTCTATGGAACCTGTCGTGGGAATCTGGTTATGTGCCCCTCAGGAAAGTTTTAGAGGACTTCCTAAGCTGTTTATATTGGGGTCTTACGTCTCAGTTGGAGGTCGGGAGTATAAGTTATGGATTATTCATTCCATACCCTCGTCATAAACCCTACCCTCTAAACTCGCTCCTGTGCCTTAACTTAGCATTTCTATACTTTATTTAACTTTATCAGTTTAACCTATTAACTGGTTCACACAAATTCTTTATAAGCCTATTCTATTTATGGGTATCCATTGTACTAATTTTATGCCTATAATGATTTTGAACAACATCAAGGCCTAAGCTCTCATCCTCTCCATTTTAGTCATCTATTTAATCTGTGAATTAACTTTTAAAGACCCCAGGTGGTTTCATTGACTCTATCTTTAGAAATCAGCATGTATTTATCGAAATTATAATATTTTGCTAAGTACATCAATGAATCAATTGAACCAGTGATTTATCACATAATTAGTGACCCCATCAGTTATCAGTTACAGGGCATTGCCCTTCAGTTACCCGCGCGGCTTTAGGTCAGATCTTCCGGTCGGCTTGGCAGGTGTACACCTGTACATAGATCGTAACAGTTACTAACGGGTGCACTATCAGATAATAATTGGCAATTTAGCTTTATATACATCTCATTCCCTGTTTTAAAATACAAACGAATTGCAAAATGGGCCCTCATAATTTCTTTCTCCATTGAATCTTTATCAGTACAGAGATGCATGTACTAAGCTTTGGCTCACAGTTCGAAATTTTTTTATGTTTTGTTTTAGGAAAATGCTCAGTAAACCGCTCTCAGGTGGGCAGGGAGGCTGAAGGTGATAATTAAATCAGGACTGTCCCTATGATTGGCGGATAAAAGTGCTAAGATGTTTTCATGCCTTTTTGTGGTGCATTTTGGTGTTCCAACTATATATTTAAACTGAGTTATGTATGTTATTATAACCTTGATGTAACCCGGAGAAGTTAGAATCATTCCTGTATGTAATTAAGTGGTTTGAATGGACGTGTTTGCCCTTTGAAGATAAACTTTGATTTTATGGCTAAACTTTCATATTTAAGCGAAGCCTTGTCCTTGCAGACGGCGGTAACGCCCATTCATTGGTTTTTTTTTTTTGGTGCTATGCTTAAGTAGGTAAATGCAGCTATGATTTATGTATTATTGGGGCGTTACAGTAATGGAAGCGAAATAATAAAGCCACACTTAAGGATTCTGTACTTGTGCCAAACAAGTGAATGCTATGGTACCTCCAAGCTTTTGCCCCTAAGCTAAGTGTCACTTGATGTCGTAGAATACTTTCCATTTGAAGTAGTCAACCATGTATTGGTTTAAGTGTCAAACCCATGTTGAATTATATCTCTTGCTTTTAATATCATTCTCTAATACCAACAGTCCTTTACAAATTTTGCACATTGCCAAATACTTCTCCCTTTTATGTATAAATGATCCACCCATCTTAACCACAAACTTTCAGCACTTGAAGCTAAGTGCCATATCAGCTTAGTTATAATTGCAGTATTCCGACTAAAACATGGCTAATCCCCATTCCTTCTTCATTCTTTGGCCTACATATATCTTCCCAAGCAACCAAGGGAGGTCCTTTATATTATATGTCAGAATTCTATAGGAAATTCTTACAACATTGGGTAATTTTGTTCAATACCTATTTAGGCAATAGAAAAATTTGCCCCCAATATATGAACACGCTCATCAGCATAAAGTTAACTAGCTATATCTTCCCTACATATGAGAGTTTCCTAACTGGTCAAGCCCTTATTCTAGTAGTAATTCTTTTGACAAGTACCTGACTGTTGAGCCTTTGAGGGTTCATTGGCAACCCTCAAGTATTTAAAGGGTAAAGATTCTTATTTAAATCATGTAATTGGCTGAATATGATTCGTCAATTTCTTATCAATACATATAGTTATGAATAGAATTGGAAGGCCTTGCCCCCAATTGGGGCGCCTGGCAATGTATATGTAATAATTAGTGTATAGTAGTTCACAAAAATCACATATTTGTCCTATATACTCTATTTCGCCCCCTCAATCTGTTCGAGGGGACGCACGGATAGATTGGCTCTACAAAAATCAAACAACTTTGATGACAACTCCTTAGTGAAAATGTTAGCTAACTGAAGCTTAGTAGGAATGTAACGAACTACAAGATCACCATGAGCAACCCTTTCATGAACAAAGTGATAGTCAATAACAATATGTTTGCTACGGTCATGCTGAATAGGATTGACAGCCATTTAAGAAGCACTAACATTGTCACAATAAACCTTGGTGGAAGCAGAGAGGCGAATACCAAGATCATAAAGGAGCTTTCGAATCCAAATAGTTTCAGCAACCGTATATGTGCCAGCTCAATAGTCAGCTTCAATAGAAGACTTCGAGACAGTGGGTTGTTTCTTGCAGCACCAGGAGACAAGATTAGGACAAAAAAATACTGCATACCCTGTAGTGGAGCGGCAGGAGTCTATGCAGTCGACCCAATTAGCTTCAAAATAGGCAATAATAAGTAAAGAAGTGACAGTAGGACGAAGCTGGAGCCTATAAGACAAGGTGCCCTACAAGTACCTAAAAGTACGCATAACAACGTGCAGGTGAGTACTACGAGGAGCATGCATGAATGGGGAAACTACATGGACAGCAAAGGCAATATTAGGTCTCGTCATAATCAACTATTGCGATGCGCCTACCATACTTCTGTAGTATGATGGATTTGCCAGTAACTCTCCGTTCGTTAGAGTCAATGAGGTTCGAGAAAGAGATGGGGTATGAACAGGTTTAGCAGTATGCATATGAAACTTATGAATAAGATCATGAACAAATTTCTGCTGGGTCAGAAACATGCCATCAGAATTTTGTACCACCTGCACCCCCAAAAAATAATGTGGGTTGCCCAAACCCTTCATACCAAACTGATGGGAAAGTATGGAAATGAAACTACGAAGGGTAGAGAAGGAGCAACCAGTATGATATCATCCACATAGAGAAGCATAATCATAGTGGTAGATCCTTAGCGATAAACAAACATTGATGTGTCGGCTGCACTACAAACAAAACCATGAGACAAAAGAAAGCTGCTTAATTTATGGAACCAAGCTCGAGGAGCCTGTTTAAGTCCATAAATAGCCTTTTTGAGTTTACATACATGGTTAGGAAAATCTGGATGAACAAACCCGGGAGGCTGTTTCATGTAAACTTGCTCTGTGAGAATACCATGTAGGAAAGTATTTTTAATGTCAAGTTGGCGAATAGGCCAATTATGGGTGAGGGCAAGAAAAAAAACAAGACGAATGGTGGAGGGTTTGACAACTGGATTGAATGTCTCATGGTAGTCAATGTCAACTTGTTGGTGATTGCCAAAAGCAACCAATCGGGCCTTGTGTCTTTCCACAAAGCCATCAGAATGAAACTTACCTCTGAAAATCCACTTACAACCCACTAAAATCTATTCGAGCTAGGATGGAACCAATTCCCACGTATCATTGGCAAGTAAAGCATTAAATTCCTCTGACATGGCCTCTCTCTTAGGATCATTAAAATCTTTTTTAAAAGAGGTAGGTTCAAGAACCATAACGTCTGTGTCAAGAGACAAAACAACTTTATGCTTGTGAATACCACTCTTGGCCCTAGTCTACATGGGATAAACATTTAAGGGACGAGACTCAGACTCAAGAAAGGGGACAGACAGTGAGGACAAGGGGGGATAGAAGGTTTGTGTGGAGAAGATGAACCTGAGGAATAAGAAAAATGCAGGTTGGGAACCGGTGAATAGTCAGGAGGAACTGGGCTTGGCGATGGAGCGACATAAGTGGGCTGGTCCAGAGCTAAAGCACAACGTAGGCTGGACCCTGGAGGGGCACGGTTGGGCTGAGGTGGGGTTGGCCTAACATCATATGAGGGGGACACGACGGGAGGCGGGACAGTGCTGGAGGTGGGCCAAAACTCAGAGGAAGAGACACCCGGGTCAGAGGGGAGGGATCTGGGCTGGACCGTATTGGGCAGCCCATCAATAGACATACGAAGGCTGCGAGGAGTGGGCGGGAAAGTAAGTGTGGGAGTGGCAAGGCTAGTTAGACAATCCGGAGAGACAAACCGAGCACGAACAATGGAGGTTTGAGAATGAGAAATAAGATCAGGATACGAAAAATAATTTTCATAAAAAATAACATGCCGACTAACGTAAAAACGACCAGTAATGGGATCAAAACACTTGTATCCTTTGTAATGGGGGTCGTAACCAAGAAAAATACATAATACTTACCATGGTGCTAATTTATTTATAGAGGTAGCCGAAAAATTAGGAAAGCAGGCACAACCAAAAGTTTTCAAAAAATTATAAACAGGGGTCTTTGAAATAATTTTTCAAAGGGAGATAGGCCATATAAAAACTTTGAACGAAGACAATTTATTGTATAAATGGCCGCATAAGATGCATCTAATCAAAAACTAGCAGGTAAACAAGCATCAAGAAGCATGGCACAAACCATTTCAGTAAGATGATGATGCTTATGGCTCAGCGACACCATTTTGAGCTTGAGTGTCGAGACAAGGTTTTCTGAAATAAATGCCATGTTTAATAAAATGAGCACCAAAAGTAGTATTATCAAATTCACGACCCCCCTCACTTTGGAACATTTTTATTTTGATACAAAAGAGGTTTTCAACTAAATTCTGGAAGGTTTAGAAAGCAGTGAAAGCCTCTGATTTACGCTTTAAAGGATAAATCCAAGTGTGTCGAGAGAAATCATCAACAAAGCATATATAATACCGATAACCAGAATAAGAAATCACAAGAGCTTGCCAAAGATCAGAATGAATAAGATGTAAAGGTTTGTCATAACAATGTTCAACATTTTGAAAAGGCAATCTATATGACTTTGTAAGTCAGCAAGAAATACAAGTATCCTGAAACTTATTAGGAAAAGAAATTAAATTGGAATTCCTAAGACTAGTAAGTGTTTGAGCTCCACAATGACCAAGACGATGTTGCCAAGTAACACCTAGATCAATGACAGCAACTAGGGTAGGAATAGATGAAGGAAAGGTGACATGGACTGGATAGAGATTCCCACTAGAGGAGGCCTGAAGCAGTGTCGTACCCAAGGTTTAGTCCTTGACACAACCAGAAGATTCATAAAAAATGATAGAACAATTATTATCCCGACACAATTGACGAATCAAAATCAAATTATGTTTTAAAGAAGGCATATGAAACACATTGCGAAGCAAGAGAGGTCATGAAGCAGTGGAAATTGCAAGAGAGCCAACGTGCTTTATGGGAAGAGTGGTACCATCCCACACTCGAACGCATTCAATGCCATTGTAAATAGATTTAGAGAGTAAGTTACCTTCGTTAGGCATCATGTGGGAAGCTGCTGCCGAATCAGGATACTAGACTGATTCATTGGCGTCGACGGCATTGAAAGTAGCATATGCCGGAACAGGAGAAGAGTGTTGCCGTGGGAGACAATGATTGGGGCAACCAGACGCTGTATGTCCAGGGGTAAAGCAAATCTGGCATACAACATTGGGGTGTGAATGTAAGATTTCTTCCTACGAATTGTTACCTGCAAGAATATGGTGAGTAGTAGAAGAAGATAAACCTTGAATATTGGAACATGAAAAGACTGTACTACCATAAACTGCCCCTGTTGATGCACTCCCATTAGAAGACTGAGATTGAAAGGTGTGATTATTGTTACGGGATTCGACCCCTTGATTATGGCCACCCCCTCAGCGGCTGGTGTAGCAACCGCGACCACGACCACGATTTCAACCTTGCCCAAGCCCACAATTGTTGCTAGGAGAAGAAGCCAAAACTGTCACAGTGGACGAGGTAGATGCGGTAGACATAACGAGGGCTTGGTGGGAAGTAATAGACGCACCCTTGGATTTTAGAAATTTCAGTCTTGGTTCATAATGCATCAATTTGGCATAAAGATCATCAAAAGTAAGAGTGTTGGCACCATAAGACAATGTCATAGCAAGAATATGATAATCTTCATTGACACCGTTAAGAGTAAGTTGAACAAGGTCAAGATCCAAAACTGGAGAGCCAATAGATGCAAGAGAATCAACAATTTGTTTAATGCCCCTTCGATACTGCTCCATGCTTTGGGTCTCACCTTTTGATAAGGTAGTTAAAGTACGTTTCAAATCCATGGCTCGAGCTAAGCTAACACCATTAAAACGATGAGCTAAACGATCCCAAATCTGAATAGAGTGAGTGATGTCATGTACCTGTGTCAATAAATCAAAAGACATTGTAGCAAACAACCAGGAGCGGAGAAGTTGATCAAGACGAAGCCAAAGAGAGTAGGCTGGGTCGAAATGCTGAATACCATGAGCATCAATGAAAAAAGTCGAAGGAGTGGACACGGAACCATCCAAAAATCCTTAAAGTTGCTGAGTGACAAGAAAGGTGGTGAATTAGGTTTGCCATGGCAGAAAGTCTTCAACTTTAGTCAAGGTAGTGGTCACAAAGTTTTTAATGTTAATGGAGTCTTCAACTTTAGTCAAGGTAGTGGTCACAAAGTTCTTGATGTTAATGGAGAAAAGGCTAGGATGTAGCGGAGGCAGAATAGAGGTGAGGGAGAGCCAAGAAGAACAACCATTGACAGTAGGGGATGATTCACGAGGCATGTCGAGGGGAGTCAAGGAACATCGGCAAGATGAGAACGGAACGTCCATGAAAATGATAGGAACCATAGAGGAATGAAGAAGAGGGACCGAAGGTGGGGACGGCTACCAAGAGAAGAAGGGCAGAGGAGCGGAGTGGAGGGGCGCTGCTCATTAAGGGAGGAGGAGGAGGAATACGCACCTCAAACACCACACCACCAACGGGTTGAGGAGTCGACGGGATGACGATGGTGTCAGGTTGCACCAGTGCAAGGCCAAGAACAGAGGAGACCAGCAATGGAGAAGACAGGGTGGTGGGCGAGCTTGCCATGGATAGGGTACACCGAAGAAGAAGAAGAAGAGACCCTAGGCAGAGAACCTTGAGAAGCAAGCAAAGAGAAAAAAACCTAGGCTCTTGATACCATGTGAATAGAATTGGACGGCCTCGCCCCCAACTGGGGTGCTTGGAGATGTATATATAATAATCAGGGTATAGTAATTTACAAAACTTACATATTTTTCATATATACTCTATTAGCAGTGACTACTAAATTTTTCTTCGAATTAGCTTCTTGACTTGGGCAATATGAGAAGTGTTGAAAAGCTATCATGAGAGTTCTTACAATCTTTTCATCAGCTCCACAAAAAAGGAGAAGATCAATGCAAATGATAAAGACCCCAATCTTAACTTGGTACACCCAGTGTGAAATCTGAATCCTTCTTGTGCATATGCCACTCTAAGAGGCTTGACCAAATAATCCATGGCTAGAACAAAAATTGAGGGGGGGGGGGGCATGGGATCCACTTGTCTCAAATCCTTTCTACTTCCAAAAACCATGGAGTTCTTCATTTATCTTGATGGAAAACATAGCTGAAGATATGCATCTCACAATAAGTCTAACAAATTTTAGGGGAAAACCATAGCCTATTAATAATTTTTCAATGAAGCTCCATTCAGTGGTATCATATGCTGTCTTTAAGTCTACCTTCATAATTGATGTGGATCTTATGTTCAATTTTAAAACCCTTTTCACTTACAAGTGCAAAGGATCGATTGCAGAGTAGCGACTATAGAATGTTGAATTGTTGATCCCACAGGGAACAATGATGATTTTGAATTTATCCTTTCCAATTAAAAGAAAAATTCAAGGGAGAGTTCAATTATCAATATGAATTAAACAAAAAAAAGAAAAACAAATGAGTCAAGAAAATAGAGAGAAATTAAACATGAGAAAGATCTAGGACTTCAGATTTCAACAATGGTAGAAATATTGAATTATTAACTCAAAATATGGGTTCAATTAGTCTCTAGTTCAATATAAGCTACAAACATTAGGTCATGAATTAGAAAGATGAATTATAATTATCGAATGATTATATTTATCTAGTAGATAGCATGAATAATTTTTTTTAAATATAACTCATCTAAGTTTTAGCATAAATTGTTCAACTTTAATAAATATTATCTTAAGTTCACTTGCATAATATCGTATTAGCCTACAAGGTCTAATATATACTTGAGATAGCAAATTAAACTATTATAGTCAACATAAATAAGCAATAGTATTAAGATGCATAAATAGGTTAGTATTAGATATAAACTCAACGTTATGCAATGTAACAGACGAATATAACCCAAAAAGAAATTAGCAAATCAATATCATTAATCAAGGATCCATCTTAATCCTAGATATAAGTAGTTTAGTTGGTCGTAGTTAGAGAAAGAACCATTTAAGTTGGTCTAGCCATACTCTTAAATATTGGCACATTTCACTTTCTATGTCCAAATTTGGATACTCAATTACAAAAAGTTATAGTGTAAACTCTTAAATTTGACTCACAAATGATGTGAGAAGAAAATAGAAAAATAGTTAATGAAGCTTATTTTCTTATAAACTCCTAAACCCAAATGGTTTTGTCTTACAAAAGACTCTTTACTCTCTAAAAAAATATGGAAGATAGAAGACCAGAGAAAGGAGGAATGCTTGGATGAGTGGATGCATGATTTATGCTCCAACCTCGACCCCTTTTACAGTGAAAATTTAGCACCTCTTGGGGCTCAAAAATTAACAAAAAATTAATTTCAATGAAGTCAATAGTCATTGGTTGTTATATTGTTGACTTGCACAAGAAAGGGCTAGTTTTTAGTTAAAAATTAATAAAGATTAATTAGCTTTGATTAGGTTATCTTGAATTTGCTCACAATAACAAGGAACTTGGCTGCTGTGTGCTAGGAAGGTGGGCTAGTCTACGACTCGACCACATCTAACACAAGCCCATTTTGGGTGAGGGACTAAGGGGGGAAAAGCGGAGGCTAACTAGATGGGCCGCTGGGAGTAGACATGGAAAACAGGTCATTCGGTTCGTGTACGGGTTGGGTTAAGTTTGGGTTGGGTCATGTTTTGGGCTAAGCGACATTTCAGGTCGGTTCAATTTGGGTTGGGTGATCTTTAGTTTAGGTCGACTTCGCGTTAACAATTTTTTGGTCCAATAAGCTTATAATGCAAACATAAGCAACTTTATCAGAAATTTTAGGTTGGGTATGGTTCGGTTCGGGGCTGTTCGGGTTTTGGGCCCACTTTTGGGTGAGCCTATTTTGGACGTCGAGTCAGGCATGTGTCCGGGTCATTCGGCTCGGGTTTCGGGTATTGGGTCAGTTTTGCTAGGTCTAGTTGGGAGCAAGTTGGACTACTGAGGCTTGCTCTTGGCATTCGCTGCGCGGCTAGGCAAGGCCCATGTAGGGGGGAAAACAAGAGAAAGAGAGCTGCAGGCTGCCGCAAAGAAAGGTCCGAACTAGGCCACAAGTAGGCGACATGCCCATTTCAACTAGAGGTGGGGCATTAGCCGCGTAGCAAACTTACACAAACTGCACCCCTCTTCTTATATTTTTTTTCTTTTTTTTAAAGGTACTAGGGTTGGACTCTAGGCATTGCACATGTGGGGGTTCGGACAAATCCGAGTAGAATCCATCAATTTCATGCCAAAATTCATTTATTTTATTTACTCATAAAAATCACATTAAATATGTATTATTTACTCTTAAAAATATATTTTAAAGACTTAAAAGTAGGTAAAATGAAGGGTAAAATTATATATATATAATATGAATTTTCAGCTCTTACACCAAAACCCATTAGTAGAACAAGATTAGGGAATAAAGTCAAATAGTCCAACTATGCATATCTAGTTTAAGTCATACAAATCGATTCAATACCAACCTACAACTCATTATCAAACATTTTCAATTTTGTCCAGGTTAATAAGCCAATATTCCAGCAAATTAAGCACGCAATGAGACCATGTAGCAAACTATATCAAACTAAGTCCTCAGTATACTCAGTAAAGATTCTAGACAAGTAGTCTGCAACTGAATTTTCAGAACATTTACTATCTTTTATCTCAATATCAAATTCTTGGAGCAATAAAATCCACTTAATGAGTCTAGGTTTAGTGTCATTCTTTGCCACCAAGTGTTTCAATGTAGCATGGTCAGTAAATACAATCACTTCTGAACAAAGAAGATATGGACATAATTTACCAAGTGCAAATACTATAGCTAGCAACTCTTTTTCAGTAGTTGAATAATTCTTTTGAGCGTCAGTTAGCGTTCCACTAGCATAATAAATGAAATGAGGCATTCTATTCATCCTTTGGCCCAAAACAACCCCAATAGAAAAATCAGATGCATCATACATAATCTCAAAAGGAAGAGAAAAGTTCGGGGGCTACAAAAGATGGGCTGACACTAATAAAGATCGAAGCTTTTCAAAAGCTTTCTTATAAGACTCATCAATCACAAAAGGAGCATCTTTAGCAAGGAGATTAGTGAATGACTTCACCACTTCACTCAGATCCTTAATAAATCTCCTGTAGAAGCCAGGATGACCAGGGAATGATCTAAGTTGCTTCATAAAAGAAGGAACAAGCAAATTAGAGATCAGACCAACCTTAGCTTTATCAACCTAAATTGCCTTTTCAAACACTTTATGACCCAACGTAATCCCTTCTTGCACCCTGAAATGACTCTTTTCCCAACTTAAGACAAGATTCACTTCTTTAGTGGTTTCAACACAGTGAACAAATTAGCTAGACACACATCAAAGGAAGAACGAAAAATAGAGAAATCATCCATAAACACCTCCATAAAATAATCAACATAATAAAAAAAAATATGGCCATCTTGCAGCTTTCAAATGTGGAAGGTCAATATACAATCCAAAGGGCATCCTCCGATAAGCAAATGTACCCAATGGGCATGCAAAGGTAATTTTCTCTTGGGCGTTAAGATAGACAGCTATTTGGTTGTAAGCAGAATACCCATTTAGAAAATAGTAAAAACTTTGTCGAGCCAATTTTTTCAAAATTTGATCAATGAATGGGAGGAAGAAGTGGTCATTTCTAATAATAGAATTCAACTTTCTATAATCAATGCACACCCTCAACCCCGTGATCTGTCTAGTAGGAATTAGTTCATCTTCATTATTTTCCACTACCATACCAAATTTCTTAGGGGATTTGAACTGGGCTAACCCACTGACTACCAAAAATTGGGTAGATATACATGCATCTAAAAGCTTTACTACCACTTTTTGATCAACTTCTTTAATGTGGGGGTTCAGTCTACATTGCATTTGCCTAACAGGTTTCGCAGTGTCCTCTAAGTGAATTTTATCCATACAAATAGTTGGACTAACCCCTTTCAAATCAACAATTGCCACCTAATAGCACCCTTATGATTTGACAAAACACGAATCAACTCTTTTTCTTGATCGTAGGATAAGAGATAAGTGATGATGATGGGTAGGGTCTCTTTAGGGTATAAAAGCACATACTTAATTGAATAAGGAAGAGGTTCGACTTAATTTTAGGTGGGAAACAGTAGAAGGTGGCGTAGGAGAACTTGCCAAAGGTGGGAGGGGTTTATAAGTGGATACCCAAGAGGAAGACTCAAGATAAGGAGTGGAGTGAAGACTAGAGTCCGTATCACATATTGAACTTCCTAAGTTAAACAATCTCAAGTCCCCATGGGAAAGACAAGTTCCTAAGGGATCATTGCTCATAATAGTAGGTAATGCTTCTTCAATCATTTCATCAATCACATCAACAAAGAAGCATTCAGATTCATCTTCAAACACAGTTTGAGAAAACCCTTAAAAATGTTAGGCCTAACCCTCATGTTCATAACAAAGACATCCATCAACTCCTAACCTATAGTTAATGGTGGAATTATCTGTGGCTAGGAATGCACGTCCTAAAATAAGAAGGATTTGCTTAGAAGCATGATTAGGGTTGATGTCCAACAGAAAAAAGTTATTAGGAAAGAATCCTTTATCAATTTAAACCGAGGCTTTATCTATCTGCACCCTAGGAGTCCTAACTGACCCATTAGCAAGTTAAAGGGTATTGTTACAAGGTTTCAGTTCTCCCAATATCAACTCTAACTAAACAGAATATGGTATCAAATTAAGACTAGAGCCCAAATCCAAGAGTGCCCTTTTAATTTTCTGATTGTCAATATAGCATGAAATCGAGGGAACACCAGGATCTTTGAACTTAGGTGGAGTGTCAAATTTCAAAGTAGAGCTCAGTTGTTCACTTAGAAGAAGCATTTTAGACTTGTCATCTTTATATTTCCGTTTAAAAGTGCACATGTCTTTAAGGAATTTAGTATAAGTCAGGATTTATCTAAATACTTCTAGAAGGGGAAGATTAACCTTACGTTGCTTAAAGGTCTCTAAAATATCATCTCTTTGCTTGTCTTTCTTAGAAGGGAATGGTGCATACAAAACTTGAGGGCAAGGAACCCTTGACTTATGTGTGACAATGGGGTTAGACATAACAAGGGAAGGAGATTAGTCATTTTCCTTTTCAGTTTCAAAGTCACTCCAATAGTATTAAGTGTTTCCTCTTTATCATGTTTCTTTTCATTCACTTTTTTATCAACTTCTTTGTCAGTCCTAAGAACCATTATAACCTTCAATTATTCAAATTGTTAGCCTTTAGGGTTTTGTCTGGTATGACTTGGAAGTTTTCTTTCTTCTCTTTTAACTAAAACTATGGCTAGTTACCCAAGTTGCTTCCTAATTTAGCTATAGATTGTGAGTGAGAGTAAACAATATGCATTTTAGACTGAATTCCTTAGACCTTAGAATCAACATTTTGTACAACAAAAGTCAAGGTACCAAGAGCAGAAATCACCTGGTCTCAGAGCTCCCATATGGAACTTGATGAGAATGAGGATTACCATATCTCTGGTTTTGGAAACCAGAAGGGATAGGTCTGTTAGACTAGGCTTAAGGATTCTCAACATTTTGAGAGCTCCATAAAAATTAGAATGATTATGAGTACTAAAATAAGGATTATTTGATGGAGGAAATCTTTGGGCAGCATTCACTTTTTTAGTCACAGAGTCAAACGTACCAACAAAAGGATAGTCAACAGAAGCATACACGGGACAAGCACAAATTGAACACACATCTTTCATGGAAGGGACGTTAATCACTTTGCTTAACAACAATTGATCAAACTTCTTAATTAAAGCATCAACTTCACTAGAAAGGTCAATTAAATACAAAACGTTATAAATCACCCTTTACTTCCCAATTGCCTAGGCAAATAAGAATATGAGAAAGTAGCAAGTGTGAATTTTCACTCAAATGTTCAAGCAATTCCTAAACTCGTGGATGAGTCATAAGTGGCAGGAGTGAAAAATGCCTTAAGTCGCATAGGTGGGGTTTGTTCTTCAGCCATCTTTTTCTTAGATTCACGTTTCTTAGCTCTTATCCTACTAAGAGAACATTCAATTTTAGGATTGTATTCTTCAATATCTAAGAGTAAAGCATACCTATCATGCTTACAACTACAAACAATCAAGAGAATAAAATGAAATCAGCACCACAATAGCCACCAAATGAAATAAGAAGAACAAAATAAATAAATAAATAAAATAAAATAAAATAAAGATCTAAAGAAAATAAATGAAAAAAAGAAGAAAAAGAAAATAAATGGAATAAAAGGGAGGGGGTTGTTATATTAAATAAAATAAACAAAATAACCGGAATAAAATAGTTAGATTAGATTGGATTAGATTAGGATGGAATGGTGAAAATAGTTAGATTAGAAGGGAATGGAGAGAACAAAAATAAAATGGTTAGATCAGGATGGAATATGGAATGAAATAATTGAAAAAACAAATAAAAGGGATGCGGGTTGAAACTAAAGAAAAGAAATAAAATTATTAGATTAGAAGGGAATAGGATACAAAAATCAGTATTCGTTCCTCGACAACAATGCCAAACACGTTATGTGGATTTTATGTTCAATTTCAAAATACCTTTAACTTACAAGTGCACAAGATCAATTGTCGAGTAGCGAGTACAGGGTGTTGATCCCATGAGGAACAATAGCGATTTTAAATTTAGCTTCTCTAATTAAAAGAATAAATTCAAGGGAGGAGTTCAATCATCCATATGAGTTAAAGAAAGAAAAGAAAAACAAATAGTCTAGAAAATAGAGAGAAGTCAAATAAGACAAAGATCTACGACTTTGAATTTCACCAATGACACTTGACACTGCCCATATCAGCGTTGCCAAAAAGCAAGAGTCATTTGCAAAACTTAAAGAACACAATTAAATGTCTTTACACCCCAGAGGAAATTGAAACTCCTTCTAAGCAATAACCATTTTAGGTGTACAAGAAAGGTACTCCATGAGTAACCCAAAAAGCAGAGGGACATGGGGTCTCCTTGTGGCCCTCTTGCTACTAAAGAGTCTACAGATTTCACCATTTTACTTTATAGAGGAAGTTACCGAGGTAACACACACCATTATATGGTGTACAAAATGAAGAGGAAAGCCATATAATAATAATAGTTCTTCAGAGCCTTCCCATCTTATAGTATCATATTCTTTCTTGAGGTCAAGTTTCAAAATACATCATCGACAAACATTTTCCCTATGGTAGAATTTAACAAGGTCCTCTCAAACAGAACATTGTATAGTATAGAGCAACATGAAATAAAAGCTCCTTCAAAATCATCCACTAACCATGAAAGGAGGGGTTTGATTTTATCACGTAGAACCTATGTAATGCATTTGTAAATTTTGTTACAGCATACAATAGGTCTAAGCTTAGAAGGTGTCATAGGGTTTCTCACCTTAGGGACTAATGCAAGTAATGTGGCATTTACTTGTGATAAGAGCTTACCTAAGGAGAAAAAAAAACTTTGATAGCTTGTATACTACATCCCCAGTTATTGACCAACCCATCATGTCCTGGGCTTTTTATCACTCACAATTTTAAACATTGCATGAGTAATCTCTTCATAAGAAATAGGTTTCATTAATTCTTCCCTTTGCTGAGTTATAAGACAATTGCCCTAAAGTATGACATCAACCAGTGGGTTCTCCTCTGTAACTTTAGTCTCGAGGAATTTAGAGACATGATCTACAAGAATGGATCCTATTTATTTCATATTGTAGGTCATGACCCCTCCATGTGCTTACATTGCCCTGATTGTATTTCTATAATTCTTGTATTTGATACTAGAAAAAAAGTATTCTTGTGCATTTATCACCTGTTTTAGCCATGCTTCCTTAATTTTTTGTAATTTAAAAAAAAAGTTCTATTCGCTTTCAACAATTTTTTTTTCTATAGATCTTTCTCCTTATCAAATATAGAGGAATTTACAGGATCAGTATGTTTAGCAGACTGTACTTAATGAAGTTGCTGTTGAACTTCTAAAACTCTATAGTGGATATTCCCAAATTTGGATCAGTTCAGCTTCTTCAACTGTGGTTTAAGAGCTTCGAGCTTTGTAACTAGGTGAAGCATATAAGTGCCTTGAGTTATCCATTTTTCACACTTCTTTCACAACAGTTATGAAGTTTAGGTCGAAGGTCCACGTGTTATGATGAAAATGACCTTTTTAAGTGATCTTATCCATTAATAGGTGCAGTAACAAAGGGATATGGTTTGAGATATCTTTAGGGAGTACTTCATAAAACATTTAAGGAAAAGAAAAAAGAGTCCCCTTATTCATAAAAATCTGTCCAGTTTTGAGTAAATTCTTGTCCCTTGCTTATTATTCCAAGTACAGAGAGCACCAATATATTTAATTTCCTGTGAATGACTAGATTTAACACAATTCACACTATCCTCAACCTTAGAAAAGGTTACTGGATCATCACCTAATCTCCCTTCCGTTCTCAAAAAGTTGTTGAAATCACCTTTAACAATCCATGGTGCCATCATAGATTGCCTAATTTCTAATCATCCATCCTAGAGGGCCCTCGTTTCATATTCATCATTTGCCCTATAGCAATAGTTATATAAATCTACTTTCCATAATTGCTTATGAATATGACATGATTGTACTGGCTAGTAATATGTAGAATATCCAATACACTAGTGTTGGATTTACAAACTATCCAAATACAACTCCTTGTCTCAGGTGTAGCATTAGTTATGGCTAACCAACCTCTACGATAAATATATTGCTTTATTTTAGGCTCTTTAACTGCTAAAATTTTAGTTTCAAGTAGCCTAAGGACCACATATGTATTCTGATGTAGAAATTGTGTAACAACCTCCTATTTATTAGGGTCATCGGGCCCTCTCATGTTCTAAAAATTGAAACTACCCATTATCCTTGGATAGACTTGCAAAACTGTTTCACAACACAATCACCATAGGTGCTGGCACACATTATATGTTACCCACCATTACTCGGGGTTCAACTGGAATCTCCCCTTCCCCCAGAGACTGAGGGTTGACTGGCTCACTTATCTGATTGGCAACTTAATTGATCTCCATAGCATCTTGCGTTTGTTTACCTTGAAGGGGGCATTTGGTGATTCTCTTTCCTTCCTCACTCCCATCTATATTCTTGTTTCAGTTATCAATGGTGTAACCAAACATAAAGCAACATGAGCACCTTATAGGTTTGCAGGCAAAATCTATCACTTGAACAATAAGGGAACCAAACTCATCCATGAAAGTCACTTCTGTAGGAAAATCCTAATTAGTGTTCATTTTAATGAGAACTCTAGCAAATTTAGTGCGAGTTTTACTCTGAGTAGCGTTGTCTGTGGCAAGTGTAGGGCCCAATAGATTGGCTATATTGCTTAGTCCCTCCTTACTCCAATAACAAAAATCTAACTCTGGGAAGGTTTTGCAAACCGGAATACGAGCGAGGTCCTCTTTTTTCATTGGTTGCCTAACAGGGCGTGGCTTCAGGATGAATGGGTTTTTTTTGTCAAACTAAGGAAAATTGTATTTCAGAACCTTAGCCTTTTCCATAATGGTATACAATCTTTTTATGAACACTCCATCAAGTTTATGAATCACTCTATGATTATTTCCCCAGACACTGTAAAAAAACCCCCTCATCACTTGAATGGTTGGGTTTGCACCCAACACAAAATAGGCAATAGACGAGCTCTAAATTTCAATTACAAATTGTTTATCAACTTCATCGATGCATTGTATTTTCATACAATTATGAGCAATTAGAGGGACATAACACAATTTGAGCCCTAAGTTTGGGGCATTTACCTCAGAAATTTCACCTTCAGCATCTAAATGAGCAGTTTCAACTTCTTGAGCCCATGATTCTAAGTGAGGCCTTCATTGTAAAGCATCAATCTAGCAAGAAAAGTTATCCCTAACTTCTTACTGTGATACCCGCACACGGGGATCACTTTCACCATTGCTAGTCCTGGTGTCATCCACTATTGGAGTACTGGCATGATTCAAATCTTCCTGAAGATCTTTCCGTCAACTAATAGAGGTAATTAGTTAAGGTTCAGAGTAAGTTTCAATGGGTTTTTTTAGCCTTTCTCACTGTGGATGAGGAAGGTTTTATCTCTTTAGAGCATGTCTCTCTACATGCTGAGGTTTTCGTTATTACCTAAATTTTAAGTTTATCTTAAAAATTGAAGTGATCTAGAGCTAGGATGGAGATCTCAAGGGCTCTGAACAATGGTTATGAGAAAAAGTACTTTAAAGAATAACCATGCAAGTAAGAACAAAAGTTAAGGTTGTGCACCATTTCAAGGGGTACAAAATATTTATTTTTATATACTAGGATGGATATGAATTTTTCATATTGTTTAGATAGCATCTATTCATTTATAAATGTTTACATGTGTCTATTGTTTGACTATTATGTCTTATGTTTGCCATTATTCATAGGTTGTGCTATCTAGGTGGATATCATAGACTGATATCTCTTAAAGGAGAGAATGCCACCCAAGTCATTTATTAAGTTTTTGTTTCCCATCTTAACATATGATGTTCCCATACATATGTCATATGTATTGGATGTTGTTAAGAGACCACATGGTGTGAATTAATTCTCACAGAAAAACATCTGCATGCTTTGTGAGCAACTTGTCTTTAATGCCATGGTATTTTCTGCAGTGAACATCTTTTGTAGACATCTTGATGAATGAATTTTATACAATAAGTGATTACACTATGGCAGGATTGATAGTATAAATCTTGAATACCTTTGTCATGCTTTGATAAGTTATACCTTGATTATAACTGTTGGGTAACTCTAGGGTTTGTGTTTAAGTTATTTGGTTCCCAAGGTTGGAAAATTAATTGTTTGATCTCTCGAGATAAATTCACTCATGAGAGACCAAGGCAATAGCAAGAGAAAATCGACTTTTTGGTGCTTTTTACTATTTTTGTGGTGCTAATCTTTCTAAAATTGCATTTGAAGCTCAAAAAGAGGTATTATATGCAATATTGCTATTTGTTGAGATTTCTAAGGAAAAGTTAGCTCTAATTGTTCTAAGGTTTTCTTAATAACTTTTATCGGTACTGGTTATCACAATCTAATACTTATATCATAAATATAATATTTTCTATGGTTATAAGCCCACTATGTTTAGGAAAATAATAAAATGTAACTAGAGAGTTTTGACCATTGCTTGAACCTATGGCGCACTGAACCCTAGTAGTCTTCTAGCTTTCAGTTTATAGAGATTGCTAATCTTAATCACTCTTCATTTAAATGAAGCACAACATAGATCTATTTCAATTCCTACCTTGGACCATATCCACTAATCAAGTTTTATATTTTTAAGGGATAGTGGCACTTTAATCAAGAAAGTATAATAGTTAGGGCATAATGTTTGATTGAATAATCTTTCATATTGGGGAACTTCTTTTATTGCAAGCTTAAAAGTGAAAACATTATAATGGAATGATATAATAGGGACTTAGAAAGCTAAAATTGTCAAGGATGTTTGCCTATAGAGAAGTGGAGAAACTCGACATCTCTTTTGCTCAAGTATATTCAAATGACCATATCCCTTCTAAACAGTCATCTATAGAGGAGATGGGATACATAGGGTTCCCTAGTGGCTAAAGTAAACACACTGTTATAGCATACATCACATAGCTGTAGTTAACTACATTATTATACTAACTTGACGCACTGACAAGATAATACATAATAATACAACTACTTTTGTAGACACTAAATGTTGATAAGACTAGTCATTCATATTAGGATCTGCATGCTTTCATCTCTAATTATGCCTTCAAATCCATCATTATTTGGATAATCATCAAAATTTTCATCAAGTTTAAGATGCTTTGGATTCCATTTCTCAAATAAGCCATGTAGATATCTTTTTCCTTTTTTTTGATAAGAATTTTCAAAACCCAAGATCAAAGAAGTAATTCAAAACATCTTCTGAAACAGCTCCTTCCGCCTTCATATAATTGCCAAATTCACTATGATAACTGAAAGTGGTGGTTCCACAATGCGTTCCTATCTTTTATCACTTAATAAATGCCCATACTTGATGGTAAATGTTGTGAAAACTAATTGTTTTTGCTAAAACAGGATCCCTAACTACTCCTTGCCGCTTTGGAAACTATTCTTGTTGTTGATCATTAGGTTCATTTAGATCAATTAATTAACATGATAATGAGTTAGTTTGGTCTTTCTATTTTCATAGTTAATCAATGCACAATGTACCTTAATATGCAAACTTCAGTTTTTAGGGTCTCTTGTTAATCCATTAAGAGATTTGCAATTCCAATCGATTCTTTTAAACATATGCTTTTGAAACTTAGTGAAAAGAATTGATAGATCAGATCAGGGATGTCTATAAGGTAAGCTATCATCTCATATTCTCATACTTTCATGATGGGATCATTTAGAAGGATTGTGTTTGCTTGGACTCCAATACCACCAACTCCAGATCTATTAGAGATGAAGACCATACTACTCCATGATTCCCAAGTACCATATGAATAATGGTTACAGTAGTGCATGTATGATGTATACCATTCTATTGACCCATTTTTCTTGAATGTGAGCACTTATTTTTTTTTCTAAAACATCATAAGAACTCTTTAAGCAATTTATTTGCAATTCTAATAGGCTGAATCTCTGTACTATCAAAGAGGAAAAAGATCACAACCTAAAGCAAGATTTACTTTTTGCATGAAATTCCAAAATATCCAAATTAACTCTACTTGAAGAAGATAGCTTTTCCAGTAGTAATGATGTTTTATGTTGAATTTTCTTCTTTTGTGATAGGAATTCTGCTTTGGTGATAATTATTTGGAAGCTCACGATCAAACTATATTCCAAAGAATTCTTTAATCCTTATATGTGTCCAATAGAGAAGAAAATTGGTTGAGCCATAATTGCCGATGCATGAGTTACCCTTGCGATTGCGTATTTGATAAATTCTTTTTTTCCAAAACCAAGTGTTCCTTTGCAATAACTTTAGATAAGAAAAAGGTTTATACACTAGAAAGATTAAGGATTTTTCAATTTCTTTTACAACTGTAAGAATTTCTTTCTCCACTACAGGACAGTTGCATTTTGTTTTATTAAAACTTCAACCATAATTTTTACTGAGTTTTCGACCTTCTTTGACTTTAAATACTGCACTTTAAATGCTCATTAGTAGCATCTGTCTCAAAGATGACAAAAATGTGAACTCCCAACCATTAATCAAGTCATCTTCTTTATTCAGCAAGTTAAGAATAGGAAGATCTTTTCACATAATTTTGATGTTTTGGACTTTAATCGTTAGGGGTCTAAGTTCAACTTACTTCATTCTTAAGTTTCGACTACAATGGTTTCTACTATCCACTCGTAATGTCCTTGAGGAGGTATTCAAAGTAGTTAACAACATGCTTTCTTCATCCATATTTATCTACCAATATCAACTTTTGTAGTGTATACTCAACCTAGAGGCATTTTGAATTCTATTGAAACGAAATATTTTGTTAGTAATATAACAGCCATCAAAGACAGTATTATCATTGAGTTTTTTGTAACTCATTACCATTCTAACTTTTTTCCTTTTGTTCGTCAGCATGCTTTTTCACCATGAATGCAGCACTGGTTTGAGGACTCTCACTATTTCTGATTAATCCTTGTATCTAAAAGCTCTTTGATTTCTAGATATCTTAGTGGGTACATGCCATTTGTTTAGCTAAGAAAATAGCACTAGAATTTAATAAACTAATTTTTGCAAATGCTTTATCTTTGTCCCAACATTTTACTACCTTACATAATTCTTCTTGTCATTAGACAACTAGTAACTCAACTACTACGACGGTTAATGCCACTTTATGTTGTGTAGGGATTATCTTCTCAGCATGTTCGCTACATGTAAATTCAATCTGTTGACGAGTGTATGTCTTACTTAGACTATCTATGGGAATAGAGTGCCCATTTTGGTGAGTATGATTTGGCTTATAGTTTAGGTGCATGGAGAATATAGCTCATAAGACTAATATAGTGCATTGGACTTCTCCTATCTTAATGGAAAACCCCTCTATGGCTTTGTTGTGAATATGACATAATTTATGCATATTCTTGATAATTAGTTAGCTTATGTTATATAGATTATTTTAACTAATTTTCTTTAGTTTATTTATTTTCAAGTTAAGGACTAATAAAGCGAAGATGATAAGAAGAGATGTCAGCAAAAGCGAATTATATATCGAAGGACTTTCAAGTGGATTTATCAAGTTTGACTGAAAATAATAGTTTATAAAAGATATTTATTTTCTTAATTATTCGTTTGAAATACTAGGGTTAGGAGATTACTAGTCCTAATTAGAGAAGGAGATCGAGAACCTTAGAAGAGAAGAAATCTTATAAAACCCTAATTGAGTTACTCTTATTATTAGGGGAGGCATGCACCATATGTTGACCACTAAACACAACCAATATTCACCATTCACCTATCATCTTCGTCAACCCCATCATAATCACAATATTATAAGTTCATCATCATCTCACTGCATCTTCATCACCATCATCTATCACCCTATCATCATATTATCGCCGTCTCATCTTTACGCACCAAAATCATCATCTGCTACCCAATAACTTACCCCGACCATCTCCTTTTATCATCAACATGCCAACCATCTTCATCATGACATCTTCACAATAACATCACTCACCATAAAAGTGCAATAGTTCTATTTTATTAGTTTAGATTTATGTTTACAAACATAAAACTTACGAAAAATTTGTGTTTTTTGACTCTTAATATCTCTGTGTAGTTTTTTTTTTTTACTTGGTATAATCTATTTGAAACCGCACAATATTAATTAATTTGAAACAAGTTTTGTACTTTATTGTCTTATTAATTAATTCATGATTCTATAATTATTTGTACTTGCTATTCATGATATTTGTGTTGGATTAATTAGAATGAATACTAATTAGTTTTATATAAATTAGTATGATCTTAAAAGCCTTAAGTATGTGGAAGCTATAATCTCTTATGCATAAGTATCACCCTAATTGGTCATGGATGACTCATACCTATCTCTTTTAGTTAGGAAATTGTTATAGATCTTTGCTAAATAAATTTGTGGATAACTTGGTTACAATGTGTTTGATGGAGTTATTCTAATGCTTAACACTCTAGTTTGAACAAATTCTTATGCTAGTACTAGGGTTATCAAAACTAGTAGGCTTTATCTTAGGGTTGGCCTAAGTAAACTAAAAACTAAGGATAGAGAAGATCTGTGGGGGGTTGTCCTCTACAGTCTAACTCATGAGTAAATTAATTTGCATATTAATAATAAATAGTAATTTGCATGGTGGATATAGATTATGTTAAGTGCTTTCCATCATATTTCTAAATTTGATAATTATTTATTTGATTTTTTAGTTTGTTTTGTTAGTTTGTCACAATTTGTTTTAATATTTTAATCTTTATTATTAAATTTCAATAAACCCCCCTAAATGAAAGCCTTGTTGGTGTGTTTAGGTAATTTTAGATTGGTTAGATTTTTGGGTTAGTTTGATTTAATTTTTAGATTAGTTGTGTTTTATTTTTGTTAATGTTTACTGGTTTCTTAGAGTTAATATAAAAGTTTGTCTGTTTGAGTAATTTTGTGTTTGAGGTCATATCAGGGTTTAGTCAGGGTCCAAATCTTTGGTTTTAAACTTTTAAAATTTGTGGAATTTGTTTGATAAGTTTTCAAAATTTATTTATAGTCTTGGTCCTAGTTTATTAATCAAGGTTTTAATTTTGTTAAATTAAAAAATTAAGTATTTGAATTTCTATTTACATTTTCGGGGTTGGATTGACTCTCAAAAATTAGGCGTTATATTTTGGTTAATTTTATTATTAATTTATATGTTTATTATAATATATTATTTATTTACTTAATTTCATGTTTTATTTTTTGTATTTAGTTTTAGTTTTATTTTTTTTGAAAATAATTAAATAGATTTTTGGGTGTATGAATTCAAATCTTTTAAGCTTATTAGTTTAGGTAATTGTTTCTAATTTTTGACGTACTTTATGTTTGATATTTTCCAAAATGAGTATTTACTGTTTTTATTTCCAGAATTTGGTTTACAGTATTTTAGAATATTAGTGACTAGTGTTTTGGAATTTATTTGTTTAACTTGGTTTGATTAAGTAACAGAAAAAGTGAAAAAATATATTAGCGTAGTGAATTTAATAGATTTAAACTTGCTTATTATCATAATCTTTTCTTGAGGGATGGATCCCTAATTTTCTATACAATAATCCTTATTTGTAAATCAAAGTAATTGTTTAATTTGTAACTCTACGACAACGGGAAGAAATTAATAGCTCTTATCAATTTAATTTTACAACTTTTATTATGTGTTTCTATCTTTCGTGTTACAATTTTTTTGTAGATGTATTCAGTTTATGAGATTAAGGAATGATCGCATGATCAAAGAAAAAACTAGAGGAGTCTGAGAGCAAAGTAAGTGATTCTGAATCTATAAGCTCAGAGTAAGCTCTGAAAATATTAAATTTTGAAATTGCTTCTATACATGAACTTGCTACTATACATGAACTCGCTGCACTAACTTAGAAACATAACTGTTGTCTATTACTCATCCTGCATTAACTAGCCACTTAAACTAAACCTTGGGTTTTTAAACTTACTATCTAAGTTCCATGATCTACCTGGTGAGGACCCACATCATCATATTAATGAGTTCATTATTACATGTTTGATCATACAACCTGAAGGTATCACATAAGACCAAATTAGCTTGAGAGTCTTTTTCTATTCACTTCAGGATAAGGCCAAAGATTTGTTATATTACCTACTCCCTACAACATTCCTTACATGTGCCAAAGTCCATGAAGCATTTTCACAAAAAGGTTTTCCCACATCAAGGATTTAGTCCATTAGAAAGAAATATGTGGCACTAACGAAATTATAGGCAAATTTTTCATGAGTGTGGGGAACATTTTAATAAATTATGTGCTAATTGCTCCTAACATCAAATCTCTAAGCAATTAATGACTCAATATGTTTACGAGGGTTTATTACCTATAAATAGAAATATGGTAGATGCAACTAGCAAAAGGGCTTTGGTAAATGAGACTAGTTTAGGCGCAAAATGCTCTATAATTTGGAACTAGGAATACCCAGTTTAAGAAGATAAGTGAGATTAGTTTTGTCCTATATGTTAAAACCTAACTTTCCCATATCACTACTATACTGAACAAACTCATTACCAAAGGATTTCAGAAAGCAGTAATTTGTGGTATTTGTTATTTAGAGGGGCATCTTACGGGTGCATACTCTGCACTACAATGGGGGATGTGAATGCTTATTTTTGCAACCACATTTAAAGGAAGTATTTTCCACTGTCAAACACTTACAATGAACAATACAGAGGCCATTCAAAACTTAGGTATAGGCCAAGAAACAATCCTCTAAGATTTTACCAACTAGACATCAACCGTCTACTTTGGATAGAAAAAATTTCCTTTTAGAGCAAGTCATTAAGAAAATGGATGACCAAATACAGGAGAATGATGCTAGGTTCTAGATCATAGGGATGACACTTAAGCCAATTCAATGGAGACTGACTGAAATTGATACCTTAATTAGTATTCTGTAAGCTCAAATATAACATTGAATGCCATCTTAACCTTACCAAAATCCCAAGGAAGATGTAAGTACCATGACACTAAGGAGTGAGAAAGAGTTATAGGAACCTAGGAAGAGTAGAGAGGTAGACCTAGAAATTGAGGTTAAGGAGTCTAAACCTGATTAAAACAAAGATACCATCCATGGAGTAGGTAAAAATAAGTAAGAACTTTGCAAGTCAGTCCCACTATTCCCTAGTAGATTGAGAGCCATAGCTCCTATGTTAGACAAGAAAAATCAATAAATATTAGAAGCATTTAGGAAAGTGGAGATCAACATTCATCTCCTCGATGCCTTTAAGTAAGTACCTCGTTATGCTAAGTTCCTTAAAGAGCATGTGTTGCTTGAAAAATGAAAGACTATAAATAGTTAAGTGTAGGCGAAAATGTGTCTATTGTTTTCTAGAAAAGCTTCTCCTAAGTGCAAGGACCTAGGTGTTTTCTGTATACCGTGTGAAATTGGAAACCTTTGCTTCGATAGAGCTATGATTAATCTATGTTCTTGTATTAATGTTATTGCTAGGTTTATTTATGATATACTAAACTTATGATAGTTGAAGAAAATTGGTCTAACCATTGAGCTGATTGGTAGGAGCAATACATACCTAGATGAAGTATGAGAGGATGTCTGAGTCTAACAAGTTCTTAACAGGCACTCTATTTTGAAGCCATCTTGTGCGATTTTTATGGAGAATTGTGCGTTTTATGCTAGATTGTTTACGTGCAGGTATGGTTCTTTTTTGTGTTTTGTAGGTTTTTGGACCAATTTACCCCAAAGTTGACCATAAGTGAGTTTAGCTTGATTCCCCACAAACACCCCCAAGTCACTGTACCCATGGAAGGAATAAAGAAAAGAAGAGTATTGAGATAGACCTCACCATGGATGGTTTGTGGCGAAGGCCATGGTCCGTGGTGAGGCCATAACTGCAAGTCTGTTCATTTTTCTTTATCATGTCGCTGAGGTTGATTGAGTTCTTCTTTAAATAGGGCTATTTCGTAGCAAATTAGGAGACACATAGTAGAAAAGAGAACTCTTACTCTCTAGTTTTTTTTTATTCTTTTCCATTTTTCTAAGTTTAGTTTAGATTTCTAGTAGTTTCGAGTGTAAGTGTTGAAGATATGCTTGCTGTTTTGTTGCCCCTGCAAAGTTGTGAAACCCTTGGAGGATCTCCAATTATGCTAAGTTTTCTTCTCTCAAACTCTGTTTACTTATTGTTAATTTACGCATGTGCGAGTAGTTTTCTCAATCTAGGGATTGTTAGGCAAGTATTGATGTTGGAATCTCTCATCTTATGTAGTTGTACTTGTTCTTGATTGGGATTGGCTGAATTTTGAAATTTTGACCAAATTCATTTCCTAATTCTAAATCGTTAAGTGAACAACTGAAAGGTGAAACTTGCTATTTGATCGACAAGATGGGACTGGACTTAGCAATGCCCGAGAGAAATTCACTTATTAAGAGGACCTTCAGCTATCAAAAATCCATAACTTAGAGTAAACAAGGACATTTGAAAGAATGATAATTGATTAGTTTAGCAATTCAGTTTATTTCGAAAGAAAAGATTGAATTCTAAATGCGATTGCACCCTTTTCAATATCCCATTATAGATCAAGTACATGATATATTTCATTCATCCACATCTTTGCAAGGTTAAACGAATCCCTAGATGTTTTAAATTGATTGAATTTTCCAATTAGATTATAGTGTCGTTCAAACTCTCTATTGAAATTTTCTTACTTAGCACTTTTATAGGACAAAACTTAATAGATTATGATTAGTCTCTGTGGGAACAATATCTTTACTAGACTACAACACCTGTGTGCTTGAGAGGATTAGGTCAAATTTTCGGCACTGTTGCCGGGGCACAATTTTGTGGATATTAAGTTATCCCTTAGAAATTGACTAAACATTTTGTCATTTTTTTCCTTTTCCTTTATATTTTTTATTTGCGTTGGTAGTTTTGTTGTTAATTTTGTAAATTTCGCCTTTATATGCGAAGTCCCTTTTCATTTGAATTCGATCAAGAAATTGAAAGAAATTTTAGCTTTAGGAGGAAGAAATTGAGGGTAGAAAAGCAAACATTGAAGGCTCAAGTTGTTTCTTCGTCGATGGCAGGAATAAGAGGTGACTAAGGAAGGACACTATGGGATTTTGTTACCCTAGGAATCCAAGGCATTTCCTCGAGCATCGCTTGGCCAACCGCAGAAGTGAACAATTTTGAGCTCAAACCAGCCCTTATATAAATGGTACAACAATCCCAGTTCGGAGGCACCCCACTAGAAAATCTAGACTTACACCTCTCGATCTTTTTAGAGGTGTGTAACACGTTACAGCTCAACGGAGTTTCCACTGATGCCATTCGCTTATGCCTATTTCCCTTTGTACTTATGGATAAGGTGAAGGCGTTGCTTCACTTGTTGCCTCCAACATGCATAACAACATGGGACGAGCTTACAAAAGTCTTTCTTTCCAAGTTCTTTCCTCCAAGTAAAATGGAAAGCCTGTGGAATCAAGTCACTACTTTATCTCAAAAGGAAGATAAGGCGCTCTATGAAGCCTGGGAGCCATTCAATGACCTTTTACGATTATACCCTCATCATGATCTTCAAAGATGGATGATTTTGCAAACATTCTATAATGGAGTCACTCAGCCATTGAGGTCTAGCATTGATGCGGTAGCAGGAGGTACTCTTATGAACAAAATTGAAGATGAAGCATACAATCTTATAGAAGAGATGACCTTTAACAATTTCCAATGGTTGTTTGAGAGAGCCCAACCCAAGTGGGTTGGAGGTAAGTTGGAATTAGATGTTATGTCTATGTATTCTTCTAAAGTTGATGCTATGTCTCAAAAATTGGAGCGCTTGAATGTTAATTTTGTTATTTCAAGCACCCCTTCCCCATAATGTGATATATGTGGGTCAGTTGATCATTTGATTGTGTATTGTCAAGTTGGTAGTCCTTTTACCCAAGATGTAAGTGATCAGGTTAACTATGTGAACAACTATTACCCTATACCAACAAATGACCCTTCTCTAGCACATATAATCCTGGTTGGAGAAATCACCCTAATTTCTCTCATATGTCTAATGCCCATTCGTGCCCAAAACGAATTTTAGACCACCTCTTGGATTCCAAAGACCATCATATCCTTAACAAGTTCCTAAAAATTGCAACTTAGAGTCTATGATGGAGAGTATGCTTTTGTCATAACAAAATTAAGACGAGTACATTAAGCAATTGGCCTCTAAGGTTGATGTGCTTTCTACTCACAATAAGAAGTTGGAAGCTCAAATAGCTCAACAAGCTACATCTTCATCTAGACCTACGGGTAGACTGCCTAGTAAACCGACTCTAACCCCCGTGAGCAGTGTAACTGTGTTACTTGAAATGAGGGGTAGATGATCCAGGGGATGTAATACTTGAGGAGGGTAGAGAGGTGATCATGGTTGAGAGTAAGGAGAAAAATGATGAGGGGGAGCCCATAAGTTTTAGAGAAAATGACAACTTCAAGATATCCAAAGTCTTTCCCCCTAAGCTTCATGACCCAGATAGCTTTTCTATCCCCTGTGTCATAGGAAAAGTGAAGATTAAAAGAGCCCTATGTGACCTTTGTGCAAGTGTCAGATTGATGCCCTACTTTACGTTCCATAAGCTTCATTTGGGACCATTGCAACCAGCAACCTTTTCACTCCAATTAGCAGATGCTTCTAAAACAAGACCTTTGGGTATGTTAGAGGATGTGCCCGTAAAAATAGGAGATTTTTGGGTGCTAGAAGATTTTAGCATTGCTGATATGTCTGAGATTGACGATGCCCAAATTATTCTTAGGAGACCCTTTTTGGCTACTTTAGGTTGCAATATTGATGTAAAAGAGGGGCGAATAACATTTGAAGTAGGGGGCGTTATGCTAAGTTTGGCTTTATGGACGAGAAAATTATTTCCCCCAATTCTTTCCGATCTGATGTACTTCCCTTTTCTCATGAAATTGAGGTGGAGGATGATCGGAGTTGTCTTGACCCTTTTGATTCTGATTGAATTTGCCTGAGGATCCCAACCAAGGTTATGTTAAGGTGGAATTTGTTGCTCCTACGCCACCTAGCATACCCGAGATTGAGGCCTATGCTTTCGATAAGTCTTCCATGAGTGATTATTGCAGGTTCACTGAAGTAGTTCTTTCTTTGCCTCAAATGGAAGAAATCGATTTGGATTTTGATCTTGGGATTGAATATGATGATAGTCATCCATCTAATGGAGCCCAATATCGATTTGTTTTGTATACCGAAGGTATGCTTTGGCGTAATATAGTGATGAAGAAAGACCTCCAACCTGAGTATCTGAGGCGGTACCTTCAGTTGAAAGACTTCAATTTCATGGTTTGTGATAAAATGACGCATATGTTGTGGGGAAGTACGACGCCCACACTCTTATTGAACTCAAACTAGAATAAAAGAAGGGTCGAACTCCCGACCCTAAACGAGCGCTTCTTGGGTGGCAAACCAAGTGCTTGTTTTTCTTTTTCCTTTTTATGTACCCTTTTTTTAATGTATTTTGTACTTTTGCTATTTAGAATCTCCACCAGATCTTAATAAAACTATAAAAAAAAGGTATAATAAGAGGTTTTTTAGAACCTCCATGGAAACCTCGTGGCCACCAACACGGTCTATAAAGGCTCTAATAAAAAAAAAGAGAAAGATAAAAGAACAAGAAAATCGGGACCAAAGCTGACCATGGACGGTCTATGGCCAACACCACGGTTTATGGTGAGCCCTGCATCCGAGGTCATGGGTTTTCAAGGCCCCTTTGACCCCCATTTTTTCATCTTCTTCCTCAAACTCGAATTTCTCTCTCTCTCTAAACACCCCCTGTCTTTCTAAAACCTCCATAACCACTTCACTTAAAACCTTCAATTTTTCACCAAAATCTATCAAATTTCGTCCCTTTTCACTTACTTTCTTCACCTTAACCCCACATCTCCCTTTATTTTTCATTTTGAAGCCTTCTTTCTCTCCCATTTTTCCCATCTCTATACCCACAACTTTCACAACTCCATTATTCACTTTGACTCTTCCAATTTTCATTTTTTTCTTCCATATTCTCTCGCCATTTACTTCCCTTTTCTTAAACTTTTCATTTTCTAGCATTTTTTTCGACTCATTTTCCTTTAGTTTGATTTCTCAAGTTTTTTCCCATCCATATTACACCACCATGGCACGAAAGAAGAAAGCAAGAACTGCACAAGAAGTTGGGACTTCCAGTCAAGCCCTACATAGAGCACCTCGAAGCTCCCGAACATCGATCACCATGAGAAACCAAGGTAACATTCCATACTCCCTTGGTTTAACTAATTTGAACATATTCGTAGATATGATGCTTTGAGGAGCAAACTAGCAGTAGCTATTCGATATTATGATGAGGATATGTTGAATTGTTTGGGATTGTCAGATGATATTCGTTGGTTGTTTGCTCGGGCAGGATGGGTCAATTTTTAGAAACTAGGTACCACACTTATTGGGACCTCATCCTTGAATTCCTAAGCACATTGCAAGTTGAGGTCACGAGTGGCCCTTGATGCCAAGAGGGCTACATTTCGTTTTATCTTAATAGGGAGTTTTATGAATTTAATTTGAGTGCCTTTAATAATACATTTGGTTTTCCACCAATTATGGACCTGCCATGCCGTCATGTCCCTAAGGAATTCAATCCGGTTTCTTTTTGGCATGAACTTTCCAAGGATCATTGGTATGACACTAATAATTCTAAAGGCACGGTTGTTCGAAACCCTTGTATTCATGTGGCCCAACGATTGTTTAGCTTGTGGTTTGTTTGTCAAGGAGGATAGTTTAGATGTGCCTCGCCTGTCTTAATTGTATTTTTTATATAGCATGCTTGAAGGTGATCGGATTGACCCTGGGGCATTCTTGGTCCATAAGTTGTATAGTGTAACCACTAGTTCTGCACCTAGGATTGTCATTGGGAGCATCATTGCCCCCATTGCTAGGTAGGTTGGAGTTGAACCAAACCCCTAATGATAGAGTCGTAGGTTTGGAGCTTTTGAACTTGGTCACTTTTAAACAAATAAAATTTCGTAAGGTTGATGGTGGGCATTTTTTTGAATTTATCCTAGGAACCGGCTTATGCCTCTCACAAATGTTGATCGCACCTCTCTCCTCAACTAGGAAAATCTCTACTTTTTATCTGGTGATGAAGAATTAGCATGACCTGCCCCACCTCCTCCACCTACTCACCCTAGGGCCTGTAGTTCATCCCAACCATCCTCCTCTCATGATTATCCTAACCTGCATGCTACCCTTCGATCAATTCAAGAGGATCAAGCTTCTCTACAAACTTATGTAGAAATTGAGCATGCCTCACTCCGAGGCTTTACTCAGGAGCACCATGATAAGCCCCATGGGATGATTGCCTCCCAGAACCAATATTTTCAAGACTTTAGGGCTTTTTTAGAGACTTGGCGGGACTGTCACATTTTTAACCCCACCCTCCTTCTTCTCCTCCACCCCCTCCCTTTTAGAGTTTTCTGCTTGCATTGAGGACAATGCGTTGTCCAAGCATGAGGGAGTTGTTGTAGTTGTTTGTGGTTGTATATATGAGTGTTGTGGATGTGCAAAAATTTATGTTTTTTTAGGTCATGCATTTAGATTTAGTTTGCATTTTTAGCTGATCATTTAGTTTTCTAGGTTTCTTTTTTTTCGTTTTAGTTTTATTTTGACACTTTTTAGTTTTTAGTTTCATTTTAGGCTTAGTAAAAAAACCCAAAAAAAGCCTATAAATCCTCCGATGATGAGTCTTTAGACTAAGTGGCTTTCTTTTGCCTATTTTGACCCTTTTAGCTAGGCCCATTTGTGAATAAAGTGTTTGTTTCTGCGTTTTCGAACTATCCTTCATGTTTTGACCATCACGTTAAATTTGAGTTGATTGCTTAATGATTCTTGGCATGAGTATTTGGCATATGAAATTCAATGAGCTTGATGAACTTTGTCCTGTGAAAATTTAAGCTTAAATAGACTAATTCATCATTTTAGTCTAATATTTCCTTTCATATGCGACTATTCCAAGATTTCAAGTCTCTAGAACTTGCTTTGACTCTTGTTCAAGATAACATTTAGCATGCACATTTAGGCAACATGATTAAGGCATTATTTGACTCTATGAGTTACATTGACCAAATAGCCACCATTATGTGAATGATTTATTCTTGCTACCCCTTTGAACCTTTACCATCTTTATTGATGAGAACCTATACGACTATACTATTATCTTTGGCTACACACATATGTCTTACCTTTTTAGCCAAGGTTATAGAGTTTTCATAGTTGATTGGGAGAAGTTTGTGGATAATAACCTTTTACGGATATTGTGGTTTGGTTGGATGTGATAATCAATTTTTCCCTTCAAAGTCAATGGGGTTTTGTTTTGTGAGTTGCAACAAAAGTGTTCAAAGTGCATAGTTTTCTTTGCCATTATCCTCCTCTTTTTTTAAAAAAAAATGTATATATTGAAACACAAAAACACAAGAAAAAAATTGAAGCAAAAGAAAGCACACAAAAAGAGAAAAGCAAAAAGGATGCAATAAAAGGATTTAGCATTAGTTTTATATTTTTACGCACTTTTTCTTGTGACATCACTTTGGATGTTGATGATATTTTGATAAATATGTTTTAGTTGGGTGATGATGGTTTATGCTTTTAGTCTTTGGCTTTTAGCTCCATAAATTCCAAAATGTTTGTTCCTTTCTTACCTTTAGCTATTTGCCCCCTTAAAAGTCTTCATGATTGCTTGGTGTGTTGTGCTTTGTAGTGGTGGCAAATTATAGAGTCTTACCAAGCTTATGGTTGATTTGGTTCTATGAAATGAGATTTAAGATACCTACATTTTATTCTAAACACATGAGTGATGGGTGCTTCATCCCTAAAGTGAGGTTCTATTGGTTCTTCTTAGCTCTACTTATTGTAATATACCGATATGATAGTTCAAGTTGATTTGAGTGATTGATTTAATATTTTGATGTGATGGTTCTTACTTTTTCGAAAATTTCCTTCTCCTATCTTTTTGAAAAAGTTTTTTTTATCACTTTTGGGCTAAACTTCTTAGGTTGATTTGGTTATTGATGTTGATACTGATGTCTTCCTGAGGAGGTTATTTATTTTTAGCCTCAGTGTCATAATTGCTTGGGGAGAACCAATGGTTTAAGCATAGGAGAGTTTGATAAGTCCTTAAAGTGCACTCTATTTTGATGTCATTTTGTGGAAGCATTATGTGTTTTATGTTGTATTATGCACTCTTTTTTCAGTTTTACCCCCGGGCATTGTTCTTTTTCCTGTTTTGTAGGTTTTTAGACTATTTTACCCTAAATTTGACCATAAATAAGTGTAGCTTGACTCACCACGGACACCCCCAAGTCACTATGCCCATGGAAGAAAGAAAGAATAGAAGAATATCAAGGCAGAGCTCACCAGGGACTGTTAATGGTGAAGGCCACGGTCCATGGTGAGGCCATAACTGCAAGCCGATTTGTTTTCCTTAATCGTGTGGAGATTGATTGAGTTCTTCTTTAAATAGGGGTATTTCGCATCAGATTGGGAGAGACGCACAGAAAAGAGAACTCTTACTCTCTAGTTTTTCCATTCTTTTCCATTTTTCTAAGTTTAGTTTAGATTTCTAGCAGTTTTGATTATAACTACTCAAGAAGTGCTTGCTGTTTTAGAGCCCTTGTGAAGTTGCAAAGCCCTTGGACGATCTCCAATTGAGCTAAGTTTTCTTATCTCAAACTATGTTTACTTATTGTTAATTTAAACATGTGCAAGTAGTTTTCTCAATCTAGGAATTGTTAGCCAAGTATTGATGTTGGAATCTCTTATCTTTATTCAGTTGCACTTGTTATTGATTGGAATTGGTTGAATTCTATCTTATGTGTGAAATTGCTATGATTGAATCTTAGCCAAATTCATTTGCTAATTCTAAATAGTTAAGTGAAGGACTGAAAGGTGAAGCTTTCTATTTGATCGACAAGATAGGACTTGACTTAGTAATACTCGAGAGAGATTAGCTTGTTAAGAGGACCTTTAGCCATAAAAAATCTATAACTTAGACTCAACTAGGACATTTGAAAGAATGATAGTTGGTTAGTTTAGGCAATTTAGTTTATCTTGAAAGAAAAGATTGAATTGTAAATGCGATTGCACCCTTTTCAATCTCCCATTATAAATTAGGTACATGATATATTTGATTGATCCACATCTTTACAAGGTGAAACAAATCCCTAGATGTTTCAAATTGATTGAATTCTCCAATTAGGTTATAGTGTCATTCAAAATCTTTATTGAAATTTGCTTGCTTAGCACTTTTATCGGACGAAACTCAATAGATTTCGATTGGTCCCCTGTGGGAACGCTATCTTTATTAAACTACAACACCCATCTGCTTGCAAGGATCATGTCAGAGTCCAAGTTAATGAGCTTGTTTTTCCTACTAATTTTTATATGTTGGACATGTCTAATGTATGCCATGACATTCTTATACTAGTTGGTAGACCATTCTGCAAAACATCTAACGACAAAAATAGATATGCATAGAGGAAGCTCAACCATGGAATTTGATGGTGATGTTATTAAATTCAATATTTTTGTTGCCATGAGATTTCTTGTAGATGTTAACTATGTTTATGCACTTGATCAATAGTCTTAGGATGTTTATGAGCTGTCTCATAATGGTGAATTACTAAATGTACTCACTTATGGTTTGAATCATTTTTTGTTTAATAGTGTGCTTTCCTATGTTGGCAATGATCTAATAAATGCCATGGGGTCTTTGTTGTAATTGCAAGTAATTGACAAACCTAAAAATCTTTGTTTACCAAAAAACACATGTAAAGAAGCTACCGTATCAAATTGAATCCCCTAAATTAGAACTAGAACCAATGTTTGATGATCTTAAGTACAATTATTTAGGGGATAATAAGACTTTACCTGTTACAATCTCTAAGGCAGCTTACGCTTAAACAAGAAGATAAACTAATTACAATGCTTAGAGAACATAGGGAAGCAGTAGGATGGGCCTTAGAAGACCTCAAAGGACTTAGCCATTATGTTCACATAAGATCACACTAGAGTCAGATGCTACACCTAAGAGAGACCCTTAAAGAAGACTGAACCAACTAATGATGGAGATAGTTTCAAAACAAATATTGATGTGGTTAGCTAATGGAGTGACATACCCCATAGCTAATTTTAAGTAGGTTAGTTCCTTCCATGTGGCTCCTAAAAAGGAAGGGACAACAGTAGTTCAAAACAAGGAATGTGAGTTACTAACTACCTGGGTTCAAAGTGGCTAAAGAATATGCATTCACTATAGAAAATTGAACAGGGCCACAAAGAAAGAGCGTTTCCTATCATTTACCAAATGTTAGAGTGACGAGCTGGGAGGTCATATTACTGCTTTCTATATCGATATTTAGAATATATTTCGGTTCGAGTAGCTAGAAATCACGGAACGCCACCTTTACATATCCTTTTGGGACCCATGCTTTTAGGAGGATCCATTTTGGTCTATGTAATGCTCTTGTGACAGATTTTGCTAACAAAAGGTGGCAATGGAGTGGCAAAATCAGAAGTAAACTAGCACAACAAATTAAGTTAGCAAACTAACTCAACTTTCACAAAACTAGAGGTGAGATAAATTGATCTTGAGTTGGATAAGACACACCACCAGCTTAGAACTAGGGTCCTTCCTTGGTGAATGGATAAGTCACACCACCATGAAGCGTGCCAATACTCACTAGAATACCCCCCAAATTTCTAAACTAAGTCATAAGCTAGAAAGAGTTTGAGGGGGAAGGAGCAAAGCTCCACCTTCATTCAACAACAACTGAATGACGTAGGCTGAAAATTTAGGTTTTAATCAAAGCGTTGCACCATTCATACAATGGCTAGTTGAAGTAAAAACTAGCTAAAATCAGTAAAGTCATGAAAACAAAATACAATGCATAATTAACAAAGTTACTGAAAGAGCTTTAACACCTATTATGCTTGTCAACTTGGATAACAAGGTGTCAAGCTAATACATAATCCAAGACCAGTTAATAATGACCAAGCAAACAAGGTTGCGATTAATCCTTGAGATTTGTCTAGCCAAAGTGCAAGTGGTAGTAGCTAGTGAACCATTAGACGAAAGATTTCCTCTCAAACTTGTGTTGGCTAAAGGCTAATGCTAACTGGTCTTGTTCTACAATTTTAAGGTCAATTGAGATGATATGTTATGTAGGTTTTTGTGCGGTTAAAATGCCAAAATCAGACTATACGTGTAATCAAAGTGAAGTCTCTAAAAGTGGCCTACTGGACTGAAATGTGGACTAAGTTGACTGATTTTGAGTTGTATTGACAACTAGATGTTTGAAAGTGTGGAGGAACCTTTTAACTGTAGTGTAAGCCATAAAATGAGCTAGGTTACTCCCTATGTGATGCATTAAGTCCTCAGTTGATCAAGTACATTCAGCCAGCTTTGGATCTTGATGTTAAACCAGGAAATATGATATTTTATATCCTTTTATTATCTATTATTTGCTCGAAATAAATTATTAAATTAGGGTTTTAGTATTGTTTGGTTTATTCTGTTGGAATTGGAAAAATTGGAGAAAAGATGAATAATTAATTCCAAATGAAACTTGGATCAAGTGGGAAATGAAGAAGGAAGAACATAGTACAAAAAAATAAGATAGGCCGACCTAGGTTTCCCTATGCCCAGTCCGACTTCTCTTCTCTCTTCTATCCTCTGCCGCATTCTCTCATATGCGGGCCTAAGCGCAACCCATTCCCAGACCCACCTCATCCCTTTTTCCTGCACTCTCTACTTTCTCATTTTCTTCTTAGCGTGGACATGGGCTTCGTTTATTCTGTGACCCAGTCGTGTTCTTCTCCCACTCTTAGACCGCGGCCTAAATCTTCTCTCCTTCCCCTTCTCTCTTCACGGGCCTAATTAACCCAATCCCAGTCTGCTTCTATCTTCATTTAGTCTGGGCACGCTCTCATGTGAGCTTGGTCCCCCTCTTTTGATTCTCCTTCTTCTTTCTCACTTGCCCAAAACCATAAAACTGAAAGCTTGTTGTTCTGCTTCACCTCCCCCATAATTGTTGCTCAGTATTTCTCTTTCATCCTTCATTATCTATCATTATCATCATCATCACTTCGTCAGTTTTTCAGGCCATTAATTTGACAATTAAGTGAGGTAATGAGGGGTTGAGGAGCTGCGTTTTTGGGTCCAAAAGATGGTGACTGAAGCGAGGAGTAGAGTAGAGATAGGTGTTTAATATTTCTAATTTTTGGTGTTTGAAAATTGAGATTCATTTTCAATCTCAAAAAATTAGTGTATTTCATTTTAAGTTAGGGTGATTTGAGTGAGATTTTGGGTTTTTTTGTTGTTGTTGAATTTGCTGGTTTTTTCCGCCCGCAGATATTGTATTATTCACTTGCTTCTTTATTTTGATTCGGGTTCTATCATATTCGTTCTACGTCGTTTCTGGGATCATTTCATTTTGGTCCATGGTTGCTAGTTGGATTTGATTCGACTTTGTCAACTTAACTCATGTCTAGATTTTCCGATTCCTAAATGTTGCTGCCACTTGTTGCTCAATTTCAGAGTTTTGGAGGATTGAATAGATGCAATGAGTTTAATTTTGAAAAAATTAGGCTATTTTAGTTTCATTGTTATTGTTGCTTGATTTAGAAGCATGTGATTAGTTAAGTTGGTTAAAATCATTTATTTATTTGTCATTGTTTAATCTAGTTTAGTATAAGTTACTTAGTAGTCGATTAGAGACCTAATTACATTCCCATCCCTGAGGATGACACCCGTAAGCTCGACAACGAAAATACCCATATCTTTGCGGATTTTACAACAAGTTTTCGATGCCGTTGATAGGGATGGTTTTCTGAAATTCGGTTGTCTAGTCATAGTTTTGTTATTTGAGTCGTTTGAGTCAATTTTTTTTTTAGTATCATATTTGTGATTTTTAGTCTTTATTGATTTTTAATTTAGTTTTAGTAGTTTAGTTTAGTTTAGATTTCTTTGTTTTAGATTTTTGATTTGAGTTAGCGTTTTGATTTTGATTTTGTTTTTGTTTTAGGAACAATTTAATTTGATTTTTAGTGTATGCTTTACTGCTTAAAAAAACAACAGTACTAAATGATCTGTGAAGCTGTGTAGGAACATAAAAGAAAGAACTAGAAACCAGAGGAGAAACATTTTCAAGGCAGGATTTTCCAGCATTTTCGTTAATGTTTTCACTTTTATGGAGCACTTAGAGTCTGAAGTTTTCGATTTTGATATTTTTGGTGGATATAGCATAATGTTTAGAATTTGTGTGAATTTGTCTGGAAGTTTTGGTAATGCTTGGAATTTTTTGTGATCTTTGGAACTCATTTTCTGTTTGCAATTTTCTTCACAGTTGAGGGATAGAAAAAATTCCCAAAAAAACATATCCATGCCCTTTGTGATTCTTTCAAATTTATTGTGTCTAGAGTTCTGATTTTAAGAGTTTTATTTTCTATTTTAATTTTATTTTCAAATTTGGCTTTTTTAAGTTTAGTTTATTTTCTATCTTGTTTTGGTTAGTTTGTGTTTTTTTGTTTTCGTGATTTTTCTAGGGTTGGAGCACTTTTTGTTTTTATTTTGTTTTTAGGCTTGATTCAATTTTTGATTTTGTTTTGTGATTTAGAAGAAAGTAAAAAATTGAAAAATCCAAAATCCAAAAAAATTTAGAAAAAGAAAAAGACTAAAAGGATAACTTTTTGTGAGGGTGTGAGATTTACATGACTGGTTGGGTCAGAGACGCTAAGAATAATAGACTTGTTAGGGGCGAACCCAACCTTGACCTAGAACCCGAGCCTAAACCTAAGCCTGAATTAGAAAAAATGGCACAAGAAACATCTTTGAGTGATATTTTCTATCCTCCTATGACTGCTTTGCCATCTTATTTTACTATACCTAACCTGGGACCAAATGTGACTTTTGAACTGAGACCTCACTATACTCAAATGCTCCCTAAATTCATAGATTTAGAGGATGCTTATTTATTTTTGAGGGAATTCGAAGAATTATGCTCTATGATGCATTTTCCTGATATCCGCATTGATGTTGTGGAATGAAATTGATTCCCTGATTATGCTAAACGTTGGATGTATGGCTTGGCTGCTAATTTTGTTACTTTTTGGAATGACTTTCTAAGATTGTTCTTAAGAAAATATTTCCCTAATGCCAAGACTGTTAAGCTAAGGAATGAAATCAATCAATTTGTGCAACTAGATAGGGAATCATTTTGGAAATACTTTGATAGGTTCAAAAATTTATTGGCACAGTGTCTCGATCATGGTTTAGACCAAGCACATTTGTGCTAGATTGTTTATAAAGAACTCAACCAACAGACTAGAGCTATGTTAGAGTCCATATACCAGGATGGCTTTCTTTCTAAGAGCACCACTACTGCTTGGGAATTTTTAGATGACTTAGTTGAGAAAACCATGCAGTGGAAAACCGCTTGCGATAACAGCCTAAGTTCTAGGTTTAGTAGGGTTAGGTTGCATTCTGTCTCTGATGTGAGTCACTTAGAATCTAAGATTGCTGTTTGAGAAAACATGTTGAAGGGGTTGCCTCCCCAAATTCCCCAGATTTCTCAAACTTCTATGATGGCATGTTCTCACTATCAGGCCTTAGATCATATTTTGAGTGCTTGTCCTTATTTTGCTCACTTGTTAGCAACTAGATATAAGCAAGTGAGTATAGCCTTTCAGATACCTAAGAACGACCCCTTTCCCCCTATTGTAATCCAGGGTGGAGAAACCACCATAAATTTTCTTGGACTAATAAACCAAATGTTGCGGTCTCAAAGTCTAATCCTGGAGTGTTTTATGGAAACAACTCCCAACCCATCTCCCTTCCCTCCATTTCTTTTCAAAGACCGACTTTTCTAGGTGTGCCCAATGCACCTAGACCTCCAACGCCTGTAGCTCAAATTCAACCTCTTCCTGATTACACTGATATTGATAAAATTAAGAGGAAAAGTGATAGTAATGTGCACAGAAAGATTAATGCTAATATGGAAAAAATCATAAGAATGATGATTGAGCACCTTTTCCAATTAGCATAATCTTCTAGGGAGACAGGTACTTTTTTAAGTCAACCTGAGGTGAACCCTAAGGGTCATGCCTCTTCTTCTTCTGGTGCTAACCCTAGTGAGCCATTGAGGAAAGTGAACACAGTTATATCTCTTCAATTTGGTCAAGAGATTTATAATCAGGTGAGAAATGCTAATGAACTCTGCAAGTATCCTCACCAATTCTTTCAAAAATTTTCTTCCTCTTCTTCTTCGCCGGAAACTAGTTCATCCAGGAAGTCAGGGGATGTACATGATCATGATAATCCATTTCCTTATGAGTCGCGTTCTAACAAAGAGGAGCCCAAGGTGAAAGATTCTTCTGATTTAGTTGATCCTTCACCTCTTAAGGATTCTTTTTCTCCTTCTTCTACTAAGAAAGTCAAAAAGCCTTTACCTCCTTTTCCGCATGGGCTTAAAAAGAAAGACCAAGCTCATGTTGAGAAGATGAGAGAGACCTTATCCCAAGTCAAAAAAAAACATTCCTTTACTCGATGCTATTCGGCAAATGCCTCCATATGCTAGATTTTTAAAGGATCTGTCTACAGCCAAGAGAGCTACTAGTGTCCTTAAGAAAGCTTTCTTAATCTCTGGCGCTAGTTCTATCCTCTCTCATCAAATCCCAGTGAAGTATAAGGACCCTGGTTGCCCTACTATTTCTATAGTTATATAGGACCAACTTATTCATAAAGCTTTGCTTGATTTAAGGGCTGCTGTCAATTCTATTCCCTTCACTGAGTATAAGAGGCTAGGGTTATGTGAGTTGAAACCTACCGAGATGGTTATTCAATTAGCTGATAGATCGACCAGGTTGCCTAGGGGTATAGTTGAGGATGTGCTCATTAGAGTTGGTAAATTCGTTTACCCCGTAGACTTTGTTGTGATTGAGAGTGAAAAGGTGTCCAATGCAGCTAGTCAAGTCCTTGTGATTCTAGGGCGTCCTTTCTTAGCCACTGCCAATGCCCTTATTAATTGCAAAAATGATATTATGAGACTATCTTTTGGTAGCATGGCCTTAGAATTGAACATCTTTAACATACAAAGAAAGCTTTCTGGTTTTAATGATATAGAGTTTTCTACTCCTAACTGGGAGGAACCTTCTGTATTCGATGATGATTTTGATGATATGTTTGCTGCTAAGTATGAATTAGTTCTTATTGATGGTGAGCTTGAACATGCTGTGTTTGAGTTTGATGACTTGTACTCTACTGTTGTCTGTCTAGTTACTACTGTTTCTGAATCTGCTCCTGAGTCTATTTTCCCATTTTCTCTTAAATTGAAACTTGTGCCTGATTCTCTTTAGTATGCATTCCTAAGACCCGACGAATCATTAACTGTCATTATTGCTTCTAACCTAGACCATGACAAAGAGGACAAATTGATTTCCCTACTTAAAGAGAACAAGGAAGCTATAGGTTGAACTTTTGGGGATATTAAGGGTATTATTTCCTCCATTGTGCAACATGGAATTCATTTGGAAGGCAATGCTAGGCCCTGCCGAGGCCGCCAAAGGCGTTTGAAACTAACTCTGCAGGAAGTAGTTATGAAGTATTGAATTGTTAGACCATTGGATTATTTATCCTATATCTGATAGTGAGTGGTTAACCCTATTCAAGTTGTTCGTAAGAAGACTGGTATTACCGTGATTAGGAACGACAAAAACGAGTTAGTCCCTACTCGAGTCCAATCTGGGTGGCGTGTGTATAGATTATAGAAAATTGAATGCTGCCACTAGAAAAGACAATTTTTCCCTTCCATTCTTGGACCAAATGTTAGAGAGGTTGGCTAGACATTCTTTCTATTGCTTTTTAGATGGATAATCCGAATATACCCATATCACTATTGCCCTTGAAGATCAGGAGAAGACTACATTCACCTATCCATTTGGAACATATGCCTTTAAACGAATGTCGTTTGGACTGTGTAATGCCCTTGCTACCTTTCAGTGGTGTATATGATTTCTCTTTTCTCAGATCTAGTTGAGCAATGCATAGAAATTTTCATGGATGACTTTTCTGTGTTTGGGTCTTCCTTTGATGATTTTCTATCTAATCTATGAAAAGTGTTGGAAAGGTGTAGGAAGAAAAATTTGACTTTGAGTTGGGAGAAATTGTCACTTCATGGTTAAAAAGAGGATAGTCTTAGGCCACATTATTTTCAAGAGATGAAATTGAGGTAGATAAGGCTAAGACTAACTCGATTGTTAATCTTCCCCCATCCACTTGTGTGAAAGAGGTGAGGTCTTTCCTTGGACATGTTAACTTCTATCGTCGTATCATTAAGGACTTTAGTAAGAGAGCAAAGCCCATGGCCAGCATGTTAGCTAAGGATGTGCTGTTTCACTTCTTTGAGGAATGTCTTGTGGCATTTACTAAGCTTAAGGAAGCCTTAACCTCAACCCCCATTCTTTATCCTCCCATCTGGGGAGAACTATTTGAGTTGATGTGTGATGCGTCTGATTATACTGTTGGGGTTGTTCTAGGATAGCGTGTTGATAAGAAGCCCCATGTTATCTACTATGCCAGTCACACTCTGAATGATACCCAACTGAACTATACTGTTGCTGAGAAAGAATTCTTAGTTGTAATCTTTGGATTTAAAAAGTTTCGACCTTACCTGATTGGGTGTCATGTGATTGTCTATACTGATCACTCTGCTTTTTAGCACCTTCTTTCTAAGAAGGATGCTAAGCCAAGACTTGTGAGATGGATCTTACTTTTGCAAGAGTTTGATTATGAGATTAGGGATAAGAAAGCTTTTGAGAACCTTATAGTTGACCTTTTGTTTAGGATTCTTTGTGATGGAGAGAGTGAGTCTAGTATTTATGAGTGCTTTCCTGATAAGCAATTATATGTTATCTACCCAGATCCTTGGTATGTTGACATTGTAAACTACCTAGTTCCTGGAAAGATCCCTAAGTGTTAGACCAAGAATGATAGAGATAGGTTCTTCCACCTCGTGAAATTCTTTGTTTGGGATGACCCTTATTTGTTTAAGTACTATTCTCATCAAGTCTTTAGGAGGTGTATTCCCGATAATGACATGAGGAGTGTCATTTCTTTCTATCATGACAAGGCATGTGGGGGATATTTTGGAGGAAGGAAGACTGCAGCAAAAGCTCTTCAATGTGGTTTCTACTGTCCCACTTTATTTAGGGTTGCTTTTGAATGCTGTAAGAGTTACCCTAGGTGCCAATAGTTGGATAGAATAAATAGGAGGGATATGATGTCACTTAATCCCATCATTGTGGTGGAGATTTCCTATGTACGGCGTATAGATTTCATGGGACCATTGCCATGTTTTTTTAGAAATGAGTACATTTTATTAGCTGTAGACTATGTCTCTAAGTGGGTTGAGGGCATCCCTTCTAGGATCAATGACGCTAAGGTGGTTATGAACCTCCTTAGGGAGAACATCTTCACTAGATTTGGCGTGCCCTGTGTTATCATTAGCGATTAGGGTACCCACTTTAATAACAGATCTTTTGATGTCGTACTGAAGAGGTACTCCATAGTCCATAGGCTTGATACCCTCTATCATCCCCAAACTAGTGGCCAAGTTGTCTAATAGCCCAACCTCAATCATGTTTATTTATTTAATTACCTCATATTAGTGTTTCTCTCATATTTATTTATTGCATTTAATCATCTCGGTGGAAAAAAATAATAATAATAATTTCATTTGGGCCCTCACTTAACAATTCATATTTTTTTATTTATTTAATTATTAACGAAAATTTTGGAAGAATTGGTAGTAAGCCCTAATAATTATAATCTAAGTGATTCAATATGATTTTTGTAACATCAGAAAAATTTAATTTTGGGTTACGCAAACAATATCATTACAGAGCATTTTATTCCCGAACCCAACTTATTTCAGCCTAATTTGAAGCCTAACAAGTTTGCATTATTAACCTAGATAATTACCATGATTTAAACTTAACCATGGTTAGTAAAGCTACTTTTTGAGGGGGTTAAATTCAGCCAAGCATGTAGATAAGTCAAAACAATACAACCAAACTCAACCCACGTCTCTCTCCATCACCTCCATGTCTACATTTTTTTGAGCTCAAAGTGATTAACCCTAAGCTTGTTTCTTTGGATTTTTTATTTTTATTCTTGTTTTTGTCAATTTGAGTTTTGATCATGTTCTTTGGACAGAAACAAGAGTTATTTTGATATTTTTAATTATTGACTGAGTCTGGATCATGCTAGGGTTTGGGGATATTTATGATCATGCAAGCTTAAGATTGGAAGTACGTTTTTCTTGGATATTTGATTTAGTGGTTTTAATCTCTAATAATGTTTATGAGGGTGTTTCTAGTGATCTTGGATGAGATGAAGAGGAAGTAAGTTGGATTCAAGCTAGGGTTTTGGCACTTAATGCATACTTTGAATTATTTTGTCATTAAGCATGTTGTGTGATCATAATTTGATGCAAAATGAATCTTGGATGTTTTCTTTGACTTGAAAAAAACTGATTTGGTATGATTATTGAAAAATGGTGGATTGTGGAAATTCTCTAATTGATTGTAAAGAATCATTTTGCTCATTGATGCTACTAAATAAGATCATGGATGTATTTTGAATGGGCTTGAGGAAGAGAAGAATTGAAAATTTGATGTATATTGATTATGGAGTGAAATTGAGCATTATGGCTTTGTATGGTGATGAGAGAGACCAAATATTTGTTACATGATTTTAAGGAGTGATTTTAGATGAGGATTTGTGTGAAAAGAGAGGATAAAGCAAGGCAGTGTGGATGTGAACTGATAGAAAATAAGGAACTATTTGCCAATAAGCTGGTAATGATCGGCCCAGCCAAAAATTATGCTTTTTGGTGGGTAGATAGATCAGTGTGTTAGCTTTAAAATGCCTTTTGAATAGGCTTAATCTAAGGTATGGGGAAAAATTTATGGCCACTTTGTTAGAACTACGCAGGTTAGACCAAAATTGGCACACTTGTGTTCTAACCCCATTTTGAGAACCCTATTGAGGGAATCATGTCTTGTGTTGTTAATGAAATTTTTTTGGGACTTTTAATCTTTCCTTATTGGGGAATTAGGCCTGAAACAGAGGTCAGGATATTAGTTTAGAAGTCATTTACTTTAGCCCCTATTATGCCATACGTTTTCTTTTACTAAAGTATTAACTATGAAAATAAATATGTTTGCTAACTATATGCTCCTATAACAATATTTTTGTAGAGAATCAGGGCCTAATCTATCATTTCCTCTACTTTCGTGCTTAATCATACTCGGTGAAATTTCATTTAAGAGTCTGAGGTACGTTCATTGTTTGTACCTTTAGAAATCAGCATGTATTTATCAAAATTATAAAATTTTGGTAAGTACATCAATGAATTAGTTTAACCAATTATTTGTCACATAATTAGTGACCCCATTGGTTATCAGTTAAAGGGTATTGCCCTTTAGTTACCTGCATAGCTTCAGGCTAGGACCCCCGATCGACATGGCAGGTGTACACCTCTCTAGTTACCAATGGTTCACTATCAGATAATAATGGACAATGCAACTTTATATTTATCTCATTCCCTATTTTAAATTACAATGAATTGCAATGCGGGCCCAACCAGTTCTTCCATGAACATTTAACAATACAAAAATGCATGTACTGAGCTTCGGCTCACAGTTCAAAATGTTTTCATGTTTTGTTTCAGGCAAATGCTCAGTGAATCGCCCTCAGGTGGGCAGGTCGATTGGAGAAGATAAGTGAGCGAGAAAGTCTGAATGGAATAGTGGTGTATTATTGTTGAGATGCTTTTAGCACTACATTGTGAAATATTTTGATGTTAGGACTGTATACTCTACAAGAGTTATTATATTTTGGTGCAAACCTTGAGATAGTTGAATGATTTGATGTTAGAACTGTTCATATATGGTTTTGATGGGTTGTGATTGTGTGAATGACTTATCATTGTAAACGTTGTTTCAAGTTGCTATATTTATTGTTTACCAGTAAAGCATTGTCCTTTTTGGACGGCGGTAACACCCCGATCATTAGGGATATTACTTCTAATTGGTGAAACTAATGAAGGGAACACAAATAGTAAATTATGGATATTTGGGGTGTAACAGATTTGGTATCAGAGCCAGGTTTTGATTTTGTTGATGGGAAATGGAGTATAGAGTTTAGGTATAGGCGGGTGAGAAGGTGTATTAGTAAGGAATATTATATACTATTAGAGACTTGTGATATTAGAAATAGACTTGTGATATTAGAAATGCATTTTGGTTATCTTCTACATGTTCCTCATTGATATTTTCCTTACTACATGGATCCTTATGATGCTAATATGATGCCTGGTTCATCTGTGGCGGCCCACATTTCACTGTTGTATGCGAGCATGATAGCTCATGCTTAAGGCCCTTTCTTTGAGTTTCACAACATCACGATCCGTGCATGCAGATTGCTATGATTCTTACCCATGGTTGATCCGTGGGTAGAGTTTAGGCTCTGTTATCATCATTTCATGAAGATGGGGAACCCAAGTTGGGAGGGACCTAGGTTCTAGGTCCAGGGGACTTCGGCTACCATCACTTCAGAGTTGATGTTGTGGGAGGAGTTCGGGTAGAAGAGGATTACTATAGAGACTCTTCAGCACGTCTTTCCTTTACACCAGGCACATCCCCCACCTACACCATCACAGGGACCACCCTCGCCACCTATATCGGATACTCTGCAGACAGTCGATAGTCCTGGGGAGGCTCATGTGTTGGTGGATCTCCTCGATACACTAGAGATCGTGGTAGTTAGTTTTGATGACAAGCACATGGAGGGTTTTGAGGGCCATATAAAGGAAGTGGATGGCCCAGAGGTGGATTAGGAGATTGATGAGGTAGTATAGGAGCAGTAGATTAATCAAGAGATTGATGAGAGAGTAGAGAAGCAGCAGATGGATCAGGAGGTCAATGAGGAAGTGGGAGAGCAGCAAGTGAATCAGGAAATCGATAAGGTAGAGTTTGAAGCATCAGGTAGCAGTTTCGGCTAAGGCGAGGAACCTAAGGATGAGTCCAACCCAGATTATGATCCATGTAGGGATTGTTAGGTTGTTTCAGGTGTTGATTTGAGTAGGTCACATTTTGAGCCCCGCATGTGTATAGTATGGTTTGATTGGATAGTTGCATTTTGTGTGACATATGACATTGTATATAGTTAGCCAAATCCTTCCGACTGTGATGACATGGTCCGTTTCTTTTGTGGGCATGTGACGAACTTAGGGACTGGGGGCTAGTGAGTGTTTTAGGTAGAAGCCAGGGTTGATCTTACTTAGTCAACTAGATGTGTTATATTTTGTTCATTATGTATATAAACAAGCAGCTATGTATGTAAACAACCAGCTATGAAATGATATAAAGAAGCTTTGGGTTTTGTTTTCAATGATATTTGAGCCATATTAAATGTATCTGTTAGGAATGCTTATCTTATATGTTGAGATATTCTAGTGATTGAATTGGTTCGTTTAATGTATGATCAGAATGTCGGAGTTAGTGTAACACAATGCGGAGATTCATATAGAGGATAACTCGGATCATGACAAGGGATCGAATGAACAAGCCTCACATCGTGTGCCACCAAATTTTGGCAAAATTTCACCAATTTCCCCCGAGTTAACTAACAACATCGAGGACCTGAACTACTGGCCGACCTTAGTAGCTGAACTGATGAAGTGGATTCCCCAAGTACCTACTGAAATCCCTCTTAAAGATGATAATTTAGCACATAGGGTAGCACGACGCAACCCTAAAGTGTATGATAGAAATTATGATTCAGTAGTATTGGAGGAATAGGTAAGGGGAATAGAGAAAATTTTTATAGTGGTAGAGGTGCCAAAAGAAAAGAAAGTAAATATTGGGATGTATTATCTTATGGGTGAGGCTGATATTTGGTGGAACATTGTTAAGGGTAGGCACATATGGCTTGAATTCACTTGGAGTAAATTCTTGGATGAGTTGATGGAAAAATTTTACCCAGTTATGGTCCAAAGGTAAAAGGAGAAAGAGTTTATGGAGCTGAAGATGAGTGGCAACATGACTGTGATGCAGTATGCTAGTAAGTTCACAGAATTATTAAGGATTGTCCCTGAATTTGTATCAACTAAAAGGTTAAAGATGAGGAGGTTTGAAGAGGCTTTGGCCTTCTGTATATCTTTGTGCCTCCTGGATGCACCGAGTAGCAAGTATTGTGAGCCTCCTCCAGGATCTATTTCCTCAATTCCTCATTTTTGGGTACACATAGGCAATTTTCGAATTGGAGGGTCCTCATCCTCATGTACTACAAACCCAGGAGACTTCCCTTTCTCTAAATTTTGCTTCATTCTTTGGAGTTCAAGATCACTTTCCCAGTTCACCCTAATTTTCTCCACTGTGGAAGGCTATAAAGTAAGTGCTGATAATTTAACATTTGCTTGCCCATGGGACACTAATTTAATTCCCAAGTCCTCAAGCTCTCTCAAGAGACTCAACTGAGTAATCACCATAGTGCTTGAGCTATGTTGCACCTTCCTACTCAGGGCATCTGCTACAACATTTGCTTTTCCTGGATGATATTGAATATGCAAATCATAGTCTTTAAGCAACTCAAACCAACGCCGTTGTCTTAAATTGAGCTCTTTCTGGGTGAAGATATACTTCAAACTTTGATGGTCAGTATAAATCTTGCATGGCGCTCCATATGAGTAATGTCTCCAAATTTTTAGTGCAAAGACCACAGTTGCTAACTTAAGGTTATGGGTAGGATAATTTTTCTCATAAGGCTTGAGCTGCCAAGAGGCAGAAGCTATTACTTTGTCATCCTGCATCAGTGCACACCCCAAATCGTTCTTCAAAGCATCACTATAGATGCTATACTCCTTACCTTCTACTAGTAGCGTTAGGATTGGGGTGGTAGTTAATCGCTGCCTTAGCACTTGGAAAGGTCCCTCACACTTCTCTGTCCACTCAAATTTATCGCTTTCTTCAACAAATTGGTTAGGCGCGAAGCTATTTTTGAAAAATCCTTGACGAACCTTTGATAATATCCCGCTAAACCCATAAAGCTTCTAATCTACGTGATTTAATTTGTTTTTTGTAACATCATAAAAATTTAATTTGAGTTACGCAAAACAATATCGTTACGGAGCGTTTTATTCCTGAACCCAACTTATTTCCGCCCAATTCAAAGGTAAACAAGTTTGCATTATTGACCTAGCTAATTACCTAAGCTCAACCATGGTTAGTAAAGCTACTATTTTAGGTGGTTAAATTCAGCCAACTATGTAGATAAGTCAAAACAAATACAACCAAACTCAACCCACATCTCTCTCCTTTTCTCTCTATCACCACGGCCAGTCCCCCTTTCAGTTGCTACCGCTATTTCTTAGTGTTTTTTGGCCAACCTTGGCTGCCTCTGACACCGCCCCCCCCCCCCCGACACCCTAGTACCACTAACCACCATCCCCAATCCTCAAAACCACCAAACATCACCTCCATCTCTACTTTTTTTCAAGCTCAAAGTGAGTAGCCCTAAGCTTGTTTCTTTGGATTTTTTATTTTAATTCTTGTTTTTGTTGATTTGAATTTTGATCATCTTCTTTGGATGGAAACAACAGTTATTTTGATATTTTAATTGTTGATTGAGTTTGGATCATGCTAGGGTTTAGCATTATTTATGATCATGCAAGCTTAAGGTTGGAAGTATGTTTTTCTTATATTATTTGTATTAGATTTAGTGGTTTTAATCTCTAGTAATGTTTATGAGGGTGTTTTTGGTGATCTTGGATGATATAAAGATCCAGTAAGTTGGATTCAAGCTAGGGCTTTGGCAATTAACACTTGGTATGAATTATTTTGGCATTAAGCATGTTGTTTGATTATATTTTGATGCAAATTGAATCTTGGATGCGTTCTTTGACTTGAAAAAAAATTCTTTGGTGTGATTCTTGAAAAAGGGTGAATTATGCAAATTCTCTCATTGATTGTAAAGGATCATTTTGCTCATTGATGCAACTAAATAAGATCATGGATGTATTTTGAGTGGTTTTGAGGAAGAGAAGAATTAAAAATTTGATGTATATCAATTATGGTGTGAAATTGAGCATTATGGCTTTTTATGGTGATGAGAGGGACCAAAGCTTTGTTACATGATTTTAAGGAGTGATTTTAGATGTGGATTTGTGTGGAAAGAGAGGAGAAAGCAAGGTAGTGTGGAACTGACAGAAAATAGGGAGCTCTTTCCTAATAAGCTGGCAATGATCAGCCCAGCCAAAAATTATGCTTTTTGGTGGGTAGATTGATCAGTGTGTTAGCTTTAAAATGCCCTTTGAATCGCCATAGTCAGAGGTTTGTGGAAAATGTTATGGCCACTTTGTTAGAACTACGCAAGTTAGGCCAAAACTGGAACACTTATGTTCTAGCCCCATTTTGGGAACCCTATTGTGGGAATCATGTTTTGTGTTGTGAATGAATTTTTTTTTGGACTTTTAATCTTTCCTTATTGGGGAATTAGGCCTGAAACAGAGGTTGGGGGATTAGTTTACGATTCATTTACTTTAGCCCCTATTACACATTACGTTTTCTTTTACTAAAGTATGAACTATGAAAATAAATATGTTTGCTAACTACATGTTCCTATAACGATATTTTTGTAGACAATCAAGGCCTAATCTATCATTTCCTCCACTTTTGTGCTTAACCATACTCAGTGAAATTTCATTTAAAAGTCTTAGGTACGTTCATTGTTTGTATCTTTAGAAATCATCACGTATTTATCAAAATTATAATATTTTGGTAAGTACATCAATGAATTAGTTTACTCAGTAATTTGTCACATAATCAGTGACCCCATCAGTTATCAGTTAAAGGATATTGCCCTTCAGTTACCTGGACAACTTCAGGCCAGGTCCCCCGATCGACTTGGCAGGTGTACACCTATCTTCAGATCATAATTGTTACTAGGGGTTCACTATCAGATAATAATTGACAATGCAGTTTTATATTTATATCATTCCCTATTTTAAATTAAAATGAATTGCAATGCAGGCCCAACCAGTTCTTCCGTGAACATTTAACAATACGGAAATGCGTGTATTGTGCTTCGGCTCATAGTTCGAAATGTTTTCATGTTTTATTTTAGGCAAATCTTCAGTGAATTGCCATCAGGCGAGCAAGCCGATTGGAGAACATAAGTAAGCGAGAAAGTCTGAATGGAATAGTGGTGTATTAGTGTTGAGATACTTTTAGCACTGTATTGTGAAATATTTTGATGTTAGAACTGTATACTCTACAAGATTTATTATATTTTGTTATAAACCTTGAGATAGTTGGATGGTTTAATGTTGGAGCTGTTCGTATATGGTTTTTATGGATTGTTATTGTGTGAATGAGCTATGATAGTAAACTTTGTTTAGCGTTGCTATATTTATTGTTTACAAGCAAAGTCTTGTCCTTTTGGACGACAGTAACGCCTTGATCATTTGGGATATGGCTTCTAATTGGTGAAACTAATGAAGAGAACGCAAACTATGAATTATGTACGTTTGGGGTGTTACATGTTGAAGTCTCCAATTGGCAAATTAAGCAGATTCTAGAAAAGACAGTGAGTAGAAAGAGGAAAGATTGGCCCGACAAGCTTGCAGTTGCTCTTTGGGCGTATGGGACAGCATGCAAAACTCCCTTGGGTATGTCACCTTATAGGGTTATTTATGGTAAGCCTTGTCATCTCCCTATTATAGAGTATAGAGCTTGGTGGGCCACTAAGATGCTCAATTATAACTTAACTAAGGTTGGTGATGAGAAAAGGCTACAATTGAGTGATCTTAATGAGATACAAGCTGAGGCTTATGAGAGTGCTCGATCTTACAAAGAGAGGGATAAGTTGTTTCATAACAAACAAATCCTTAGGAAAGAGTTTTCCGTAGCAATGAAAGTACTCTTATATGATTCTAAGCTCCATTTATTTCTAAGGAAATTGATGTCCCGGTGGACAGGTCCCTGTATTGTTTCACATTTTTTTTCCTATAGGGCAGTTGAAATTCAAGATCCTAACAGTGGTGCCACATTCAAAGTGAGTGGCCAACGATTGAAGCAGTTTCTAGAGCTTCCGCTCAATGAAGATGTAGAGTGTCTGATACTTCGCGAGCCGTGATAAGAGCCGAGCTCTTATCAGTGATGAACTTTGAGATGGCTCGGGTGTATTTAGCACGCGACCTGATTTGCTTGAAATTTCTTTCCTCCTTTTCTCTTTTTCTCATTTTTCTTTTCTTTTTGTATAGTTAGATACTTTTCTTTTTCTCTTATGTATATATGTAGTGCATTTGTTTTTGAGTCATGTCCTTTTTGTTTTTGAGTCTTGTTTTTATTTTTGTGTATTTGCATTTCTTTTTAGTTTTTATTTTGTGCTTAATGTTTCTTTCCACTTCCAATAAGGACATTGCCTGATTTAGGGTGGAGGTGGGGAAACTTTGAAAATTTAAGAAAATGAAAAAAATTTGAAAAAATTTTAAAAATCCAAAAAGATTTTTGTTTTGTTTTTTTTTGCTTTTGGGGAATGTATGTGCTATTTCGAATTAACTATGTTCTCTTGTGCTTGAATTGTTAGGTTGTATATAGATGTGGGATGTATTGATGGAACTTAGCCCTAAAGTGTGATGTTTGTTTATGATCCTGACCTCCAATATTAATTTTAAGCAAGCTTGACTTTGGTAAACAAACCCCATGACATTTTGAATCTCATGGACTAATTCATCATTTTTAATCTCATGTTTTTCTTTCATGTGTGTCTCTTCCAGGATTACGACTCTAGAACTTGCTTTGATTTTCTTTGAAATCACATTTACGATGTGCCTTATGATAATATGATAAAGGCATTCATTTGTTTTTGTGAGCAACTTAGCCAAATTGCCACTGTTGTTTAGAATGTTTTACCCTTTGTTAGCTCTTTCGAGCCTTGACTATTTTTGTTGAGAACTCTTCACTTCATCCATGGCCTAAACACATTTTCCTATACCTAAGCCAAGGCTAGTGGAGCAATACTTCATTATTTGGTGGGTAACTTTTGGATATTTTGTAAATTTGGTGGTTAATTTTGGGGATATATCGTGGTGATCATTTGAAAATTGAGTTGTATTGCCCTTATACATGTCATTCATTCATTTTTCTTTTTGAAAAAAAAAAGAGAAAAATGGAAAAAAGCAAGAAAAATGGAAAAAAACAAACAGAAAAAATTTCTAAGGAAAATTGAAAAAAAGTTGATTAAATCTCAAAAAAATTCTAAAAAGAGCTGTGAATAAGAGTGTTTAGCATGGATGTATTATTTTGTGTACTAATTTCCAATGGTCAATTTAGTTGGGGTGTGTTCTTGTTTTGTGTTTTGAGAGAGTGTGTGCTGATTATAATTGGTGTAAGTGTTAGTTGCTCATTAGCTATGGCTTTTAGCTCCTCAATTCCCAAATCATTTGTCCATCTCTTACCCTTAACCTTTAGCCCCATTATAACCTTGAAAAAGTTCTCTTAATTATCATTTTACATATTGCATTTTAGTAGTGGAGAACTGAGAATCTTAGCAAGCCTATAGTAGTTTATTTGAATGAAAGAGAATAGAGTGAACCTTTCGATATCTTAAACACATGACTAGGAGTGTTCAACATTTCCCTAAAGTGAGGTTCTATGAGTTATATATGTACATAATTCTTAAGGGGGTAAAAGATTGTGTATAGATATCATTAGTGGGGATTGAGGGTTTCTTAATGTGTACATTGCGTTTATATATAATCTAGTGCTTTGGTTGCTTGAGTGATATGGTTGATTAGAATATGTATATATTTTCCCCGATTTGTATGTGTAAGTTTTTGTTTAAAAAAAAACCAAAAAGATTTTTGATTTTCTGCTTTTTGTTTTATTTTATAGATTTTGTGGGTATATCTTTTACAAACCTTCATGAGACTTTCCTCGTCCACTATGGGTAACCTAGGGGTTTAAAGGACTTGTTGCACATGCTAAGTGCAACCGTGATTCCTACGAAAGTGAGTTAGGATTTTATTTTCTTTTTCTAGGATATTTTTAGTTTTATTTGACTCGAGGATGAGCAAACCTTATGTATGGGGATATTTGTTAAACAAGGAATTATGATATTTCATAACCTGTTGTTATGCATTATCTGGTTGAAATAAATTATTAAATTAGGATTTTAATATTGTTTTGTTTATTTTGTAGGAATTGAAAAAATTGTGGAAAAGATTAATAATTGGTTCAAAATGAAGCTTGGATCAAGTGCGAAGTGAAGAAGGAAGAAAAGAAATCAAAACAATAAGACAGGTAGGCCCAGCTTTCCCCAAGCCCATTCAAGCTTCCCTTTTCTCTTCTATCCTACCTATCCTTCTCTCTTACACGGGCCTAAGCACGACCCATTCCCAGACCCACCTCGTCCCTTTTCCCTCTGCTCTCTGCTTTCCTGTTTTCTTCTTAGCGTGGGCCTGGGCTTGGTTTATTACGCGATTCAGCCGTGTTCTTCTCACACCCTTAGACCGCGACCCAAATGTTCTCTCTTTCACCTTCTCTATTTACGGGCCTAATTGACGCAGTCGTTGCCTGCTTTTATCTTCATTTAGTCTAGACATGCTCCTCACGTGAGCCCAATTCCCCCCTCCTAATTCTCCTTCTTCTTCCTCACTCGCCCAGAACCATGAAACAAAAAGCTCGTTGTGCTTCTTTGCCTCCCCCATAATCGTTGCTTACTCTTTCTCTCTCTTCCTTCGTTATCTATTATTATCATCATCACTTTGTCAATTTTCTAGGCCATTAATTCGATAATTAAGTGTGGTGGTGAGGCGTTGAGGAGCTGTGTTTTTGGGTCTAAAAGATGGAGGCTGAAGCGAGGAGTAGAGTGGAGAGGAGGGTTTCAATATTTCTATTTTTTGGTGTTTGAAAATTGAGATTCAGTTTCAATCTCAAAAAATTCATGTAATTCATTTTAAGTTAGTGTGATTCGACTGAGATTTTGGTTTTTTTATTGTTGGATTTGCTGTTTTTTCCCCTTCAGATGTTGTATTATTCAATTGCTCGTCTATTCTGATTCGGGTTCTATCTTGCTTATTCAATTTACGTCGTTTCTAAGATCATTTCATTTTGGTTAATGGTTACTAGTTAGATTTGATTCGACTTTGTCAACTTGACTCATGCCCAGATTTTCCAACTCCCAAATGTTGCTGCCAATTGTTGCTTAATTTGAAAGTTTTGGAGGATTGAATAGATGCACTGAGTTTAATTTTGTAAAAATTAGGCTATTTTGGTTTCATTGTTATTGTTACTTGATTTAGGAGCATGTGATTAGTTGAGTTGGTTAAAATAATTTATTTGTTTACTATTGTTTAATCTATTTTAGTATAAGTTACTTAGTAGTCGATTGGAGACTTGATTACATTCCCATTCCTGAGGACGACACCCGTATGCACTACAACGAAAATACCCATACGCTTGCGGATTTTACAACGCTTGACTTAGAATTCCCTTGGCTATTGCTTGTATGGACTGAGCTGGAGTGGATGAGATAAGTTGTTCTTGGGGTCATCTACATCATTCTCCCCTTTTCAAAGAGAATTTGACCTTAAATTCTTAAGGGGATCATCATGTAAGTTCGGGCTCATGCCAGCCACATTGAAAACGGATGAAACCTCAAAATCTCAAAGATGTTGGACCCTATAAGCATTGTCATTGATTCTCTCTATGACCTTAAAAGGAGCATTTACCCTAAGGCTCAAATTGAATTTCCTTTGCTGTTCAAATCTCCCCTTTATCATATGTATCTACACTAAATCTTCAGGTTTGAAGACAATCTTCTTCCTATACTTGTTGGTATTTGCTTGATAACAGGATTGCTATTCTCATTCTTCTCCCTTACCTTGTTATGCAACTTATTAATTTCTTTAGCTCTTCTTTCAGCCTTAAGACTTGGATTTTATTCCAAAGCTCTTGGAGCCAAGTGTCTTAGAGTTAGGGGATCAATTCCAAACATTTCTATGAAAGGACAAAGACCAATGCTCTTATATGGTGTTCTGTTATATGCAAACTCCAGTTAAAGTAATAGCCTATCCAAGCTTTAGCATGTGATTTGATCAACACCCATAGGAGACTTCCAAGAGTTCGATTGGTGACCTCCATTTAGCCATTTATCTGAGGGTGACTACTGGTGCTATACTTGATTTTGGTGCCCATATCTTTCTATAGAGTAATCTGGAAATGACTAAGGAACTTGGTGTCCATATAAGAGACGATACACTTAGGGATGCATTACAACCTCATGACTTTCTTGAAGTATAACTTAGCAACTTGATGGTATCATTAGTCTTAATATAGGCACCAAAATGAGCTATTTTGAAAAACTAACATACAACAACAAAGATTGAATCCTTTCCCCTTTGTGTCCTAGGCAAACCTACCATAAAATCCATGATCACATCCATCCATGGAGCTAAAAGTACTGGCAATGTATAAAGCCTATGAGGTAGCGAGTGACACTTGGCCACTTGGTACGTGGCGTACCTCTTGATGATGTATGGACATCCTTGGACACGTTTGGTTGGTAATGGTGTTGCGTTAACATACTGGTATTATTGTTCCCTCCATAATTACTGACCAAGGCAACTCCATATACCTCCCTTATTAGTAGCTCCCTTGTGCCATGCACATTTAGGAACACATAATCTACTCCATTTAATCAAGTAACCTTTATGCATGAGGTGCTTTCCCCTGTGCTTCTACTTGCATTGCTTATAAAGCTCTTTGGAGTCCTCATATTACTTCTACAATGCCTAAAGATAGGTTTCTAGCTAAAACAGCAGTAGGTGTCTCAATGACAGTGCATCAACTCCTTCATTTAGCTCGCCTGACTTTTGCTTGATGGTGAAATGGAAGGACTATAGGTAATCTATCCACTTTGCCTATCTGGCATTGAGCTTACTCTTCTCTTAGATGTACTTTAGAGTCTTGCATTTAGAATGAAGAATGAACTCATTGGCAATGTGATAATGGCTCTTATGCTCCAAACACCTTATTACAGCGTAGAATTCTTTACCACAAGTTGAGTATTTTCTTTTGCAATTCATAGTGTCTCACCAAAGAAGGCTAAGGCCTTGCCTTCCTAAGTTAAGAAATCACCTTTAACTTTAAAGACTTTATCAAAACAGGGAAGGACTAGGATGGGAGCTTGAATTAGTTTGCTTGTGATCTTCTCAAAGGCCTAATGAGCCGTCAAATTCCATTGAAATATGGTTCCCTTAATCACTTCTGTCATTGGTGCTAAGACGGTGTTGAGGTTTTTGATGAATCTTCGTGAAGCTAATCCTTATAAGCTTCTCACATCATAGATACTATTTGGAATTGGCCAACTCTTAATAGCCTCTACCTTGCTTTAGTCTACTTGAATACGTTCAGGGGTGAAAGTGTAGCCCAAAAAAGTGTCCTTATTGGTGTAAAAGGTACCCTTCTTAAGGTTTTCATACAATCTTTCTTTCTCAACTACTAGGATCACTTGCTTGAGATGGTTTCAGTGGTCTTCTTCTATCTTGTTGTAAATCAAAATCTCATCAAAGTAAAAAAAAAAAACCATAAACTTGCCAATAAAGTGCCCAAATACTTGGTTCATCAGTCCTATAAAGGTGTTGGGTGCATTTAAGAGGCCAAAAGGCATGACCAAACATTTATAAAGGCCCCCATTAGTTTTGAATGTAGTTTTCACTCATTACCCTCCCTAATTCTCATATGATAAGAGTAACATCTCACATCCACCTTAGAGAACACTATTGACGCATACAACTCATCCAATATGCCATCTAGCCTTAGATGGAGATGCTTATACTTGATAGCTATCTTGTTTATAGCTTTGTTGTCTACACACATCCTCATACTTTCAGCTTTCTTGGGTACAAGGAAGGCTGGCACTGCACATGGGTTGAGGCTCTCTCTAATCATTCTATTGGCCACAAGTTCTTTAACTTACCTTTAGACCTCTTGAGTGTCCTTAAGGTTCATCCTGTAAGCTAGTTTGTTGTGAAAAATGTCCGCTGGGACAAGATCAATATGGTTCTAGATGGACCTCTTAGGGGGTAGGCAGGTGGTATCTCCTCTAGAAATACATCCTTAATTTTGCTAAGGATGGTTGCTGCCTTAAGATGCAAGGGTTAGTTGGTTTCAAGTTTAGGTTGGGAGAGAAGAATCAACTCTTTAAATGTCTTGAACTCATGTAGGGAAGCCTTAAAGTTTGGTTCCACTAGAGTAAGTAATAGGTCAGTTTGCCCAATGGGTTTTTTTTTGGGATGGTTTTTGTCGAGGTAGTTGATGTGGTACTAATGGTGCTAACGTAATCTTCTTATCATCCTTAGTGAAAAAATAGTTTTAAGATAGCCATCATGCATAACTCTTCTGTCAAACAGCCACGGCCTCCCCAAGAGCATATCACATACATTTATAGAGATTATATTAAGCAAAACCTCATCAAAATTACTTTGCCAATTGAGAAAGAAACTAAACATCTTGAGTAGACTTGAAGGGCCTTACTTTGGTTTACCCATTGAATCTTGTAAGGGTGTGGATGGACTAAGGTTTGCAAACAAAGCTTCTCAACTAGGTTGGTAGCCCACATTTGAGCAACTTTCATTGTTAACTATCAAGGAACAAACCTTGCCTTGTATGGTGCACCTATTATGGAAAAATATTCTCTCTTTGGTCATTCTTGGGGCTTTTTAGGCTATTGAGAGATTTTTTTATCACAAAAAGCTCTCCCTCATCTAATTCAGTAACAATTCCCATTTAGCCTTGCTCTTCAATCAAACACACTTCACTTTTCTCCTTCATTTCTTCTTCTGGACTGTTTGGTAGTCAGCCAAGGTATTCACTCTTTTATTTTGACATTTTAGGGCAATATGCCCTAGTCCTTGACACTTACACGCTTCTGTTAGAGTCAAACCCTAGCAGGGGTCTATTCTGAAGCACTGGCATCGTTGAAGCCACTTGAGAAGAGCTACCAGTGGTTTTGGAGTTAGTTAAGAACTCCCCTTATTAAAGGATTGGATTTTAGGGAATGACCTCGGTATTTTCTTCCTTCCTAACTAGCCTAGCCTTTTTTTTCATTGCTCTACCCTATGAGCCAAAATATACACATCCTCAAATGTGTTGTATTATTGTAGCTCAACTGCATTATAGCACCTTGGGTCCAAACCACTGAGGTATCTGAGTATAGTTTGCTCTTTGAGTTCTTACAAGTCACATTTTGATTAGCATCCTCTCAAACTCTTTTGTATAATACTCAACTGACATAGAGCCTTAAATCAAGTTATGAAGTTGTGTGTAGTTTTTATGGAGATAAGAAGAGGGAATGAACCTATCCTTGAGTTTGGACTTCATCTTGGCCCAAGTTTTGATCTTTTCCTTCCTCTTGATGGCTCTTTTGGCTCACAAGTTGGTCCACCATACGGAATTATACTTCCTGAGCTTCAAGGCCACTAACATGACCTTCTTATGTTTTGATATATCTTTTTAATCAAAGACACTTTCTACTATATGCAGCCAGTCAATAAACTCTTCAAGATCAAGCCTTCCTTCAAATTCTAGAACTTTAACCTTATGTTATGGCTTTGTTGGTGTTGTCTTTTACCTCTCTTGGTTCATGGCTCAGATTTATCTCCACTTGAACTGCCAAAAGGGTTACCTTAACTATTGTGGTCTTCTTAAGATGCTTCATGTGAGCTACCTGACTAAGAATGCAACGCTCTCCTCTTGCTCTTGTGGGACTCACCAAGTTACTTCTTAAATGTTCATTTTACAACTTTATGTACTCATAATTCTTTATTAAGGCCTTAATTCTTTCTTCCAAGCTCATACTATCAGTTATTTTGTCAAGGCTAATAGGTTGATTCTTTGTGGACGAGCATGTTTGGAGTCAAGGGTTCTTTTTGTGGCTAGGTTTAGGGCGAAAAGGGTACCCTTTGCTCTGGCACCAAATATGATGTATTTTCTTGACAAAAGGAGGGAATTGAGTGGCAAGATGATAAGAAAACTAGCACATCAAATCAAGTCAGCAAACTTACTCAACTTTGACCAAACTGGAGATGAGATAGATAAACTATCTTGAGTTGGATAAGAGACACCACCAAGTTAGAACAACGACCCTTAATTGTTGAATGGATAAGTCACACCACCAATAAGCGTCCTAAGACTCATTAGAACACTGCCCAAACTGGCCAAAGTAAGGGATAAGCTAGAGAGTGTGTGAGGGGAAGGAGCACAACTCTACTTTTATTCAACAACGACTAAGTGATATGAGCTGAAAATCTAGCTTTTAATCAAAGCCTTACATCCCTCATACAATAGTTAGCTAGTGTAAAAACTAGCTAAAATCAATAAAGTGAAGAAAACAAAATATAATCCATAAATAACAAACTTCCTAAAAAACCTTTGACACTTGTTGTGCTTACAAACCCAAACTAATAAGGTGCCAAGCTAATACATCATCCAAAACTAATTAATAATGACCAAGCAAAGCAACTTGAGGCTTAATCCTTGAGATTTGCCAAGCCAAGGTGTAAGTGGGCAGTAGCTAGTGAACCATTGGACATATGATTTCCTCCCAAACTTGTTATGGATAAAGATTGATTCTAATGGGTCTTATTTTGCAATGTTAAGGTCAATTGAGATAAGATTTTAGGAACCTTTTCATTGTGTTAAACCTACCAAAATGAGAATGCAAAGTAAAGCCAAAGTTCACTCTCTAAAACTAGCCATAATGGAGTGAAATCTAAACTAGGTTGATTGACTTTGAGCTCTATTGATCAACTAGATGTCCAAAAGTGCAAGGCAAATTTAATCATCTAATAGCTATAGTGTAAGCTATAAAATGAGGTAAGTTACACTTCAAGTGATCCAATAAGGCATTCGCAGATTAACTGATAGAATGCAGGCTTCAAATTTAAGATTATGCATTCAGCCAGGTTTGAGCTTAAATTAGAACTTCCTGGACCATTGCTAGTATCCCAAAAATTATGATGAGCATTTTTTTTTTAGATATTATCCCAAAAATTATGGAAGTTTTCATGGATGATTTTACTATACATGGTGATTCACTTGTTGATTACTTGCATCATCTTACTTTAGTATCATTGCATTGAGACTAATTTGGTGCTTAATTTTTAAAGGTTTCATTTCAAGGTAGAGTGTGGGTAGTGTCATCTAAGGGATTAGAGGTTGTCAAGGCCAGAGTAGACATCATTAAATTTTTGCCCTATTCCCAACGAGTCAAGGAGGTAATGTCATTTGTAGGTCATGTTGGATTCTATAATAGATTTATCAAGAAGGTTTCAAAGGGTGCCCCCTCTTTCTGTCATTTACTCGTAATAGATGCTCCATTTGATTTTAATAGGGGTTGTAGGAGAGCTTTTGACTAATTAAAATTGTAATAGACCACCACCACTATAGTACAACCTCCTAACTGAGCCTTACCTTTTTAAACTGATGTGTGATGCTTGTGACAAGGTAGTCTTAGATCGAAGAATTGGGAAGGAAACTCATGTGATTTATTACGTTCCAAAACTCTAGACCCAACGCATTGTAACTAAACTAGTACAAAAATGCAAATGTACGTGTTGTTTTTGCTCTTCAAAAGTTTCATCCTTCTCTATTAGGTGTTAAAATTACTATTTATATTGATCATTCCACTATTAAACATCTGCCAAGTAAGAGAGACTTTAAACCTAGGTTGATTAGGTGCATATAACCTAGATAATGGAAAAAGTAGTAATGCATTTAGTGACTGTTTTCCTGATAAGACTTTATATGTTGTCAGTGATAGGTTACCTTGATATGCTAATACAATAAACAATTTAGTCCCCAAAACTTTTTCGAATGATTTTTCTAGAGCTCGAAAGGAGAAAATAAGATCCCAGTCTGTATATTACATTTAGGAGAAGCCATACTTAAGAAAATTTTCCAGAGACTAGATCATAAGTACTGGAATGTTGATATAATAGGACTTCCCCCCCCCCCTGTCATTTAGGTATACTTACATTATTATGCTTGTGGATTATGTATCTAAATGGCATGAAGCTATGGAAACTTGAGTTGATGATGGTTTGCCTATGGCAAAATATGTTAAGTAAAATATTCTGCATAGATATGGAGTATCTACAACAATCAGTAGTGATGGGAGAATGCATTTTTATAACAAAACCCAGGGCACCTTGTCAGCTGAATACCAAGTAAATTATAAGGTGTCTACTAGATATCTTTTCCAAACAAATGGCTAAGCTAAAATCTCTAATAGAGAGGTCAAGGGCACTTTCGAAAAACTTGTTACGCTAGAGACGAAATATTGGAGTCTTAGGCTAGAAGAAGCTCTCTCAGCTTATAGAACTACATAGAAGGCCCCTATAGTTATGTCACCTTCTGGGTTAGTCATTGGCTAACCATGTAGAGTTAGATCATAAATCATATTGGGGTGTTAACTAGTGGAATTTAGATTATAACTTAGTAAGTATCGTAAATTACAAGTATACAAATTGGAAGAGATTCATCTAAAAGCGTATGACAATTCAGTGACCTACAAAGGTAAAGCCAAAACTTTTTATGATAGCTAGGACATTTTGAGGTAATAAAGACTTATTCACATGGTGCTATTGAGATAAAAAATTTCCTCCAACAAAACTTCTAAGGTGAATGGTCACATGTTAAAGCATTTTATGGAGGAGACCAAATTTGCTTACTGGAGGAGATCCAATTACAGGATCCATGAGCTTAAGTTTCGTCAAGCTAATGATAGTAAACATTTTTAGGGAAGTTTACATTTCATTTTGCACTATTTTCATTTGCATGCGTTAGGGACAATGCATGGATTAAGTGTTGGGGGTGCATCCTACATTTAGTCATATTATCTTGGATTATCATTTTTTTTTAAAAGTGTCCTTTTTGTTTCTTTCTAATCAAGAAATGCATGGATATTAGTTTAAGCTAGGATTTGCTTAAATTTTCTATTCTACTTTTAATTCGATTCCTTTTTAATGGATAGCCCTTGAAAATGCTAACTTTCATTTAGAGTAGACTTGAGTTATCTTCATATGTTTTTTAATGAGCGACAATCATGATTCTTCATTTTATTTGACCATGTCGAAAGACTGTGATTAGTGGCAATAAACGAACATAAACTATTTCCCTTAAGCTGATTGAAGTGGCAAAGTAAGTCATTAAAATTGTAACTTTTTTTGTTATGCCTTATAAAAAACGGGAAAAGGATAAACTATGTTGGTTTACCAACACAGGTAGATTCATGTAGTATAACACTTGTTCGTCTTAAGCAAGGTCCTTGAAAATCAGGCTTGTCAATGGAGGAGACGTATACTAGGTGCGTTAGCCCTATTTAGGGCCATCCATTACTTGAAAACCAGCAAAACAGTTGGAAAACTAAAATAAATTGCGAACTCCAGTACCTCTATTCAGGTGAGTGTGAGATAGGGAGCGTTTAAGTTCTAAGACCCTTTATAGGCCTTGAATATGTGCTCCAATAGAGTTTGTGACAAAACAGAAAAGAAAAGAATGACAAAAGAAAAGAATGGAAGCAAATGAAAAGAAAATGCAAGGGCAAATTAAGTAATTTCAATGAGTTATTTCTTCTAGTTCAGTTGCCATTGTAGCCTTTCCACACTTGAATATTTCCTAGCTTAACTTTTTCAATACCTTTTGATTGGTGTATGCATGCTTAAATGACATGGATAATTACTATTTTTGTCAACTTATTAGAGAGATGATATGAGGCTAACAAAGAAACTCTTTGATGTTGGTTGGGTGTTTATTGGTTTTCTACTTGCATGGAAAACATTAGGTAATTTTTGAACCAACCTATATTCAAAGCAAGCCAATGACTTATATTTTATGTGTGACCTGATGAGAAAGAAAGGTAGTTTTTAGGTTGAGTTTTAGATTTCTTTGCACAAGAATGTCCAAAGTCTAACTGTAGGAAAATTTGTTTAGTCGGAACTTATGGATATTTTCAATAATAATTTAGCATATGTTATACAGATTATTTATCTAATTCACTTTATTTTATTTATTTTTTGGCTAAGGATTAATAAAATGAAGGGAAGAAGAAAAGACGTCAGAAAGCATATTTTATATGTTGAAGCACTTTCTGATGGATTTATCAAGTTAGTCTAAAAATAATAATTTATGAAAAATATTTATTTTCATAATGGTTTATTTGAAAGATCAAGGTCAAAATATTATCAATCCTAATTGGAGAAGGAGATCGAGAACGTTAAAGGAGAAGAAACCTTATAAAACCGTAATCAAGTTACTTTTGTTATAAACGGAGGCATGCACCATATATTGATCACTTAACGCCACCGATATTCTTCATTTTGATAAGGTTATTTTGTATATATATTTTTCCTCCCTCTGTACCTAATTGTTCTTTTTTGATAGGAATTATTACATGAAATCTATGCTTGCTAAGTATAGAGATAAATTGGACAATTTAACCCAATCATGTCAAGACTTAGTCGCAATCACCACAAGCCCATGATGAAACAAAGCTAGGAGACACATGTCCCTCTAGGCCCATTTGCCACCCATATCTCCTCACTTTCTCTCTCCAACTAAGAACCCAAAGTAAGAAGTCTTGTCAGTCTAGCCCGGTGGCCCAGATCATCATTACCAGGCCATCATGTGTAACCCAATACAGACGACAAAATCGCATGCAGCCCTAGCCTACACGGCCACTAGCTCAGCCCGTCACATGCCCTATCACACATGCCCAAATGCAAACCCAATAGCCCAACATCTGTCTCTCTCCAATCTATCCCAGCACACCCGTCATCATCGTGCGCTTCATCATCATCATCGGCCCAGTCCATCTGATTTCACTCTCCAATTGAGGTGAGCCACAGCCCACACTTTCATCACATGTCGGAAGCAGCAACACAATAGTTGCTAGGGCTTATTCTTTCTGCCATTTTTCTGGGGTAGCAAGACTGAGTTAAAAAAGGAAAGGGAAGACAACATTAAAGAGGGTCTTCTCCATATCTTTTCAACAAAATTTTAGGGTGTTCTTTTCAGGTTTCTATTGGGGGTTGAGGCAGAGGATAGAAGTAACAACATCACTTTTAGGAGCTCAAATTGACGGTTCAAGTTCAATTCAATGCTAGCTAATTCACGATTGACAATATGTTTATTAGTATAACTCTCTTCCTTCTTGTTTTGTCTTGGTTTATGCTTAATTGATTTAATTAGTCTAAGGTTAGATGAAACCCTAATGTAAATGATTGGAAATTATTGGATCTTATTTATTTAATTTGGGATGATTTGGTTCTCTTAATTGCATAACCTCAGCTAGAATAATTGAATTTCATGATTTATACAACTTGATTTTAGTAATTATGCTATTAGTGTAGGAGGTTATTTAAGTTATCATTGTGCATGCTACACCTTGTAAACTAGTATGATTATGCAATGGTTGCTACACTTGTGGACATTTCTTTGAATATGTCATGCTAAAGATGGGTTACGCCATGTTCGAATACTTCATACTAAAATTGGATGAATTATGTCTTGTGTGGATAATTCATGCTAAATATTAGATGGGATTGTTATTGGAATGCTATAAATCATTTTTATATGTGAACTAACACTTGTAGCTTAGTTACTCAGAGGCCAATTGAATCCCGACTGTCAATATTATCTAACATTACAAAATTAGTGGTGAAGTTGAAATCTAGAACTACTCCTTTGATTGACGCTCCTTTTAGGCACCATTAGTAGTCAATTTTACTTTACTTAATGAGTTTAATCAATTTAATCATACTTTAATCCATAAAAGTTCTCATCTTGGTATTTCAATTGAGTTAGTTTAGGAAATTATTAAATCTCTTAGTAACCTCTGCTCCCTGTGAGACCAACACCCAAATAATCCATTGTTTACGATAACTATGTATACTTGCAAGTAGTTGGGTTAATATTATGACTTGGAAAATCCATACAAAGTTTTTGGCGTCATTGCTAGGGAGCGGTGAATAATCCCTTGTTTACAATAACTATGTATACTTGCAAGTAGTTGGGTTAATTTTATGACTTGGAAAATCCATACAAAGTTTTTGGCGGCGTTGCTGGAGAGCGGCGAATTTTTACTAGAATTCAACTATTTTTTATTTTAACTCCGTGTTTATATGCACATAACTTTTCTTTGTTAGTTTAGTGTACTCCTTGTCTTCATTTTTATTTTTTTTTTACAGTTTGTGTGTGGTAGTGCACACTGGCGGAGCCATGTGGAGGCAAGGGGGGTCAATTGACCCCCCAGCTTTTTGAGGAAAAAAAAATTAAATGTGGGATATTTTTGTGGATAAGAAAAATAGATATATATTAGTTAGTTCATAAGTACACATGATAGGAGTGCATAGCAGGGCGGTAGTTGCCCCTTGCTTTGGGTGGGAGGTCCCTAGTTCCACTCTTCGTTTTGCCTTCTCTGTTTTTTTTTTTTTGGAAGTGCCCTTTAATTTTCTCAATCTCGCCCCCCTTGCTTAGAATCCTGGCTCCGCTACTGGTAGTGCAGTTGTTGTTTTAGTTTTGGTTCGCAATTCTATTTTGTGTGCTTTCTTTTTTTTCATCCAGTTGTTCGGTGGAATTGTGTGCAAAGTGTGTCAGGTTTACTCTTGAATTTTCTTTGTGGTTAATGCTTAGTAGACACTATTTATCTTTGGAGCTTAAGGAATATGACCTAGAAATTGAGAGGACTCCTATGCTCGATTTGTATCTTCGAAGATTTGGTGCAAAGAAATTTTTTTTAGAAAACTTACCTTTTTTCCAATGTAGGGTTTAAAGCATATCATAAAAGAAAAAAAAATTAAGGCGCAAAGTATGTTGGGAAAAAATAATGAAAGTTAATTGTTATAATTTTCCTTGCAAATAGGTAAGAAAAATCTTTGAGAAAAATTCGATTGCTCAAGCCCAACCATTAGCATTTCCCTCTTCCCACGATATATCACATTCACATAATGTAAATTATATCATGAATCATCAAGATATAGGTTAATATTTTTCTGACCCGTCCATTTTGGGAAGATATTTTGAGCTCTATCCTAGTTTGGGCAAATATTTTCTGGAACCAAAATTGACCAAATTTGACTTTTTAAAATACATCAAGTATCCTAAGTTTTTAAAATTTTCATTTTTAACCCCAACCCTTAAAAACTTACTTTTGAAAAATCTTAATTTTGTGCATGTGATATTTCACTCACAGGTACTACTTGAAGCACTCTTTCGACTGGTATCAGTTTTAAGTGACGAAAAATAATTAAGATAATTAAGTTATTAATAATTAATTGAGCTAACTAACTGAGTGTAATGCTTGAATCATCACCTACTTGCTCTGCTCCTAATTATTCTCATACTGTTTACTCACTAGAAGGAACCACTTCAGTAGCACCTCAATTAACTCTATCACTGATTTAGTTTTGGAATTAAAGGTCACATTAGAAAAAATTAAGACTGAAGATAAGGAGATGAAGAAGCAATTATCGATCTTCTTTAGTTAACGAAATTAGACATAGTGGAAAAACTACTTTAAGTATTAGTACTCCATTTCTGTATAACCATCATTTCCAAAACCCAAAAAATAAAAATTCATTTTCTTTGCATGATATAAAAATCCAAAAAAGAAGTAGGAGAAAAATCAATTGAAAATTCAACTGAGAAGGTAGAGAAAGAAGAACAGGATGAAGTATAAACAGTATAATCTTAAAGAATTACCTAATATGTTTGATAAAGAACAAAATTAAGAAGAATTAAACAAAATCATGGGCATAGTAGTTGATAAACAAGATGTATTATCTTATGATAATGAAGACACAAATAATGTTCAGTTAGAAGAAGAAATATATCAGTAGATGAACCTAATTAAACTAGATGATCTTAATGTTATACCTTTAGAAGAAATTAGGAGGAAACTAAATAAAAAATATGATAAAATGGTATGTGATGATGAAATCAATGAGATTGGAGAAAGACTTAACATAGATGAAATTGAGTCAAATCTAGTTAACAATGTTGATCCTAAACCTAAAGAATTTGGTGAACCTTCTAGAAGAAATACTCATTTTATGATACCTTGGTGCATTGCAGTAGGATGTACAACTAACTTTTCCTTTGCGCTTATCCCAAGGAAAACCACAACCTTTGAAGATGTCGGCCTGACAACAATTAGCCCAATAAGATATATCTCAAACTTCGATGGAGCTCGTAATAGAGAAGAAGTATTTGAGCATTGGAAAAGTGGCATAGTGTTCGAAACCTAAATACTATATCAACTACAACAAATTTTGTAAACTATATTGAATATAGTTTTTCTGACACTATAGAAGGCTAATATGATTCATTAAATGAGGATGGTATAAATGCATTAATATGATGAAAACACTTGCTTCAATGTTAAAAAATCTATGTAAGGAAATCAAAACAGAATTGATCAGAGCTAAACCTGATTATGATGAAAAGGCTAGAGAAAGGCAATGAAAAACAAATAGCATAGAATTATGAGATGTCAGATATCTAGAGAAATTATATTGCTAAATTTATTCATTATTATTACAAAATTGCACATAATGAAACTAATCTTGTATGCGTTATGACAAATTACCATATCTAATCAATTTTATAATCAATGAAAAGAACATTGCGTGGCTTGAAAAAGCAGATGTCATTGATACCGTTGGTACAAGAATATCTTATATGAGAAAATAGGTCAATAATCAATGCTTGATCTCCAGAAGCAAAAGAAAATGAAGAAACAGCTTTTAGCTTATTGGCATAATCCTCACCAATGGAGAAAAGAACTTGATAGGAGAAGAAAAAGAAAAGTTTATAAGAAGAAGAGCTTTAACAATCAAAGCAAACAAAAATATAAAAGAAAATATTATAACAAACCAAGCCCTGAAAAATGAAGATTTTTTAGAAAGGCCTCGTATTGTCCTGCTGGGAAAAACAACTGTAAGTGGTGGGCATGCAGAGAAGTAGGTCATGATGCAAACAAATGCAAAAATAGGAAAAATAACAAGCTTATTGAAACTTTGGGTAGTCTAGATTATTTTGAGCTTAACAAGGAATAAGTACTAGATCTAGCACTGAAAAACAACAAGGGAATTGTTGAAATTATAGTAGAGGATGTATATGAAGAAAGTGATTATGAAAAAACTAGTCATATGGTAGAAAGTAATTCGATTAGTCTCGGTGATCTTCAAGGAGAAGAATTGGTGGTGGATAATGAGAATGAAGAAGTCAAAGGAGATTGGATCCATCCCGTAATTCAGAAAGATATCATCTATAAAAAATCTATCTTTCAATTAAAGAGAAAACATGTCTATGAATGATGGATGAGATCTAGAAATCAAAGACTATGAATATGATGCAGGAGAAGCTAATTTCATCAATTGGAAAAATATCCTTTAGGGTAACAAAGACAGAAAGTATAAGTATATTCATGTTGAAAGTGTCCAAGTACAAATCACTCGATTACAATATTATGGTAAATATATTGATCTTTATGCTTTGATATGTGATATTATATAGATAAAATTTAATAATCAAATTATCATAGGGATTAAGCCCAATTTATGTAATGGATAAGTAGGATTCAATTGCCGGTAGGGATATTATGTAAGCCTAATAGATGATTTGCCAAAAAATTCCAATCTCTTAAGATAAAAAGCAGTTGGATGGACATGAAGAGATAAGGATACCTACTGACGATATTTTTGAAAATAATCTACAAACTAGATAATACTATAAATCCAAAGGCTAACGTAACATTGATCGAGGTAGAGAAATTTGAAAGTCGTACTCCTATGTAAAAAATCCAAGGCATAACATCCAATCCTCAGGAGATAAACATTAACAAGTCTTAGATATCTAACTTTGCCAATTACAAAGATCAAAAGAAAATGTAACAAAAAATTTATAAAAATGGTAAAATTACCGTTAAACCCCAATTATTAAGAAGTATGAGTACATGATCAGCATAGGGAGAAGGGTCTGCATCAGCTAAAGAAGAGCTTCAAGAAAATGATAAAATTAGTATGACTAGTGAAATATGTACAATGAGTTTTGAACACGCAAGACACAATGTAGACCACAGGATAAGTCTAGATAGGAAATTAAAGTAATTGGGTACAAACCAAGAATTATTAGTGAATCAATCTATGAAGATGAATTATTAAAAATATGACTATGGAGATATGCTATGAAGTTACCAATATAAATCCTAATAGCATGTTTATTCCAACAAATGTATGCCTAGAAGGTTATAATCGTTATGAATTATGTGCCTTGCAACACCCCAAATGCACATAAACCCACTGTTTGTGTTATCTGCATTAATTTCACCAATTAGAAGTAATTACCCAATAATTGGGTGATTACTGCCATTCAAGAAGGATAAGGCTTCACTTATAAACAATAAATACAACAAAGCTAAACATCGTTTACCACCACAAGGCATTCACTCAATCACAAACCATCAAAACCATACATAAATAGTTTCTAACTATCTAAAGGTTTACACCAAAATAGAGTAACTCATTGTAGAGGATATAGTTTTAACATCAGAATATTTCACAATACAGTGCTAAAAGCATCTCGGCTCTAATACATCACTATTCCTTTAAGACTTCCTTGCTCGCTTATCTCCTTCAGTCGGCCTGCCAGCCTGAGGACGATTCACCGAGCATTTGCCTAAAACAAAACATGAAAACATTTCGAACTGTGAGCCGAAACCCAGTACATGCATTCCTGTATTGTTAAATGTTCATTGAAAAGCGGGTTGGACCTGCATTGCAATTCATTTTAATTTAAAATAGGGAATGGGGTGAACATAAAACTGCATTGCTAATTATTTTCTGATAGTGAACCCCTGGTAATGGTTACAATCTGTAGATAGGTGTACACCTGCCAAGCCAATCGGGGGACCTGGCCTAAATTGAAGGAAAATGCCCTGTAACTGACAACTGATGGGATCACCAATTATGTGATAATCATTGGCTAAACTGATTCACTGATGTACTTAACAAAATATTATAGTTTTGATAAACACGTGCTGGTTTCTACAGATACATGCAATGAACGTACCTAGTACTTTTAATGAAATTCACAGAGTAGGATTTTGCACAAAAAAAGGGAGGACACGATAGATTAGGCCCTGATTTTTTGCACAAATATCACTATAGGAACATATAGTTAGCAAACGTATTTATTTTCATAGTTGATAGTTTTAGTTTAAAAAAAATAAAGGCTTAACAAGGGCTAAAAAAAATGACTCATAACTTAATCTCTCGACCTCCATTTGAGACCTAATTTTCCAATATAGAAAGATTAAAAAGTCCCGTAAAACTTTCATTCACAATGCAAAAACATGATTACCACAATAGGGTTCCCAAAATTAAGCTAGAGCACAAGGGTGCCAGTTTTGGTCTAACCTGTGCAGTTTTAGCAAAACGACCATAACGTCTTTCACACAACTCAGACTAAAGCGATTCAAAAGGAATTTGAAATATAACGCATTGATCTATCCACCCACCAAAAATCATAATTTTTTTACGGCCCAATCAGTACCAGTTTAATTGCAAATTGTCCCCTGTTTTCAGTCTCTTCACAGTCACACTGTTTTTATTTTCCCCCTTCTTTTCACATAATTCCCCATATAAAATCTCTCCTTAAAATCATTCAACAAAGCCTTTGTCCTTTTAATCACCATACAAAGCCATATCACTTAATTTCACTCCATAATCATCCACATCAAATTTTCAATTCTTCTCTTCCTCAAACCCACTCAAAATACATCCATGATCTTACTTATTTGCATAAATGAGCAAAATGACATCTTTGTAATCAATTGGAGCCCATAATCCACCCCTTCTTCAAGAATCACACCAAGTCATTTTTCAAGTTGAAAGACCCATCAAAGACTCATTTCTCAACCAAATATACACAAATAACATGCTTGATATTAAAAGAAAGTTAAACCCTTCATAATCATTAAAACCCTAGATTTTGGCCAACCTAAACTCACCTTTAACTCATTCAAAACCTCACTAACACCACCATAATCATTTATGAAGCTAAAGATTTCCAAACAAATGCAAAACAATCCATAAACATCAATTGGGCTTACGCTTGCATGATCATAAACAATCTCAACTCTTGCTTACTCTCAAGCTTCACCAACAATTTAAACACCAAAATAACTCTTATTTCCATCAAAACAATATGATCAACAACAAAAATAACAAAATAAGAATCAAAAGCAACACATAAATTAAAATCAACAAGAACAAAGTTAGGGTTACTCACTTTGATGCTTATAAAAGGGGTGAGAAAAGTAGTTGATGAGGGTGGGGCTTGAGAGGAGATTGTGGCTGGGTTTTGGTGTAGACTAGTGGCAACAGCAGTTCCAGTGGGGGGGCTGGTGGTGGCAGCAGCTCCAGTGGGGGGCTAGTGACGGTAGCAAGGAAAAGGGGGAGTGCCGTGGCCAGGGGAGAAAAGGGAGAGAGAGATGTGTGTGTGATTATGTTTACTTGGCTATAAATGACTCAAAAAATTCACTTGGCTAGGTTTTATCTCCGTAAAGTAGCTTTTACTAATTATGTTTTAGGAATAATCAAAAAGAGGATTAGCTAAATCAAAGGATAATTTGTTGGGCCTTATTTGGGCTTATGTGATTTGGGCCCGTTAAGTAAGATAACTCTTCGAAATCTTTTTTTTTTGCATGGCTCAGGATAAAATATTTGGGTTGTTATGAATAATAATTTCATCTTTTGAAGCATTTTGTCAAGGCTGCCTATCGATTCACCTGAAATGTCACGATAAAAAAAGAAAACCGAATTGCAAACTGGGGCCCAAATGAATTTTTCCCCTCTGGGATATTTAGACGCAATAAACAAATATGAGAAAATCATTAACATGAAATAATTAAATAAATAAACATGATTTTGGGTTGGGCTATTACACGCCTAAATCGATAGTGGTTGTTCTATATGTTTTGGAAAAAAGATCATTATTTTCGGAATTCATGTAGAAAAAAGCCAAGAATCCTTTACAAGTAAGGATAGCTGATAATAGCATTATGAGCCACAACGAAGCTATAGAAGGGTTATCCATAGAAATAGGAGGAGTCCGATTACAGACCAATACAAGGACTGTTGATAATAGCATTATGAGCTACAACGAAGCAATTGAAGGGTTATTTATAGAAATAGCAAGTGCATTATTCCAGTTCTATGGGCTGCTCACCAATCTTCTTGTGATATGATAATTGGTAATAATTTTCATATGCTATATTGTCCATGTACACATACCATCAACAAATAATATGCACAATAAATGATCACTCAGTTTCTATTGATAAATTAAATAAAGCTTACACTTCTCAGAAGATTGAGTTTACATGAAGCCAGCTTGGTGAGAAGGTAATACTTGCACAACGTGAGATAGCTCTAATAATCTCATTATTTGAATTATCTATCAAAGAGCAAATTGCTAAGCAACAATAGTAATTAACAACAATATTTATGCAAAGAACTCCGCTCTGATAATCCTCTGAAATTTTAGGACTGTAGAATGTAAATTTTTTTTTTTTTTAACGGACCAAGACCCGCCACATGGAAGTTTCAGCCAATTACAGCATGTCATGTTTGAAATTAACTACAGTAGTCCATTGAATTAAATATCTAATGGAAACATATTGTGGTCAATTAAAAAGCGCCACATGGTATGAATGATGTAGAAAATAAATGATTATTTCTTTTAATAGAGATAAGGAGGAAAACCCTAGCTCTAACTTCTCTATAAAAAGGAAGTTGCCCCCCTCATTTAGGGGTTGACATTTTAGAAGAACTCACAAGAGCTCAAAAAATTTTCTCACGTAGAAGACAACAAGCACTCTCAACACGTGCAATCTACTTGAGGAGAGGAAACTCATATCTTGATTGAGATTAAGTCTCGTAGGCCATCTCTCAAGATCAGTTCATTGAAGACTATGCAAGGAGATTGAATCAAAGGATTTATTATGCTTGTTCTTGTAACAATTATATAGAGATTGTACCAATTCTTTGATATAAATGCAAAAATTCAATTTGCTACTCCATTTTTGGCTTAAATTATTTTAGGCTCGAAATTTGTGTTTACAAATTTTTGGCACGCTCTGTGGGACAATCTCTGCTTCTCATCTCATTCTCTAAACCACAAACTCTACATTCCCTCAAAGATGACAAGGCCCCTAAGAATGCCATCCATCAATCTTCAAGTAATGCTATCCGATACACATCTCAAGGATCGACAACCACTAGTGTCACATCTAGCGGAGTCATGACTAGAAGTATGACAAAAGCATCTACTATTGTTGCTATAAAACAGTTTGTAGGGGTCTTACTGTCGCAGTCTCGTAAAATCCAAAGTCTTGACTCCAACTTGCCTAAAGGGGTCAACAAAATCACTTTACATCCTTTGAAGCAAAGATCTGTTGCTAGCTTCAAAATGGGTCAAACTGTTCCTCAAGAGATGGATGGGCTCAGGCTTATGCCAACCTCACCTTCCAACCTTTCAGTGTAGAAGATCATAGCTACACTAGCAGTGACTCCTCACTAGCATCTCCGAGCAAGTAAGTCGCTCAATCTGACATCGAGTCTTCTAATTCTATCATCATGCTAGTCATGGTGATAGAGACAACCAACATAGAAGCGCAGCTCACAAACATAAAGGCAACATTAGAGAGGCTCGCTAAGGAGAGTCTAGAGAAAGATGCCCAACTCAAGCGTCGAAGTGAACAGATTGCTGGTGTAATGAAGAAACTAGAAAAACAACCCTTCAAATCCTCTACCAAAGGCTCAGATGGCGAAGAGTCTGATAAGGAGTCTAACCGCAGCAAAGACTCTAATGACAAACATATAAAAAAGAAGGAATCCTTATTGGGCTCAATGTCTGTTGAACAAATTCAAAGCCTAATCGCAAATGTTGTTAAGGCTCAATTGGGGGGAGGACCTCGCAAGACACATTTGTGCGCAAAGCCTTATAATAAAAGGATTTATGTCCTTCGTATGCCCCATGACTACCAGTCCTCTAAATTCAACCAATTTGATGCTAAGGGCAATCCTAGATAGCACATCGCTCACTCCATTGAGACGTGCAGCAATGCTAGCATTGAGGGAGACAGGTTGGTAAAGCAGTTTGTTCGATCCCTTAAAGGGAACACCTTTGATTGGTATACAGACTTGGACCTCGAGTCTATTCACAGCTGGGAACAAATGGAACATGAATTCCATAACTGGTTCTATAGTACCCTGTGCACTATTAGCATCATGAAGCTGATAAATACTAAGCAGTGAAATGATGAACCAGTCCTCGATTACGTCAATCGCTAGAGATCCCTTAGACTTGAGTGCAAAGATCATTTATCCGAGGCCTCTGCTATCGAAATGAGCACTCAGGGCATGAAGTGGGACTTGCTTTATGTCTTGTAAATGAGCAAGCCTAGGACCTTTCAAGAGCTAGCTACGAAGGCACATGATATGGAAATGATGGTAGCAAACTGTCGCAGCAAGTCCTCTTCTTCATATGAGTTCAAGAAGGACAAAAGCGATTCCAACAAGAGTTCTAAGCCTCTAAAGGCCTCAACGAAGGAAACAATGATTGTTTCCACTGGAGAGCCAGTGAGGATTTCAGGGAAGTCTAGGCCAGGGGGGAAGAAAACTTCATTTTATAAAGAGACAACAAAGAAGTGCCCTACATTGAAGGAGCTTCAAGAGTGGAAGTACCAGTGCCCTACAAAGAAGGCCAGGGGGGAATGTTGGATGACTTGCTTGAAAACAAGATTATCGAACTCCCTAAACCTAAGCGACCAGAAGAGGCTGAAAGGACAAACAACCTGAAGTGTTGTCGTTATCACAGGGTCATTAGTCACCCTTTAGAAAAATGCATTACCCTCAAAGAGCGTATCATGCAATTGGCTACAAATGGGAGGATCATATTAGACTTGGACGAAACTGTTGAAGCCAATTGTATGTGCACTCAATTAGAGTCATCACCTTTACAACGGGAAAGTCATATCTAACTCTACTAGAAGGGAATACATGGTTTGACTTCTTCGCTAAGGGTGGAATTATTCACAATTCAGTTCGAAAGTTTAGAGCTATTGTTGTACCCTAATGGTATAAACACCTCCACTAGAAATCCAACCCACTATCGATATCCGAGAGGATGGTGAATAGGGATGGACCCTTATTACTCGACGAAGGCCCAGGAATTAAAAACGGACTGACAATTGCCCCTGTGCCGTAAAAAGAGACAAGGGAGGAAGAAGAAATCTCAGCAAGTAAGAGGTACGAAGAGCTTAAAAACAAACAAGAAGCAAGACATTCAACCTGTAGGCCTACTTGAGCAGGAACCGCTTACTTCTGTCACGTTGGAAAAGTTCTTTCCATTGAGCTTTTCTAATAGAGTCACTGTTAACATGACCTTATGTACTGAGCTGGAAGTAAAGAAGATGGAGAACAGGAAAATCAGGGAGATTTTCCAAAAAGGGATGCTAAAACTCTTATTGTCTTGGTGGCCTTACCATCAAGCATGGGTTAGAGGCAAATCTTTCGCTTACTGAAAGAGATGCGTCAGTGTATTGCTACTGCCCTCCACCACCCAGAGCTTTATCCTGACAAGGTTTAAAATGTTGGAGAATCATCGAAAGGCCTTGCCCAGTACGCCACTTGTAACACCGCTATCACGTTCACTAATGATGCCGTGTTGCTAGGCTCCAAACCTCACAATCGTCCTTCGTTTGTGACTAGTTTAGCTTGGAGGTTGATCCATTAACATCATGCCTAAGTCTACAATGAATGAACTAGGAATCACTGTAGAAGAGCTTTCTAAGAGTTGTATGGTAATTCAAGGGTTTAGCTTGGAGAGTCAAAGTGCGATCGGTATGATTTCCCTAGATATAACAATAGGAGATCTATTAACATCTTCAATCTTCTATATAATTCACTCCAAAATGTCATACAAATTGTTACTTGGATGTTAGTGGCTCCATGAGCATGTAATAGTGGCTTCTACCCTCCATTAATGCCTTAAGTATTACCATGGTGGCGAGAAGAAGATCAACGGTGACATAAAGCCATTCACAAAGGTAGAATCGCATTTTGCCGATTCTAAATTCTTTGAAGAGGGAAATCTACCTAAGGAGACTATGCCCTTGATAAGTGCTTCTATATGCTTCATTTTTAAAACATTTTGTAGCCCTTTTTCTAGAATTTATAGGCTTAATGTCATCATTTATGTTCCTATTCTCATTTTATGCTTGGGTATGGTTCTTTGATGTTATTTGCAGGATTTTAGATCATTTGACACAGTAATTGACCCCTATTTGAGTGCATATTGACCCACCACAAAGGCACCCAAAGGCCTATGCTCGTGGAGCAAGAGAAGAGCAGAAGAATTCGGAACCAGTAAGAACCACGGTTAGACCGTAGTGTCCCCCACGAACTGTGGTGAGCCTGTAACTGCGAGCCTCTTCATCTTCCTTCGTTGTGCGGCTAAGGATGCTCCATTTGCTGCTTAAAAGGGTGTGCTCCAAGGCTTATGAAAGAGAGGAGAGCAACTAAAGTCATCTCACTACTTCTCTCACATCTGTTTTGGTTAGAGTTTAGTTTAGTTTTTGAGATTTCAAGGGAGAGGCTTTGCTCTGAGAGGCTCGAAGATTGTTGCATAATTCAAGGGCTGCCATTGTTGTAAAGTCTTCCTTCATTTGAACTTATTTTTTAACTCTTGTTTTAGTTGAATTAGAAACATAAGCTAGTATTTTTATTTCATCTAGGGATTTGTTAGCTATAGTATTGTAGTTCGATCCTTCAAATTTATAATCTTGCGCTTATTTCATGATTGGAATCATTTACTTCTATCTTGAGATTGAAATGTTGTGAGTAGAATTTGGCCAACTTTGCTTGCTTATGTTAGGTAGTTAAGTGAAGTACTAAAAGGTGAAACTCGCTACTAGATCGCCTTGATAGAACTTGACTTAGAGAAACTCAAGAGAGAATTGGTTGTTAAGAGAAGACTTGGCATTCATGAATCTTTAACATAGACTATAATCAAAGACACTTGACAGAGTGTTAGTCGAATTTGTTTAGGCAATTTAATTTATTTCGAAAGAAAGAATTAAATTTAACTCGATTGCAATTCCTTGAATCGTTCAATCCATGAAAAGTGCATGCTTAATTCTATAATCCAACTCTTTACTTGGCGAATCAAATTACTAGATGCTTTACTTTGATTGAATTTCAATTAGATAATTAGTCTATTAAATCAACTCATTGAAAAGATTGATTACTTAGCAATTTCAATTAGATATTAGCTCGATAGATTACTATGGTCCCTGAGGACAATATTTTAATCTATACTACGACACCCGTGCACTTGCAGACGGGTCAGGTTTTTGGAGCCATTACCGGGGGCCAAATTGTTAACTATTGAGTTAGTCTTACAAAATTGACTAAGTGTTTTACTTTATTTTCCTTTTCTTTTTCATTGCATTTTTGGTGTTAGTGATTGTGCTTGTAGGAATCTTCCCCCGTTAATGTGAAGTCCATTTCTATATGAACCCAATCCTGAGATTGAGAGGACTTTCCGTTTAAGGAGGAAGAAGCAAAGGAGGCTCAAAGCTAGAAGGACCTCACCAATTATGTCGGGAGGAGATGGCGAGCAAAGAAAGATGCTTAGGGATTTTGTTACCCCGGGAGTCCAAGGCATCACCTCAAGCATTGCTTGTCCTAACGCGGGTGCAAATAATTTTGAGCTCAAGCCGACTCTTATTTCCATGGTGCAACAATCCCAATTTGGGTGCACCTCGTTGGAAGACCCGAACTTACACCTCTGGATCTTTTTAGAGGTGTGTGACACATTGAAGCTCAATAGAGTCTCTACCAGTGCCATTCAACTACGTCTATTTCCCTTTTCACATAGGGATAAGGTGAGAGCATGGCTTCATTCCTTGCCTCCCGGATGTATCACCACATAGGATGAGCTTACTAAAGCTTTCCTTGCCAAATTCGTCCCACCAAGTAAGATGGTGATTTTGAGGAACCAAACCAATAACTTCACCCAAAACGATGATGAGACATTGTATGAGGCTTAGGAGCGGTTCAAAGACTTGTTATGGTTGTGCCCTCACCATGGACTTCAGCGATGGATGATTGTTTAAGCTTTCTACAATGGAGTGACCCAATCTGTAAGGTCCACTATTGATGCAGCAGCAAGAGGAACTTTGAAGAATAAACGAGGCCTACCATTTGATTGAGGAGATGGCGCTCAACAACTTTCAATGGTCCAACGAATGTGGCCAACCCAAGCAGGTTGGAGGTAAGCTTGAAGTTGATGCACTTACTTTATTTAATGCTAAAGTAGACGCTATGATTCAAAGGTTGGAACGATTGAATGTAAATGTTGTGAATTCTAGTGCCCCTCCCCCATCATGTGAAATATGTGGTTCCATTGACCATTTGACTGAGAATTGCCAAGTTGGGAGTCCTTTTACCCAAAACACTAGCGACCAAGTCAATTATGTCAATAATTTCAACCCGAGACTGACCAATGACCCTTATTCAAATACTTATAATTCGGGTTGGAGGAACCATCCAAATTTCTCATATAGGTCTAACCCTTCCACTATACCCCAAATGAATGCTAGACAATCCCTCGGATTTTAAAGGCCTTCCTTTCTCCAATAAGCTCCCCAAAAGTCCAACCTAAACGCCATAATGAAGAGTATGTTGTTGGCACAACAAAAGCAAGATGAGTATATAAACCAACTATCCTATAAGGTTGATGTGCTTACTACTCATAACAAGATGTTCGAAACCCAAATTGCCCAACAAGCTGGCTCTTCACCTACGCCCCCTAGTAGATTCCCAAGTAAGCCCAAGCTGAATCCTAGGGAGCAATACAATGTCATGATCCTAAGAGGGGTAAACAACTTGAGGGACCTAAAGGGCTAAGCAATGATGATTCTTTGCATGATAAGCGTAATGATAATGTTGAGATTGTTGAGAAAGAGGTGTCTATACCTTCTACTGATTTGCATAAAGATGATGTTATGAAGGATGCTAATGTGGTTCCTAAAGACTCTAAGAAACTCAAACCTTACACTCCGCCTTTACCATTCCCTCAAAGAATGGCTAAGGCTAAGCTTGGTTTACAATTTGGGAAGTTTTAGATGTCCTGAAGAAACTATACACTAATATCCCATTTATTGACGCCTTGTCTCAAATGCCCTCTTATGCAAAGTATTTAAAAGAAATTTTGTCTCATAAAATAAAGCTAGAAGAGCATGAGACTATTGCCTTTACTGAAGAGTGTAGCGTTGTGATCTAAAACAAGCTTCTCGCTAAGCTTAAGGATCATTGTAGTTTCTTAATTCCTTGTCTGTTAAGGAATGTGTCTATTGAACGTGCTTTGTGTGATTTGGGGTCAAGTGTGAGTTTGATGCCCTTTTCTTTGTGTGAAAAGCTAGATTTAGGAGAAATGAGGCCCACCGCCATCTCCCTATAGTTAGCAGATTGTTCTGTAAAATACCTGTGGGTATTTTAGATAATGTCCCAATTAAGGTGGGAGATTTATATGTTCTAGTAAACTTTGTGATACTTGAGATATGGGAGGATACACACACCCCCATCATTCTTGGAAGGCCTTTCTTGGCCACCGCTGGATGTCGTATTGATGTCAAAAACGGTAAGTTGTCTTTTGATGTGGGTGATGATCATGTGGAGTTCAACTTGTTTGAGGTTTCTAAATTTCCTTCCATTTCTGATGAATGCCATATGATTGATGTGGTTGATAGTTTGGTACAAGAAACCATTTCTAACCATGAATCTGATGACCCTTTTGAGCATTATATGTTGAACGATAGTTCTACTAAATATGAACATCCCGAAGTAGCAATGTGTGCTCAATTCTTGGAAGCCTCTCCACAAGTTCCACCTACCTTAGCTAAAGTCGAAACCTTGGTAAGTGATGCAAAGTCCTCGGCCACTAAGGAGCGCGCTCCTTAGGTAGAATTAAAACCACTTCCTTCTTCTTTGATGTGTGAGTTCTTGGGCCTAATTCTACTTATCTTGTGATTGTTAATGCTAGTCTAAGTGCATCTCAAACTGACTCTTTGCTTAGAATACTTAGAATGCACCGTAAGGTCATAGGATATGCTCTTGATGATCTAAAAGGAATTCACCCGTCTATGTGCATGCACTGTATTTTGATGGAAGATGACCATAAGCCCTCAATTGAGCAGCAAAGAAGGTTGAATCCTAATATGCAACAGGTAGTTAAGAAGGAAATTTTGAAACTACTTAAAGCCGGCATTATCTACCCTATCTCCGATAGTAAGTGGGTAACCCCGTTCCATGTAGTACTTAAGAAAGGGGGAATGAGGGTCATTAAAAACAAGAACAATGAGCTAATTCCTACTAAGACCCACGGGATGGCGTATGTGTATTGACTATCAAAAATTGAATAGGGCCACCCGAAATTACCAGTTTCCCCTTCCCTTTATTGACCAAATGCTCGAAAGGTTGGCCACAAATTCATATTTTTGGTACTTGGATGGGTATTTGGGTTTCTTTCAAATCCCTATTCATCCCAGTGACCAAGAAAAGACCACCTTTACTTGTCCCTATAGTGCATTTGCTTATAGGAGAATGCCATTTGGGCTATGTAAGGCCCCCACTACCTTTCCGCATTCTATGATGTCTATTTTCTCTGATTTTATTGAGGACATAATGGAGGTCTCTATGGATGATTTTTCGATGCATGGTATAACATTTGACCATTGCTTGAATAATTTGGTCAAGGTCTTGCAAAGGTGTGAAGATACAAATTTGGTATTGAATTAGGGAAAATGTCATTTTATGGTACAGGAGGGGGTTGTCTTAGGTTATATTATTTCTAATAAAGGCATTGAGGTTGACAAAGCAAAGGTGGAGGTGATTGAAAAATTACCCCACCAACTTCTGTAAACGGTGTGAGTTTTCTTCGACATATCGGTTTTTATCAGTGGTTCATAAAAGATTTTTCAAAACTTGCAAAACCACTCACCCATTCGCTTGTTAAGGATGTGCCTTTTGATTTTAACGAACAATGCTTGAGTGCAAGAGGCATTGATTACGGCTCTGGTGATGCAAGCCCTAGATTGTTGGCTTCCTTTTTAGGTGATGTGTGATGTGAGCGATTTTGTAGTGGGGCAGTTCTACGCCGGAGGAAGGACAAAAAGCCCTATGCTATTTATTATGCAAGCCGGACTCTTGATGAGGCTCAATGAAATTATGCTACGATAGAGAAGGAATTCCTAGCGGATGTGTTTGCCTTGGAAAAATTCCGACCTTACTTGATAAATTCTAAGGTCATTATTTTCACTGATCATGCCGCTCTGAAGCATCTTATGAAGAAGTCTTACTCTAAACTGCACCTAATTTGGGTTGTTCTCCTCTAAGAGTTCGATTTAGAGATCAAGGACAAGACTGGAATGGAGAATGTTGTGGCGGATCACTTATCCCGCCTAGGCCCTGAGGTTACTCCCAGTAAAGAGCTCCCAATTGATGATTCTTTCCTAGATGATCACCTACATACCATTTCTCACCAAGCCGCCCCATGGTATGCTGATTTGATGAATTTCAAGGTGTGTGGGGTGCTACCTCCTGGATTATCATATCCACAAAGGAAGACATTCCTTTTTGATGCCAAATATTATGTGTGGGAGGATTCTCTACAAACTGTGCGAAGATGGAATATATAGAAGATGCTTGCTAGATGATGAAGTTCATAGTGTCCTACACCATTGTGATGTCTCGACCTACGGTGGACACTTTGGCCCAGACAGGACTATTACAAAGGTACTTCAAGCGGGTTTCCATTGGCCCACTCTTTTCAAAGATGCAAGAAAATTTATCATGACTTGTGATAGATGCCAAAGAACGGAGAACATTTCCAAGCGACATGAGATGCCTCAAAGTGGTATTTTTGAGGTGGAGTTGTTTGATATATGGGGGATTGACTTCAGGGGACCCTTTCCTCCTTCCCATAACAATCTCTACATCCTCGTCACTGTTGACTATGTCTCTAAGTGGGTGGAAGCCATTACCACCCCAACCAATGCTTCTAAGGTTGTCATAAAGTTCCTCCGGAAAAATATTTTTTACGAGATTTGGCATACTAAGAGCTCTTTTAAGTAACAATAAGACTCACTTTTGCGACAAACCACTTGAGTTGCTTTTGAAGAAGTATGGGGTCTTTCATAAAGTCACTACACCTTATCATCCCTAAAGGAGTGGGCAAGTTAAGGTATCTAACCGGGAATTGAAGAGTATTTTGGAAAAGACGGTGGATAGATCCCGAAAAGATTGGTCTTTGAAACTTGATAATGCTCTTTGGGCATACCGAGCCGCTTACAAGACTCCCTTATACACTACCCCATAGTGCCTGGTGTTTGGGAATTCTTGTCATTTGTCGGTGAAGTTGGAACACAAAGCTTATTAGGCAATTAAGATGCTCAATTTTGATCTTAAGGTGGCCGGTGAAAAGTGGGCTTTGCAATTGCATGAACGTGATAAGCTAAGATTATAGGCTTACAAGAGCTCCCATACTTGCAAGGAAAAGACCAAGAAATGGCATCATAAGCACATTTTCAAGAAGAAATTTAAGAAAGGTGACATGGTCCTTTTGTTCAATTCTAAGCTAAAATTATTTCGGGGCAAGTTGAGATCCCGGTGGTCGGGACAATTTCAAGTTATCAAGGTTCTTCTTCATGGAGCAGTGGATGTATGGAGTGAATCCATCGGTGCATTCAAGGTAAATAGACAGCAACTCAAGCCACATCTTGTGGGCGACCATATTGACAAAGCTGTCATCCATATGCTCACCGATCCCAAGTGTATATAGAAGCATGGTCAAGCTCTTGACCTTAAAAGAGAGCTTCTTAGAAGGTAACTCAAGCCCTTTTATAGCTTTGATTTCTATTTTTTTAGGTAGTTTTTCACAAATAAAAAAAACAACAAGAGAGAAGAAGAACACAAAAGGAAAAAAAAAGGGACAAAAAAAAGGAATAATAAAAAAAAGAGAAGGGAAAAAGAACACAAGACAAAAAGAAGAAAAAAAAGTGATGGCCATGGACGATCCATATTCTCCAATACGACCCGTGGCATGCCCACCCAGCAAAACAAAGAACCAGGTGTCCAGCAGCCACCATGGTCCGAACGTGGTGCTCTCCACGGTTTGACCGTCGTGGACTATTACGGGTCGCGGTAAAGGGTTTTGACCGCGGTGACTGTCCATTTTCCCCCATATTCATCTTCAACCTCAAAACTCTCTCTCTACCTCCCTCTTTTTCTCTCTAAACCCACCATTGCTAAACCTTCATTCTCCCCCTAATTTCTTCCCATTTCTCTTAATCTTTCTCTTTGTCCAACAAATTTCATCTATTTCCATTCTATAAGTTCATCTCACCTTCACCCATCCTCCATAACCATTTTCTTCTCTCTCTAATTCTTCCTCTTTTTTCACTTAAATTTTTCATTTTCTTTTCTCACACCTTATTTTTGAGGTTTTTGTTTCAATTTCCTTACTTATTTAATCATGGCACCACCAAGAGACAAATAACCATTAAGGAGGTGGGGACATCTGGTCAATCCCGACCTCAACGGACCTCCCAAACTTCCACCATTGCACGGGCCCAAGGTAACGTTCCTCATCCCCTTGGTTTGACTAACCCCGATCATATTGCTAGACGTACTTGCTTTAATGAACAAATTATTATGACAACTCGTTATTATGATGAGGAATTATTGGGCCGCTTAGGATTGTTGGATGATATACGATGGTTGTTTGCATGGGGGGGGGGTATGGGACATTTTATTGAAGTAAATGACCATGCATATTGGGACCTCACTCTAGAATTTCGAAGCACTTTGCATGTAGAGGTCACACGAGGGCCTCAATGTCAAGCGGGGTATTTTATTTTATTTGCAAGGGCAATTTTATGAGTTGAACTAAGGTACGTTTAATGGTATATTTGGTTTCCCACTTAGCATGGACTTACCCAACCATCAAGTCCCCTGTGAATCCAACAGAATGCATTTTGGGGTGAGCTTTCGGGGAGCTTTAGGTATAGTACTAGTTCTTCAAATTGCACCTATATTAGGAACCCTTATATTCGAGTGGCTCAGTACATTCTCACCTGTTGTTTCTTTGCTCGGAATGATAGTTTGAATGTCGTGAGATTGTATGAGTTATTTCTTCTATCCGGTATACTTGATAGTGTCCAAGTTGATCCTGGGGTATTTTTTGCCTGATAATTGTATAGTGCAGCTGTTAGCACTAAGGGTAGGATAGTCATTAGGGGTATAGGCACAAATATCGCTAGATTTTTGGGTGTTGAACCCAATCCTAAGGATTGAGTTTCTGGGTCTGAGTAGCTTAATCAAGCCGCTTTTAAGCTAATGAACTTTTGCAAAGTAGAGGTTGGACGGTTCTATTGGATCTATATTGGGGATCGGCTTCTACCGCTTCCAAATGCTGATCGGACCACCTTACTTCACTGGGGTAACCTTCAATGGGTACCTGGCGATGCCGAGGTCGTTCAACCCATACCTTCTCCACCCCCATTTACTTCTCATGCTGGACCTAGTTCCTCCTCCCAACTTACCCACACTGACTATGTCGACCTCTAAGCCACCCCTACGTCCATTCAGGAGGAGCAAGTGTCCCTTCGAGTCTATGTTGCCTCAGAGAATGCCCCTCTTCGTCACTTTGTTCGAGAGCGGCACGACGAGCTCCGTGGGATGCTTACTACCCAGACCAATACTTTTAGGATTATAAGGCTTGTTTAGAGACCTGACGAGACTGGTATATCTCTTATGAACAACCACCCCACCCTCCTTCCCCACCTCCCTTCTTATTGCTCCTTGCTACTCCACTTCCCTTTTCTACTCTGTGCTCACATTGAGGACAATGTTTTGTTCAAGCATGGGGGAGTTAATAAGTTACTTGATGGCATCTGATGCCTAACATCGTTTGGTATGTGCTAGTGTAGGCATTGTATATATTGTTCATGCTTGCATTTAGAGTTCCGTTTTAGATTTAATTTTATTTAGCTAGAGCAATTTAGAAGTACATTTAGGTTTCTTTTCACTTTAGGTTGCATTTTAGGTTTTTTAGTTTTTTCCATAGTTTTTTCATTTTCTTGGCATTGTTATTAGGAGCATGCACTCACTAAACAAAAAAAGAGACAAAAAATTGAAAAAAAGGCACAAAAAAATTCCTTTAATGATGAACTTTGTAGGCTAGGTACACTTCTTTTGTAAAGATTGAAACTTTGATTTGCCCAATTGTGCATAAAAATTTTTGAGAATAAGTTTGCGAAAATAAGCTTCATGTTTTGACCATATGTTGTGTAAGGGCCGCACTTTCTTTCTATTGCTGACTAACTATTTCCGTTGCTAAGTTTACCGAGCTGCGTTTTAATTATTTTTCATCAAGGATATTATGTCATCTGTGTGCGTTTTTAACAATTAATTTCACTAAAAAGAACGACTTTATTATTATTGTCATTATTGTCGTTATTTATTTAGAAAATTTTTGGGTTGATGCTAACCCAAGCTTTTAAAATCGTTATTTGATTTATTTAGTTGTTTCTCAAATTTAGTTAGGACGTCGGTTTCAAGACCTTTCAACCCGAGCTTAGACAAAACAATAACGCATTCGGGACCAGGAAACTAGCTGTTGTACCAATTAAACAAAAAAAAAGGAAAAAGGAAAGAGTAAAAGAGGGGGGACGAATTTCGGGCAGAAGAAGACTCGAACCCCCGATCCTCTTCTTCTTCTCCTCTCACATGCGACCATCAGGTATCCACTGCCAGTCTTCTTCTTCCTCCACCGCACATGTCGCCATTGGAGCAATGGAGGGACCACGATGGTCCCTGAACACAGCCTAGCACACCAACACCAACTCCTCCACTCTTCTTCTCCCATCTCTCGCCGCAAACCAGAGCAGGCCAAGCATGTTGTGGTCAGCTCCGGACGGTACCTACGTGCCGGAAGCCGACCAAACGCCTCCAAACCAACCTCTTCTATAAATTAAGGGACCAATTTCGCTCAAAGCACATGCAGAAGGGCTTGATTTCGAGAGTTAGGGTTCGATATTGGGAAGCACACGGGCTAGGGTTTCGGTTAAGTAGTATAGACGTGCATTTGGGGGTGCAATTGCTGCTACTAGGGTTTAATTTAGGTTGATTCAAGTAAGTGTTTCTCTTCTCCTAAACTATTACTACATTCGAAAATGTTTAAGCCCAGATTGATGTTGCATGTTAGTTTGGGATTAGCTAGGCTTACTGGAAATGTGAAGGGAGGATTCTACGTGTTCTATTTAGCTGAATTCATGCTCAAACTACCAGTGTATAGAGTGCCTAATGATGCCCAGAATTGAACTGTTGACGTGCCTAATTATGCATGCTCTGTTCGAATTATATTCTGACCTATTGTATGTCATTAAGCTTAGAGTAATTGTGCATGTGCTATTTGATCGAATTTATACTCAAATTATACATGTATATGCTGCCTGGTTATGCCCTATACATGCATACGTTGTTTTCCATTTTTACATGCCCTGTTCAAATTGGATTTAACCCAAATTCTGCATGTTTAAAGCTGTTAGAATGTTATCCCTAATTTCGTTGAGTTTTTATGCCTACCATGCATGCCTAGAACGATTGAATTGGCTAAGATAATGTGCTTTGGACAATATGATATGAATGATGTCAGCCTAGGGAATAAGTCCTGGTACTAGGAAACCCTCGAAGACCTTGATGAGGGTAATGGTCCAATATGTTATATGTACCCGTCCTGGGAGTAAGAGCTTAAGCATGAGCGTTAGGTCCCACTATGCGGTTGAGAATAGATCTCACCCAATCAGCACACTGTAATGATCTTATGCTACAAGTATTTTCCTAATAAGCAAAGAATAGCAGTTGGCAATCGCCATTTAAAGTATTTCAGGAAAAAAGAAAGATTTAAGGGCCATTAAGAGGCTACATTGAATGAAATGTGAAAAGCTTATAAGGGTCGTTATATAACCAATACAAAAGAAATTTATTTTAAAGAATGTGAACATCAAGAGGTTATGAAAAGTGTTTTCAAAGAAACAAAGGAAAAATTCTATAAATGCCTAATGAAACAGATCCCTAAGCATAGTTGAATGCGACTTTAAGTAATGTGTGGCCATAGCCTTATAATACATCGAGCATGTATGTTTTAAAAGGGCATGATTCGAGTAAGAAAGCTCCTAGCATGTTTGTTGTTCCTTGAATTTAAGAATCTCTCATAAGTGAATATTTAGCCAAGGAATGACCTACAAGTTGTGTCACATAGCTTAATATGATAAAAGTATTACATAAATGCTTGATACATGACTATTGTAGGTAATATTGCCTGCAAATGGTTTTGTTTTAAGGAGTGGAGGGATACTCACTGAGCGTGTAGTGGTTCACTCTATTTCCTTTCCCCCTTTTCCCAGGTGATGATTGAAAGATCGTGTATGCTGCTTGACATAGGATTGCCAGTCATTACCTGAAAGTATCTTTTGTGAAGCTGCATTTTGTGAAGCTGCCTGTTTTCTTATTTTGGTTAAAGAAATGTACGAAGCAAGCATGTAGTTGGCTTTGGGCCGTGTTTTGATCTATGTAAATTATTTGAACAAATGGTTGTAATGGAATAAGCCTTAACCCTGAGTGTGTGACTCGTGGGGAAACTCCTAATTTCTTTTGAATTTTGTTGTAATGCCACCAGGTACCCCTTAAGTTCGCATTCAAATTTTATAAATGTTGCAATTATAGGTGGAACTCTTTCAGTTTTGTTTTGGATTCCCGAACTAACTTAAAGTTCGGTCAAATCTTTAAAGAAGTCTCTAGTCCCGACAGCCTTAAGGGTCTCCCTTGGGGATCCTGGCGGTGTGACCCCTTTCGGGGGATAGAGGGGTGTTACATGTTGAGTGCGAATTGATTACCCAATGATTCTTTACGTGAATGTTGGCATGTGTTTACTAATGAGCTAGGTATGACCTTGGTAGATGTCCCATGAGACTTTGAGCTTTTAAAGACTAATTTATTAATTTAGTTTCTTGTCAATTCATAAGCGAGTCTTCCTTGATATGATTTCTCTAGAGCTTGCTTGGACTCTCATTAAATATCACACCTGGCATAAGTATTTATGCAACTTGATTGAGGCATTCTTTGACTTGTTAACCCAAAAGGCCAAATAGTCACCCTTGTTATGCATAATATATCTCTTACTAGCCCCTTTGAGCCTATATCCGTTTGATTGATTTGAACCTCCGAACATAGCCTTTGGCCATACATTTAGCTAACCCTTAAGCCAAGACTAGAGGAGCGTTTCATCCTTGTAAATTGAGTTTGATTAGGAGTTAGTAAGGTGTATGAGATGTTTTTGGTGGATTTGGTTGGTTGATTGGTGAAGGGATTTGTGTTCTTGTATTATATATGAGAAATCCCTTGTCTTATTGTACAAAGATTAGAAAAGAGTTGAAATTCAAGTTTGATACATATTCCTTTAGCCAACTCTTTTGTGAGATTGAAAAAAAAAATTATCGAAAAAGTAAGGAAAAAAAAGAAATAAAAACAACCAAAATGAAAAAAAAAACCCTGAGAAAAAAGAAGAAAAACAAAGAATAAAAGAGAGTGTTGGCCCTGTTTGGATTGTAAAAATTATATGACTTTCAACTCTTTTTCTCTTCATTTGGTTATGCAAGGGGATGCATTTTGTAGTTGAATTGTATTGGTTGAAGGAGAGTGTTGCTTAAGCGCATTGGAAGCGTTTAGCTCTTATTCTATGGCTTCTAGCTCCACATTTCCAAAATATTCGTTCCCCTCTTACCTTTATCCATGGCCCGATTACAACCTTATAAAGTCCTCATGATTGTCTAATGTGTATTGCATACTGGTGATGGCGAATTAGAGAGTCTTATCAAGCTTATGGTAGATTTGAGTCTATCGAATGAGAATTGAGGGAACCTTCCAACATTTTCAAATACGTGTGTGATGATTGCCACGTGACTATATTGAGGTTCTACCAGCATTACTAGCTCTACTTGGTTCATATGTCGATATGATTGTATTTGATAAGTGCTTTTATATGCTTCATTTTTAGGACGTTTTGTAGCACTTTTTGGGGAATTTATAGGCTTAATGTCATAATTTATGCTCTTATTCTCGTTTTATGCTTGGGTATGGTTCTTTGATGATATTTGCAGGATTTTAAACCATTTAACCCAGCAATTGACCCCTATTTGAGTGCTTATTAACCTACCACGGAGATAACCCACGCCCTATACCTATGGAGCAAGAGAAGAGCAGAAGAATTCAGAACCAGCCAGAACCACAGTTAGACCGTGGTGTCCCCCATGGACCGTGGTGAGCTTGTAACTACTAGCCTCTTTATCTTCTTTCGTCATGCCGCTGAGGATGCTCCTTTTGCTGCTTAAAAAGCATGTTCCAACTCTTATAAAAGGAAGGAGAGCAGCCAAAGTCGTTTCACTACTTCTCTCACATCTCTTTTAGTTAGAGTTTAGCTTAGTTTAGTTTCGTTTTTGAGATTTGAAGGGAGAAGCTTTGCTCTTACAGGCTTGAAGATTGTTACACAATTCAAGGGCCGCCCTTCTTATAAAGTGTTCCTTCCTTTGAACTTATTTTTGAACTCTTGTTTTAGTTGAATTAGAAATATGAGTGAGTAGTTTTATTTAATCTAGGGATTTGTTCGCCATAGTACCGTGTTGGATCCTTTAACTTTATAATGCTGTGCTTATTTCATAATTGGAATGATCTACTTCTATCTTGAGATTGAAATATTGCGAGTAGAATTTGGCCAATTTTGCTTGCTATATGTTAGGTAGTTAAGTGAAGTACTGAAAGGTAAAACTCGCGATTAGATCGCCTTGACAGAACTTGAGTTAGTGAAACTCGAGAGAGAATTGTTTGTGAAGAGGAGACTTACCATTCATGAGTCTTCAACCTAGACTAAATCAAAGACACTTGAGAGAGTGTTAGTTGAATTTGTTTAGACAATTTAATTTATTTTGAAAGAAAGGATTAAATTTAGCTCGATTGCAATTCCTTAAATCATTCAATTCATGGAAAGTGCATGCTTAATTCTATAATCTAACTCTTTACTTGGTGAATCAAATTCCTAAATGCTTTACTTTGATTGATTTTCAATTAGATAATTAGTTTATTAAGTCGACTCATTGAAAAGATTGATTACTTAGCATTTTCAATTAGACATTAGCTCAATAGATTACTGGGGTCCCTGAGGACGATCTTTTAATCTATACTACAACACCCATGCGCTTGTGGACGTGTCATCCCTCCATAATTTCCTCTATAGGTAGCGGCAAGCTGAAGGCTACCAAGAATTCCAAGCGGTAGTTAGGCATGACGGCGTGGAAATACAAGAGTATTATAAAGGGGGCGTTAAACAAGAGACTGTAACCTAACTTGTTAAATAAGTTGCTAAGTAAGTGGTGGTTTCCGCAAATCACATGCCACAGGCCTTAAGGTTTGGTCCCAAAGCTCAGGGTAAGAAAGGGGAAACACCCTTTAGTAGGTGCACAAGTGGAAATGCTAGGGGAAAGCTACCAAAAAGGATGGTGGGGCCAACCTGAGCACCTTTAAAGAAAGTGGCTCGTTGCCAATGAGAAAGTGACAGCTGAAGGTGAGCAGACTACCTTTGCCTGGATCTATCTCTTATTCTAAGACCTTATTAGGCGAAGAGGAGAACCTACCAAATGCACAAACAAAGGAAGGTTCGAGCTGAATGCATATACGCCTATGGAGAAGGCAGGTTATGATTTTAACAATCTTGTTGCATTCAGGAAGGTATCAGGATGACACAACGATATTTTCATCCAGAGTTAGTACCTAAAATTGAAAAAGAGGTCAACAAACTCATAGAGCAGGATTCATTCACAGGGTAAAACACCCAACTTGGATGCAAATGTAGTCCATGTAAGAAAGAAGAACAGGCAATTTCGTATCTACATAGATTTCCTGGATTTCGACAACGTTTGCCCAAAGGATGACTTCTTGCTGCTTGTCACCGAGCTCATGATTGATTCAACCACGGGACACAAAGCCCTGTCCTATACGGATTGTACTATGGGGCTAAAATCAAATCCAATTGGCAATGGAAGACCAAAAGGCCACGACCTTTCGCATACCCAAAGGCATCTTCTGTTATAAAGTGATGCCCTTCAGTCAAAAGAATGTGGGGGAAACATATCAAAGGGAAATGCAAAATACTTTTGATGATATGCTTCATAAGATAGTTGAGTGCTATGTCAATGACTTAGTGGTTAAATCCGAAAGGAAGTTAGACTACATTCAAGATCTTCGTAGGGTCTTTTAACGATTGAGAAAGTGTTAGCTGAAGATGAACCCTCTCAAGTCCAGATTTGGTGTCACTCCTGGAAAGTTCTTGGGTTTTATCATTCACTATAAGGGGATAGAGATTGACCAATCTAAGATCAAAGCAATCCAGGAAATGCCCGAGCCTAAGAATCTCAAAGGGCTTTGTGGTCTTCAAGGTCGCTTGGCATATACTCGAAGGTTCATATCAAATCTAACTACTTATTGTCATCCATTTAGCCACCTCATGAAAAAGGGAGCACCTTTTGAATGGGATGAGTCATGCCGCAAAGTTTTCGAGAAAATTAAGAAGTACTTGTCAAATCCTCTAGTGTTGATAGCACCAATCCTTGGCAAGCCTCTTATACTTTATATTGCGGCTCAAGAACTGTCATTGGGAGCATTATGTGTTCACAAGAACGATGAAGGAAAAGAAATGGCTCTATACTACTTAAGTTGTACGTTGGTTGGGATTGAATTAAAGTATTGTCCCATGGAAAAGATCTGCTTATCACTTGTACTTTCCATTAAAGAACTAAAACATTACCTGTAGGCATATACAGTGCAAGTGGTTTCTAAAGTTGATCCCATCAAGCACATCCTATCAAGGCCAGTTGTCAGTCGATGACTTGCAAAGTAGGCTATGATCTTAAACCAGTATGATCTTATCTATATGCCACATAAGGCAGTCGAAGGGCAAGTGCCAGTAGATTTCTTAGCAGATCACCCAATTCCTGATGAGTAGGAGCTAAACAATGACTTACCAGGTGAGGATGTGCTTTTTGTTGATATTCTCTCACCTTGGGAAATGTACTTTGATGAAGTTGTCAAAACTGATGGGGCTGCTGCAGGTGTATTGTTTATCTCCCTTGAAAAGCATGTCCTCAACTATTCGTTCGTGCTAACCCAATTGTGTTCAAATAACATGGCTAAGTATTAGGCATTAATCTTGAGGCTTTAAATCACTATTGAAGTGGGAATCAAAGATCTTGACATTTATGCTGCTCGCAATTGGTCATCAAATAACTTCTCAAAAAGTATGAAGTCAAAAAAGATGATCTCATTTCATACCATAAATGTGCCCTACTATCGCTAAGCAAGCTTGAAACCGTCAAGTTAGAGCATGTTCCTAGGACTGCCAAGAAGATAGATGATGTGCTTACAAATATTGCAGCCACTTTGGCACCGGGGGCAGAAGAAAACATGAATGTCCTCATTTGTAAACGATGGGTTGCTGCACCCCTTGATGAAGAGTTTGAGAACAACGTCAATGTAGTCAGTGCTCAAGAAGTAGATGAAGATTAGCGTCAACCACTTATTGATTATTTGTAGCATGGAAAGCTCCCTATTGCTCCAAAGCATAAGATGGAAATCCAACAAAGAGCTTCCCGCTTTCTTTACTTCAATGGGACTCCTTATCGGCGTTCTTTCCTCGGCATTTAGTTGCGATGCTTGGGTAATGAAGAGGTAAGACAAACAATAAAGTGCACTCGCGAATATGTGCTGCACACCAGGCAGGGCCCAAATTGTATGATCAAATCAAGAGGATGGGTTATTATTGGCCAACCATGGTGCAAGATTGCATGGACTACGCAAAGAGGTGCAAGCCCTACCAGTTTCATGCCAATTTTATTCATCAATGCCCTGAACTACTCTATCCAACTGTGGCATCTAACCCATTTAAAACTTGGGGTCTTAATGTTGTGGGTCCTATCGCGCCAAAGTCTTTCACTCACCACTCGTACATCTTGGTGGTGAGAGATTACTTTTCCAAATGGGCAGAAGCAATCCCACTAAGAGAAGTCAAGAAGGAGAATCTCAATGATTTCATTCGAACACATATCATCTACCGGTATGGTGTGGCCCGATACACTGTCATTGGCAATGGCAAATTGTTTGTCAACAAGCTAGTGATTGACCTCTGTGGAAAGTTTAAGTTTGCCCAGCACAAGTCTTCAATATAGAATGCACTAGTAAATGGGTTGGTAAAAACTTTCAATAAGATGCTTTGCAACTTACTAAGCAAAGTGGTGGCGAAGTCAAAACGTGATTGGAATGAAAGGCTAGGGGAGGCACTTTGGGCATACAGAACCATGTGCAAGAAGCCAACTCAATTGACTTCTTTTGCTTTGGTATATGGGGTTGAAGCGGTATTACCTTTGGAACTTTAAATGCCTTCACTTCGTATAGTTGTACAGGAAGGCTTGACCAAAAATAAAAATCACAAGCTTCGCTTGGCGGAGCTAGAGGCCCTTAACATAGAAAGACTTTGAGCGCAACAAAAGTTGGAATACTATCAAGCTCACTTATCACGAGCATTCAATAGAAGGGCACAACCACGTTCATTTGAGGTTGGAGATCAAGTGCTAGCAGTAAGATGACCAATCATTATCCTGCACAAGACTAGAAGCAAGTTCACTTCCAAGTGAGATGGCCCTTACATGATTCAGGAAGTCCACAACAATTGTGCTTATAGAAAACTTGCTATTGCCGGAGTGCGAGTTGGATCGATAAATGGAGAGTTTGTAAAGCTTTACTATCCTTAATGTATTAATACATGTAAGCTCCTAAACATGAGCCTAAATTGTTCATTCTTTCAAGTTAAACTCCATTGTACCACTCCTGGACTGTAAGAATATAAACTGTAAATGGCCAAACCAAAAAAAAAAAAAAAAATCTTGTTGTTCAAACTACGCATGACTTGATCCTTTAGGGTTCTGTTCAGGTACGACAACTTTGGTATACACCCAAGTACAATCATCCTCATTAAAAAAAAATGAAGTTTGTTGATGCTAAATAAAGAAGTTCATTTGGTCTAGTTGTAGGTTCATCTGATTACAGGTTTTGTATAACTTGTGAGTTTAAGGGAGAAAAATAGATATTTGGCTTGGTATAAATTCATCTGTTGTCATAAAGTTGTTAATGATGGAATCCAAATCACAAGGAATATCAAACAAGACACAGGTGCAATGATGAATAAAAGAAAATTTTCATCTGAGCTTTTTCCAATGGATATTAAGCCTACATCACAAAAGTACAAAGTGCATTACAAGTCCATCTAAAAAAAAAAAGGAGTTAAATATGTATTCCATTGAAAATTCTTCAAATCTTCAAAAGACTCCCTTGTGCAAGCTTCAGTCGTCTCTAAACTAGCTTTTGTGGCTGCATCCATCACTTCAGTAGCATCAATTATGTCAATCTGACTCTGCAAATCAATAACTTCCCGCTCAGTTTCTTGAAGCAAATGTTCACTGGCTGCTAGTTGAGAATCAAGATCTTTCATTTGATCTTCCAAAAGTTGAAGCTCTTTTAATAACTCCTCACACCTCGATTCAACATGCTTCAACCCAGCCGCCTTTGCTTCATAATGGGCGCCTTCTGTGGTCAGCCGATGGGAGGCATCATCAAGCTTACCTTACACCTCCATGGGATAACTATCTTGTTCTTTAGTAAATGTTCGACCAGAGTATCTCTGTTGCAGGTCCTTGAAGTCACATGCTTGCTTGATCAATCCTTCAAACTTGCTCTCTAAAGGAGTGATGTTGATGAAGGATGGTGGCATAAAGGTTGTCAAAATTGCCTTTAAGAGAAGAAAGTCCATCAAAAGGGTTGCGAGACACCTTGTCAAGTATGACTTTACCGAACACCCGTGCAACATTCTTATCTACCTCTTTGAAAACAACATCAATAACAGCCTGAACCTAAATCATGTTTATTTATTTAATTAAGTCATGTTATTAATTTCCTCACACATATTGATCACATTTAATCATTCCGATTAGGGAAAATTCATTTAGGTCCTCACTTTGCAATTCAGGTTTTTGTTATCCTAAAACTTCAAGAAGATCGACAGTAGGCCTCGATAATTATGGCTTCTTAAGAGATTAAATTATTTTTTAAGACAACACAAAAATTTAATTTCGAGCTACGAAAAAAATAAATTCTTTTATCGCAATAACGAGTTGTTTCTCCCATAGCCCAATTCATTTATGCCCGGTTCAAGGCCTAATAAGTTTATTAACTTGATTTAGCTAATTATCATCATTTATGCATAATTAACAAAGAGCTACTTTTTGGAGATTAAATATCATCTAAGTGAAGCAAACAAGTCAAAAACTATCAACCAAGTAAAAAAACCAACTTCACCTCTTCTCATTCACCTCCACACCCACATCGAGCATCCCCTGCCTACTGAGTTGCTACTATGCTGCTAGTTCTGCCACCCTCTAGCATTGCCATTGGCCACCATCCATCTCCCCACACTCTTCAAACATCACTCGCATCTCCTTTTCAAGCTCAAAGTGAGTAAACCCTAAACCTTATCTTGTTGATTTTGGTTCTATGTTGGTTTTCATTTTTATTTATGTTGGTTTGAGTATTGATCACGTTATTTTGACAGAGATAAGACTAGTTTGATGTTTTATTGAGTTGGTTAAGTATGAAAACATATAAGAATTGAGATCACATATGATCATGCATGTTTGGTGTTGATAACGATGAACTTTGAGTTTCAACTTAATTTTTGCAATCTTTGGCATGAAAAAGTGATTATGATGTTATGAAAACTGGTTTTGGATGTCTTTGAATGTAAATATGAACTGGACATAACCTAGGATTTTATGACCATACATGATTTAATTTGATTCTTGAATCAAATATGTTGTTTGAATTAAATTAGATGGTATTTGGACGTTGGTTATGTTAAGGGTCTAAAAGAATGATGTTATGTGACGTTTGTCAAATTTAGTAGATCATAGAAAGTCCTAAAAGTGACCAAAATAAGATGCTTGGATTGATAATACAAGTGATTTTATGGGCATTGTTTTTTAGAGTTGATGTGAAGAAAAGATTGAAAATATATGCTTCAGGGCTATAAACAGACCCAAAATAGGGGTCACTTTGGGAATAAAATGCTATTCATTTGTGCATCAAAAAATTATGATTTTTGGTTGGTAGATAGTTCAATCCATTATCGTTCAATGGCCTCTAAAATTACTTAATTCGAAGTTTTGTGGACAACGTTATAACTGACTTACGGAGACTGTGCAGAATAAACTGGAGTTGTGTACGGTTTTGTTTAAGCTCAATTTTAGAGGTCGTGTGGCAGCAATTCTATTTTGCACTGTGAACAAAAGTCTTAAGGGACTTCTTAAACTTTTCATATTGGGGTTTGAAGTCTTAATTTTAGGCCGAGGTGAAAGATATGAATTATTTTCCATTACACTTATTAAACCTCTACTCTATAACCTAAATTGTTTACCTTGATCCATTTTTTATTCTAAATTATCTTACCTTGATTTAAACTAAATTACCATAATTCATTTATATTCGTATCGTATCAATGTAACCTATCTTATATTTACTCATCGAAATTTGAGTTCCCTTTTATAATCCATTTTGTTAAAGTCACAAGTTATGAGAATGAGAATTATTCACTAACTATGCATATCTACAATGGCATTTCTGAAATAGAATAAGGGCCTAGTCTATTGTTTTTCTTTCGTGTATAAATATTATCCAGTAAGATTTCATTAAAAATTCAAGGTACGTTTATTGCCTGTATCTTTATAAATCAAAACGTATTTATCAAAATCATAATATTTTGGTAAGTACATTAATGAATTAGTTTAATCAGTGATTTGTCACATAACTAGTGACGTCATCAATTATCAGCTTTAGCGGATTCACCCTTCAGTTACCCACGTGACCTCAGGCTAGGTCCCCTGATCGGTTTGACAAGTGTACACCTATCTATAGATCGTATCAATTCATAGGAATTTACTACCAGATAACTACTAGCAATGCAGTTTGGTATTCATCTCATTCCTTGTTTTTAATTAAAATGAATTCCAAAGTGGGCTCAATCAATGTTTCAATGATCATTTGACAATACAGGAGTGCTTGTACTGAGCTTCGGCTCACATTTCATAATGTTTGCTACGTTTTGTTTTAGGCAAGTGCTCACGGAACCGCCCCCATGCTAGCAAACCTGTCGAGGATGATATGTGAGCAATGGACCCCAGTCAGATTAGTAATGGTGTACTACACTTATGTGTTTTGAAGATGTATTTTGAGTTATCTTGTGGCTGGAACTATAACAACAATGGTGATTTGCGTACTATGATCTGTAAACACTATGTTTGTTATCGTCTACACATGCATGATTTTAGATGATGTTGATCGTTTATGGGCTTGAATTATGCTCAGTTGTAATATCTCTACTGTGATTGCTTTAAGCCTTGTCTTTTTGGGGCGATGATAACACCCCGATCATTGGGATTATCACTCCTAATTAAGAGAATTATTTAAGAGACTGTAAACAGTGAAGCTTGTTCATGTTGGGGTGTTACAGATTTGGTATCATAGTCGGGTTCGATTTTTCTTTATAGGTTATAGAGTATGGAGAGTAGAAATATGTGACAGGAGCTTGGTTAGTAAGGGTTCTTATTATATCATTAGAGATTCATAATAATAGAAAGTTTGTGTATATCTCTTATATGCTCTTCATTTATGTTTTCCTTGTTAGATGGATCCATATGCAATAAACATGATGTCGGGTACATCAGTAGCCGCCCACATCTCTCTTCTTCATGGTAGTATGATAGCTCATGAGCAGGATCCCTCTTTTGTGTTCCACAGCATTATGGTCAGTGCATGTAGACTGCTATGATACTTACCTACGGTTGCTCAGTGGGTTGAGTTTAGGATCCGTTATCATGATTTCATGATGATGGGGGAACTAGGCTACCATCACTTCTGAGTTGCTACTCAGAGATTGAGCAGAGGGGGATCACCATGGAGACCTTGTAGCATGTTTTTCCTTTGCACAAGTCACCTCCCCCACTCGCACCACCTGTACCAGCTCAGGGACCACCATCACCGCCTACATCGGGCACTCCTCAGATGCCCAATAGCCCAGTGCCATCGAGATTAGGGGAGGCTCATGTGATTATAGATCTCCCTGATTTGCTAGGGGTAGTAGTGATTAGCTTTGATGATGAGCCTACGGAGGATCCCGAGGACCACCTAAAGGTAGAGGACGATCTAGAAGAGGATCTACAGTTAGGGGCATAGCAAGTCGATCAGATCATTGATGATGCAAAGCCAGAGGCAACAAATAGCAGTTTTGACTCAGTTGAGAAGCTTGAGGATGAGTCTAACCCGGATTACGATCCATATAGGGATCCTTAGACTAATTTAGGCGTTAATTTTGATTAGGTTCTTTCTAAGCCCGCATATATATAGTTTGGTCGGTTGGATAGATGCATTTTGTGTAGCATATGGCATTGTATATAGTCAGTCAGATCCTTCCGACTGCGATGACTAGATCCGTCTCATTTTTTGGGCATGTGGCGGATTTGGTGTCTTGGGGCTAGTTAGTGTTTTTGCTTAGAGTAGGTGTAAAGGCTAACATTAGTTAGCCATCTAGTTGTGATATTCTTTTGTTGATCATGTATGTAAACAAGCAGTTATGTATGTAAGCAAGCAATTATTAAATGATATAATGAAGCCTTGGTTTCTGTTTTGATATTCTTGTTAATTGTATTGTTGGGTATACTTATCTTATATATTGGTTTTATGCAAGTGATTGAATTTCTCCATTTAATGTTTGATCAAAATGTCTGAATCTATTCAAAATAATGCGGAGATGCAAAACAATGCGGAGACTCATATATGGGATAATTCAGACCATGGTCAGGGATCCGGTGAACAAGCCTCATGTAATGCACCACCAAACGTTGGTGTAATGCCCCAAATTCCGCCTGAATTAGCTAATAACATTAGGAACCCCAACTACTGGTCGATTTTGGTAGCTGAACTGATGAAGCAGATTCCCCCATTATTTATTAAAAACCCTCCTAGAGATGATAAACTGGCAAATAGGGTAGCACGATGCAACCCTAAAGCTTACAATGGAAAGTATGACCCAGTGTGATTAAAGAGAATGGGTGAACAGAATGGAGAAAAATGTTATAGTGGTAGAGGCTCTACAGGAGTAGACAATGAACATTGGGATGTTCTACCTGACTGGTGAAGCTGATATCTACTCGAAGACAATTAAGGATAGGCTCGTAGCGCTTGAATTCACTTGGAGTAAATTCCTGGAGGAACTGAGGGCTAAATTTTACCCAGTTGTGGTTCGAAGATGAAAGAAGAAAGAATTCTTTGAATTAAAGATGAATGGTAGTATGACGGTGCTGCAATATGCTAGTAAGTTCATAAAACTATTCAGGTTTGTCCCCGAATTTGTGTCCTCTAAAAGACTGAAAATGAGTGATTTGAAGAACATTTAGCTGTCAATGTCCGTAATCAGCTGACTAGTTAACCAATCTCCACCTATCAAGAGCTATATGAGCGAGCTCTTAAAGTGGAATGAGTGAAGACTAAGTTGAAGGTCGTGAACCCGATCAATCAAAAGAGGAAAGGGATCGAGTGAGGAGCTTCGAGTGAGAATGTAAACTAAAAGAAGCCTGCTCCCACTCCTCCCAAGAGTCATTCTGCAGGCCCTGTGGAACCAGTGGGAAATATGGAAGAACCAACCACACCACCCCTGAATGTCGAGTGGGAGCTAACAAGTGTATGTGGTGTAGAAGCCCGGAGCACCTCATTGTTGCATGTCCCCAAAGATTGAAGGCTATAGATAAGGGAGCAGCAAAACGCTTGGCTCCACCTCGCAAAGCGCTTCCATATCCAAGGCCTATAGTTGTAGGAAGGGCGTATGTGATGAACAAAAAGGAAGTTGCCACCTCTGGTACGATAGTTACCAGAACTCTCTTTTTAAATTTATTTATATCCACCTAATCTGTCATGCAATTGAACCTTGAGAATAGCAAGTTAGAAACCTATTATAGAATAAAGCTGCCAATTATTCTATAGTTTGCTGCCCTATTTCCTATAAACTTGTCCCTATTAGTATTAGTGGAGTCACATTCCCTGAAGACTTGATTCAATTTGACTTATCAGACTTTGATATCATTTTGAGGCTGAACTGGTTGCTACTTATAAAGCCAAAATTGATTGTGAAAACCTTAAGGTCATTTTGAGGAATGAAAGTGGGGGAGAAGTATGTTTTTATTGGCAAAGAGATGAAAAACCATGTCCCATAAGTTCTTCTATGAAAGCCAGCCGTTATGCTAGGGGTGTATTGGGTATTAATATTATGTTATGGACGCTCAGTCGAAAGGGAGAAAGTAGAAGATATTTCAGTAGTATGTGAATTTGGAGATGTTTTTCCCAAAGAGTTACCAGGACTGCCCCTGTAAAGGGAAGTTGATTTTGAGATTTAATTAATCTCTGGTGCCCAACCTATCTCAGAAACCCCATATCGTATGTCTCTAACTGAGCTTAGAGAACTAAAGATTCAACTAGATAAACTATTACAGAAGGGATTTATCAGACTAAGTGTGCCACCATGGGGTGCTCCAGTGGTGTTTATAAAGAAAAAGGATAGAACCTTGAGGTTATATATCGATTATGGAGAGTTGAACAAGATTACCATCAAGAACAAATACCCTTTGCCTCGAGTAGATGATTTATTTGATCAACTTTAAGGAGTAGAAGTCTTTTTAAAGATTAATTTGAGGTTTGGATACTATCAGCTCAGGATTAAATCTGAAGACATCTCCAAAATTATGTTTAGGACCAGGTATGGATGCCATCACAGTAAGTTCTCCTTTTCATCTAATAAGGTCTTAGAGCAAGAGACAAATCTAGGAAAAAGGGGTATGTTGACCTTCAGTTGGCACTTTCGCATTGGCAACGTGACACTTTCTTTAAGGGTACTCGAGTTGGCCCTACTATCCTTCTTGGTAGCCTTGCCCCCAGCATTTCCACTATGCACCCACTAAAGGGTGTTCCCCCCTCCTTACACCGAGCTTTAGGAACATACCTTAAGACCTGTGGCATGTGATTTATGGAAGCCACCACTTGCTTAGTAACTTGTTTAACAAGTTAGGTTACAGTCTCTTGTTTAACGTCCCCCTTGCAATATTCTTATTGTTCCTCGTCGTCATGCCTCAGTATCAAAATGGAATTCTTGGCAGCCTTAGGCTTGCCGCTACCTGTGGAGGAGATTATGAAGGGCATAGTCTTCTTAGGTGCAGTGTCCTCTTCAAAGAATTTAGAATTTGCAAAACGCGATCCTGTCTTTGTAAATACCTAAGGCATTGATGGAGGGTAGAAACTACTATTCCATGCTCATAGAGGCATGGGCATCCAAGTAACAATTTGTATGACATTTTGGAGTCAATTACACGAAAGATTGAAGATGTTAATAGATCTCCCATTGTTTTCTCGAGGCAAATCACACCGATTGCGCACTAACGCTTCAAGCTAAACCCTTGAATCACCATATATCTCTTAGAAAGCTCTTCTACTGTGATTCCCGGCTCATTCATTGTAGACTTAGGCATGATGTTAGCGGCTGAACCTTCATGTACCAAGATGCACTTGACTATTTCATATTGGAGTTTGAGGTCTCAATTTGAGGTTGAGCGTGAAAGATATGAATTATTTACCATTATACCTATTAAGTCTCTACTTTATAACCTAAATTGTTTGCCTTGATCCATTTTTTACTGTAAATTATCTTACTTTGGTTTAAACTAAATTACCATAATTAATTTAGTTTTGTATCAGATCAATGTAACCTTTGTATCGTATCAATGTAACCTATCTTATACTGACTCATCGAAGTCTAAAGTGCCCTTTTATAATCCATTTCTTTTAAAGTCACCAGTTATGAGAATGAGAATTATTTACTAAATACATATATCTACAATGGAATTTCTAAAACAGAATCGGGGCCTAATATATCACTTTTCTTTTGTGCATAAATATTATTCAGTGGGATTGCATTAAAAATTCCAGGCACACTCATGGCCTGTATCTTCAAAAATCAAAATGTACGTATCAAAATTATAATGTTTTGATAAGTACATCAATAAATCAGTTTAATCAGTGATTTATTATATAACTAGTGACCCCATCAGTTATCAACTTTAGGACATTCGCCCTTCAATTAATCGCGTAGCCTCAGTGCAGATCCCCCGATTGGCTTAACAGGTGTACACCTATCTATAGATTGTATCAATTCGCAGGGGGTCACTACTAGATAATTACTAGCAATGCAGTTTTACGTTCATTTCATTCCTTGTTTTTAATTAAAATGAATTGCAAAGTGGGCCAAAACAATGTTTCAAGGATCATTTAACAATACAGGAATGCATGTATTGAGCTTCAACTCACATTTCGTAATGTTTGCTATGTTTTATGTTAGGGAAGTGCTCACTGAACTGCCCCCATGTAGCAAACATGTTGAGGATGATAAGTGAGCAACGGACCCTAGTTAGATTAGTAATGGCGCACTGCACTTATGTTTTTGGAGATGTATTTTGAGTTATCTTGTGGTTGGAACTATAACAACAATGGTGATTTGCCTACTATAATGTGTAAACACTATGTTTGTTATCATCTACACATGTACGATTTTAGATGATGTTAATCGTTTATGGGCTTGAATTATGTTCAACTATAATATCTCTAGTATGATTGCTTTAAGCATTGTCCTTTTGGGACGGTCGTAACACCCTGATTATTAGGATTGTCACTCCTGATCCAGAAACTTATTTAAGTGACTGCAAATAGTGAAGCATGTTCATGTTAGGGTGTTATAGCATCAGCGCTAAAGATGGAAATCCCCCTTTGTGGAGCCCTCAAATGGCTATAGGTGGAGTGCCAGCGAAGGAGCATTGGCTCTACGAATGGACTCGACCTCATCTTTGTTTGGGGAACAAACACCTTTCAAGCCATTTAATCGCAGTCTGTTGTTAAATAACTCCTTACCAAATGATGGTATCCATCCGATCAACGGAAAGTACTAACTTCCTGATGGCGAAGGAATGTGTGCCAATTCCACCTTGAAGTTCACATTGTCGCTTTCTCCCTATTAAAAAAAATGTATATGCAGAGGCAAAGAGTATGAGATACACATTGGAAAAGAAACGTGTTTTCTAAAAAAACAAAGGAAAAAAAGAGGGAAAAGGAGCGAGTACCATGCATTCACTAGGGTTAGGTTCAGCAGCGAGGATATCCATGATATTCTTAGCACCTTCCGAGAGAAGCTCAATTACCTTTTCAATACTTGGCTCACAAACTCCGATGGGTAGCTTGTCTTGTCCATTAATAGTAGGATTAATCATAGATTAAGACTTTTGTCTACATATATAAACAGGTGAAAGATTTGAAATGTTCTTTAATCTCATTTGTTACCTGTAGTAGTAGTGCAATGCTGTGAATAGGGATTGAAGGGATGGGTGTTGCTGGGATGGCAACATCTATTCCTAGAATCTTCACACGAGAAGAACCATCCTCCATTGATGGAACAAAAGGCTCTAAGGGCTTCCCAGAACGAACAATCATCAACTTCGGCTTCAAACCAAGTTTGCCTTTATACTTTGAAACGTTCATGTCAAATAAATCACTTCATTTCCTCTTAGAGTCATTAGCATGTGGACTACAAGTCAAGGAAATGAACATCTTATACCACCATTCACGTAATGCACAAGTGGTATTTTTCTCGAGTAAATTGCATCGCCCAGGAAGTAATACTTCAGACCCTATTCCATAACGTGTGAGCACGTGGTGACAAGGAAGCATTGTTTTCGGCTCAGGAAGATTATCGAGGTCCAGATCAGTAGGAACATCCTAATGGAAACCGAATTGTCTAGTGAATCGATCAGGACAATAGTGCTCCACGACGAGGTTGTCCTCACAACGGTAAGAGACAAAAGTCAAACAAATGCTGACAAAATAAGCAAAGTCAGCTCTTGATAGCTTGTTGTCATCCAAGAGAGTCTCCTTAAGTCAGTTGATGATGGATAAATGCTAGCGAAAGCCCCCCCAGAACCAATGAGTTCTTGGGCCTCTTCGAGCTGAATTGACTTGGCTTGACCAAGCCCACTAAACTTCACCATGCCTGGACTTGTGAAAGCCTCACCAGGTATCCCATATACATCAAAGTTTTTGGCTAACCAAGCATAAAGGAAATAGGCAGGAAAATGGCTCTTACCTCTACTAGGGTGTGAAGAACGAGAAAGTGCCATGGAGGCAATGCCCTACACCTGATGCCATGAATGATATAACGCTGAAAGTGCCAAGGAATATGCAACCAACATCTCTAACTGGCAAGATGAACATGCATAACCAACATGAGAGAAATGCAACTAGAAAGGTCTCAGTATGTTATCCTTTAGCCACTCTCAGCTCGTCGAAAATGGCCTGACAATCACTCCACCCATGGGCTCCTACATCGATGATAGAGGACAACATTCCTATGTGAGGGGTCCGGTTTTCCAGATCAGACTTCCTGAAAACATAGTACTTGTTAGGGTCCTCAAAACCAGAAGGCAATCCATTGCTCTATGGATGGCTTACCCTTGCAACCTTGCATAAGTTAGTGGTAAGTAGTGAATAGATAAGTGCAACTCAGGGGAAGCTTATTTGTGAGCTCCCACTGGGTATGAGCAACTTCATCATAAAGACGTCTTAAAAGTGGCAACCCAAGGAAACTATGTATATCAAAGATAGATAGGGATACCTTGCCTTTAGAAGTATGCAATGTGTTCGTTTCTGGACACTAATACTCGGACACTACTCGGCTGAGGTTCGAGTACCGATCATAAAGGAAGAGCAAAGCATAGAAAGCATCCAACAGATGAAGGGTTGTGAGTTTATCTTTTCAACGAACAAGGATATCTTCTAACTACTCCCAATAAAGAGGCTTGTAAGAAAACTTATCATACAACAGTAACCTAGCCCATGATTTGTGACCGGACTCCACGTCATGACGTAACAATTGGTACGAGGGCTGATTCTCTTTTACTTTAATATGAGTAGACAACAAAAATGTTTCGCCTGTCTTCAAATTCTCCTTAGACCGCCAAGAAAGGCTTAGAGGACGTCCAACACAGTCAGACTTGCACAAGGATGTTATAGAATTACAAATGGGTAACTTTGTCTCTTCCCCATTTATGTCATTGTCACTTGATTGGATGTGTAGATAGCGTTGTCCGCTAGTGGTTTTCCATAAAAGTAACAATTTCGAATAAACCCTGCAGCAATAGCAAAAAAAAAATTGAGTTATGGGACTTGTCACTTGGACAGTCATGATAATTCAATAATCAAATGGGGACTAAAAAAATAACAAATAAAAAAAGGGTCTTGGACATAGTCGCACTAGAGAACAAAAAAAATGATAGGAACAAATGCAAGCAAGGGCTCTTCAGCAAACATGTTAACTCGTTGATGTACCCAAAGGGTTACACATTTAAAAGTTAACCGATAATTAAACCAAATTCTCTTTTAGAGAAATCTTGTCTTTGGGAATGTTCGCCTTAGGAAAATTCAAGGTTAACCTGTTGATGTACCCAAAAGGGTTAGACATTCAAACGTTAACTGATAATTAAATCAAATTCTTCTCTAGAGAATTTTCACATTTGGAAGTTCGCCCTAGGATGATTCAAAGTTAAGCTATAGATATACCTAGAAGGGTTAGACATTCAAAGGTTAACTGATATAAAATAAAAATTCACATTGTAGAGAATTTTCGCCTTCAGAAGTTCGTCTTAGAATGATTCAAGGTTAACCCATTGATGTACCCAATAGGGTTAGATATTTAAAGGTTAACTGATATTAAGTCAAAATTCACATTATGGAGAATTTTTGCCTTTGGAAGGTCACCTTAGGAGGATTCAAAGTTAATCTGTTGAGGTACCTAAAAGGGTTAGACATTCAAAGGTTAACTTATGTTAAGTCAAAATTCACCTTGTAGGGAATTTTTTCCTTCGGGAAGTTTGCCATAGGACGATTCAAGGTTAACCCATTAATATACCCAAAAGGGTTATACATTAAAAGGTTAAGCATAATGAATTATTGCATGTTCCAACGAAACAAAGAGCTAACAATGTGACACAAATTTACACGATGATCATGTATATAAAAAGGGGGGTCGAGGGAAATAAGCAAGAAAATTGCAAATTTTATCCATTAGTATCAAGGTTTCGATGACAAAAAAGAGGCAGCTAGAAAGGCATAAATCTCTTATAGAAGTACCAAAGTAATATCCAAAAAAAAGGGTTAAATTATAGGTAGGGAGACACTGCAGAAGCCAAACAAAAAGAATGGAGAAATTACCTTAGAGTATCCCTTAGGTCAACTCTTGACAATGAAGTGACTACACTGCTCAGTGCCTATGAATTTCACTGCCGCAGACAAATTTCAGAGAGAAATAGGAGAGAGAGAGAGAGCAGGGGGGTTCTTGATGTATGGTGAATTCCATTTGTCCAAATATATGTATAAAATGCATGTAGATGAGCCCAATGGGTGTTGCAGACCAATCTCTCCAATGATGAACCAAAAGAGAGAGATAGCAAATTTTCAAATAAAGAAAGCCTCTAATGGAGTAGATTCAACACTTGAAATAGGTCTTAAATACATAAATCAACCCACCCTCTAACCCTCTAAAGTCTTAGCACCAAGGATTAGATTAAAGGAAAGACTCAAATCACACCCTCCTAAGAGAGAGAAAGAATTTGAGATTTTGAGGAAAACCAAGCCTCAAGCTCTCATATCATTCATTAAATCTAATTTTTTTCATGGAGGTAATTGGGTCCGTAAATATGCAACCAAAGGGGGAATTAGTTGTACATTAGGGGGCAAGTGGACCAATAGGAGGCTTACAAAATATCCCAGGAAAATAAACTAAGATGCTTAAGATCATTACAATCACTATGAGCTGTATTTTTCAGGATTCATCCTCCATCTTCTAGAGAGCTTTTAGTAGGCTGTATTCCTCTAATGGAGGCGTCACCACTTGTGAACTCTTTCATTGTGTGTGAAGAATCATTCTATACTGATTAATCTCCAAAATTAAAGCTTTAACCTCCTTAATTAAGCCCATAATCATAATCATGCATTTTCGAGTCCTAGACAAACCCTTGCTCGGTATTTAGCCCATAACTTCCTCAATACTTGGAGTTATGAGTGCAATTCAAGACTTGTTAGAAAATAAACATTCGTACTTTCCATCTATGTAACAATTTGAGAAATTAGAGCTCATTTGTCGAGTTAAATTTGAGCTAAAAATGATGCAAAGTGTTATGCACAGAAACTGAAAATGAGCTAATAAGGTGGTTCTGGGAGGATTAAGTGGTTAACTCCCTATTTAGGGATACTATTGGCCCAACCACCTTTCCTAACCCTACTTGGACCTTCTTAAGAGACCCAAGTTAGCATTAACCTGGAGGGACCTAAACCCTGACCTAGGGTAAATATTGGGCCAACTTGGTTCATGACCCTCACTAGTGAGAATAGGCCCAAGCTCGAGAGTTGCTCCGCATCAGCCCGCCCCCTTTGAACATGATTTGTCCTCAAATCTTCATCATGTTCTTCATTGTCTTTAGGAAGTGAGATCCCCAACATTAAAGGTGGCGGATATTTGCATATCTCCCGGAAGTTCAATCTTATATGCATTCTCTCCCACCTTTTGTACCACCTTGTATGGACCATCTCCTCTAGCATGAGCTTGTTCTTCCTTTTTAAGGAAAACCTTTCCTTCCTCAAATGTAACCACACAAGATCACCCGATTTGAACTCAAGGTGTGGACAGTTCTTGTTAGCCTTTTGCTTGTGTTGGTCATTCACTTGTTCAATTTGTGCCCACACTTTCTCATGTAGTTTCTTCATTTCTCTAGCTCTTGCTTCAGCCTCAAAACTCACCCTTGATTCTTGAGGAATAGGGAAAAGATCAATGGCAGTAAGGGGATTAAGACCCTATCACACTTCAAAGGGAGAGCAAGAGGTAGCATAGGAATGAGCCCTATTGTAGGCGAATTCGGCATGAATAAGCTTGACATCCCAATCCCTCAAACTCTTACTCACCATACCCTTTAGCAAGGTTGTAAGAGTTCTATTTGTCACCTCCATTTGTCCATCAATTTGAGGAAGGCAATTAGTGCTAAAGAGCAACTTAGTCCCCATGAGCCTCCATAGGGATCTCCAAAAGTGAGATAAAAATTTAGCATCCTTATCTGACACGACAGTTCCTAGAATACCATGGAGCCTCATAATTTCTTAAAAGAAGAGGTCTACAATGTAGATATCATCATCACTCTTGTGGCATGCAATAAAGTGAGCCATCTTAGAGAATCGCTCCACCACTCCCATGATAGGATCTTTTTCCCGAGGGGTTCTTGGAAGGGTGACAATGAAGTCCATGCTAATGTCATCCCAAGGCCTTAAGGGGACTAGAAGAGGAGTGTAGAGACCTTGATGGAAATGACTCTTAGCCATGTGACAAATGTTGCATCTTGAGATCACCTTATGAACATCCCCACCTATCCTAGGCTAATAAAAATGATCCTTGAGTATCCCAAAGGTCTTGTTAATGCCAAAAATGACCGGCTAAGTCTCCTCCATGGGCCTCATCGATAATTAAGTCCCTTAGAGGACTTTTAGGGATGCAAAGCTTGTTTCCTTTGAAGAGGAAACCATCTCGTATAGTGAAAGAGCCAAAGTTAGAAGGATTCTCCACCACTTCCTTGAAGTCTTCATCCTCATGGTATAGAGCTTTGATGGAACGAAATCCAAGAGCCTTGGCTTCAAGGACTGAAAGGAGAGCATATCTCCTTGATAAGGCATCGACCACAAGATTCTCTTTCCCACTCTTATGCTTACAAGAGAAGGTGAAAGATTAAAGGAACTCAACCCATTTATCATGTCTTGAGTTCAACTCATGTTGACCACTGATGTAGGACAATGTCTTGTGATTCGAATGGAATACAAAGGTCTTGGGCTTGAGGTAATGACTCTAATGTTCCAAAGCCCTAAAAATGGCATAGAATTCCTTGTCATAGGTGGAGTAGTTGAGCCTCGAACCATTCAATGTCTCACTAAAGAAAGGTAGAGGGCACTTAACCTTGAGTGAGAATCGCACCAATCCCAACGCCACTAGCATCCCACTCAACTTCAAATAGCAGATCAAAGTTGGGAAGAGCTAACATAGGAGCTAAACAAAGCCTATCCTTGATGGTTTCAAAGGCCCTTTGGGTGGCCTTTGTCTACTCAAAGCTTCCTTTTTTTTATGCATTCGGTCAACGGACCCACAATGAAGCCAAAGTCTTTCATGAACTGGCAGTAGAAAGAGGCCAACCCATGGAAGCTTCTCACTTCCGTGATCGAGGTGGGGGTAGGCCACTCTTGATCACCTCAACTTTAGATTCATCAACTTGAATTCCCTCACTGAACACAACATAGCCTAGAAAGACAACTTCAGGAATGAATAGTTCACACTTCTCAAGTTTGGAATATAACTTTTATTGTCGCAATACTCGAAACACTTAAGAAAGATGCTGCACATGAGATGTTTCCTCACGACTATGCACCAAAATATCATCAAAATACACCACAACAAACTTCCCAATGAATGGTCTCAAGACCTCATTCATGAGCCTCATGAAAGTGCTAGGCACATTAGATGGACCAAATGGCATCACAAGCCACTCACATAACCCATATTTAGTCTTAAAGGTAGTTTTCCATTCATCTCCTTCTTTCATTCTAATTTGGTGATAGCCACTCCGGAGGTCAATTTTGGAAAAGACCTTGAACCCATGTATTTCATCAAGCATATCATCCAATCAAGGAATAGGGAATCGATACTTGATGGTGATATTGTTTATTGCCCTAGAACCAACACACATACACTAACTACCATCTTTCTTAGGTACCAAAAGGGCAGGAGCTGAACATGGACTCAAGCTTTCCCTAATGTACCCACGATCAAGCAACTGTTAGACTTGTCAGTGAAGCTCTTTCGACTCATTAGAATTGCACCCATAGCCCGACTTGTTTGGCAAAGGAGCGCCCGGTAGGAGATCAATTTGGTGCTCAATTCCTCTCAAAGGAGATATCCCCGGAAGTAAATTTTTGAGGAATACATCCTCAAACTCTTTCAAGAGTGATTAAGCTAAGTTTCACTCCCTCACTTGCGTCTAATTCTACCATAAGTAAAGGCTTGCTCTTACTAATGGCTCTTTCCACCTATGTTTCACTCATAAATAGGATTTTCTCAGTTCCCTTCCCCGACTTAGATTTGAGGAGTTTAGGTGGTGGTAGAGGTGTCAAGTAAGATTACAACCTATGCCCTTGAATGCATAAGTAGTGGCATGACCATCAAAAATCATATGATTGTCAGACAACTATGGTCTACCAAGCAACAAATGACATGCATCCATGGGAAGAACATCACTTAGTACTTCACCACAATATGGAACAACCGAAAATCTAATAAGTGCTTGCTTAGAAACAGTTACCTCGCTTCCTTGTTGGAGCCATTGGAGAGAATAAGGGATGGGATGCACCTTGGTGGGTAATTGATGAAAGGTACACTGGTGAAACTTCCTCCATCAATGATGAGCTCACTCGCCTTACCTCTGATAGTGTATTGGGTATGGAATATTTGTTCCCTTTGGCTCACAAGGAGCCTCTTAGACACGGAGTGCTCTCCGAATAACCAAGAGTTCACCTACATCCGAAGTGATCAAAGTTTGATTCTCATCCTCTACTTCCTCTTCACTAGTATCTTCTTTAATAGCTTGAATTTCTTCTACCTCTCTAATGGTGAAAGTCCTTTGATTAGGACAATCTGCTTAGAAGTGTCCATAACCATGACATTTAAAACACCTTTTACCCTCTAATCTCTTTGGTGGTTCACTAGCAATCCCTTTGCCCTTATCAAGAGTTTTGACTAGTGTAGGGGTAGTGATAGTTTTACTGGGGGCAAAATAACATTTGGGGGGTACTCAAAGCACAAATAGAGGAAGTGGTTTGAAAGGGTTTTCAACCCTTAAGTTGCTTCTCAACTTTGATAGCTAGGTGGCACACATCATCAAAGGATAAGTAAGGTTATAGATCCACCTTGTAAGCAATGCTAGGAGATAATCCTTTAATGAACCTAGCAATCTCGAGTTTGGGTTCTTCATCCAAGCCAACCTGAATTTGGAGTTGTTCAAACTCCCTAATGTACTCTTATAACTGCAGATTCTCCTGGTTTAGAGAGGTAATCTTGAGGTAGAGTTCTTGTTTATAAGAAGGAGGTAGAAATCTCTTGTCTATATGTTTCTTAAGTTTGGACTAAGTCTTGATTTTGGATTTAGCTTCTCTAGCCCTAATCTTCTTCAAGTGTTCATACCATAATGAAGCATACCCTTTCATCTTAAGAATGGCCAACTTGAAGGCCTTCTTATGATTATAATTTTTGATTTCAAAGACCCTCTCAAGGGCTTGAACCAAATCAAGATAGTTCTCCTGGTTAAGATTGCCATCAAATTTTGGAGCCTTAACTTTGAGATCCCAAAGGTCATCCCTTTGATGTCTTAGTCTTCTTGGTCTTCCTTCCTCATCATCAAAGTCTACATGGGAGGAAGCATATTCAATATTAATAGAGCGAGCAACGTAGCCTCGTCGGTGAGGGTTTCATGGAGTGGATTCCCTTACTTGTGCAACCTCTTGAGTGAGCCTCCTCATTTGCTCTTAAAGCTCTTCAATGTCCCTACCTATCTCATGGGCTTGCTTAAGATGAATGTTCAAGGAGTGAGAAGGATTTCCCTCACTGGTCATGGTTGATAGAAAGGTGAAAGGAGGAAAAATGAGGGGAAAAAACAAGGGAGCCATGGGCGTGCTGAAGGAGTACAGGCAGGAAAACAGTGAAAAGGGAGGGGGCACGGTCATGCTCTATGGCATGTAGGGGTCGTGCCAGATCTCTGGAACAGGATTTAAGAGTGTTGGGAGGGGCACAGTCATGCTAGGCAACACGACGTGGCCATGTTAAATCTCTAGATCAAATTTTCAAATGCAGGATTTTGGCATGGGCGTGCCAAGTGGCATAGGTGGTAGTACCAAAAATTTTTGGCTTCGTGTTTTTTGGCCTTTTGTGGAGTTTTAGGGATATGTTTGGGTTGGGGTTTGTGTTTGTGTTTGTGTTTGGGCTGCAACTAAGGTTCTTTGTGGACTAAATAAGAGATTTAAAGAGGAAGAACTAATGACAAAATACTATAAAAGGGGGAAACTTTAAGCAATTACAACACAAGGATGGTTGAAATGGATGCTTACCAAGAGATAGGATCATTTTGCTCTGATACCAAATGATGAATGGTGATTTTTATTTGTCCAAATATAGGTATGAAATGCATTTAGATGAGCCTAATGAATGTTGGAGACCAATCTCTCCAACGATGAACTAAGAGATAGAGATAGAGAATTCCCAATTAAAGAAAGCCTCTAATAGAGTATATTCAACACATGAAATAGGTAGCAAGTAGATAATCAATCCACCCTCTAACCCGCTAAAGCCTTCGCACCAAGGATTAGATTAAAGGGAAGACTTAAATCACCACCCTCCTAAGAGAGATAAATAATTTGAGATTTTGAGGAAAACTAAGCTTGTAGCTCTCATATCATTCATCAAATTTGATTTTTGTCATGGAGGTAATTGGCTCCATAAATATCCAATGAAAGGGGGAATTAGCTGTACATTAGTGGAGAAAGTTGATGAATAGGAGGATTACGAAATATTCTAGGAAAAAAAATCAAGATGCTTAAGATAATTACAATCACTATGAGCTGTATTTTCGAGGATTCGTCCTCCATCTTCTAGAGAGTCTTGAGTAGGCTCTACTCCTCCAATGGAGGTGCCACCACTTGTGAACTCTTCCCTTGTGTGTGAAGAATCATTCCATGCTAATTAATCTCCAAAATTATAGCCGCAACCTCCTCAATTAAGCCCATAATCATAACCATGCATTTTCCAGTCCTAGACTAACCCTTACTCGGCACTTAGATCATAACTTCCTCAATACTTGGAGTTAGAGTGTGATTCAAGCCTTGTTAGAAAGTAGACATTCGGGGCTTTCCATCTATGTATAATTTACAAAAATTGGAGCTTATTTGCATAGTTTACGTTGAGCTAGAAATAAAGCAAAGTTATCTACCTAAAAACTGAAAATGAGCTAATAAGGTGGTTTTGGGAGGATTAAGTGGTTAACTCCTTTTTTTGGGCTACTATTCACCCAACCACCTTTCCTAACCCTACTTGGACCTTCTCAAGGGTCCCTAATCAATATTGACCTAGGGGGACCTAGTTCTTGATCTAGGGTCAATATTGGGCCAACTTGGCTTATGACCCTCACTAGTGAGAGTAGGCCCAAGCTCGGGAGTGTCTCCGCATCAGCTTTAGTCTTGCCAAAAAAAGTATTTACAGGATGCATTCTTCAAATTAAGGAAAGAGGCATTACTTTTGCTAATAAATGTTCATATTTTAAACAAGAGAAATAAATATTTTGAAGATTGCATCCTACAAAATTGCACCAAATATGATCAAGCTTAAATTTTTACATGACTTAGTCTCGAAAACCATAACAAAAAGAATAAAATAATCGAGACGTCGATCAAGCTTAAAAACCATGGTTGTGTACATGACTTAGTCTCGAGGGGGCATTTGTAGAATGTAAATTTTTACGGACCAACCAAGACCCACCACATTGAAAGAAATAAATACTTTTATTTCAGTCAATTATAGCATGCCATGTATAAAATTAACTACAGTAGTCCATTAAATTAAATATCTAATGAAAATGTATTATTACCAATTAAAAAGCGCCATGTGGCACAAATGAGGTAGAAAATAAATAATTATTTTTTTAATAGAGAAAAGGAAATTAATCCTAACTCTGACTTCTCTCAAAAAAGGGAGCTACCTCCCCTCCAATTTAGGGGCCGACATTTTAGAAGAACTCATAAGATCTCAACTCTGACAGAAGACAACAAGCACTCTAAACATGTGTCGTCTACTCATAGAGATCAAACTCATATGTTGATTAAGATTAAGCCTCTTAGGAACTCTCTCAAGATCAAATTCATTCAAGACTATTCAAGGAGATTGAATCGAAAGATTTATTACGCTTGTTCTTGTAACAGTTATATAGATATTGTACCCATTCCTTGATATAAATGGAAAAATTCAATTTGTGACTCAATTTATGACTTAAATTATTTTAGGCTCGAAATTTGTGTTTACAGGGATAAAGAGAAAACATTTGCAAAAGATGACTTTGCTAAATCCCAATACTATTATTCAAGTCAAACAAATTGTGTATACGCACCATGATATCCAACAATTTGATGGACAAATCAAAGAACTTTTAGATAAACGATTAATCAGGAATAGCAAGAGTCCTCACATTAGTTCTGCTTTTGTGGTAAGAAATCATGTTGAAGAAAAAAGAGGAGAAGCAAAAATGGTAATCAATTGCCAAAAGTCTAATGATAATATTGCCTTTGATGGTTATTATATTCCTAACAAAATAGTCCTTTTTGATAGAATTCAAGAAGTCTCTTGGTTCTTGAAAATGAATTGCAAAACAAAATACTAGCAGATAAAAATGAATGAAGAAAGCATTCATTTAACTACTTTTAGTGCCCCTCAAGGACATAATGAATGGATAGTAATACCCTTTGACCTAAAAAATGCACCTCAAATATTCCAAAGAAGAGTGATTAACATCTTCAAAGATCTTATCATTGTTGTCTGTTATATCGATGATATCCTTGTCTTTTCCAAGACCATAGAACAACACAAAGATGGTGTCTTAACTGTCACCTAAAGATGCATTGATCATGGTATTATTCTTGGTAAGAACAAGAAATCGAGTTTTTAGGTCTAGAAATAAAAGTTGGACAAAATCATCCTATAAAAGTATATTCTAGAGGTAATAGAAAATTACCCTGAAAAGATTAAAGATAGGAAGCAATTAGAACGGTTTCTTGGATCTCTTGCCTATACTTTAGATTTCATTAAAGATTTAGCTTAATTAAGAAATCCATTACAGTAGAAACTCAAGAAACAAGTAAGTTGGACATAGACCCCTAGTGATTCAAAGATTGTTCAAGACTACAAAAAAAATATGTAAAAATCTTCCTTTTCTTAATATGCCTAAGGAAGATAAATAATCTCATTCTTAAGGCAGATGGCAGTAATGAGCACTAGAGTGCAGTACTCAAAATCAAAGAAGGAGAAAAACTTTGCAAATATTAGTGGAGTTTTAGTATAATACAACTATCCTACGATTGAAAAAGAAATCCTTATAGTCATAAGGGGAATTGAAAAGTTTTTAATATTTTTAGCCCCAAAACCGTTTTTTATTTGAACTAATAGCAAAGGTACACTCGATTTTGTGAAAAAGAATTTATCAAACATGCAAGCACAAGGGAGACTCCTGTGTTGGCGGTTGTAGCTTAACCAGTTTTTTTTCTCCTTTGAACATATATAGGGATCAAAGAATTCTCTGGAAGATAGTACAACTCGTGAACTCACCAATAGTAATCATCAGAGCAGAACTCCTATCGAAAAAGGAGGAGATTCAAACTAAAATGTCATTACTACTAGAACAGATTTCTCCTTCTAGTAGAATCCTCATGGATATTTTAGAATTCATACAAAAAGTAGATCACCCTTTGGTCTGCTATCTTTTGCCTATCTAACGTTACAAAGATTCAGCCTTTTAGAATTACAAATGAATTACCTAAGGTGTCCTTGTGATATTCAAGAAAAAATAAGTTCCCATGTTCAAGAAAAATGGTTCAATGAATGGTATGCAGCCTTCACCGACTACTATTATAATTATTCTTATGATATTTGGGAGTATGGAGCACTACTATCTTCTTTTTTAACAAATCTAGAGTTAGTGGTCTTAGTCTCCCAAAAAATTTAATATCTCTGGATGACCCCATCATGAAAGCCTGGGAATATGAAATGATAGTTCACCTAATTGAAATCCCAAATCCGAAGTTCCCTTTCTCGCCAAGACTAAGTTTCAAGAGTGCATGTTTGAAAGGATCCATTGGATTTTCACATCTCCTGATGGCCCAACAAAAGCTCCATACACTAGAAGCCTATATGTCGAAGTACATTGCGCAGTGATTGAGTATGAAAATGGAAAAGCCAGACTAGCCCATTATCTTGTTCAATTAGTTGTTTTAGATGATCCATATGATCAACAACAAGAATGGTTTCCAGAACGTCAAGAATTGGTTAGTGATGCTGCTTTAGAAAGAGCCATTGGATTTTACAGCATTTATCATCAAATGTGGGCATTAATTGAATAAGAAAGAACACTAATGTATTGTGAGAACACTACTTTTGTCTATCATAATGATTTTAGCAAATATATAAAAGTAGAAGGAGCTACTTCAGAAGATGTCTTTGATTATCTATTTGATGTTGGAGCTAAAAAATTTTATTAGAAAAAGAAAAGAAATATTTTCTTGAATTATTTGAAAGGTGAGATCCAGAGCATCTTCAACTTGATGAAGATTTTGATGATTATATGGAGAGTGATGTACTCGAAGACATTATTAGAGATTAAAGCATGTAGAATCTCAATATGGATGACTAGTCTTATTAGCATTAAAGGCTCTAAAAAATTGTTGCTCCATTATGGTACTATTTTGTAAAGTGTCAAGCTATTAAAATAATGTTGTCTACTATAGCCATGGAAGGACAACTGTAGTCATATGAAAATATCAATGTGTACTGTAGCCTTTAGGACATCCTATGTAGTCTATCTCCTCTATAAAAAGAAAGGTTGAATGGTGATAATGGATGCGGTCATTTGAGCATAATTAAGCAAAAGAGAAGTTAGGATTCTCCATTTCTCTATAAGTGATTTTAGTAGCTTAAGTCCCTTTTCAATCTTTCAATTATAATATTTCCACTTTCAAGATTTCAATAAAAGAAGTTTTTCAATAGGGAATGTTATTCAATCGAAGTTTATGTCTTACATATTATGATTTATTGATTAAAGTGTTACTATCCTTAAAAATATAAAAAACTTGAATAGTGAATATGGTTCGAGGTAGGAAATGAAACGGATATGTGTCGTGCCTGATCTGAGGAAGGTGTAGTTGATATTAGCAATCCTGTAAACTAAAAGTTAGAGGAACGTCAGAGTCCAACCTCAACTAAATTCAGGTAATGGTCGAAACTCTCTAATTAAGCTTTAATTATTTTACTAAGCATGGTAATATAAGCAGTAGATTGTGATAACTAGAACCAATAAAGTTATTATACGAAGTGCAAATGTTAATATAAGCTTAATTTTCTAAAAAAAGCCCAAAAATTTGATTATTTATACTTTGAACCCCATTTGATAGAAATTTTAGAAAAATTTGGGCCAAAAATGAAAATATTTGTCCTCCAAAAGGTTGTTAACCTAAACAGTTGTACTCTAAAAAATTATTGCCCAAACCGGAGTAGTTCTGAAAATCTTTATCCAATTTTGCTGGATCAATTAAATATTTACCCATACTTCAGTGGACTGAAAGCTAATTTCTCCATTCTCACAAGTTGTAAGGATTCAAGAAGCACAAGGATTGGAGCAGGCCATGGGAGGCAAGAGAAATGAGTGTTGTGAGAATCACAAGGCAACTAATTTCTTTATTTTTTATTTTTTCATTTACACCAAGGTCCCATATGTCTTTGTCGGGAAGGGTTTGAGTTGTTTCACAATGCTAGCATCCCATCCCTGCATTTGTTTTCCTTCTCTTTTTTCTTTAGTTTGAGCAAAATTAAAAATTACTTTCTCTATACTATTTTTTCTCCTCACTTTCTTTCCCTATAAATTTTCTTTTCACCTGATTTTCTATGACCAAATAGAACCTTAGGGAAATTAGAGCAAAGAAAAGATGGCAAGCGAGCAACATAGGCAACTTAAGGAGTATGTTAGTCCAAGCACCTACAACTCACCGCACCATTTGATATCAACCGAGCCATAATCCAAATGCTTCCTTCTTTCTATGGTCTTGAATATGAAATTCCATCCAAACATATAAACGCATTCTTGGAAATTTGTTCCACATTTTATACACCAAATGTCTCTAACTCTAAACTTTTCCCATTTTTATAAAGATAAGGCTAAAGAGTTGGTTGTCTACCAAAGAAAACATCACTACATGGGAGTAACGCAAAAATATTTTTTCAAAAAGCTTTACTCTATAGGAAGTTTGACATCCATGAGATATGCCATTACTACTTTCTCCCAAGGTAAAAATCATCTTTCCATGAGAGTTGGGTGGGGGGGGGGGGGTTAAGGAGATGCCACGTGCGTAGTTGTCCTCATCATGAGGTTCTTAAGTGGCAGCTTGTACAAAGTTTCTATTCTGGTCATTATGAGCATAATAAGTGTAAGGCCCGCATACCTTGTTTTCTGTCAAGTTGTTGTAATGCCTTTTTACATTATAAAAATTTATTTTATTTAACGATACGAGTTAATTGATTATTAACGTGCTTATGTGAGCGATGATTTTAATAAAAAGTATTTTTGTCGCCAGGTATAATATTATTATTATTATTAGTTTAGAAAGAATCTTTCAATGATTTTTAATAAGCGTTATTAACGGTTATTATTGAGTCCTAAATCGATTAGGTTGTCAACCTTAGAAGTAGTTCGATGTTATTAAATCGAACCTAGATAGAGTTGGGAACAAATTGTTGATGAAGGATTATATTATCGATTTGAGTTTAAAATTCGGGTTACGAATAAGACTAACGGTGTCAAGCATCAAACAGTTTGGTAGAAAATAATATAGCAGAGAGGGGGCATTTTTGTAATTTTGCTCAACCCCTTTTCTTTCTCCTTCTTCCTTCGTGCGACCCCCACCTGAGCAGCTTACCTCTCTCTCTCTCTGCTCTTCATGTTCTTCATGTTCTTCCTCCTATGCTCCTCCATATGCACGCGACCTTCAAGCTCAAAGCCAGAGGATTTTTGTCACCTCCTACCTGCAAAACTCACCCATTCGATCTCCGCTGCAAGTTAGCCACCATTGGGGACGAATCCGGGTAGAATTTCGAGCAAGCCAACCCCGTTCACGGCAGCTCTAGGCGGCGAATCGGGGCTCGAACGCGTACCCCAGGTATGACCACGCAATTTACCTCTTAGTTGCTTAAATTTTCTATAAGTTAGGGTAGGAATCGTTGCTTTCATACACCCAATTCAACTTCAAATCAGGAAGTGCGTTTGGGTCTGTTTTAGGGTTTGAATTGTTGGAAATTTTGGTGTGATTTGGTCCTGTTCGAGTGTGGATAAGCAGGAGGCGAAGGATTGGAGTTATTCAAGTCTCTAAAGTCGAGTCAGAGCCGTGAATCGAACCTCTAGCTTGGGTTCAAGGTGAGGGTTCCTTTGCTCCTAAATTAGTACTATTTTCAACGAATTTACTCGAATTAGCTAGTGCATGTTAATTTTGAGGGTTGAAATCAGTTGGAGGAAAATTAGAGTTGAGATCGAGAAATTATTAACATGATATTGATTTTGGGATTAATTGTATGACAAATTGATGCTGAATGTTAGTAATCTGACAATTTGGAGAATTGTTTAACAAATAGAATGTTATCATGGCACTATCAATTTATCAGGTTATTGTTTAAGTTGCGTTAAAGCTTAAGGAAGTTTCTCAAGCAGATTAAGGCACTAATAAAGCATGTTTAAATTCTGCTTAAGATTATTGATGAGCATACTATGCTTTTATATGATGCATTAGTGAATTATTGGTTTGTTTATGATATTATTAAACCGAGTTGGAAGTTGGATGGCTCGAGGTGGAACTATTGAGTGGTTTGAGGTTCTTGTGGTCAGTGTTGTGTGAGGAGGGAGATAGGTTGTGAATTGTCGTAATCGTGTGGATTGCAAGGCCATGTGTGGCTCATTGGGCAGATTCTGCCGAGTTGTGATATGAAGTGTATGAATGTGCTATGTGTAAACCCTTTTCCCCTGATATGCTATGTGACATTATGTGATTAATTCTTGAAAGTTTAGACGTCTTCAAAAAGAAAATGTCGTTTAGAAAGCTTGTTTTACACATTGAGAATGCTTTTAAGTTTATCAGTTACCTATTCGTGTGTTAGGACGTCTAAAGTGCAAACAGGGTCCTAAATCGTCAAACTGCTCAGTTAGTGACTTGACTGAATAGTTGATAGGTTTAGGAATTTCAAAAGCGAACTAAAAATGAGTTCGAAAAGGTTTTTAAGGCATTGGTTTGGGTAATGACCCCTCCTCGTGTTTAGAAGAATTTATACGACCCGAAAAAGAGTACCTTAAGGTGCTAATTATAAAGCTTAGCTTATTTGCATGCTTTTGAGTTACTTAAGTCTCCATTGAGTTTCGATCTACGATTTAGCAAACATATTACATTTAAAAGAAGCTTTTAAGCTAAAAAGTGAAGTCGTTTTTATGAGTTAACAATCGTTTTACATTTATAAGAAGCCTTTGAGTTAGAAATGAAATCGTTTTACGATTTAGTAAATTTATTACGTTTATACGAAGCATTCAAGTTGGAAACTAAGTCATTTTACGATTTAGTAAACGTGTTACATTTATAAGAAACTTTTAAGTTTAAAGTGAAATCGTTTTAAGTATTAACCAACTTGTTGCCCTTATAAGAAGCCTTTTAGTCTAAAAGGAAGTCGTTTTACAAGTTAATAAATGTATTATGTCTATATGAAGCTTTTAAGTTCGAAACGAAATTGTTTTACGATTTAACAAGCTCATTGCGTTTTTAAGAAGCTTTCAAGTTTCAAAGGAAGTCGATTTATGTGTTAATAAATTTATAACATCTATAAGAAGCTTTTAAGTTATTTACGAACTCGATTTACGATTTAGCAAACGTATTAACATTATAAGAAGGTTTTAAGTTGAAAACGAAGTGAACTATAAGCATTTCAAAAGGTTATGGTCATTTTGTTTAAAAAGCGAGTTTTCAACCAAGTAAGCATTTGAAATAGAGAAATGAAATATGTCTTTAAAGACTAAAAATGTGCTGGGAAGTTGGCCAAAGGGCGGAAACTGGACGCAAAGATGGCGTGAGCTATTTCCCCCTAAAGAAATGTTAGGAATTGAACTCAGGATATGATTATCCTAGTGTGAGCTGTTCCTGGAAACTGGACGCAAAGATGGCATGAGTTGTTTCCCCTTAAGATAAGTTAGGAACTGGACTCAAGATATGAGCTATCTTGGTGTGAGCTGTTCCTGGGAACTACACTCAAGATATGAACTATCTTGGTGTGAGCTGTTCCCCAGATAAGTTATGATGTGTGACGCGTCAGAAAATCTTGAAGGGGACTGGACTCAGGATATGATTATCCTGGTGTGAGTTGTTGCCCCATAGAGGACAGTATCGAGGTTAGAATTGCTCTACTAAGACGCGTTTTGGCCAAAAGTTAAGTGCGTATACCCCGGGGATAACGTAGAATAAGAGTGACGATCTCACTTAAGGGCGGTGTTGACCTCCCGTAGCCAGCACAATGAGATGTTTTTATGCTATAAGTATGTTCCTAAAAAATAAGAGATTTGGCAAATTGCCATTCTAAGCAGTTCAGAAAGGAAAAGAAGTTATTTTAAAATTAATACGAGCCTCAAGAGGCCAAGTTAAGAAAAGAAGAAAGCTTTCAAATGCACGTAACCTACATATATTTTATGAATGTGTTCTGAATATAGTTTAAATGAATTTCAAGTGTAGTTGGTTACAACCTAGCAATGCATTGAACGTTTAAGTTTTTAATGGTGCATATCTTAAGAAAGAATATTTCTTGCAAAGCTTTTATTACTAATTTGGGTGTCTCATAAGTTTTTAGAAAAGTTGTAAGTTTTAAATAAGTTTACATGATTTATAATTCTTGGTATTTATCGAGAGTCACTATGTTTTCAAAAGTGAGTTTGAAAGCCTTTGTATCCAGTCCGGGTTGCATACTTGTTTATGTGCCTGAATGCCTGCAAGTAGGGAAGTTTGGTCATTGAGGGCCTAGAATTGAGTTGAATGGTTGGAATGATGTTTAAGAAGGGTAATCTTTCCTTGGGATCTATGATTGCCTAATATGATAGTAAAGTATGAATGCGTGATATATGGCTATTATTAGTATTGTTGCCTGCAACTGTTTTGGGTTTTAGGGAGTAAGGGAATTCTCACTGAGCGTGTGGTTGCTCATTCCATTACTCTTTCCCCTTTTCCCTCAGGCTTTTGTTATGACAGGTGGAAGTCAAGCTACTTACGGGAGCTGGAGTCTACCCCTACTTGAAAAGAGTCATGTGTGTCATATAGAAGTAGATTCATGTGATGTAACGTATTCCTGGTTAGTAATTGTTGTAAACTAAGTTTTCTAGCTCATATTATGCATATTGTTTATGAGTCGCTCTGTATGGCCGTGTGAGCCAACCATCTGATTAGTAGATGCCTTTATTCAAAATTAGTTGTGTTGTGGGATGTAAACCCCAGTACTCCGGTTGTGTAGACCGTTGAGTTGTATCTTTTACTTTTCATGTGTTAAAGAACTATTTTGTTTGGTGTACTCTGAGCGGGTGGCTCGTTGAGTTATGAACTCCGGCGTGTGGCTGTTGAGCTTCTTTTAAATGTTACGTGCTTCCGTTGATTTGTAGGGGATTTTTTGTAAGACTTTAGCCTGAAAATGGTCACTTTTTTAGGAGAAGCTCTGTCCGTTTCACCCCAAAAATTAACTAAGTAAGAAAATGTAACGCTCCTGACCCTAGGGGCTGGGGGTGTTACATTGAAGTGTAAGACCCACATTTTTGTTTTTCGTTAAGCTAACTGTATTACCTTTTACGTTACAAAAATTCATATTTTTATTAACTTTACGAGTTAAATTATTATCGATGTGCTTTTGGGAGCAATAATTTTATTAAAAAGGATTATTATTGCTATTATTTATTTCAAAGTTAATTTGTGCTATTTGTGCCTTTAATTATATCAATAGTTTAATTTAGTCGTTATTCGATTCATTTAGTCGTTTCCTGAATACGATTAGGTTGTCAACATTAGAAGTAGTTCGATGTTATTAAATCGAACCTAGATAGATTCGGGAATGAATAGTTGATGAAGGATTACATTATCGACTGGGTTTAGAATAGGAGGTTGCGAGATTGGATTAGCGATTTTAGTTAACTGAGCTATTGACCAAAAGAAACAATATATATATATATATATATATATATATATATATATATATATATAAGGGGTCGAAGCCCCTTACTTTTCTCAGCAAGCCACGACAGGGGGAGGGGTTCTCAAACCCCCATCCCCGTAACCCACACCCCGGAAGAGAGAGGAAGAGAGAAGGGGGGGCGACGGACGGCGAGCTAGGGGCCAAGGACGACGGTGAGGGACCGGCAAGTCAGGCACCGGCCGACCACCGTGACACCATGACACAGAGAGAGAGATGGAGCGAAAGAGTGAGGGAGCAGATTGAGAGAGGGGATCGAATTGAGATCGGGCGTCAACGATGGCAGGAGTCGACAATGACAGTCTCCGATCGGCGTCGTTCCGGCGACCACCACAGCAGGCCGAAATCACCACAAACAGTAGCAGAACCGGGTCTAGGGACTGCTGATTCAGGTCCGTGTCGGGCTAGGGTTTCGACCGCAGTAGTTGGGCGTGCGATTGGGACCAATCGGATCGAGCATTGAGGTTTTCCGACCCTCAAAGTCGAGCCAAAGCCCTTAGAACGATTCCTCTAGCATGGAATCGAGGTAGGTGTTCCTCGCCTCCGAAATTAGTATTAGTTTCGAAATGTTTTAACCTAAACGATGATTTATGCCAGCTGAGGTTTAGTTAATTTCATGGATTATGTGATGAGAAGCTATGCATGTTTAGAATTGATTCGGACATGTTAAGTTTATTTATGCCTGAGTTGTTAATTCGAAGTGAACTATATGTGTTTAGCATCAATTCAAGTTAAGTAGTTGATGCATGAAAAAGAATTAAAAACGAAGTTAGTTTAACGTGTTTAGCATCGATTCAAGTTAATGAGTTAATGCATGAAAAAGAATTAAAATCGAAGTTATATGAATGTGCTTAGCTTCGATTCAAGTTAATTAGCTAATATGTGAAAAAGAATTAAAATCGATGTCCTTTTAACGTGTTTAGCCTCCATTCGAGTTAATTAACCAATGCATGCAAATGAACTAATTTTGAAGCTAATGAAATGTGTTTAGCATCGAATCGAGTACATTAGCTAATGTATGATTAAAGAATTAATTCGAAGTGAATTATATATGTTTAGCTTCGATTCGAATCGACTTAGGTAAATTATGCCTGAAATGTTAATTCGAAGTGAATTATGTATGTTTAGCATCGATTCGAATCAGTTAATTAATTCAAGCTAGAGGTTTTAATTCGAAGTAAAGCATGCGTGTAAAGTATGTATGTTTAGCCTTGATTCGAAACTTTCTCGTTAATTCATGTCTGAGTATAAACTTCGAAGGGCATCGTATGTTAACGTTTATATATGTTTGGGCGTTCCATGATTATATATGAGCTTGAAGTGTCATGGTACGTATGCGTTCGTATGCTTGTATGCTTAACTACTCCGTAATGGCCTACTAATTGCTAAATAAAGTGTTATGGTTTATTCGTGAATGTAATGGTACGTATGCATTCGTATGCTTGCTACAACACACCGCTGAATGGTGATGCTTACCAGGTGAGTACCTAAACCCTGTCTCCTTTTAAACTAGCTTGAGAATATGATAGGATTAATGAAATGTAAAATCGAGATGGTAGTTGGATGGTTTGAGGAAGAACTATGAGTGGTTCGAGGTCTTTGTGGTACGATGCTTGTGAAGAGGGAGTTCGGGTTGTGAATTGACCGCAATCGTGTGGATTGCGAGGCCATGTGTGGGTCATTGTGTTGAATTGATTATGAAGTGCTTAAATGTGATATATGTGGGCCCCCTTACTAATGTGATATATGTGATATATGTGCTTAAATGCTCAAATTGCATTATGTGCATAAGGGTGAGTTTTTCAAAGAAAAATTTCATGTTTTAAAATGATAGTAGCCATAACTATTAGTAAATGATGGCCTATTTTAATTAAATGAATACAGTTTTGGGAGTGAACTTGCTTGAACGGGGGAATCCCTAAATAGTTTTACAAAAGCATGAGTTACATGATAAACGATTTCGCTGTGAGAGATGGAAAACTTATTAGTCGTTATGACCAGTTTAAATGGCTAAGATAAGTGCTTAGGGACAATAGATAGGGAGTGAACCTGCTTGAACGGGGGAACCCCTATAGCCTAGGGAGTAGTCCCTTAAGACCCTGACGACGGTTAAGGTCCAAAAGTTAGTTGTCATCCCGGGAGTAAGAGCTTAGCATGAGTTAATCTCATTGGGATTGAGTGTAGATCTCTCCCAACCAGCACTTTATGATGATCTTATGCGCAGAAGTAGTTTCTTATTAAATGAGAAAAACAGTTGGCGTTTTGCCTTTTTAAGTATTTCAGAAGGAAAGTTTTTAAGGGTCATTATGAGACCAAGATGAAAGAGATTCTTTCAAGAATATGAGCCTCAAGAGGCTAAGAGAAAAGTTTTTATGAGCCTTAAGAGGCCAAATGAAGTGTTTTCAAAGAAAAAAAAAAGAAATTTTACTATACATGACTTGTGCATATCATATGAATTAGATCTAAGTAAAATATCAAAAGTGTTATGTGCATGTTCCAAGTATAACTTGTGAATGAGATGCTAAGTAAGATACGTTTATGAAAAAGAAAGTCTTATGAGCATATTTCGTGCATACTCTATGAATGAGATTTGATTGAGACTTGAAATGTGTATGTCTTGTGCACCTCATATGAATGAAATGCCAAGAAAGGTATGATTATAAAAAGAGATAGCCGTATGTGCACATCATGTGAATAGGGTTTCATGCATAATTCGAATAGAAGGCTAAGAAGTTATGTTTATGAAAAAGAAAGTCTCTGTGCTTAGCCTCGTCACTTGTTTAAGTGTTTGACTGCCTGTTAGTAAAGAAGATTGGTCATTTAGAGACCTAGAAATGTGCTTGAGTGCTTAAAGTCAAGTTTATGATTAGTAATGTTTCCATAGAAATTTTATGAACGCCTAATATGGTATTAAAGTATGGATACGTGATATGTGACTAGTAAAGATATTATTGCCTGCAATGGTTTTGGTTTTAAGGGGGTTGGGGGACACTCACTGAGCGTGTGGTTGCTCATCCCACTACTCTTTCCCCTTTTCCCCATGTTTTCTTTATAACAGGAAGACATTGAATTAGCTGAATTCTATTCTTGCTTGCAAGGTGTCATTTGTGCCATTTGAAGGGATCTTACGTGTTTAATGAAGTCACGTTATGTGTTCTTAGTTTGAAATGTTTGTAAACAAGTATTCTAAGTTCATGTAATCCATATCGTTTATGAGTCGTTCTGTATGGCCATATGAGCCAACCATCCAGTTAGTTAGATGTCTTTTTGGTCAAAATTAGTTATGTTTTGGGATATAAGCCCCATACTCTGGTTGTGTGAACCGTTGAGTTGCATCCTTCTTTTCTTCTTTATTAATGAACTATTCTGGTTGGTGTACTCCAAGCGAGTGGCTCGTTGAGTTATGAACTCCGGCGTGTAGCCGTTGAGCTTCTTTTAAATGTTTTACGCTTTCGCTGATGCGGGGAAACTCTATCCGTTTTGTCCCAGAATTTAGGTAGAAAGTTAAGAAAACGTAATGCTTTCGGCCCTAGGGGCTGGGGGTGTTACAGGGGAATTCCTCGATAAGTCTGACAAATTAAGGTTCAAGGCTCCAAGGAAGTGAGCATGGAAGAATTCATCGATGAAATTTCCAAATCAAAGAGGAAATACTCCTACGCATTCCTTGGGAAGTAAATGAACCTACGTCTTTTCAAGAGGCTATTGATTCACCAAACTAAAAAAAGTGGATGGATGTCAAAAGGGATGAAATGGACTCTATAGCAATAAATAAGGTTTGAGATCTAGTTGATCTTCGTTCCCAACATAAATCTATTCGAAACAAGTAGATCTTCAAGATAAACCATCGGTTTGATGGATCAATAAACAAGTTCAATGCCCATTTTGTGGCAAAAGGGCTTACCTAAATTGAGGGTAGATCACAAAGAGACTTCTTCTCCTATGGTGAAAATTGCCTCCAGTCGGATACTTCTGGCCATGATTACCCATTTGGACTTAGAGTTGTTTCAAATGGATGTAAAAATTGTTTTCCTTAATTGAAGTCTTGAAGAAGAGATCTACATGGATCAACCTATTGTTTTTGTATCGAAAGTTTAAGACGACAAAGTGTGTTCTGTCTATGGTCTCAAGTAGCCTTCCAAAGGGTGGTATTTCAAGTTCCAAGAAGCTATTCATTTGGATTAACCTGGTTTTAGAAGACCACTGTGAGTATGTCAAGAAAACTACAGAGGGTGTTATGTTTCTAACTTTATATGTCGATTGCATACTATTGGCTAGAAACAACATGGAAACTATCAAAACCACTAAGTAGTTATCCTCCATCCTTAAGATGGACATGGTTGAGGCTAGATATGTCCTAGGTATAAAAATAATCAAAACCTTTTCCAAGAAGCTTCTTGGTTTAAGTTACGAAGCATATATTAATAAAATCTTGGGATGTTTTTTGACGCATTATTCTAATCACATGTAGGGATGGGCGTGGTGCGGGTTCAGTCATACTCATACCCATAATCGTTTTTTAAAATCATACCCACACCCATATCCATCGAGTTTAAAAAATTTATACCTATACATCAGGCACTTTAGGTATTTCGAGTTTTATTCCGGTAGATATACATTGTAATAAACAATACCCATCGGGTTCATTAAGTTTGACTTTTTAAGTTTCAAAACTGAATAAAGAGTACATAAATTATTTTGTGGTGCACCAAGAATTAACTAGTGTAGCTATTTTTACAACGTATGAGTTTTTTTCTCTTAGTATCTTAAATTACTTTAGTAACCTTTGATGCTATGAATTCTTGGTACATTTTTTATTTTAGAATTGTCAAGTAATAGTTTCATCTTGTAACATTAATAACATTGTTGATATGAACATTCTAAAACATTCAACCTCAAAAATAAGAATAAAAAAATTTTAAAAGAAAATCGAGTAAGGTTATGGGTGGGTTCAGGGATGAGTGTGCTTGTACCCGACCCACACCCGAACCCAACCCCGTTTTCAGCACACCCACCCCAAACCAATTTTTTTATACCTATACCCACTATAACGGAGCGGGTTCTGGTTGGATTTTTTTGGTGTCGAGTGGAACTCCCATCCACAATCAAGTGGATATTATAGTTGAGAAGGGTCTAACCTTAAGTTGCAACTGATGCCCTAAAACAGATACAGAAAAGGAGAGAATTAGCAATGTCCCCTACGCAAGTGCAATAGGAAGCTTATTGTATGTTATGCTATGTACACGGCTAGACATTTGGTTTGCGGTTGGTTTGGTAAGTCATTACCAAAGTAACCCAGAACCTGCTCATTAGCAAGCTATCAAAAGAATCTTTCGCTACCTACGTGGTACAAGTGATCTGGTTCTTTGTCATCAGAATGAGGACCTTCAGTTAAGATGATACTCGGATACTGATTGGGTTGGTTGCCTGAATGAATCTAGGTTAATCTCAGGATATGTATTCGCCCTTGGTGGGGGAGTCATATCTTAGTGCAGTAAGAAACAAGACTGCATAAACTATCAACTTTGGAACCAAAATATATTACTTGTTACCTTGCATCTCATAAGGCTATATGGCTAAGGATTTCTCTACAGGATCTCAATCACACTTCTAGAGTTGATGATCCTATAGAAATGATGTGCAATAATACTTCTGCTATTCAGTTTGCTAAAGATCCGAAGTTCCATATGAAAACTAAGCATATCAAGAGGCATTATCACTTTATTGGAGATGCCATAAAAAGGAAAGAAGTTGGCATTAAGTATATATTTATTAGGAAGATGATTGTAGATCTTAGCTAAGCCTATTCCTAGAGACGCTTTCAAAGCTCATGTGATGAGCTTATCTGCGTCGGGTTTAGTTTTTGGGTGTATCTAACTGTGTTATGTATTAAGTATTTATGAAATAAAGATTGATATTTCTTTCTAAATAATCATAAATATGCAATTGTAATAAGGCACATTAAAATATCACCAAGTTTTTGACTGGCCTTATCACACAAGCAATTGCCCTGCCACATAAGTTGCAAGCAGGACGAGATTTAGTAACATTAACACTAGGTGTGCATAATATTGAATTATCATTATGCTTGTGTTGTATGAATGATAAGTTATTATATCCATTGGTCACCTTAATAAGTCTAAGATGAGACTTATGAAAGTCAAATATGAATGGCATGTTTTGATATCGAAGCCTTGTCCAAATCTTGACTATGAAGGTTAACATTAAGTATGTTAATCTAGTCGCTCAGTTTGGTTTTTTAGGTAAAAACTAGACTTGCAATTCACATGGCATAGAAAAGTGACATGCCCAGCTTAGTGAGAACTATGCCATGACAAAATTTTCACACTGTGTGTGCAAGATGACGACATTTTCGATGAGTGACAAGTGAATTCTCTTTCCCTGTCACTGTGTGACCTGTATTGGCAATACTCGTTGACTTAGAGCTCTAATAAAAAGTCAATGCTTGATGTTGCTACCTTAATGTGTTTGCCAATCACTAATATGTATACATTCTAGCGGAACACATTAGGAAAGTAGTTAAGTTAAGATGAATTACTCTAATTGTCTAAGGAGGAATCATTTCCTCATCACCATATCAAGGTGGGGCGATTATATTCAGTATATAATCATTTGATATATCGATAGACATAAAGGGACCGTGTATGCCATTAGTGCTATTTTAGATGATTTGGGATATCGTTTTCATATGAAAAGTATTTTGTTTGTCAGATGGTGACATGATATAAGACTATTACTTTTATGTCACACACACCATTCCTAGTATGAGGTGTGAACAGATTTGTTGATTGAGAGATGTACAAGTTAAGATTTATGTGACTGAGTGGGAGCTATTGACCAAATGTAACAACCACAATAATAACCCACCTTTAGTGGGCAGTTATGGGAATATTAATCATTCCCATTAATCTCTTTTATCCGTAAAGGACTTAGTGATCCTTAAAAAGGGATATGATTAGGGGCTTCCATGAACACAGAAACACACAACATCTCTTGCTCTTTCATTAACGTTAATCCAACCATCAATAGGGACTTGGGTTTGGGTGTGACTTATCCAGTAGCCACCAAGCGATTTGGGTTTGGGTTCAAATCGTGGGTAGCAAACAACAATCCTAATTATCTCTGCAACCATCACTTATGCACTAAGGCCAATCCCAATTATCTAACAGTTTCAAATTAGTGGTGAAGTGATTAGGTTCACCTAGCAAATCAAATATATAGTGAAAGGAGGAATAAGGTTAGAAGTTCTACCAGATCCAAGCTTGAAAACTCTGAGACTGCCAAGACTACCATCTCCTTCTATGTGGTAAGCTTAGGCAAGCATTTCTGGGTCTATTGTGCACGCTATTTCATTATCTCTATACATTTCATATGCTTTCTTTGTTGCCATGTTCAGTAGTACCTCCTCTCTCATGCTCATGATCGATCTCTCTCTCTCTCTCTCTCTCTCTCTCTCTCTCTTTCTAGGTCTTGCACTTTTGCTAAGACTACATTAGGAAATCCAAATTTATAGGATAAGATCTCATAGGATGCTTCAATTATAAGAATTTTAAGGTGCTACAAAATAATGCAATGATGCAAGTTCAATAATGCTCCTTTAAACTAATCCTCTATGTAGTTATGGATTAATTCTTAATCACAATATTGCAAAATTCTGGGCAAAACTAGTATCATGCATTGACCTAAGCTTACTGATGGTCAATTATCAGTTATTAAACTCGAGTTAGACGACTTTAGTGCTCACAAATGACACTATGATAGGATTACTCTTATTGGCAAAGAAGTATCTATTTATCTATCTTTCTAATCTATATTTCTATTTATCCATTTTCTATATATCTTTATCTAAAACTAAGGCCATGTTTGGCAAGTGAAAATGGAATGGAATAGAATAGAATAATGGAATGATATTTGAGGGATGAACGTTGAAATTTGAACCCCAAACTTATGTGTTCGAAGAGAAAAGGAATGGAATAAGTTTCAATCCTTGTTGTTTGGCCATAAATTATGGAATGGAGTTAAATCTGTTTTATTTCGAAAAGAAGAAGAATAATTAATAATAGTAATAACACTAATAATAATAATAATAATAATAATAATAATAATAATAATAATAATTACGATAATTATTAACAATACTTATTATTAATAATAACTATTATTATTATTATTAATTACTAATATTAAAAATAAGTATTATTAACATTATTATTAATTATTATTATTAATTAATAATTAATAATTTTTATTATAATTATTATTATTACTAATTAAAAAATAATAATTCATATTAAGATAAATATTAATAATTAATATTATTGATATTATTAAGAATAATGATTAATATAAATAATTATAATTGACTAATTAATTAATAATGACAACAACAACAATAGTAATGTTGATTCTAGAGGGTTGGGGACTTGAATCCCCTTAAAAAGGGAGAGTTCAAATGCCTTAAGGTTGGAGGAAACTTGATATCCCCAAACGTCAAGTTTTAACCCCTTAAAATGCTCACCAAGCACAAAATAATGGCACTTGACACTTGAATGTTCAAGTTCCATTCATTTATCTCAGCAAACATCCTGTGAGTTACTTTGTACACTTTTTTCTAGTGTTCTAACACAAAGAAATAAAAAGGTAGTTCCTTTGGCGACCACATCTGTTTGCAAATCTACATTGGTTAGGACAGATTGACTATGTTAATTCAATTTGGCTTTTAGCATGTACACAATTTTTTTAAATTTTTTACACATTCTACTGGTCCTTTTACCTTCTCACTAGTCAATTACTTTAAAATGTTAGTAATAGACATCTACCTGCATATCTAAAACTTACACATGTATAAAGCAGAAAAGGATTAATAGATTTCAAAAATATTTGATTAATAAAATAAATCTCAATAATAACAACAATATTGTTGATTAAATATTTATAACTTCGGACATATATTATTTAACTTAACTCTTTCATCGCAATGGGAGTAGTTTTAGTTATACTTATATTTCAACTTTTGTAAAAACTATAAATAATATGACAAATTTATATCATTTATGATTAGTAACATCCTTCTACAATTCAATTCTAATTTTTTATTTACTTTCATAATATGATAATTTTTAGGTTGATATTAGACACTTTTTTTTTCTCTTGTTGCAAGATTTTTTTTATTTTTAAATTATTTTTCAGAATATTGGTCACTAGTCTTGATAGAATTGAAAGATGATTATAAGTACATAATTATATTTAGTCTCTTATTGTTCAATGTCATAATTCTCCTTTATCCAACGTATTTATGTGATTTATGGATTAGATAAAGATAAAAGACCTTAGATTGTTATTAAGCACCTTTCTTACGTTGTCCAATGATGTGCTAGCATGGTGGTTAATGATGGGTGTCGGTATATTAAATTCCAAATTCAATTCCATGTCCTCTCTTGTATAACAACCTTTTGCAGCTCATCTGAACACCCCCCCCCCCCCCAAAAAAAAATCATGTTTTGTTTAAAATAGGCGTTTGGTTGAAGGCAAATACTGCTCTTGTTAAATGCATAACATCATCTTAAAAAAAATATCTAGTAAAACAGATGTTAACTATTACATATGTTAAAATTTACATAAAAAAATATTACTGAAAATATAAATTTAAGTTCCGTTTGTCCAATCTTTATGCCAATTATATTATAGCAAAAGAACTCCTATATGAAATATAAGTGCCCTTTCTTTTTTTTGTTTTTTGGGTGCACATAGGTACCTTTTAGTCTCTATCAATTTACTGATTTATAAGACATTTATACTTGTAATTTCACATGCTAAGGCTTATTAAAAGCTTATTATTTGAAAAAAGAAATTATTCAAATGATGCCTTCTACTCAAAATGTTTATCATCTTATCATCGATTGAAGAGCCAAAAATCCAATCATCACATCAATTTGGGATATTTGTGGATGTCCGTTTGCTCAATTGATAAAGTCTTTGAAAGTTGTTATTAGAGACTAGGGTTTGAATCTGGTCTCCATCGACCTTTGTGCCTCATTTGTACAAACAAAAATGGAAAAAAAATTGTTGGTGGGGTGGTCCACTAAGTGTTTTTTTTTTTTTGGTCTCTACTTACCATAATTGAATTACTATCGACCCATAAATAAATAATACTAATGATTTTTGTTATTTATAAAAGTCAAACTTGACTTAAAGGAAACAATTATCAAACTCTTTGAACCGACTTGTGTCGGTCCCTTAGGCTACTGAATCTTTATAACGAGTAACTTAATGACATAACCTGATGTTTTAGCATTCCTAATTTTTATTCAACCTTTCTTTAATACTAGGGTTATACCCTTATAATCTAAGGATGTGAGTTAAATAATTTTTTAATATATTATTAAGAGAATTTTTTTTATAAAAAAAATAAATTGATGCATTATATTATTTTGTTGATGCAAAAGCAAAGCGAGTCTTCTTTAGTTTTTTTCCCTACTAATAACATACTTTTTTATTCTAAACTAATATCTAACTCACATTTTTTGTTGTATTTGCATCATTAAATCACATATATTTTATGATTAAATTTATTATTAAATAATAGGAAGGTAAGTGAGAAGTTATCTTAATAAATAGAATTAATATTGTATTAAATTTACATCCATCCTACATTGCCCTTTTTTTAATTTTAAATCTCATATAGCATCCTATGTTGCATTAAAGTATCTTACATGGCTATTCTCTCCTATGTGGCTTCCTACATGGCAAGCTTACGTGTTGCTCATACATAAGTTCAATCCAACTTTTAAGATAAGATATATATGTGTGTGTGTGTGTGTGTGTGTGCGCACGCGCGCACATAGTCTAAAATTGATTGTCAGGGTACCCTATTTGCAAGTAGACATGTTTAGCCCTATGAAAGCAACTAAAATAGATTATTGCTAAATATTGAGAAGCGTTAGCGTTACCTAACAAGCAGTTCAGGAGAGGCTCAATCTTTCATAAAACTAAAGTAGGTTATTAAATATTGAGAAACATTAGTGTTACCAATTAGTATAACTTAATCCCTGAGGTATGATACTCCCAAAAAAAAACAAAAAATATGTGGACGTCACAAAAAAAGCTAAACAATTTAGAAAGAAATTAACAGCTTCTGTTCCCTATTTCACAATCAGATTTTAGACTTCTCTCTCTTTCTTTCTCTCTCCTCCTCCTCCTTATTCTCTCTGTTCTCTCATCTTCTCTAGATCTTTTTTTTTTTGGTTTGAATATTCAGTTTCATTAGCGGTTTGATTGCAATCTATTGATGTACGCACAACTTCATTGTTATTCATTGCATTTATCATTGCTTTTGCTATCTATAATGCTAAGCCTAACATATTCTTCGTTTTATAAATTAAAGATCTTATGATTTTGCGATTTACACATCAATTCTTTAATTGTCATTGATGCTGAAGACTTTCAACTCAATTTGAGGAATTGGTATCTTCTCATCAAAAGAATTTAAAATAGAGGTTTTTTTAATTTCTATTTTTTTATGTTAGATCTACCTTTTTTTGATGATTTGGTGCTTCTGATTTGTGGTTAATGAATTAAAATTGATGCTTAATTGATACTAATTGCTTTTTATTGCGTTCTTGTTAACGTTAAATTTGGCGTTTATGATATTGAAGTTAGATATGTGTTTCTCATTGATATATTCATCTTTAATCTTCTGAAATTTGTTTCAAGAATATGCAATTTTGATGACCAACATCAGTTGTGTTGATGTATCCAAATCATTTCATCATGACCATGTCATTTTCTTTGATGAGTATATCTTGTATACAAATGAATATGTGATATTCTTTTTTTTTAGAATATTTTGATTTTTGATTCACTTTGTAATTTTAAAATTTCTTGGATTTTAGATTTTTTTTGTCATTGTTAGCTATTTTATATTAATGGATAAATTTTAGAGAAGAATATGCCAATTATTGCTGATGAATTTGTATTAGATTAAGAGAAACATATTTAATTGTTAGGATTTTTTACGAATGCACTAATTTAACCAATAAATATTTGTTTATTTTTAATTATTTGGACAATGCCATATTAAATGTGTATTTTTTATGAATATATTAATTCTAGTGATGAACATCGCAATTACTATTGACGAACATTTAGCAGTCCCTTTTGATATATCTTATATTAAAAGAAATATGTTTAATTCCTTGGATTTGTTTGATAAATTTATAAATTTTGGCAATGAATATTTTTTATTTTGATGCATTTGGAGATTTTCATATTAAATGTCGAATAATTTAAGTGACTAATATGCAAGTTATTATTGATCAATATTTACTAATTGTTGATGAATTTATATAGGAAACTAAACAACAAAAAATCAATGCCAATTCTTGGGGAAAATATGATGATTATGCAGAAAAGATGATGGACATTTCAAAAAACCAGATGAAGATTGACAAGCGAAGACTTATTTTTGGAAACTCATCACTATTATTGTAAAATTCATCAGTTTATTACCAAATTCATCTATAAAATATTTCATGTGCCTGATTCTTCTATCTATGTACTCTTTACATCAAACACGTAAATAATTACATTCATCAGTGTATTTTGAAGAAAAATTAAACAAAATTTTGTTTGAGTTAACATATTCATTTTGCTTATATTAATTAATTGTGCTATCAAAAAGCACTTATAAGACACAAAAAATCATCAAGTGTCCTACAAAATTCATAAGTATGCATTGACAATTATGAGCAAAGAGCAAGTGAAATGGTGTAATTAAGCAATTAAGCTTTAATCAGTCGCATTGTTATCAAAAAAGTAGACATAAGCACAAAAAATGACCAATATTTTTATAAAATTCATCAAGACAAATAAATTCATCAAGTGTCATCCAATATTCATCAATTTGAGAAATTCACTAATATGTTGCAAAAATTTATCAGTAGATTAATCATGCGTCTAATGCATGCATATGAGCACGCTACTGGAGTACCTACTGCAGAGACTACCATATAACAAGTCATTTTTAGATAGGCTCAATCTTTAATAAATTAGGGAAATATTAAAATAATTGTTGTACAAAATTACATTGCTTGTCTTATAAGTCTTGGTAATTGAGCATGTTGATGATTATCAATGATTAACCATTAAAGGGGTTGTCTATAAGAGTTAGCCATTATAGATATGGGTTTACATTTCATAAGAGATATGAGATCATTTTTCTTCCTGTGTTTTCCCTTCCCTCTCCTATGTCGTCTCTAACTTTTGGTATCTTCAGAAGATACCCTATGTGTACTTGCTTTTCAATCTCAAAAAACTGTTGTTATTGATTAGTTCGATGATTGAGTGTATCCATCTTATCGCATGCATTTTATGTAATGATTTTTTTCTTTTTCTTTTTTGGTCTTTGAACCTCCAAAATGAGATGCTATTGACCCATCAAGATCAACCTTTCCTATGTATGGAATGTTTTCGATATATTAGTGGCACTTGATATGCATTATTACATGGGCATCAACAACTATAGGCTTAACATATAACAACTCATATGAATACTAATCATCATGACAGAGAACGTGGATGCTTAGTAAGACTTTTAAGCACAATGTAAAAATATTATGAGATAAATTTGAAAACTTTGATTATAAATAGGTATGCAATCTAAAGTTGTAAAATTTTAACAATGCAGTGACTAGAAAAGGTGAACATACAAAAAACAGTAGATAATGCACCTCACTAGAGTGTCAATGAAGTCAACGCTTGCTTTGCAAATAACCAAAGGAATAGCTTAACTTGCCAAAATGCTATGTCCTATGCTATGGTCAGAAGCAGAATGTCTTCTAGTCGAAAACTATAGGAATGAGCTTGGCCCAGTGAATGCATAAATTTATACTATTGTTGGCTGCATAGAAGAGGCTATTGACAGGTAAACTTTTGAAGGCTAGAAATTTGCCAAGTGATGATTCCTACTTATTGGATTCTTCTAGCAGGGATTGTTGCATACACTTTTTCTTATCAATGTCCTTATGCTTATGATGTGTTGAAAGCTCTATTGATGACTAGGCATGCTTGACTTTCACTTGAAGTTGATCGGTAGTAGTATACCATTCCTTTCTTTGCTCAAACACTTTTAGGTGTTTATGCTCTCCCTATTTCTCTCTGTCTCTTCACCAAAAATTTTGAAATAATTGGTTGACGCATTAGGTTTTGACATATTGATGGTTTGAGATTGATTTAAGCTTTTTTTTTCCAAAATGGGCACTTCTTCTTGTAGGCTTGTTTTAATGGTTTATAAGTGTTTGGTTGATTACATCTCTTCAAAATTAGATAGTTAGTTGTTAGTGTTGACATGTTATGTTTGAACTTTTTACTAGCCTAGTAGTTAATTATGTGACACTGATACATAATATTTTTTATATTTTTGCCTATATCACTTAACGGTTCTGCATTCATTAAATTATTTTTTTAGTGAAGGTAAGATGATGGATCATAGCTGGATTAGCCTACTTAGAAGTTCTCTTGAGTATAAGATAGCACTCAGTGCATTTTTTGATGATTATAAGATTGCTATTGAAAATCAAATTTTTTGTCCCTGTAAAAAGTATCAAAGGCGTTTTTGCTATGGTCGATATGTTGTACATGATCATTTGTTGTTAAGTGGTTTAAAGAGTGGGTTTGCCAAAGAGAGCAATCATTATCGTCAGGATATGTTGCAAATACAAGTTATATACGGGAGGATGGGGTGATATGCTAAACACTTCTGACAACATTGATGGACTGTTGCATGATACATCTGAAATGTAGCAAAAGGGTTTGATGGTACCAAGGGGCTAGAGGTGGGTTGAATGAAGAGCTTAAAAAAAAATTCAAGTTAATGGAGGACAGTAAACAAGAACTATATCCAAGTTGTAAAAGCTTTTCAAAACTTTCATTCTTAATTCGATGTTATCTATTTAAGTGTCTTAATAGACTAAGCAATGCTGCATTCAATGATCTTCTGGAGCTATTAGAAGAAGATTTTCTTGATGTCAAGCTTCCCAGAAATTTTAATAAAGTGAAGAACATAGTAACAGGTTTGGAACTTGATTATAAGAAGATAGATGCATATCCTAATGATTGTATGTTGTATTGGAAAGAACATGAAGGAGCATATTTCTATTATAAATGCAAAGCTTCAAGGTGGAAATCTAAAAAATCCTAGCAAAGGTGTTGGGATACTTTCCTTTGAAACCTAGGCTCCAAAGGTTGCTCATGTGTGCACAAACAATTGAATCAATGATTTGGCATGATAAAGAACGACCTAAACATGGAAGACCTCTTATTGACTATAAATGGCCAGAAAAAAAGCTTAACTTCTAAAGATTCTAGAAGACCTCTTACTGATTATGAGAAAGAGAGGCACATGATGATAGAGAAAAATGCAATGATGTTGGAAATAGTAGGGCTGCCCAAATTAATGAATCAAATGAGAGAAATCAAAAAAGCTCATGCAAAGAAAGGAAGCCAAAATCCCAAGGAAATTGATAAGGACAAAGAGTACATGCCAAGCGATGAAAAATTAGAGGGTGAAGAGGAATGCAAGAATGACAATATTGATGATGTTATAGCTTCTAAGGGTGTTGCAATGGTAATACTTTCCCCCTATTCTATTTATATAGTTTTAGTTGTAGCTTTTTAAAGATAATTATAGCTAAGCAGCAAATATTTAGTTATTATATCTTCCCCTGTCTTCTCTTAGTTTTTGCTACATATAGCCAATAGCATATATAACTTAGTATACCAAAGTGCATTTTTCAAATTCTTAGTGGATAAAGAGTTATCTTATTAGTATTCTTCATAGGCTAACAAAGTCCAGAATAGGAAGAATTAGAGTCAAAGAGCCAGTGGTGTCAATGAGTGATTTATTAAAATGAAAACAAGAATAATAGCACCATGCAGCAATGCAGTGACCACATGAAACTTCTTTAAATGTTTAATAGAATACTAAACATGCATCAATTTTAGGGACTGCCTCAACAATGGCGCAGAAGAAACAATAACATTTAAAGTGTCCAACAATTCCGATGACGTGATTTCTAAAACAGTGGCAAGAACAACAGCACCACTCAGTAATTTATCCATATGAAACTTCTAAAAATGGTGTTGAACCTGGGTTACTGTCGATGGTTCCCCCTTTGATGAAAATACATTCCCTAAATATGATTAAACATGGTTAAATATTGTTAACAATTGTAATCTTTTTATAATAATTATTTTTCATTTAAATTTTGATTACATATATTGCAACATCAAGGAGATGTATACGAACCAGAAAAGGGATGCCTGTACAAATATAGCAAAGAAGAAAGTTGAAACGTATAGCCCAAGATGCTACAAGGAGGCCATTCAATGACTAAACAATAATTGCATCTTCAATTGTGTTAGCTGCCGAACACTTGAATGATCCAGAAATTGAGGGTTTGACCTACATCTTATACCTTCCCCTATCCTCTTCTCCTTTGAGTTTTCCTTGATTTTTTTTCTTATGACTTCATGTTTAGGAATATGTTTAATGGGGTTGGTTAAAACCAAAGTAAAGAAGGTGAACCCAACATTATTAGTAAAAACATTGCTCATAACTAGGGTCATTATGTCAACTATGATCATCATCCAAAGGGGAGGGTCTAGACTATATGAAAGCATTCCACATACCAACTGTAGATTATGTCAGCTCATGAGCAGGTTGTCTGGTGCTTAGCTACCAAGATAGATACTATAATTCAATTTTACATTTCATTTGTCTCCAGGCTGAATGAGCTGGACCGCGAAAAAAGTTTATGGGATAACATGACTAGGTTTGCCACAAAGGTTGATAAGGCTTGGATTGATCTCGATTTGAATGATGCTCTATCTTATAAGTATAGGATTGGAGGAAACATAATTTCAATCCAAGAAATTCTGGATTTTAAAGCATGTCTTGAACCAGTTGAGATGAAGTATACATGTTGTTATTACACTTGGTAGAACAGACAAGATCCAAGGGATAGAGTCTTCTAAAACATGGATAGAACATTCATGAACCATGAGGCCTAGCAGATTTAGGAAGATACTCAAATAGAATTTTTCAACTAAGGGCATATGTGATCATTCCCTAGCATTGTTTTCTTTTCATGAAAATTAGTTGTTAAAACACAATTTATGTTTTGTGATATGTGGATGCATGATATGGAGTTTAAGGAAATCCTTATGCAAGCCTGGACTCTATCGCATGCATGGAATTAGATGCAATAGTTGATATAAAAACTAAGATTTCTAAAGGGCAGGCTCCAAAGATTGAATAGAACTAAATTTAGAAATGTCCATAGGAAATTGGACACTCTTTGAGGTGAACTATAAACAGCCTAACATAGCCTTCATGTTGACCCCTCTTAAATACAGAATTATAAAGGAAGAAGGATAAGGCTAAAGGGGAATTTGCTGCTATGCTCGAGGCATTTATGAAATTCTTGAGATAACAAAGTAAGATAGAATGGATAGAGTTGGTGGGTCAATGTTATCAGCTGTTCTTTGCTTCTTTAAAGAAAAGAAAAGCTCATAACACCTTCTATGCATTGAGGGATGGGAATAACCATAGAATTAAAGGAAAAGTTAAAGTAGCTAAACACATGGTGCAACAGTATCAACAAATGCTAGGAAGGAGGCCCACACATAGAGAACATATGTCAGATATGGTGCTAGCTAATGGCTCTATCTTAAATATTGAATAGTAATTTGTTATTTCATGAGATATTACTACAGGGGAAATAAAGAATGCCTTGTTTAGCATTGCAAGCCACAAGTCCCAAATGGCATTGTAAGTGGTTTCTTTAACAGAAGCCCTAAGTGGTTTTTTTAACAGAAACTAGGGTTGTGTTGGGAGTTAGTGACCAAGGTTGTGCAGGAGTTCATTGGTACAACAGAATGACTACTCAAGTGAATTCAAGAAACCTTGTCCTAGTACCAAAACTCAACTAACTTGAAAATGTTGGTGAGTTTTAACCTATCTTATGTTGTAACACAGTATATAAGTGCATATGTAGAGTCTTATGTGATAGATTGAAGGGTGTTCTGCCTAATCTTATAAGCTTAAGCCAATTTGCCTTCTTCAAAGGAAGAGAACTAGTGCATAATGTCAAGATTTGTCAAGAAATTATTCGAGGGTATAAAAGAAAGTCAATTAGCCCTAGATGCTTCATGAAGATAGATCTTAAAAAGGCTTATGACTTTGTTTGATGGGAGTATATTAATGATGTTTGAGAGGCCTCCATTTCCTTGATAGATTTAGAAGATAGGTGATGACATGCCTCAGCTCCAACTCCTTCTCTATCTTGTTTAATAGAGGGAGTCAAATGTAATTCAAGGGGGACAAAGGGCTAAGACAATGGGACCTAATGCCCCCTTTGCTATTTGTGCTAGCTATAGAGGTTCTGTCAAGACCTTTAAAGAAGGATACTAGGGAGAAGACATCTAACATTCATCCAGGGTGTAAATGAGTTTTATTCATGAAAAATATGTTTCTCTATTTCTCTGAAGTTTTAGGTTTGAGCATCAATGATAATAAATTCGAAATTATCCTTGCGAGTGTACATAGGGAAAAAAAGAGAACAAATGATAGCCCTATCAGGCTTTGAAGAGGCTTTTCTGTGATTTATGTATTTAGGGGTGCCCATATCTGCTTCAAGGCTTACTAAAATGCACTTCCAAACCATAGTTGACAAGATCACAACTAGGATAAGAATATAGAGTAGTACATTTATCATATGCTGCTAGAATCACATTAGTCAACTCATAACTACTCATGGGGGCCCCAAGATTCTGGGCGCGGGTTTTTGTAATTGCAAAAGTTGTTATGAAGAAGGTGGCAGCTATCTATAAGAGCTACACCTAGAATTCTGAAATTGGTGACAAGAGCTCTATTGGCTTAGGAATCAGTGTGCATAGAGGCAAAGCTTGAGGGACTTGGTATTAAGAGTCTCTCTCAATGGAATAAGGCCTTGATCACTAAGTACATTTGAGCAACTACAAAAGAAAAGAACAATGTATGGGTTATTTCAACACACAGCCACTACTTGAAGCAGAGACAGCGGTAGGACTATGAGGTAACGTATGATACTTCCTCGTACTTTAAAATATTTGTCGGATTAAATAAAAGATGAAGGGCCATCTAATGAGCCTTACAAAGGAATATAAGGTCAGTATGTGATATAAGTTCCTATCTCAGGAAGCACGAGAGTCCCTTAGGAAAAGATGGCACAAGAAAGAATTATTATCTCTCAGCTCAAAGTGCTATTGTAGCTTTGATATTGGGATAAACCTCCCCTCATAACTCACATGTCCAAGTCCAAACGAATTCTATAGAGTGTGTCTTGTGTCGGTTGGGTTTGAAAATAAGGGAGCACGTTATATATATATATATATATATATATA
>JACYFF010031957.1:42236309-42295575 GCA_017589665.1 Selenicereus undatus
AAGCCAAAAATAGCTCTTTTGGACTTTATCCATTAGCAAAAATCTATCCAAAAAGTTTAGAGATGTTGGCCCAAAAATCATAGAAAAAATCGTGTAAAATCATTTTTTCGCAGTTTAATCTGGAAACACCCTAGCCGCCCTATTTCCAGGACTGTTTCTGAAAGTTGGTCCAAAAAGATTTTCAAAAGAGCAAACCGTTTCAAGTAAGTGATAAGTCAAGACTTTCTAATTGGCATATTAACAAGAATCTAATAAAATAAAATCATAGCAAACCTAAGACTGTTGTTGAATCAACCAGCCTTCTTAGCTTGTTACTCCAAACACTTCGCAGAGCTGTTCTTAAGGTTGTTCTGAAGTTATGGAAAGTTTTGCCAGCCAACTTATCTTCAGTACCTGTTCTTAAGACTTGTTCTTGAACATTGTTAACCAAGCAATTGAGAACAGTAGAGTGAACCTGTTTGGGACAACGACAACACTTGGATTTGTTATCATCAAAACCATAAACATCATAACAGTGACTGATTCTGAAAAGAGAATAAAAGTTAGGCTAATCTAACAAAGCCAATAAGTGAGATTGAAATCAAGTTTTAAGAACCATGGATTGGGATTAAATCATTATAATCTCATTTTATTGAGCTATAACTGCTATCCTTCCTAGCTAACACATGAATGACGGGTGATCAATTGCACCATTAACGCTCACCAGAGCCCTCCCTCAAAGTTCAAGAGCTAGTCTAGTTGGTCAATAGACCTATTTTCATGGGGGTGAAAAATTTGACAATCAATGGAGCTAGCCAATATGTAGACTATTTTCGTGTCTTAATATCAACCATTCTCTATTGTCCACATTCACAAATAGTCTACCTTTCAACATAATCTTTTACGTAAGAGTCAAGATGAAAGTGCTACTTTAAGCATTTTATCAAACATTTGTGGGCATTGATGGATGCCATGCATCAACTAAGTTAAATAAATGCCAATGCAAACTTAATAATGCATAATGAGAGCTAGCCTCAACTAAAGTCCTGTTTCAAACCACCAATCATCATGGATTCAAATAAACAATCACATCCAAGCATAAACATGATTCCAAGTAAATAAACTAAAGAGAGATAAGGGGGGTGAGAAAAATCTTATGCTTAATTGGTGGAAAGGATGAACAATTTTCAAATCCACAGTTTTATGTTGAAGTACGCTAGGGGAAAAAGGATGTCGTCCACTAGAATGGAGGTAGTTTGCACTAATTGTTAAGAAAGTTTGCAATTAATGCTATTAATCTAACCCATCTACGAAGGGAAGAACTCAACTAACCCCTAATAGTCTACTCAAGAAACACAAATTAGTACAAATAAAACTACAACTACCTTCTATTGGGCTATTCCACACTTAAGCAGGATAATTAAGCTGCTACGACATAAAATTGACCACATCAAAGCATAAACAAAAACACAAGGTGATCAATAGGCACGACATCGCTTCAACAACCAAAATTTCTTCCTCAAAATGTGATTACCACTGCAGAAGAACAACCTAGATATCCACTACTAACTATCCAAAACCAAAGCAACGAAAAAGGGCATGAAAAAATGATACCGATGAAAAGTATGATCATCAACTGCTAGATTTTTGCTTGATATTGCTTCTCTACTCTTCTAAGTAGTCCCAATTGCAAAACCAACTTCTAACAACTTTTTAGTGTGGATTTTTGAGCTAAAAGATGTAGAAACTAAAAGAAGGGGAAGCAGAAAAGAGATATTGAAATAAGGAAGACAAAAGGGTGATTGAGATTGTGAAAGAAAGATTAAAAACTTTAACCTCCTATAGGTAAGTTTTTAATCTCCCCATACCCTCTTTCTTACCAAAAGCCATGATTTTAGGGGTGCTTTTCATGATTAAAAATAGAGTATTATTGGTGATCTTAGATAAAGAAAGTTGAGAGAAGTAATAACTAAGTTAAAGGCATTCAAAGAAATCAAAAGCTAATTCAAAGACTTAATTTTTCATTACTTGAATACGCGAGGCTACAAGAGAGTTAGAGACAGAAAAACACGTGAGTTTTAGATCCAACTCATTGTAAGCAAAATAAATCCCTAGATGTTTTTAATTGGCATATTTCTCTCTTTATGATCAACTATTTACGTAGCTTAGTTTACCACTCTTCAAACATCAATTTGGCTTAGCATTTTAATAAGATAAAACTTGATGGATTGCATGATCATTGTGGGAATGAAACTTGAGTTTACTACAACACCCTGTGCACTTGCTATAGTGAGCAAGTTTTTGGTGCAATTACAGAGGAATCAAGTTGTCAAACATTGACAAATCCTTATAAGATTCACTAAGACTTTTTCCTTTTCCATTTTGATCATTTGCGTAGTGTTTCTACTTGTGCTTGTGCTTACAGGATCTTTGTCATTTTATGTGAAGCCTCATCCCATTCAAACCCAATTTGAAATAAACAGGACTTTCTACTTATAGAGGAAGAGGTCAGAAATAGAGAAGCAAAAGCATAATGCCAGTGAGACCACACCAAAGATGGCCAGTGGAGGAAAAGAACGAAGAAAGACTATTCAGGATTGCATCACCCTAGGGGTCCAAAGTATCAATTCAAGCATCATCCATCTTGATATCGAGACCCACAATTTTGATTTCAAACTACCCCTTATCATAATGATGCAATAATCCCAATTCTATAGAACCCCTAAGTTATTTAGGAATAACTTTAAAGCCCCTCATGTTTTAAAAATTGCTACATAGTAGCTTAATTTATACAAAAATTTATAGTATAGCCCTTTTCTGGTGAATGAACTTGCCTAAAATATGAAGTTATGAACGTACCCTTGTTGAAGTCGCGAAACTCTAAGCAAAAAGAATGAAAGTAATTTTATTTTTTCAAAACAAATTCTAAAATACAAAAATTAAAGAGTTCTAAAACCAAACAAAAAGTAAAATCCCTTTTGCATTCAATCACAACTCATCCCCTCCCCCGTGTTCTGCTCTCTCTCTCTTTCTCTCTCTCTCTCTCTCTCTCTCTCCAAATCATTTTAGGCCCAATAATCGCCATTGTTACTAACGAAGGAGCTTCAAGAACTTGATGCTATAGTGAATTACAGCAACGATTTTAAAAACAGTAAGCATCTCCACACTCTGTAGCTCACCATTGTCTTCTCTTCGTTGCATCTTCGAATCATGGTTCTGGGGTGGGCAATTTGTTTAAATTTTTGACCCCAAATATGTGTTATGTGCTATCTGGGGATGATTTGGTGGTAAATGTATGATTTTTTTACCATGTGTTCAAGTAGAACTCACATTTGGACAATTTCTAGGGCTTTATATTTTCAGGCCTATGTCTTAGTAAATTTGGGAATGTATGTTTTCAATTTGCTAAGGGGTTGTGCATAGGGACTTTTGAGACTTAAAGTAAATAATTTTGGTTTTAGTCACAAAATTTTAGGGTTTCAGTTCAGAATGTGTCTCTTCGCTTTGTTTTATTGTCATCATACTGCATTTGATATGTGTTGTGATTTTTAGAAGTGTAAGGCTATAATTTAGGCCTTGTAATTGTTCATATGCATGTAGGACGTTGGTGTATGTCACTGCTTTCTGTTTTATTATCATGCAACACTTCGAAAACCCTAAATTTGCTCTCTGTTTTAATTGCATTATGTGCTCTCTAATTTGTGTGCTAAACAGGGTGGGAAATCTATTGTAGTCCATTATAAGGATAGGATGGTACATATTAATGATATTGATTTAGACAAGTATCAAGGTTTTAACTTGCATACTGATGTTAGAAGTTTTGCTAATAAAGCTAGGTTTGTTTTCCTAAAATTTGCTTGGCTTCAATGGGATCCAACAAACAAAGAAAATCAAAGGTGGCCTTTAGATTGTCATGGTGATTGGCTTAGGCTTGCTAGTTACTCGGAGGGGAACAAACGCAAATGCATTCCTATATATTTGATTAACTTAAAAAAGGCTTCAAATATTCATCTCACAGTAGCAAGCATTCATAAGAGAAAGGATAGTGCAGGATTCTCCCAACTTGAAACTGAGTTAATCCTAAGTCAAGCTACAAATTAGGCAGACACTTTAATAGTCAACCTAACTTCTCACCCTATGACCAAACTCTCCCAAGCCTCAGACAACATCCTCTAAAGCATCACCCACCACTTCCCAACCTACACCTAATTCTCTCATATCTTCTAGGCCTAGGACAAGGTCATAGATCTCAAAACCAAACAGTGCATCCCCAAAAGATGGAGCTAATTGCTTACAAGCAATGCTAACCTTCTCTTGTAGTCCTAGACAAGATAATGGACATCATCTTCCAAGGGTACCTACCATGTGTTATCTACTCAAGCCCCTACTCCACCAAGAACCCCTAGGAGGAGGTCAACACAAACTGGGAATTCATCCCAACCCCCTGTCTCCCCAGTGTCAATAATATGCTTGAACCTATCAGCCCTTAACCTCTGAACTTATTGATTTTGATGTGAAGACACAAGCAATAGAGCCTAAGCCCTGTGTTGATGAGTTAGCTAACTATGTTGGGAAAATGCAAGATAAGGGAGGAAATAATGAGAGAGATGAAATGAGTGATGATGATAATGAGGATGTTGATTTTAATGAGGCTGAGCAGATGTATGTTAAGGAATCTTATGACACATCACTTGATGAGAAGAACTTCAGCTCTGAAGAAGGACTTGATGACAAGGAGTTGGATTTTTATACTCAGTCTAGATGGGTTTGGGAGAGAGATCATTCATGGTGAGGGTGACAGGAATCTACTTATCAATAAAATGAGCAGGGTGTTCAACAAGGATGTTATGTGGAGTATGAATAAAGATGGAAGTGTAAGTTTAGAACCTCGGCACATATTTGCAAGAAAGTAAGATATGTTGTAAGTGATTAAGGACCTTTGTATTCAAGATGTTTTCACTTACAAAAAATAAAAAATGAGAAGACAAAGTACACACAAAGATGTGCATATCCTAGGTGTAATAGGAGGATCCATTGTAGTGTTCCTGTTGATAGAATTACATGGATGGTTAAGGCAATCACAGGAAAACATTCTTATCCTAGGCTAAAACTAAATAGGATGGCAACCTCAAAATAGGTAGTGAACTATTTGCTGCCAATGTTCAAAGCTAGTCCAAAGATGAAAGTACTAGGGATGTAGGAGTACATTATGAAGAGGTTGATGAATATCATATTTGCATAGATTTTATGAGTGTTTGGGAGTCATTTGAAGGCATTAGTTTGCTTACTTTTACAATTTATACCTTTATTTCTACTATTATGCTTGGTTTTGCTTATTTTGAGAGATTTTGCATATTTTAACTTTGTGAACCAAGTTATGTGAGTAGAATGAAGATTTCTGAGGCATTGTGGATCAAAGAAGGTAGCAAAAGATCCCTAAAGACACCCAACGCGGATAAACCATGACTAGTACCACGGTCTAGGAGGTTCCAAGAAGAAGCAATAGAAGAAGCAAGTGAGAACAACCGAGATAGTGGCCACCACGGTCTGCCCGTGGTGGTGCCCACTATCTATTGTGGCCCTTTTCCCTAAGGCTGCTTGTTTTCTTTGCGGCTATTTGACTTCGAGGCAGTTTTTACGCTTTAGCTGTAGAATATTCGTGATAAAAGGCCGATTTTCAGCCTCATATCCCCATCATTCCATTCCATTCTATCTAGATTAAGATTTCGAATTTAGATTAAAGAGAGTTGAGAGCAAGTTGAAAATGAAGATCTGCAAGTATTCTAGGTCGGCTTTGCATCTACCAATCAAGAGGACATTTTGAGGGTCGTAATGGGGTTAAAGGTAAAAAGTAAGAGATGGACAAATGATTTTGGAAATGAAGAGCTAAAAGCCAAAGCTAATGAGCAACCAACATTTACACGAATGATACCACATACTCTCCTAAAACCAAAATAAGAACACACCCTAATTAAATTGACCATTGAAAATGAGTATACATAATGATATATCTATGCCAAACACTCTTATTCACAACTCTTTTTGAAAAAAAAATTCTTTGGAGTTTTTGAGATTTTTTTCAACTCTTTTTCATTTTTTTTTCAATGGAAACTTTTTCATTTTTTTTCATTTTTCTTGTTTCTTTTTTTCCTTTTTTTTCTCTTTTTTTCAATAAGAAAATGAATGAATGGCATGAACAATACAACTCAATGTCCAAATGATCACCATGTTTCATCCCCTCATACATCAAAATCAACCACCAAATTCATAAAATACCCAAAAGATGCCCACCAAATAATGAATTTATTGCCCCACTAGCCTTGTCTTAGAGGTAGGAAATGTGTTTAAGCCATGGCTAAAGTGAATGGTTCACAACAAATGTCAAAGCTCAAAGGGGCCAGCAAAGGGTAAGCATTCAACAAAAGGGCGACAATTTGGCTATGCAGCTCACAAAAACAAATGAATGCCTCTATCATATTATCATAGTGCATATGCTAAATGTGATTTTAAAGAGAATCAAAGTCAGTTCTAGAGATGTAATCATGAAAGAGACGCACATGAAAGAACAATATGAGACTAAAAATGATGAATTAGACTATAATGCTCAAAATCTCACGAGTTCATCTACCAAAGTTAAGCTTCCTTAGAAATAATGCCATGGGTTAGGATCGTATACAAACATCATACTTTAGGACTAAGTTATATCAATGCTCACCGCATCTATATACAACCTAATACTAAGTTACAAGAGAACATAGCCAATCAGAAATAGCATATATATTCCCCAAAAACAAAACAAGAAAAATCTTTCTGGATTTTCAATTTTTTTTTCCTTTTCGAACGTAGTTCCCCCCCCCCTTTTAAATCTCACAATGTCCTCACTAAAAGTGAAAAGAAACATAAATCAGGAAAAAAAACTAAAAAGAAAAAAAAACAAATATACAAAAACAAGACTCAAAAACAAAAAGAACATGACTCAAAAACAATTATACAACATATATACACAAAAGAAAAAGAAAAGCAGCCAACTATACAAAAATAAAAGAAATGAGAAATGAGAAAAGAGAAAAGAAGGAAAGAATTTCTAGCAAACCAACTTAGGTGCTAAGTACACCCGAGCTATCTCAACATCACAATCATCTTCTTTACTTGGCAACTCCAGAAATTGCTTCAATCTTTGGCCACTCACTTTGAATTTAGCTCAACTGTCAGGATCTTGAATTTCAACTACACCATAGGGAAAAACATGTGAAACAATATAGGGACCTATCTATCGACCTCAATTTACCTAGAAATAAATGGAGCTTAGAATCATATAAGAGTATTTTCATTCCTGGGGCAAACCCTTTCCTAAGAATATGTTTATCATGAAACAACTTAACCCTCTCTTTGTAAGATCGAGCACTCTCATAAGCCTCAACTCGTATCTCACTAAGCTCACTCAGTTGCAGTCTGCGCTCTTCACTAGCCTCAGTCAAGTCACAATTGAGCATCTTAATGGCCCACCAAGCTCTATGCTCAATCTCAATAGAGAGATGACAAGGCTTACCATAAACAACCCTATAAGATGACATACCTAATGGAGTTTTGAAAGCCGTCCTATATGCCCAAAGAGCATCTGCAAGCTTGTCGGTTCAGTCTTTCCTGTTCCTGCTCACTGTCTTCTCTAAAATCTGCTTAATCCGCCAATTTGACACTTCCACCTGGCCACTGGTTTGGGGATGATAGGGGGTAACAAGCCTATGGACTATAGAGTACCTCTTAAGCAATGCATCAAATGACCTGTTATTAAAATGGGTACCCTGATCTTTAATAATAGCACGGGGCATGCCAAATCTAGCAAATATGTTCTCCGTAAGGAACTTCACAACCACCTTAGCGTCATTGGTCCTAGAAGGGATGACCTCAACCTACTTAGAAAAGTAGTCCACATTAATAAAATGTACTTATTACCAAAAGAAGATGGAAATGGTCCCATAAAATCAATACCCCACACATCAAAAATCTCCACCATAATGATGGGATTCAGTGGCATCATATTTCTTCTACTTATTCTACCTAACTGTTGGCACATAGGACAACTCTTACAGTACTCAAAAGCATCCCTAAATAAAGTGTGCCAGTAGAAACCACATTGAAGAACTTTGGCTACAGTCTTCCTCCCACTAAAATACGCCCTACATGCCTCCTCGTCACAAAAAGAAAGGACACTCCTCACCTCAATGTCGGGAATACACCTCCTAAAGACTTGGTCAGAGCAGTACTTAAACAAATAAGGGTCATCCCAAACAAAGAACTTCATGAGGTGGAAGAATCTATCTCTATCATTCTTGGTCCAACCCTCAGGGATCCTACCAGCAACTAGGTAGTTCACAACGTCAGCATACCAAGGATCAGCATGGACAACATATAATTGCTCATCGGGAAAGCATTCAAAAATATTTGACTCACTCTCTCCATCATAGAGAATCCTAGACGAATGGTCAGCTACAAGTTTCTAAGCACCTTTCTTATCCCTAATTTCACAATCAAATTCTTGTAAAAGTAAGATTCATCTCACAAGTCTAAGTTTAGCATCCTTCTTAGAAAGAAGGTGCTTAAGAGCAGAGTGATCAGTATAGACAATCACATGAGACCCAATCAGATAAGTTCTAAACTTCTCAAAACCAAATATCACAGCCAAGGATTCTTTCTCAGTAACAGTATAATTTAGTTGGGCATCATTCAGAGTGTGACTAGTATAGTAAATAACATGGGGCTTCTTATCAACATGCAGTCCTAGAACAACCCCGATAGCATAAACAGATGCGTCACACAGCAATCAAATGGTTATCCCCATATGGGAGACATTAAGAATGAGAGTAGTCAAGGCTTCATTAAGCTTAGTAAATGCCATACGAAACTCCTCAAAGAAGTAAAATGACACATCCTTAGCTAGCAGGTTGGCCAAGGGCTTCGCTATCTTACTAAAGTCTTTAATGAAACGATGATAGAACACAACATGTCCAAGGAAAGACCTCACCTCTTTCACACAAGTGGGAGGGGGAAGATTAACAATCAGATCAGTTTTAGCCTTGTCTACTTCAATTCCATCCTTAGAAATACTGTGGCCTAAGACTATCCCTTTTTTAACCATGAATTGACATTTCTTCCAGTTCAAAGTCAAATTTTTCTCTCTACACCTTTCCAAAAATTTTCTCATATTAGACAGAAAGTCATCAAAGGAAGACCCAAACACAGAAAAGTCATCTATAAAAATTTCTATGCACTGCTCAACTAGATCTAAGAAAATGAAAATCATGTATCTCTGAAATGTAGCAGGGGCATTATAATGGCATACTTCGAAATTCATAAGTCCTAAATGAACAGGTGAAAGTAGTCTTCTTCTGATCCTCAGGAGCAATAGAGATCTAAGTATAAATGGAATATCCATCTAAAAGGTAATAGAAGGAATGTCCAACCAACCTCTCTAACAGTTGGTCGAGGAATGGAAGGGAAAAATGGTCGTTCCTAGTGGCAGCATTCAATTTCTTATAATCTATACAAACACACAACCCAGATTGAACTCAAGTAGAGACTAACTCGTTCTTGTCATTCCTAATCACGGTAATGTCGGCCTTCCTAGGAACAACACGAACAGGGCTAACACACTTGTTATCAGAAATAGGATAGATAATCCCATGGTCCAACTATTTCAATACTTCCTTCCTAAGTACTTCCTGCAAAGTTGGTTCAAACACCTTTGGTGGTCTCGGTAGGGCTTAGCATTGTCCTCCAAATGAGTTCTATGTTGCACAATGGAAGGACTAATACCCTTGATATCCCCTAAAATCTAACGTATAGCTTCCTTGTTTTCTCTAAGGAAGGCAATCAGTTCATCCTCTTGGCCCCGGTCCAAGTCAGAAGCAATAATCACAGGTAATAATTCATCGGGTCCTAGGAATGCATACTTAAGAGAATCAGGAAGAGGTTTCAATTTAAAAGCAGGAGGGAGAATAGATTCATAAGCAGATTCAGAAACAATAGTAAGCAGACAGTCAGCAACAGAGCACACGTCATCAAACTCAAACACATCATATTCATCATCCACAAGAAATGAGTCATACTCAGTAGCAAACATATCATCGAAGTCATCATCAACTACAAAATCTTATACCCAATTAAGAGTAGAAAACTCCATATCATCAAAACCAGAAGGATGTTTTCGCAAGTTAAAGATGTTCAATTCTAATGTCATGTTGCCAAAAGACAGTCACATCATACCATTCCTACAATTAATGAGGGCATTGGCAGTGGCTAAGAAATGACACCCTAGAATTACAGAGACTTGACTAGCTAAATTGGACAATTTCTCAGTCTCAATCACTACAAAGTCCACATGGTAAATAAATTCACCCACTGTAATCAACACATCCTCAATTATACCCCTAGGCAATGGTCGATTTATCAGCTAATTGAATGACCATTTTGGTAGGCTTCAGCTCACCTAACCCTAGCCTCTCGTACTCAGTAAAGGGTATCAAGTTAGCACTAGCCCCTAAATCAAGCAAAACGCTATGAATAATTTGGTCCGCTATAACTATAGAAATTATAGGGCACTTGGGGTCCTTATACTTCACTAGATCTTGTGAGAAAGAATAGAACTAGCGCCAGAGGCTAAGAAAGCCTTTTCAGGGGCACTAGTAGCTCTCTAGGTCGTGCACAAATTCTTTAAAAATCTAGCATATGGAGGCATTTGCTGAATAGCATTGAGTAAAGGAATGTTGATTTTGACTTGAAAGAAGGTCTCGCTCATCTTCTCAACATGAGCTTGATCTTTTTTCTTAAGCCTATGGGGAAAAGGTGGTAAAGGCATGTGGACTTTCTCAGCAAAAGAAGGAGAAGAAGAATCCTTACGACATGAAGGGGTAACTGAATCATAGGAACATATCTCCTTAGGCTCCTCTTTCTTAGAAGGTGACTCAGGAGTCGGATGAGTATCAGAATCATTAGGGACACCATCAGTATCATCCCCTAACTTACTGACCAGTTTATGGAGGATACATGTAGGGTTTATTAGGATTTCTCCCTTGGTTATCAATCTCTCGACCTTATCGAAGAGATATAACTGCATTTACTTTCCTCACATGCTCACTAGTGTTAACAGAAGAAGAGGAGGTGTGACCCTTAGGGTTCACCTAAGGTTGACTTGGAAAAGTACCTGGCTCCCTAGAAGATTATGCTAATTAGAAAAATTGTTCAGCCATCATTCTCATCATTTTTTTCATATTAGCATTAATCGTTCTCTCCACATTGCTATTAATTCTCCTCTCAATTTTATCAATGTCAGTATAACCAGGATGAGGTTGAACTTAAGCTACATGAGGTGGAGGTCTAGGTTCATTGGGCACACCTGAAAAATCCGATCTTTGAAAAGAATTAGAGGGATGGGAGATGTGCTGGGAGTTATTTCTAGGAAACACTCTAGGTTGGGAGTTAGGAACCACAGCATTTGGTGAGCAATTGCTAACTGGTTGTCATAAGGGGAAGAGGGGTCGTTCTTGGGTATCTAAAAGGTCATACTCTCTTGCTCCTATCCAATTGCTAACTGATGAGCAAAATAAGGACAAGCACTTAAAGAATGATCTAAGGCCTGACGATGAGAACAGGACACTGTAGAAGTCTAAGATAACTAGGGCATCTGGGGAGGCAACCCCTTCAACATGTTTTTCAAAACAGCAATCTTAGACTCTAAGTGACTTACATAAGAGAGAGAATGCAACCCATCCCTTGCAAACCTAGAACCTAGATTGTCATCGCAAGCTGTTTCCTACTGCATGGTTTTCTCAGCTAAATCCTCTAAAAATTCTCAAGCAGCAGTTACGCTCTTAGAAAGAAAGCCACCTAACACAAGGACTCTACCATAGTTCTAATCAGTTGGTCAAGTCCTTCATATACAACCTACCACAAACGTGCTTGGTCTAGACCATGATGGGGGCATTGGGCTAACAAATTTTTAAACCTATCAAAGTATTTCCAAAATGATTCCCTATCTAATTGCACAAATTGATTGATTTCATTCATTAGCTTAACAGTCTTGGCATTAGGAAAATATTTTCTTAAGAACAATTGTATAAAACCATTCTAAGAAGTAACAAAATTAGCAGACAAGCCATACATCTAACATTTAGCAGAATCTTTCAAAGCAAAAGGAATCAATGTCATTCACACAACATCAATAAGGATATTAGGAAAATTCATCATAGAACACACTTTTCGAATTCCCTCAAAAATAAATAAGCATCCTCTAAACCTTTTTAGGGAGCATTTGAGTATAGTGAGGTCTCAATTCAAAAGTCACATTCGATCCTAGGTCAGGTATAGTAAAGCAATCCTAAGAGCATAGAAAATGTAACTCAAAGATTTTTCTTGTGCCATTTCTTCTAATTCAGGCTTGGGTTCGGCTACGGGTTCTAAGTCAAGGTCGGTTTCACTCCTAACAAGTCTATTATTTTCAGGTTCTCTAACCCAACTAGTCATGTAAATCCCACACCCTCACAAAAAGTTATCTTTTTGGTCTTTTCCTTTTTTTCTAATGTTTTTCGGATTTTTTATTTTTCTATTCTATTCTTTTCCTTTAAAACACAAAACAAAATTAAAAAGTGAATCAAACCTAAAAACAAAATTAAAAAAATAGAAAATGATCAAATCTAAAAACAAATACACAAACACAAATAACCTAGAAGAAAATAAAAAATAAACTAAAACCTAAAAAACCCAATTCTAAAAATAAAATTAAAACAGAAAATAAAACTCCTAAAATCATATTTCTATACACAGTAAATTCAACACAACTACAACGGACATGAATATAATTTTTTTTTATTTTTTTCTATCCCCGAACTGTGCAGAATATTGCAAACAAACTATTAGTTCGAAAATTCACAAAAACTTTCAGACACTCCCAAAAATTCCAGAGAAATTCACATAGACTCTAAATATTATGCTACATCCGTGAACAATATCAGCACAACAAAAATCACACTAAAAATGCTCCAGAAAATTCAAATAGAGTCTAAAATTGAGAAATGTTTTTTTTTATGTTCAATTCTGCCTTTTTCTTTTGCTGCACATAAACCAAATTGGTTAGTACTTTTTTTTCAGCAGTAAATAACCTCTAGAAATCAAAATGGAACTAATCTAAACAAAAATCAAAATACTAACTCAATTCAAAAATCAAAAATAATCTAAACTAAATTACTAAAACTAACTAAAAACTTAATCAAAACCAAAACTCACAATTACAAAACTAAAGCTAAAACTACTCAAATGACTTAAATAACTAAACTATGACTCAATGCAGCTGAATTTCACAAATCCATCCCTGGCAATGTCGCCAAAAACTTCTTGTGGCTCCCGCAAGTGTGCGGCTTATCATTCTAGGAATTATGGATGTCGTCCTCAGGGATTATTTGCAAAATTAGATTACTAATTGTCTATGCTATTACAACAAACTCAAATGAAACCAAAATTAATTATAAACTCATTACAATAATAATAACAACTAAACTCATCTACTATTCCTAAAAATAAAAATTAAGGAAATCAGATAAGGAAACAAGATGAGAGAACGCGATTGAAAAATCAAGCAATCCAGAATCCAGAACATAGGTGCAAGGTTGTGAGTGAACCACGCAGAGCCCAATAATACCAGAACTGGGGAAGAAACAGAGCCAACATTCAACTCAAAAATCTAGTTAACTCATGACAGATTGTGCACTTCAATCCCAAATCGAACTCTATTCCAAGCCAAGTGTCAAATGTTTAACTTGAATTCAATTATTCTCGAATCGATAACATCAACCTCGTGAAATAAGGGAAAGGATCTATAACTAAAAAAACAAAAATAAGAACGAAAACAAAAACGAAAAAAATTGAAACTGAAACTCCTCAATCTGCTCCCTATCTACTTTCCTCGTCCCTGCTCTTCTTCGACCCCCTATTTTAAGCCTCCAAAACCGTTGCCCTTTCCCCCATCTTTACTACTTCATTAATCTCCAATCAAGCTTTCTCCAATTCTTGTAACTGCCACCTTGATGATGGTATTGACGACAGAATAAATGATGTGGAAAGAGAGAGTAATGGATGGGATGAAAAAAAAACATGAGAGGGCTGCCTATTTTTTTTCCTGGGTTCTCTGCATTCATCGTTCTGGGCTAAGAAAAAAATGGGGGAAAGAAGAAGAAGACGAAGGGCTGCAGATCACATGCCAAGCATGTGGTGCTTTTAAGTGAAAGCAGGCCGGAGAAAGGAAAGGAAGGGAAGAGCTTGGCCAGCCCCGAAAGAGAAAGGAAAGGTGGAGAAAGAACAACAACAAAAAAAAGAAAAGGAAACGGGCCACATGTCTGGGCCTCGGTGAGAGAAAGAAGGGTCTAAAAATAAGGGAGAGAGGAAAAGGGGGTAGCCGTCCCGGCTGGGCCTCGGGATTCCTGGAACTGGACAGGCCCATTAGAGAGAAGAGGGATGAGAGGGAAAAGATGAACATCAATCCTGGGCCTCTGGGCTTGCTTCTTTCTTCTCTTCCTTTTTCCTTCTTGACTTGATCCAATCTTTGAGTTAATCGCTTATTTTTTTCCAAATTTTTCAATTCCTACAAAATACATAAAATAATATTAAAATCATAATTTAATAATTTATTTCAAGCAAATAATAGATAATAAACGGGTAAAAAAGATCATAATTTATGGTTGAACATCTACCTATACAAGCAGGCATCAGCTGGGCAATTCTTCTCCCTTTTCTCCTCTTTTCTTTTTAGATTTTTATGCTTTCATATTATCATTGATTTATATGTTAAGCTTTGGATTGTTAATCTTGGAATTGAGTTTAATTCTTGTGAATGAATCAATTCTTGTTTTGATCTAAAAGTGTTGTGGATTTATTGAGTTTATTCTATTGAATATTAGACGTTGATTTGCTAGTAGAAAACTTGATCAATTTCTTGCTTGTTTTAGACATTTGGCGAAGAATTGAAAGGTGAAACTAGATGTTGGAAAAATAAGATTCGGCTTAAGTGTATGGGATCTTGAGAAAAACTCACTGTTTAAGAAACCCCTAAATTTGATAATCGCATTCTTAATGACCTTAGATTAATCAAAAACTCTTGAGAAATGGTAGTTGATTACATTTAAGAATTTCATTCCACCTTGAAAGAGGGGTTGGATAATTCAATTATCGGTTTTGGAATTATCCATCTAAAGAAGAGACACTTGATTAATTCTTGAGTTGGAAAATTACTTGATTTGATTAAATTCTTTGATTATTTATCCATTAGATTAGATAATAGATTAGTTTGGTTTCAAACCTCAAATTTCGATTCACTTAGCCTATCTTAAAGAGATAAAGCCTAGTAGATTAACCTAGTCCTTGAGGGAGATGATCTTGATTTGGTACTACGCCACCATGCGCTTATGGCCCTGTCAAGTTTTCGGTGCCGCTACCGAGGACTAGTGTCGAATATTAGGTTTTTCTCAATAGGTTTGACTAAGCATTTTGTTTTTCTTTGAAAAAAAAACCAAAAACATTTTGAAAATTAAGCAAATAAAAAAAATTTGAAAGAAAAACAACGATTGCAATTTTCAATTTTTACCAAGCCGAGCATGAATTAATTTGGAGGTATTTAAGTATTTGGATGCTTTTCTTGTTCAATGTGGTTATTGTATAGGTAAATGGGAAATTTTAGACATTGATGATGGGGGTGTGAATAGTAAAACCCGAGCTCTTTTAGGATATTGGGATTTTTATGGTAAAAGTGTTGATGAAGGATGGTATTTGCTTGAGTGAATCGCTTGGGATTCATTTGAATTTGAGAAGGCTAATCGTGTTTCTGGATATTCATGCTTTGATCCTTGTGTATTTTATGCTCGATCTTATTATACTCCTTTTTTGTGTTACTTGTGTAATTCTTCTAACCTTGAAACTAATTTGTGTCCTTATTGCGCATGCTATGCTCAACCTGACTTTGCATCACTCAGGGATAATACTGATACTGTCCTGACCTTACCTGATTTATCCGTCCCTTTAGCTCAGTGCACGGGGCTCGAGGCGGGTGAGCCTTTTGGGGTAGTTGATAAGTTTCGTATTGTTGATGCATGTTTCGAGTCGGAAGATACTTTAGATGAGGTGTATGATCTAGATATGACTCCTTTGGAGGGGTCACGTGATGTTTTATGCATGAGTCTCCTAGCCTTGGTTGTGCTAATGTTCTCCCTAATTCCCTTTATCATTCCCATGTTTCACCTATTTGTTCATTACCCTCTTCTTCCCCTGATTATTACATTGATACGTGACTAATAATCCCATGATTTGTAATGCTATTGTTGATTTGGGCTATGAGGATAACATGTTTAGTATGCTTGGTGGGAATGTTAATAATTTTTTGTCCCTATGTTACTTAAGAGGGTATGATCCCTCCATTCACCCTTATTGTCTACGCCTAGAGGACTTGCCTAAGAAAGTCATGTTAAATAAGCTCTTTAATCCTTACTATGATTTTTCTAAGGCCTTTGATAACATTAAGAGGATACTTATTATTTTCGGTGTGATTTTGGCTATTGCCTCTTATCTTGTGTTTTCTGAATTGTGGTCCTAGGGGTTTGGTAATCTCCTGCGTGTTTTGACGGCATCTAATTTGTTGGGTTGTGTCTTGAAGTTATGATGGAGTTGGTTGATGCTCCATTTGCAAGGAGGTCTTAGCTTAGGTATACCTAGCACCTAACCTGGTGAGATCCTTATATTTTGTTTTCCCTTAGCTTAAGTGGCTGATGCTCCAAATGAAGGAATTTGGAGCTCAAAATATATATTTGTGTTTCTTTTAACTTTCTCACTAGATGACCAAGTTTCAATCCAAACCACTGAAATGGTATTGATGGCTAAAATGTCAACTGAATTGTTTTAGTAGCGAAAAATATTAACTGAATTGTCGTACTAGATATAAATGTTAATGAAATGAAAAAACTTCGAAACTCAAAATTTAGATTTGAACTTCTTTTAACATTTCCTATTAGATATTCAAATCTTGATTCAAACCGTTGACATTGAATTTTCCTCCTAACTTTCAACGCACTATATCGTCTATTCCTTACTTGTAGTTATAAATATTGGATTGTAAATATACAAATTCATGGATACCCATGGATAATAACCCATATGGATAGCACCCATGTGGGTATTATCGATATGAGTAGTACCCATATGAATAGCAAAAGTTATAAATTGGGTACAGGTTGTTTAAAAAAAAATTGGGTAAAATATAGATATGGGCATACCCTACCCATACCCTCCCAATGCACATCCCTACATGGAACCACAAATAAATACTACACTTCGACAATTGAAAATAGGAGTAGCACGAATCATATATTGTCTCAAGTAGGAAACCCAGCCTTACTTGTGGTATCTCCAAAGCTCAAATACTTCTTTGCGAATATCCTCTACTTTCTGTTTCTAACGTTACAAAGGGAGTCATCGGTTTTCCTTGGCGTTTCCTAGATTACTTCCAAATTCAACGCATGCCATTCATGGGGGAATGATGCAGTAATTCTAGGAGATCACTCAAGATAGAATGAAAGAGGACCTCGAAAAAAATACTGATGTTGACGATGGGGGTTAATGGAATGAGAGAGAGTGATAGAGATAGAGAGAGAGAGAGAGAGAGAGAGAGAGAGAGAGAGAGAGATAATTTGTGGGATCAAAATCTGAATGCTTCTCTCATCCAATTCAATGCATATAACAGTCACCATTACGTTGCCTTCCCCTAAGATTCTGCTAACTAACTCTATCAGAATGACAGTGGCAGCTCAGCATTCCCAAAGCAGACTAACAAGGAAATAATAAAAGAAATAAAATAGCATAAAAGCTAGAAAATACTGGTTTTAGCTTAACAAAATTTCTACCTGTATCAAAGCTCCTCCCTTTGACAGCCTTGCCCTCAAGGCTGACTGATCAAACAACAAATTCTGGGTACTTCCTTTCAAAATCCTCCGCACACACCCAAGCAGCTTGACTTTCATCCTGATTAACCCAGTGGACTAGGTACTGAACAACAGCTCTGTTTTGCCTTTTGACCATCTTCCTAGCCAGTATCTTATGAGGTTTGAGAACCACATCAACTCGGGTGCCTCTCAACCTCTCAGGAATATGAGGATGCTCAGGTAACTCCCCCACAAAAGACTTAAGCTGAGATACATGTATAACTAGGTGAATTTGCGCCTCCAAAGGTAAATTCAACTTGTACACAACTTGCCCCACCTTGTCAATCACCTGGAAGGGTCCAAAATATTATGGCCCCAACTTGTTGTTTTCCCTGTGATACACTGAAATTTGCCTATAGGGTTGAAGTTTCAGCCATACCCAGTGCCCTAGTTGGAAGACTTTATCAATCCTATGCTGGTCAGCCAACATCTTCATCCTTTGCTGAGCTTTAGTTAGATGCTGTTTCAATGTTCTAATCATTTCCTCTCTTCTGAACATAGTCATGTCAACCTTAGCATTTGCACTCTCTCCAGGTAGGTAAGGTAGGTGCAATGGGGGTGGTTGGTTATATAATACTTCATATGGAGAGATTTGTGTGGCGGAGTGAAAAGTGGTATTGTACCAAAATTTAGCCAATGGAAGCCATTTTGACTAGTCCTTAGGCGATTGCAAGCACATACACCTCAGATATTGTTCTAGACACCTATTTAGGACTTCTGTCTGGCCATCAGTCTGAGGATGGTATGCAGAAGATAATAGCAAATCTGTTCCCAATACTGAGAAAAGAGATTGCCAAAATGAGCTCAGAAAAATGGTATCTTTGTCGCTAACAATGCTTTGAGGCGGGCCATGTAGCTTGTAGATATTATCCAAAAATGATTGTACAACAGTTTCAGCTGTGTAAGGGTGATCAAGGCCAATGAAATAAGCATACTTACTCAACCTATCAACCACCACCCAGATGACCTCTTTCCCATGTGATTTTGGCAATCCCTCTATGAAATCCATTTAGATGTCGACCCAGACTTCAGTAGGTATAGGTAGAGGTTGCAAAAGCCCATAAGGAGAGTGATGGTCATATTTACAAATCTGGCATACTAGGCATTCTCTAATAAATGTTTGTACATCCTTTGTCATGCCCTTCTAAAAGAAGAGTTGTTTAAGCCTCTTTAAAGTGGCATCCCTACCTGAGTGCCCCCCTACAGGAGATGTATGTGTCCACCGTAATAACTTCGCTCTGAGCTCCACATCAGCCCCTATCACGAGCCTTCCTTTCATCCTTAATTGGCCATCTATGAGCTGATACTTGGGGTAACTGGAGGGATCTTGCTGCTTCTTAAGGATGATTTGCTGTAAATTAGGATCCTGTTGCCATGCTTGTTCAATCAAAGTCATAAGATCGGATTGAATGGTTGAAAGAGCCATTACTAGGAAGTCATTACCAGGTACCCTTGACAAGGCATCAGCCACTTTATTCTCTACTCCACTTTTATATCGTATCTCATATTGGAAACCCACCAGTTTTGTCAACCAAAACTATTGGAAGGGAGTAGAAAGCTTCTGTTCCATAACATGCTTCAAACCTTTTTGATCTATCCTGATGATGAATGGCCCTCCCATCAAGTATTGTTGCCACTTTTGAATAGCAAATACAATTGCTAGGAGTTCTTTTTCATAGACAGACAATCTCTGCCACCTTGGACCTAGTTTCTTGCTTATAAAGGCAATGGGATGCTTGTTCTGCTATAGTACAACTCCAATTCCCTCAGCTGAGGCATCAGTCTCAATCTCAAATTGTGCCTCAAAATTAGGTAGGCCCAACACAGGAGCTATTGACATTGCTATCTTCAACGCCTTAGAAGATCTTTCTGCCTCCTCCCCCATTTGAACCCATCCTTTTTCAGTAATTCAGTGAGAGGTCTACTGATATTAGCATACCCTTTCACAAACCTCCTATAATACCCAGTGAGACCAAGGAAACTCCTAACATCCTTTTGACTATGTGGAGTTGGCCACGAAGTGATAGCCTCTACCTTCTTTGGATCAGTCTCCACACCCTTTCCAGAAATATAATGGCCCAGGTATTCAACCTTCTGTATTCCAAATGCACACTTGCTTTTCGTAGCAAATAACACATTTTCCCTCATGATCTGGAAGACTGACTTCACATGCTCTAGGTGTAAGTCCATACTCTTGCTGTAAACCAATATGTCATCAAAAAAAACAAGAACAAACTTCCTTAAAAAATCTTTAAACACAAAGTTCATAAGTGACTGAAATGTGGCTGAAGCATTGGTGAGCCCAAATGGCATCACCAAGAACTCATAATGCCCAGAATGGGTCTCAAACGCTATTTTGGCCACATCTTCACAACTCATTCTTACTTGGTGATACCCAGACCTCAGGTCAATTTTTGTGAATACCATAGCACCAGATAACTCATCTAAAAGTTCCTCAATAACTGGGATAGGAAACTTATCTTTTACTGTTTGCTTATTGAGCTCTCTGTAATCAACACAGAGTCTCCATGTTCCATCTTTCTTGCCAACCAAAACCACTGGTGATGCAAACGGACTTGCACTTAGTTGAATCACACCCTTTTCCTACATTTCAGAAATCAACTTTTCAATTATGTCTTTATGCTTGAGAGGGTATCTGTATGGTCGTATATTGATGGATGATGTTCCTTCTTTCAAACGAATCCTATGGTCGAAGTGCCCTCTATGAGGTGGAAGACCAGAAGGCTCCTTGGAAATATCCTCAAATGAATCTAGGAGGATTTGCATTAGCTGCGGAATATCAGTAGGTGTTGCAGTCAGGGTCAGCAAAGAGAAGGATTCTTCATGTGTGCACTGTAACATGAAAAGTTGAGCTACAGTTTGCAATGCTTTTGGAAGGTTCTCCTGAGACATAAGTTGGGCCACCCCTTTCTTAATGCCCCTTAATACATGCAGTCAATTAGCATAGGTAAACTCTATCCTCATTTGACTAAAATCCCACTTGATTGTACCCAGTGTTGATAGCCATTGGACTCCCAGCACCAGGTCACAGGCCCCTAAAGGCAACAAATAAACCTCATATTGAAATTCAATGCTATGTAGTGTCCACTTAAACTCTTTGCGAGTATAGTGACACTGCATTCTGTTCCCATCCGCTATTGTGACTGATTGAGCTGTCATAGTTTCCAATTTACATCCCAATTTTTTTTGCAAGGTTTTCATCCAGGAAGTTGTGAGTGCTGCCCGAATCTATAAGGATGTGTATCTGTTTCTTTCCCACATGGCCATTGACCCTCATAGCCTGGAAACCCACACTACCACTCATAACGTGTATTGAAATTTGAGGAACAACATTCTCCACCATATTCTCAGCCTCTCCAACGTCTTTATCAGGTTCTTCATTCCCATCGACTTGATCCATAACCTCCACTAAGAACAATTGCTTTTCTTTGTTACTGCATTTGTGACCTCTCCCGAATGGTTGGTCACAAAAGTAGCAAAGACCCTTAGCTATTTTCTCAGCTCTCTCTGCAGCTGGAATAAACCTTGGGGTTTTCTGCCAATAGGGAGTTGGGTTTTTGGCAGTAGACACCGGGTTAGGATATTTGGGAGCTAGAAACAAGGCTTTTTGTGGAGTTTGGGTTAGGGAATTAGGCATAAAAGGTTGGGATTTTTGTGGAGTTTGGACAAAATTTGATAAGCTTTTATAGGGTTTTTCATGTGGTATTTTGAGGGCTAGGATATGTTCTTCATGCAGCCTAGCTTGTTCAATAGCTACATCCAGTGTTGTAGGGTTAGAAGCCATCACTAAGGGTTTCACAGCAGGTTTAAGTCCCCCAATGAAGATTTCTAGGAAGTAGGAGTCAGGCATAGTGGGGTTTCTTATCAACAATAGGGCCTTCAGCTCCTCAAACTTAGCAAGGTATTCATCCAAGGTTCCCACTTGCTGTAAACAATTAAAGTCCTCTACAACCTTACTTCCCAAACTGTCTTTAAATCTAGCACATATATCAACTATAAATTCTTCCCATGTAACCCCCCTTCTACCAATCATATAGCAACTAAACTAGACCTCAACTGCTCCCTTCAAATGAAGAGAAGCCAAATCCACTCTTTGGTCATCAGGAATTCTACACGCGCCAAAGTACCGGGTGCATTTTTTGATCCAACTCTTAGGGTCATGACCCTCAAAACAAGGGAATTCCACTTTGGGATTAAATTGGAAATTACCTCCATTCAATCGCTGTTCCACATTCTTATAAGGTTGAGGATCTATTACCCTGGGTTGTTCCTCCAACCTGCTCAAAATCTGATTGAGCATTCTTTGGTGTTGATCATCAAGGCATTGTTGTTGGTCCCGCATTTGCTTTTGTTGTTGTTCCAACACTTGTTGTTGTTGATCAGCTATCCTCTGATTCTGATCACTAATCTAGGTCTGGAGCCACTGTCTTTATTCTTCTAGGATGGCTCTAGGGGATTCTTCCATTGCAGCAACGTTACGGGCAGGAGTCAACTTCTTTGCCCTGTTTTTTGTCAGGCTATGGTGCCCCAATGATCTGAGCTCTGACACCAATGATGCAATAATTCTAGGAGATCACTCAAGATAGAATGCAAGAGGACCTCGAAAAAAATACTGATCTTGACAATGGGGGTTAATGAAATGAGAGAGAGAGAGAGAGAGATAATTTGTGGGATCAAAATCTGAATGCTTCTCTCATCCAATTCATTGCATATAGCAGTCACCGTTACGTTGCCTTCCCCTAAGATTCTGCTAACTCTGTCAGAATGACAATGCCAGCTCAGCATTCCCAAATCAGACTAACAAGGAAATAATAAAAGAAATAAAATAGTATAAAAGCTAGAAAATACTAGTTTTAGCTTAACAAAATTTCTGCCTGTGTCAGGGAACCCAATAATGTTGTCAAGGGACTACGTAACAGCATTTGGATTACAAAGGGCGAATTAGGAGTAAACGAAATGGTCATCTCAATTTTTGAGATTTCATAGCATCACCCCGGAAAAGATTTTTTGTTTTTTTTTGGGGGGGGGGGATCAAAACACACTCAAAAAGATAAAACCGTGGAAAGACCAGTGCATATTAAATTGGAAGGCAGACATATCATGACGTACAATACATAAGCCTTATATGTCCCTGCTAATAACTGCATCAGATGAAAAACACAAATAAATATTATTTTGATCATTCCAAAGAATTCATCATTGAGAAGATAACAACATTGCTTATTCTTCAAAACCGCATCGATGAACTAATCCAAAAACAGTGCTTTGTTCTAATAATTGTACAGAAACCCTTTGAAGTTTCGCATGACCACATCAGGCTCACGTTCCGAAGATTCTGCATCCTTTGTACGTAAAACATGTAGTGTCTGCAAAAAGAGCCCTGTGAATGGTCGTAATTTCTTTAATAGAAGAAAGTGAAAAATTCAGTAAGAATAAAGCTTAGAATAAAGCTTTGTCGCATATACATTGCGTATATTACCATGATGAAGAAAATTTTTGGAGGACACTCATCAGAAATCAGTATTGCTGAAAATATGGCAATAGCATTTCAAACGCCTCCCCCCCCCCCCCCCCCCCCCCCCGGGGGGCAAAAAATAAAGCGCACACAGAAGTGAGACAGAATGAAAGACCAAAATAAAGAACGGATGGGATGAAGGAGCAGATGGTAACCCTATGCATTCGAGGCCTCCGATTTTTCCAGCTCTGAACTCAAAATATGATGAAGGAGAATGTCTACTCTTTGGCTCCGTGTCTTAGAACTGAAACATACGAGCAGTACTTTGAGCTTCTGATCAGGAGTTTTCTAGTTTCCAGGACAAACTAGTTGTTGAGAGTACTTACCCAATACCTCGACGTCGATCTCTTCTTTCTTCTTCCTGAAGACAGGAAAAAGAATCGTAATTCACTTCAATTAATGGAGCAATGGAATAAGCAGGCAAAGAAACAAAAAATCGGGTTACAATGAATGGTGTATGTACACTATGGTACCATTCATAGTCTAAACAAGATTACAAAGCAGCTTACTTTAAAAAAGCCCGCTTGAGGCACGTCTAGGCGCGCCTCGGCGTGAGGCTACCGGATCAGCGCCTCGAAGGAAATGAGGTGCGCCTCAAAGATGCGAGACTATATCTTCCCCATTTTTCTTCTTTTTCTTAGCCTTGCCTTTACCTTTTTTCTTCTTTTCCTTGTGAGCTAAAAGGTGAGCTAAACTTGTACCATAAATACATGCATTGGGAAACTACGATGATAAGATAACATATCTTAAGGTTATTTGCTATGTTAGTAGTCATATTGATGTCTAATCATATTTTTAATGCATTTATGTAACTTGTTTCTGCAAAATATGCTTTGTGAAATATGAAATACTTTTAAAAACTTTTGCATAGAAGTGCACCTCGCGTCTATAATGTGTGCGCCTTCGCCTCACGCCTTAGGACCCTATGTGCCTCAGTGCACCTCACGCTTTTTAAAACTAAGCAAAGCAAAAGAAATTTATTTTCCTTTTCCTTTCTTACACCGCCAAGAAAAGTAGAGGGACTTGAAGGCAAAAACTACAACAAGGGATCACTTTTAAAATCATGTCGATCGCCCTAAAGGAACGCACCTCTACCATGTCCATATGGACCATACCTCATGTTCAACACTGCAAAATAGTAGATATCCTCCTCAAGGTAACAAAGTTCTTTATGAGAAAAGAAATGATATTTACAGTCAACATAGGAAAGCATCACTTATTGTCCTCCTTTTCTAAGGAACACACACTTACAAACACCCACACTCACGTAGATAAGAGTGGATGCAAAGGCAGCATCATACTAAAGGAATAATATATTCGAACTAGATACTATCCCGGAAAATTAACATCAAAGAATAGTAAAAGTCCTCGTTATCCATAAAAGGTCTTTTTTCAGAAAATCTTTTACACATTGAAGAGCTGTGGAAAAGATTCTTCTGTTGTTCTCTTGCCAAATGCTCTGACATATCACCCATTATCCACAAAAAGGCATCACCAAAACACCTCTCAATATCACGTCAACGAAGTCAAGATGAAATGGACTTCAAGCTGACAACCGATTTTGAAACCTACTTTAACTACTTTGACTTACTAGTTTGGACAGAGACAAGTACATTAACGGCAAGTACACAGAATGGATCTCCTACGGGCCAAGATTGAGGACGTCAAAGGATGCATTGGAATCATACAACTACCCTGCCAATTTCCAGGCACCCGAAAAAACACTTAGATAGTACACTAAGGAAAATGATATTTAAAACATCCTCCACTGCCTGCATTAGGGGTAGCAAGCAAGTGATAGTATAAAATCCAGGGTCCCATGGTACTCAATTTGCTATTCAGGGCTTCAGGCAAAGCTGTATATCATCTAACACGCCCCCATATCTTACTTCCGTAGAAGACTAGAGTATCAATTTGTTTTCCGAATTTCGGATTCTGAATCAACGCAACTCCTCAGTAAAAACAGTATATGTTGGTTCCTCCGGAGCAAAACTACAGAAGCAGATTGGTCAAAGGACACAACTGAAACACTGAAGCATTCATACTCTCAAACCATTTCCAGAACACGTTAGCATCTGCATGTTTCTTGGACAATACAAGAATTCATAGAATTACCTAGATTGTATCACTGAAAAGCGAAAACAGCAATTGTTTTGATTACTAATCTCAAAATGTGTTTCATTGGCCCTGTCCCTCCCCCTTTCTCCATCACTTTCTATGAGGTTGGGGAGTGGCAGCAAAATATGTTGAGTCCACCTTGATGAACCCAATTTTAGTTCAAACCCAAATTGTCCATCAGTACAAATACGTATGTCATCTAGTGGGTATATACTGTGTAAGCACCTGACAAAATACTTCTCCTCCACAACAGAAATCTGCCAACTGGTGGCGTCCAAGCATTTCGTAACGTATTCAACCTCGCACTTAAGTAGTCAACACTAAACAAAAGCTATATCCCAAAAATTCAGAGCAAAAACATTTCCAAAAGTAGAAAGAATTGATCAAGTACTGAAATACTGACAAAAGCAGCTCATGTCTGAGTGATGTAGTTGCCCAGTTATTGTAGGCAAAAATGCATAGGGACGGAAAGCTCGGTATGTGGTTGTCAATGATTTAGCTACTTTGTTTCCTTCTTTCATTTTGATTTTTGAAAACATGTAGAACAATGTAAGTAAGCTAAAACTTTGGGGAGGGGCAACAATAGCTCTCTATGAATCAGTTATTCAGCTGTCTTCGCTTAAAATTTGTGAGTGCAAATCCCACTACGGGGCATTTTTAAGGCGGCCTCCCTTTTATTCCCCTCTCCTCTCTCCCTCCAAAGCACTTCCCGACTAACATGTCCCCAAGTGTGCTAGGGCCCCTTAAGATGGCTTATCATACTTACCACCCAAAAAAAAAAAAAAAAAGAAAAGAGGACAAGAATAAGGGAGGGGGGGAATCTGACATCTAGTCCACTAAAAAGGATCATAGGCCTTGGAATATTGATTCCCCACATCAACATCCCCATCAGCAAACCAAAGATAATTATAAAGTGTGATCACCATCAGCCTGATAATCTCCACCAACAACAGCCCCCTGCCCCCCACTCCAAGTGAAAAGGGGAGCATATATCACATCAATCAACCTGATCAGTTAAATCTAATAAGATAATTCGCATGGTTGTGTATATAATCCTTATAATCCCTGCCAGTTTAAAACAAATACTTCTATTTGAACTTCAATTCCACAGCACAGCTCTTGCTTCCCTCAGAAAAACTAGTGTCACAAAAGCTTAATTACAAAATCTATTGAGTCTAACTTTGAGTTAGGCTCTTCAACTCAAAAACTATATACTCTCAGCTGAATGCAGGGCTACTATACTTTTTCGCAATATAACTCTTCACTACAGAATTTGTGCCAATAGTTTGCTCACATACGGACTGTAACTAATCAAATAGCTAACTACCAAGGAACAGAATAGGCAGCTTAAAGCTTAAATAGGCAATGAGTATGCAGGCCAAGTTATCAGTATCTTTACACTCATACAAATGGCACTGCATGTATAGCAGTACCCCCCCCCCCCCCCAAAAAAAAAAGAAAAAAAAAAAAAAAATCCAACCCCTATCCCGGGGGGGGGGGGGGGAACCTCCCTTTTACAAGAACTTTCTCTATGCTCTGCACAGTATCTGCCTCTCATCTTATGTGCTTCTGTTAGCACAATATTTTTCCCAAATATCAGCCTCCGTCAATTACACATCTTCCACATCAAATCTGCAACTTGGTTGGTTACCATTGTACTCAGGCAGCTATGCCTGCTTTATATCCATCTGGATGTTCTTGCTTGTCATTTAGCATCAATAGACAGAGTTGTGGTCATCATAAATTTTCATGACAGTGCTCAATAGCCGGTCATTTATTAAACATTTCTTGTCAATGTTACCTACTATGAGTGTCTACATAGTAAACACAAGACACTTCGCCCACAAAGTTTCTTAAAAAGAGCCTACACACGAGTACATAAATTTGTTGTGCCGAAGCCCAGGCAACACAAATTCTCATGTTGCTCCTGAAAAAAAGGAAAAAGAAAAGAAAAAGAAAAATTCCCATATAAATCAAGTTGTGCACAAATGTACTAACCTTGCCTGCTTCAGATTCCTCTAATTCCTCAATCTCCAATTCTGAGAAGAACGCTTCTAACACAAATGCAATAATCTGAAAGAATCATTAGAAAATAATTTAGTGCATAACCATAGAAGCAACCACGACATCATAGACAGTGTCGATAGTCAGTTACTGGTTAAAGAAATGCAATTATCTGAAGAACTCTTAATGACAGGTTCAGGGTTATCGATTTTGGGGGAAAGTTTCATCTAAAATGTAGCTGAACCACTATGCCAAAAATAGCAGCCTAGACTCCTACACTACAGGAGATGAAAAGGACCTAACAGGTGTTGTATTTATGATGCTACATAAATGAGGCAATTACTCTGCATGAGGTTCAATAAAAGAAAAGAAGAATGTTGATATCCTGAGAGGGCATGGTTAACATTTAGCTTTCTCAGTCAACTACCCCCTCCCCCCCAAACAAAACGCCAAAAAAAAAAAGGAGCAGAACAAATCAAGAGAGCTGAAAAACCTTTAAGGAAGACATCTAGCAGAATTTTCAGATGTGAAAATTCCTCTAGATGTAGAGGAGGTCCCAAAATAGACGTTTGGAGAAGAAAACCACAGGGAAGCATAGTTTGGAAACCCCACCCCCCCAGGGGGCCAAGGGCAAAAAGGGTTCCTTAGCATGTGATTGTACATTTGTACCATCACAAAAATCCAGCACTTTCTGATAGATTGTTAGGACCTATGAGCTCTGCTAGGTGTCTGTGTCATCCAACACTTTTGCATACAAAGTGTGTGTAGGAACAAAATCAAAAGGAATTGCTTTTCAATTTTGTACCTGGTTCTCTTTCTTCTTCTTCTTTTTGGCGAGCAGGGTCCTTGGTCTTTGCACATTTTTTCTTCAAGCAATAAGTTGTTCTTTCCTCTTAGTTTTTTTAAAGTTGCCTAAAATCTAGGGTTGGTGCCAAAAACTACCTACCATATTACTTCTTTCAAAGTCACATAAAAAACTCCCTTTCTTTGAAGAACACGGATTAGTTTTTAGGCTAGGCATACCCATGATGTTGAACCCCAACACCCCCCCCCACCAAAAAAAAGGACAGGTGCTTTTGATACCAAGGTGGATTCTAGGCCAAGCTACCAATGTGAGTTACTATTGCCAAATAAATACTGTCACATCCCATAGTTTTGGGTTAGAAAGAAGCTGAAACTGCATTTTGAGTTCTATGGAATATGTGTTTGATGTTTTTCTTATTTTTCTTTAGTGGTTGCCTGATGAGTAAAAGTCATAAAATAATACAAATTCACGGATTTCCATGGAAAGCTTCAACCGTGCTCCATTGGTAAAATGAGGAAGGGAGGTTACGCATTATGCATGTAAATAGACATTAAGCTATTCCAGAAAAGCATCAAACCTTACCAAATTCAAGATTAGCATCACCGTTATGAGGTAGAAGCTAATAAAGTACACCAGAGCCCAGGAGGTTCTTGTCAAATCCCTGTAGGCCTGAAAGAAGCATCAATTACAGATCTCTGAATCAGTGAATATATGACTACACAAATAGTATGAGTGCTATCATTCATCAAATAGGTAACAAAGTAACAAGAATAGCATCCGCATTACATTCCTTCATACAATAGAGTTAGGAAGACATAAGATGGATCAGCTAAATCATAGTTAATAATCCTAGGATAGATTTCTGAAGTTCATCATGGATTCATGATGCAGAAGCAATGAATCTTCATACGAAGAGTAAACACTTCTGACATTAACAAGGTCTTCAATGCCCACAAAACTATAGTAACACAATAGCATAACAAAAAGAACAACAATAAGTACTGGGGAATTATAAAACTCAATAACCAGAAAAGTGTTAACTATAAGGCTATTTGGCATTTGGATACCGATCAAAGGAATATTTCAGTCACTGAAGCAGATTCTGTCGCCCAGAGATATGAAAGATGGATAAGGTAAATGCACATGGAAGGTACCACACGAGAAAAATAGTCCTATGCTAACACTAGTATAGATGTTTGCAAGCAACTGCTTCTTTGGGAAAGTCTTTGTATAGTTTCCAGGGATTCCAAAATGCAGCAATTATTATAGATCCTCAATACAAGGATATTCATATTATTGCAGCAAGTTCCAACCTGTAATCATGGGAGAGAAATTAATGGACAAATAAACATTAAGTTGACCTTTCTGTTGGCCTATAAGCAGGTCAGTAACATATTATTTAGCTTTTCCATCTCCAATACCATACACAAAATTAATTAACACAAAAATACCCTTCCAAAGACCAAACTTCTTTCTGAAAAACCTCTACCAGATATTCATATTTTCCTGATTAACAATACTCCACAAATTACTTGAGCACAAGACAGCTGTCAGACTAGTCTGTAGAACTAAGTGTCCAAGGGTCCCAGTTCTGAATGTGTTACATTCAGGATCTAAAATAGCATCAAGCATTCAAACCCATGTGCGTAGGTGCATAAGGTGAAATGAAGAACCCATCATAGGAGTATCTGTATACATTTCTTTAATAGGCGCTATATAATTCTAGGGAGAAAATTTTATAACTCCAGGAGAACCAAAAATCTGCGTAAGGTCAATATCACTACAACAACAGCGTGTGAAACACATAAAAAATAAAAGCAGTTCCTGGAAAGACCCAGTTGCACATTCTTAAAAGAGGCCAAACAGAGACCTTGATCCCCTACATTTACAGTAATAGCGGAATAACTGTGGACTACTACCCTTGCAAACCACAAAACCGAAGACTGCCATATAACACTCAAAGAATCTTCCATGCCCCCCCCCCCAAAAAAAAGCATCCAGCAATTTGATCTATGGATACTAAAAAAAAGCGGAGTACAAGCCGATGATCAAACGTATTTCACAGTAAAAACGGCATTTCATCTGGTTTGCAAGAAACAACTTCTCAAGAATGTCCTTCAATTTAAACATGCGGAATGATTTTTTTCTGTTTGAGTTGTTTCTTTAGATGCATGAAAGCCCCCCCCCGGGGGGGGGACCGAAAGCAGGACTTCGAGAAGCAACTGACCGGCCCCTAAATGCTGCAGACAGAAGCTTTTCACCCAAACCAAAATTAAAATTTGTATGGTGGGACTTAGAGCTCATGCCATCCCTAACATACTATGGTGTTTCTGTCATGGCGAAAGTTATCTACTGTCCGCTCTTCAGGTTTAAGGAACCTCTACATCCTAACATACTATGGTGTCTGCCGTCTTTCATATAAGAAATACAAAGAGCATTTTCAGGTTTAGACACGAACACCAACATGACCTTGGTGCTCCATAAGCAAGGCATGGGAGGGATCAGATGCACACAACAGACCCCTGCTAATACAGAGAGGCTGCTTACATTAAATCTTTGACATGCAGTCATGAATCAACAAGTTACAAATAGACATTTAACATGTGCAATTGATAAGCTCACAATTGCAATATGCCATTGAGTACAAGGGATAATTCACCAAGCTTTCAAAGAAATAAGATATAAAGCCAAAAAAGAAGACAGTTTCAAGAATAACAAATACCTGCATCCAAGCTTGCCAATTCCCCATGACTGCTAAATTGAATGTAGTCACCATTGCATTTGGATAATCATTGAAATTGAAAAGTAAATAACTGAATTTGTCAAGAAAAAGACTTTTAAAAACAATTCGTGCTCTGACTGAATCATCAAATAGCCATGAAAGGATGGCAATAAAAAAAACTTTGATGAGGCAATAAGCAAATGAAAAGATGACACAAATTTTTCAAGGATGTGTACTTTATAGAGATTAATATAGGGAAAAGGATACTCATTTTCTGCAAGATCAGTTGCCTCCAAGGAGGGATTCCCTGCATTGACAAGCCCTCCAAAAACCTGCAAAATAAAGGACAAAAAGGCAAAGCCAGGCCAAAACGAGGGTGAGAAACGAGAGAAAGTTCACTTAATTGAGTCTAAAGAATAAAGCATGTCAAGTTTAAAACTTAGGAAACGTCATAAAAAATTTGGATAGTTGTTTCCATCATAGTTAATCCTATTTTCTTATAATATCTTAGGATATCCTAGATGAGCTGACATAAAGTGATTCAGAACTATTTGATTACTCAGTTTCCCAGGTACTAGATTAGTATTACCCATTGATGATTATTGGATAACTGAATAAGCTAGTTGTACATGATTCCTTCCCCCTGCCTTCTTGATTCTCTTCTTCTATATGTTTCCCCTTTTGTCTACCACGTCCATCCCGAATTCTTATTCTTCATCTTCCTCGCTTCCTTAATTCTCTAACCTTACTTGATTTGGCATCAGAGCTTCTCATAGCTAGCGAAGGTAGACAAAGGCGAGAGGTCTGACTTTAAAGATCTTCCAAGAACTTAATTTTCTTTGAGATAAAATGAATGGCTTCTATTTGTTATGCAGAAAGGATCTACAAAAGAAGAATTTGGGAGGAACTTACACAGATTGCAATGTCACTAAATGAGTTATGATCTTTTACAAGAACGCAAAACTTCAAGATGCACATAATAAAGAAACTTTTATCACAAAAGTGGCCAAGAAAATTGGTTTTTCTATACCAAACTTCAAGCAAGCTTACACTTGGGACCTATGAGGGGGAACAAAAAGAAGGAAGCGGCGACAGCTATGGCTAGAAGCAACCTTAGTGGCTCAATGTCCTTTGAAAGTCAAAACAGACATAATTTCATCTAAAACATGAAAAGATAAGCAGCTTTTGCATTCTGAAACCTAGCAATCTTGTAAGATCAAGTACAATAAACATAAGGAAGACCATTATTCCTCTCAATCTGCTATCTGCCACGATGATCATTCATCATTCCATGGAACTCTTAAAAAAGATGGAAGAATATTAAGAAAATATACCTGTACACCAAGAGAGCTGTAGATGCACATGACACAAAAGATTGTCCCCAAATATGGCATCAAGCTCGGAATAAGGGTCAAGAATGTTGCAATGAAGGCTCGATAGCGTTTGACGTGCATTAGCAGTCTTATCAATCGTAGAACTCTTGCCAGGATAAGATAGCGTATCCTGTTCGCAAATAAAGAGTATAAATGACTTATCTCAGCAGAAGATTGTCAAACAATTTGCACATGACAACTATGTCTAGCAAGATAACAGATGAGTGGTTGAGTGACATATTGACGATGGCCCCCTTCTTTGAACCAAAACAAGCAGAAATTCTTCAATGTTTGTCAAAAGTATCAACGAAACCCTGAATAGGACCAACCTTTCTATCTAATAGAATGTCATTCATCTTGACAACCAATTGGTCATATCTGCATCTTGAAGAAGTTATTAGCTAGGTATGATCGTCACAGTGGGTGTCGATGTCTCATTGAAGAAGTAAAATTATTGCAAAATATGATGTTCTCTTGCTTTTCTCTTTTTGGATTGGTTTTTTACAGGCTGAAACAACACCATAGTAACTACCACCCTTGACAGCTTCATTTGAATTTCATAGCAACTTAAACATGCAGACCGTGTAAGTATGCTACTTCTGTAACAATAATATTTATAATATATCATGGAGCTCTTAAATTAAACTGCCACTGACCTTTTCAAAAAAAAATCAATTTTGCCATTGAACGTTTTTAATCCAAAGGTGCATTAATTATTTAATTTAGTTAAAAACTGCCACTGTGGGCCCCTGTCAACTGGCGCCAGCCTATTATTTTGATTTTTGAATTAATTTTTGCCTTGAGTAACAAAATGAAAGCTTTTAAAATAAGAGAAAAAAAGTCCCACCTCTATTCCCTCCAACTAGTAAAGGACCCTTTCATCTTCCACACCCCGTCAATTTAGACATCAACGCTCAGCCTCTCTAGTCTCTCCCTCTCTCCTACCATCTCTGACATTATAAACATAACAATCAAAAAGATCACAAACCATATCACCATTCTCTCCCTTACCAAACACCAATGTATATCCATGAAAAGCCTTCTGTTCTACTTCATCAACCTTATTACTTCTTTGTCTACCCCTCTTTCTTGCTTCAGCTTCTTACAGTTTTTAAACTTCTTTACAAAGAACTTTATTTTGGACAATCAAGACAACTACCATTGATCTGCCTATCACACAATAACTTATCAACATTCAAAATGGCTGCAACCCAAAGGCCATTCGAACGCCTTGCATCTTGCAACCTCCTTATTGGGTTCTATTTGTCATGCATGTCAACATGATATATTTCTCCCCACATTCACAATACCTCAAGCAATATGAAAGCAAGGACATACTCTACATGAGTAGGTTGGGCTTCAAGGAGCCGAGCTTAACATTTTTCTTGCTCTCAATCAAGTCGGTCTGTGCTGAACAACAGAAGCCCCGAAACAATTTTGCAATACCAATCCTTCCTTCCCCACATTCATAATACCGCACACAATATGATAACGAATACATAATATACATAAGTCGGCTGGGCTTTGAGGTTGAGATGTTTTTTGCTCCAAATAAAGTCAGTTTGTGTTGAACAACTGAAGCCCCAAATCAATCTTGCAAGATCAATCCTTCTCTCCCCACCATTTGATCTATCCGTTTTCATAGAAATCCTAGCTCTCACGATCCTCAATTCGGGGTAAGAAGCCTACAAAACCCTTTCTATTCCGAAATAAAACCTTCCTCAAAGTTTTTACAAAAAAGCTAATTCGAAAATCAAAATAACAGACAAAATGGGCCCAGAAGCAGTTTTGAACCAAATTAAGTAATCAAAGGGCACCTTTGGCTTGTTAAAAAAAAGTCAATGGCAAAGTCAATTTTTTTGAAAAGTTCATTTCATTAGAGAAATCCCATGGATCGTGCTAATCTATGATACTTGCACTTGAGTCAGGAAATTAAGTTGGTATATGTTGAAGTGTTTAAGCTCTCAATTTAAAAATCTTGCGGCACCGAGACACGTATTCAACTGACACTCACAATAGACTTGGCAAGGCTGATCCATCAACACAAATTCGACCAAAAACGACTGGGCATAACCAACCCATCCTTGGAACAAGCGGACCAAACTTTCAGCTGAAACTCAATATAACGGGACCAGGAACTCAACTTACTTATATGGGATTGAGTCAACGACAAACCAAACGAAAATGATTTGACCCATATTGACGTGAATGATCCAAAGCAAATCAAGCCTATACCCAAACACAGCTCAAAGCCTAAAACATATGTGATCTTATTGCTGGAAATCTAACATGTAATTAGCAGGAATCCTATGAGATACTACCAGGTGGAGCTTAAGAGTTTGAATCCCAGAGGATCATATTTCTTTTTTAATCAAGAGGGCGTGAACATGATTTTTAGGTGAGAATGCTCTCTTCATATGGTCATTATCGGTAGATTTTGTATGCTCTTACTTTCATGACGTAAACATTCATTTCCTTTACTTTTTCTGAAGAGTCCATTGACCGCAATGTTTCGCTAATTTAAATATGGACAAATATAAAAATCCTGCAAGAATACCTGTCTTAACCCAAGTGCTCAACTAGTCATAACACAAACAAAATGAACACAAAAGTCAAAAAAAGTCACACTCTGCAAGGTGAAAACACGCAGTCACCACGCTTCAGACAAGAGACATGCTACAAGGCCTATTTTGAACTTTATCTCTGCACTACCCCAAATACCAACCATGCAATTGAGACAATATGCATTTAAAAACATATAGATTAAAGTGATTGGGGAGGGGGGGGGGGTTGGAAGGCTCCCATCACTCTATGCTAGCCTCGTCACTGGTTCCAACCAGAAATTTACCTGAACAAGTATTGATCGGATCGGACTTTCACAAGTACTCACTTGTCCCAACCCATATCCCACCCTAGCTAAGTAGCATGGACTAAAAGAACCTGAACTCAACTTGGAAAGCTCATAAACTAACCCAATTATAATTCAAACCCAACTCATGCAACCAAAAGCCAATCTGAACCTGCTTTCCAAGTCTGAGGCGAACTCAAATAATTTGTATGTCGGATTTTGGAGTTCAAGCTATAATGTGATAATCGCTGTTTTCCAAGTCTAACAAAGTTTTTCTGATCTTCTATTGCTGGTTATGGAGGTCTTCACTAGTATGTTAAGCTCGGCCACTTTAGCAGGTCTCCTATCCGGGTTTTCAGTGGATCGAAGGAATTCAGCTAGCAGTAATCTCTCTCATCTTCTATTTGCCGATGGGACCATTGTCTTTTTGTGACAATTACTGTGAGCAAATGGTCAACTTTCCTTGTATACTAATATTGTTTGAGGCGGTCTATGGTTTGAGAGTTAAGTTGACAAAAAGCTCTCTTTTGCCAGTGGACCAGGTTGATAGTATCCATTTTTTAGGTGTTTTTGAGGTTGACAGCATCCACTTGCTAGTCGGCGTTTTTGGGTGCACTGTTGATTCTTTTCCTACTTCCTCTCTTGGTCTCCCTCTTGGAGCAAAATTCAAGAAAAAGTCCATTTGGGACCTGGTTGTTGAAAGGTTTGAGAGAAGACTCTTAGGGTGGAGAGCAAAATATTTTTACAAGGGGGGTAGATTGACTCTCAATTAAAATGTTCTGTCGAGCTTTCCAACTTACTTCCTTTTTTCTCTTTCCGAAACTGTCGTTGGTGGCACCTATTTAGAACCTACTCAAAGGAAATCCCTTTGGGGCTCCTTCGGAAGTGATTTTAAGTATTATTTAGTGAGATAGAATATTTTTAAACTTCCCATGCTTCATGGAGGGTTAGGTGTTACTTGTTAGAGACGTAAAGATCTTTAATGTGGCTTTGCTTGGGAAGTGGTTATGCTGCTTCATGAATGAGAACACCAACCTTTAGAAAAGGGTGTTTGCATTAAATATGGCGAGGAGGGTTTAGGAAGGCTTCCTTCAAAATCTAATGGTCTTTAGGGGCCAAGCCTCTGGAAGTTGAGTTGTAAAGGGTGGGAAACATTTTATCCCCACTTTTCTTTCGAGGTTGCTATTGGGTCTACCGTCTATTTTTGGCATGACCATTGGTGTAAAGGTGCTCCTCAAAAGAAATTTTCCCCTCTATCTGAGCTCTTGCAGCAAATAAGGTAGCATCGGGTGCTAGGTCCTACTAGTGCTTCTTATTTTAAGCATGTGTCCAGCTCTCATGTCTAGTCCCTATTTTGATCTGGGATGCCTTTTTTGGTGAGGCCATTCTCATTGGCTTTCACACTAAGCTTAATGGGATTTCTATCAAGGGATTTGCTTTTGATTCAGTTAGATGCAATCTTAATTCTCAAGGGATATTTGCAGTCAAGGTCATTTATTTGGGTGATTGTTTCCTATACCCTTACCCCCGACTTTGGGTGATTGTTTCCTATAGAAGCTCATTTGGAAATTGGCGAACCCATTCAAGGTCTCTGTTTTGTTTGGGAAGCATCAAATGGGAGTATTTGATTTGTGACAATTTGCAAAAAAGGGGTAAGATCTTGGTGAATAGGTGTTTTATGTGCAAAGTGGAAGGTGAATCACCAGATCATTTGCTACTTCATTGTCCTTTTGTAAGAGCTCATTGGAAGCTAGACTTTAGTTGTTTGGGGCTCTCTCGGGTTGCTTCTAGCTCCAGAAATCATCTCACTGCTTGGAGGGCCTCTTTGGTAGGAAACCTAAAAAGAAGGACGCTATTTCATTTCCACATGCAATTTTTGGAGCATTTGACGTGAAAGAAAAAGGAGAGTCTATGAGGGTATAGAGATGTCTCTTCAATGCTTCAAGGATAATTTCATCAAGACTCTCTATTTTTAGGATAAGGGAAATTTTTGTTATTCTTCTTTTAATCTTGTTGATTTTGTGGATAGCTTCCATAATGGATGTGTATAGCCTTTGTAGGATGCTAGCTTTGCATCCAACCTTTTGCTCTTGTTATATATAATATATTTTTCTTCTTTAAAAAAAAAATTGTTTCACAGTTAATTACAACATTCCTTTTTTTGGCAGAACTTTATCTTATGCCAAAGCTTGGTTTTCTTTCTAGTTTTAATAATGACAAAACTTAGGATCTCATGCTACATTGGTTGAAAATAGGAACACCATGTGGTTAGAGCTGGAAAAGTCTGACCCAACCCGAACCCAACCTGAAGTTACTGAGAGAAACCCGAACCCGACATGAACAGAACCGGCTTCGACCCGAAGTCGATACGATTTGACCATTTAGCTTGAAAACATGTAATTTTTCAATTTTGTGTAGATCTAAACTATTTGCAATTCTTGCATGAAATTAACCCGTTTATTAAATGGATCAACTCGAGCCGACATGTTACCCAGCCCTACATGTGGTCAATGCTGAGCACCCAAGAGAAGGATAGGAGGTTGGAACATTAGTACAGGTTCAAACCCTGACCCAACACACAGAGCCAAGGCCCCTCACCCGCAGACAGGCATTTAAAACTCGGCCGTTCCATCCTTGACAGAACGGCCTTGTTGACACGGATTTTCACAGTGGCGAACCGAAAAACACCGCAAAATAGGTGTGAGGACTGGGTCACAGGGGAACGGACGCGACAGCCATGTCGTAGCGCATCACTAACGCTCCACTTGGACTAAAATGCAAAAAAACCACAGCGACAATGGATAAACATACCTCACTAATGCTATTTTTCAATTTTCGCTGCAAAAACCATTTCTGGAGCAACGTGGCCAGGATTTGGACGGCGAGAGGCAGAGCCGATGAGATGGCCGTTGGTGGTGGGCCGTATTTGAGGGTGGAAGACCGCTGTCTGGCGCGACAGCAGTTGGTGGTGGAGTCCGGCACCAGTGTCAAGGCAGGCAAAGGAGCGAAGGAGTGAAGAAGGGGGTGGTCGGTGGGGACTAGAGACTGAGAGGCGAAGGTCGAAGAGGGGTTGTAGTGGTAGGTGGAGCGTCTGGGGACTGGAGAGCCGAAGGGTCAGGGAGAAGCCACAGTGAGAAGTGAGGAGTTAGGGTTTTAGCATTTAAGATGAAAATTTTTAACTAAATTTAATTTAATTCAAACGGAATTTTTGGGGACTTGAGCGGGTTGATGGTAATTGTTTGTAATTCAGAAAATTATAATTTTGGTCAAAAAAAGTAAGTGATGGGTTGTAAAATATTTGAAGAAATTAACTTATTAAGTTATATTTATATTAATTACATTTATAATAATTATGTTAATTATGTGATTTTTTAGTAATACTTATGTTAATTATGTGGTATTTTGTGTCATTTTTATGTTAATTATGTTGTATCATTTATATACTCATTTGTTTGGTTTAACTAAACTATTTCAATGGTATACCGTTTGTACTATTCTATAACCTTATAATTTGGAGTAAAACTTTCGTATATTATTTTGTTTCACTATCGTCACAATTGGCCTATTGTAATCTGGTAAAATAAGAACTATGCTACAAAATAACATTACTTGGTGAATTGTGGTACTCAAATACAAATATAGATGACAAAATCAACTATGTGAACCTACTCACGCCGCAACGGACACAATCTGTTACGCGATCGTCGTATCCGAACGCTCCCCTGTTAACGCGACCACAACCGTAAACGCGACCGAATCCGTGTTTTAAATCCCTGCCCGCAGCCCACAAACAAACAAGCAAGCAAAAAAGAGCTAATAACAGGGCTTTTTCGTTTTAAGTCCAGCTTTATAACAATGCATTTTTATGCACAAAATCCTAGCATAATACAACCACATACCTTTGCGTACCTGCTTGATAATTTTCTATAGGAATAGGCTTTGCCTAGATTTACACAATCATCAAGGAAATACAAAAGTTACACAACAAATTTAAGTGTCACATCAGGGGGAGGGGGAAGGGATTTAACAAAGGGAGACATAGTATTATAAATTTCAAATGAAGGATATGCTGCTTGGAAAAGTTGCAAGAGAATTCCAACTCCAATTTTGTAGCAAAACCAAGGAAAAAATCTAAAATCATGCAGAGTAGACTATGAACAACTGCTCAAATTTGAAAGCTGATGCCTTACCATTCCCCATTGGAAAGAAAGCTTTGTTTACCAGCTGATGCAAATGTCGCTGTTTCACCGACAACTGCAAAATTATAAGAGAATAATTAAGGAAAAAACGAGAGTAATTAAATAAAATGAGTAACAAAGTCTTAATTATGATTCAAACATCATGATGTATTGCATTAGAGGGTAGATGCCTTTTCATTCTCAACAGTGCCTAAAAAGCTTTCAATACCAAATAATACTCTAATACGTTGTAAAGCAACTATTAAGATTATAAGAAAGTATTTATCCCATTATTATTGTCGGATGCATAAACTTTGTACTAGAGTATATAATATTTGAGCTCCTTAGGCCTTAATAAGTGCCACTAGTTTGTACATGTGTCAACCACAAAAATTTTGAAGGATTTTTACAAAGTTTTGAATATAATTTTTTCCCGCTAACAATGCCACGGGCCAGTAAATCAGCCACTCCCATTCTATAAGAGAATGCATCCTTTATCTTCAGGACACCTGCTTCTGTATCACCAAGATGTGACAGGTAACAAATATCAGCTTGAGATTCACCATTGCAAAATGGCTGCCCCCTTGTTTTTTGTTTTTTTGGGGGCGGGGGGGAGGGGATGGGATTTTAGATCCACCGCCCCCCCCCCCTCTCTCTCCCGGGGGGCAGGAGGTGCACAAATAATGGACTCATCCGCAAGGTCAAATAAGTCAAAATATCAGGCAGTATTACCTATTACACAGGTGATGATAAAATCAAAACGATTTTGACCATCCCTCCAGTAGTTTACGAATCCATAGGCATAAATCTTTAAGGCCATTTCAATAACATATATCCAACCTGTCAAAAAGAAAGAGTGACACATGGATAAAACACTATACAGACCATGCATTATGAAGAACTTAAATCAAACACCTTGTAGGAATCAACGAGATCTTTGACCCCTTTGCACGCATTCCAATTTGTGAAAAATATCAGACAAACATATCCAAATGGCATAACAAATTCGAGGCGTTCAGCTCTAATTTCAATTTGGCTCATCATTGTTTGTGGGGCCTGGATCATCAACATAGTAGAAGACAAAAAAACCTATGCAAAGGTGGAAAAAGAAATCACTGAACAAATGTACAGTTGAAGAAGGATAAGGGAGAAGAAGAAGAGCCCAATGATTTTGAAGTTTACACTAAATTCTTGAGGTTTATAATGTGCATCTCATTTAATTATTGAAGTCTAGTCCAGATGCCTGATTCCATGCATTAGCCTTCTTTGTCTATGTTTCAAGCGAGGTTAAAGGGACAAGTGTCCCCATATGACAGATTTCTTTGTATTTTTTCTTATTGTCAAAAAGTCCCCGAAAATACAAAGCACCTTCACTGACTCTGATCACCCAACCGCACACGTGATGTGAAGAGGTTTGACTTGAGTGCAGGAGTGACACCATTTTAGTTGGGAACAGGATGCCTTGGTACACACAGCTGCCTGGCTCAACTTCAAAGGGAAGCCAACTCCAGAGGAAGCCCAGGAATGACAGCTGAAGCCGCCAATGTAACTAGCAAGGGGCTGTGTATTGAAACACTGTGCATACGATGTGTAACGAAGTCCATGCAAAGAAGAATGTTGGCAAGAGTATCTCCTTTTCGTTAAAACTGATGTCAGTTGCTATGTATGGAAGGTGTAATATGCTGGCTAAGTGACTAAGACTATCTTCTCCTGGCCTAGATGCATTAAGGTAGATTTATTCACTGGTGTGTTGCAGCTCCTACCTTCCTTAACAATTTTAGCTGCTAAATCAAATGTACGAGGATTTTGTGTTCTTGATGGGTCTTCGAGAGAGAACCTATGTCATAACATGGAAAACATCGTAACGACTTTAGATGCTTAATCAACTATGCAAGTAGTAGAAACAAACGTTGAGATTAATCTATGTCCTAGACATGGAAAACAGATTGCTAAGTCATTGCAGGCGGGTGCAGTTCAGGTTGGATTGGATCATTCTTATAACAAGATTATCCTAAAAATAGAAGCTATAATACTCAAGTAAACTCTGGTCAGGTTGGTTCATGTTTGGATCAGAATGAAGTTGGCATAGTTTGGTTCTCAATTCAGGTGGGTTATATTGAAAGTTGAAGCATTTTCAGAAATCTAGAAAAATGGAGTGTTTATTGTTTAAGAGGGGGTTGCATATGGTAAGTCATGACTTTTCATAACAAAAGACAGATGCTCAAGAGATATGCCTTTAGGAGAGACAAGAACGGATAAGTCTCTACAATAGAAGTCACATGATGTTATTATGAGTTGTGAGACATGAGTTACAAAGTGATTGGTGGCATGCTGTTATGTAGTAAAAACAGCCACATTAGGATTGCAATCATGATCATGAGATTCATCATACAAACACAGTACTTTCTTTCTCTATCCCCTCAACTGCTTCTCTCTCTCTCTCTGTCTCTCTTTAAACTCTCCGCCCCCCCAGGTTCCTTTTCCTTTTCCTTCTCTGTTCCCCTTTTTCTTCCGTCCCTCTACTTCTCAGCCTCATGTCCTGTCAAATCCTCACAATTGATGTCATTACCTGTTCTAGGTCATTAATACATCTCTCATAACGGAGACCCAGTTCATTAGGCAATGAGATTATAGACAACTACAACAGAGACATGGAGACAAGCTCTCTCTATTTCATTTATTCTTATTTCTCGAAGTTTAAAAATCTTCTCTCTATGTTTAATGGTCTTCACTTTTTATGCTACCTCTATAATTCCAAAACCTACTTAGTTGCTCATGTAACTAATTTTCTACTTTTGTACGCACATACTAGTGGGGCTCCATTTCCTTGGAGGGCATTCGCTGATAACCAAGTACCCATCTCATGGTGGAGGAGAATAAACCTTTATGGAGACAGATCCTCGGTTGTACCTGTAAGATCCATCTAGAAAGATGACCCAGAACAAAAGTCATACCAACCGATTTATTTTTTAAAAAAAAAAAGAAGAGTGTCCAGTCATTGGGCTGGATAATAAGTTATGGGTCAATTCTAACTCTGTTATGTGCTAGTTTTCTGTTCATGAGATGGTTGTATGAGATACCAGTGCAACTTGTATTCGAAAATTTGTATAAGATTGAGATGTCGACAAATGTGTTGACCTTATTTACAGTTGCAATAGTCTCCACAGACATTGTGTTTCAGGTTTTAAATTGATGCTTTGAAGAATAATGCCTTTTTTTAGTAATTCAAAGGTGAGCAGGTCATTGCAGCGTTGTGAATCTTCCAGCTGGGGGGACCCTTGGTGATAACATGACACACACAGCACACCATTCAATTTAGCACAGGTATGAATGATTGATATCAAAAACTACAGCAAGAGATTCCAAATAAAGAAGAGATTTATCCAAGAAAAATTCACGTTCCACCGTCTAAAAATACAAATACTAGGGTGCATAAGTCCTTACCGAACACAAATTCTACCACTTGCCAGGACTTTTGAGAGGAGTTATCCTGTATATCAAGCTGCAATTTAAATATAACAGCATCCGTAAATAGTAATTGACACAAAAAATGCAAGGCCAAATCCAAAGCAAGTCTCCTTGAAATAAGAAATTCAGAGCAATTGAAAGACAGTGTTCTCGATCCAGCAGAAGAATTAGATCATACCGTTGTTTCAATGATTACTGCGATCAGATTAATTACAAGGATAATAGCAATAATGTTTCCAAAGACTGGACCCCGCACAAAAGCTTTCAAACTTTCAGAGACTGGTGAACGGTAAATTGACGGGCAAGCCTCAAAGCAAGATGGCTGCACCCAACCGGAAAGCCAAGGTTATAGGACCAATGAAGCAGTCCAACAAGAACCTAAGCAAACCTAGGTAGCAAATGCGCCAGTGACTTACACATTCCTCCTTGGAAAACTTTAGTGCAATGGCATGGCAAAGATCAGCGAATTCATCTGAATCAATCTGCAAGTAACAAAAAAGTAACAAAACACTGAAGAGAAAATATAGCTACTGTAAATATATGCCTTTCTTTCAGCAGAATATACCCTACATATTAACTGTTAACTAGTATCAAAGATCATTTCCATTAGGTATAGCATAAAGAATAAAAAGAGAACTCAATAGCATGCTCCACGTAGAACAAGGATAAGTCCATCATAAGTACCTCAAAATCACCACTATCATCCAACTCATCAAAAATTAATCCAAAGTCTTCTTTTGATATCTTCGGTAGTGTCCTGTAGGAAACACGGAACTGATGATGCAATTTGTATGACAAAGAATGTAAAGAAGACGTGTTCAGAGTGTGTCACCAAATATGTCCTTTAATTATAGAAGACTTTCAGTGCAAACTAGAACACTATGATGTGCACATTAAGAGGTATTGGGATGCAAATTTTACCTGTATTTGTTCAATTCTTCGAACAGACGCATACACTGTTCTTTATCTAGATATACACGATTCTGTAAATAAGAAGAGACTTCAAAAGTAGGAACACAAGACATGCCAAAATGTTTTTAAAATAAAAAATCATTGCAACAAATCGTATCGCTAAACCCACCCAAACAATCGGGAAAAATCATTGCAACAAGAGGAAACTCAAACATGAAGTGTGCCAGTACAGCAAAAGACAGATGATTCAAGCAAAGCAAAAATTCAAAGCTTCTAGCGATCTTCTAGGGAAAGTAGCAGTCCCATGATAACAAGGATCAAAAGACGTCTCCAAATGCACACAAAGTGAGGCAACCGTAGTTCGAAACTTACATTACTATCAATCAAACGGAAGGCTTTAAGCAGTATACGTTTCCTCCGATTGTCTTTCTCAGCAACCTGTTTTGCAAGCTGCAACCAAGAAATGAAAACACTAAGGTCAAAAATACTTTCTTCTAGCACAAAATAGTAAGACATGGCTTGGAACAAAGAGGTGTTCATGCCCAAATCATAAGTTCACCTAGTAGCACACTGCAAGAAAGGACCCTACAAGAAAGCAAAAACAAGGAAAGGCGCACCTCACTTTTGAAGCTATCATACACAACGGCAAGAATCAGGTTGGTGACGAAGTAGACCCCCAATAAGATGTACAAAACAAAGAAAAGTGAATACCAACGTGATACCCTATGGCCACACACAAAAAATAAAAAGCGTATATTAGAATGTCATGTGTGTCATTGTAATTGATCAATACAAATACAAATTAGTAAAATTTAAAATAAGAGTCTAATTTGAAAATTGACATTCATGCTATGAGGGCGACAATGCATGACATAATACCAACAAGACACAAGATTTACAACGTTTCATGGCCACTAACCAGGAGTACTGACTGCTATCTCTTCTTCTTCAATCTAACCTTAAAACTTAATTGATGAAATCTATCATTTCATGTGTAAAATATGACAATTTTTAGTTTGAAGTGGTAAATCACCAGAGGCAGATAAGTTAGCTCCAAATGAGTTCAGCAGGCTTCAAATATTGAGCTCCTAGCTCTCCCTCTCTATTTAGAAGTCTAAAACATGGTAGGCACAGCACAGAAGCCTCTATCTTCAATCACTGGAAATATTTCCTAGGAGTAACTAAAACAAACACTGGTAATTTTTATTGAACGTGGCCACCATGCACGACAAATAATCCTTCCACATGTGAATCAAACATTTTTTTCCTTTTTTTTTCTATCTACTAGACATGGCTTAGGATAAGAGTTTACGGAAGTCTACAATTAGAGTGGTAGAAACCAAGTAGTTCAAAACCTTCACTTTAGCTTCTAGTCACTTATTAATCAATTTGAGCACTCAATAATACTTTTAAAAAAAATGATGCACCTAGTTTTCGTAGTTTTTATTTATTTATCTAATATCTAAGGTTAGTTGATATTAAAATGTTTATATTTCCAATATATTTCAAAAGTTTTCAATCCAACAGAATGTTTTCTGAAAATTGTTATACGGCTCCATTGGAATGGGTCGCTCTATCTGTAGATTTGCTTGCAAGGATAAGGTTGCCTAGATCTGTATCTCTCCAAACCCCAGAAAAGGGGGACCTACACTGGGATTGTTGTCGTCTATCTAGCAGACAATTTCTAAACACAGGATTATAAACCTCGCCCTCAACTTCTTATTCGTCACAGATCAACCAATGTTTTCCCACTGATCAAGGATCTAAGTGCAATAGCCTTGCTAAAATCAGAGAGGCAAATTGCGAACCTCTTTAATATCACCATAGGCAACAGCATCATCATAAGGTACTAATGAGTAGCAACTAATAATAAGCAACCAAAATATGTCAAGGAATGAAACCTCTCCTGGAATGTAACTTACTTGTATGCAGGAATCCAAACATCAGGATTGTTCGATGTCGTGAATAAAACAAACATCTGATACAAGGTAGTACCATATGAAGTAAACACTTCTTCTCCCTGTTTGGTGTCTTCAAACATGACATAAGCTATCCAACTCGAGAACAGAAGAAACAGAAATGCAAGTGCCTGCATTATTTAGCGTGAAGCAATCATAAAAACCGACAGTTGATAAATGGAAAGATTCAGGCTAAGATGAATAAGCACAACCCTAAACATTTGAGCTCATTAAATATGCCAGCAATATGGCTACATCATAGTTCATACTTCGAAAAAAGGCAGCAAATGGAGGTTCTATTGCTGGTTAAACCTGAAGAAACACTCTGTACAAAAGCCAAATTAATAGTTAACGAACCATGACGTTGAGATAAGTAGGAAGCATGCCAGCCAGGACAATAACACTTCCTCTTAGTTCCCTACAACAAGAGAAACAGAAAAGGATGAAACATATTCTCGACAATTATAACCATGCAATTATTGCCCTCGTACCAAGACCTCAATAATAAGAATAACATATTTGTCCATCAGCTTTGGACTGCCTGCAATGATGCAATTGCAGTACCAGATTAAAAAATAGCATAGAATGACATCTCATGCAGCTTGACAACCCCCCTCCCCTTTCTTTTTTCACTGCACAAATAAAAAGACAACCATTACTTCTTTTCTCGTGTTCGAGCATTGGTAGTAGCAGCACTTAGGCCAACATTTACATTCCCATTTTCTCTCTCCTTTTCTTTTAAAAAAGGTTTTTTTTCCTTTTATCGTTCATTGTTAGTGCTTTCTGCTATCTGCATCCCCTTACTGTTTGTTTCTTCCATTTGATCTGGACTTTTCCTTTGGTTTTCTTTTTTTTTTTTTTGGGCATTGTTTTTCAGTTGTCTAATTGTCCTGTTCATTCATTTTTGGGCAGAAAATTCTTTCTAATTTTTTTTTTATTCGTTACCATGTCAGCAAATGAAAGACTCTAGTGACTCTTAATTGATAAAATTCTTGAAGACAATTTAGGAACAGATTATCCATCTTTCTATTCCGCATGGATCCAAATATGTAAAATATATGTCTAAATAACTTTGGGTTAGCTTAATGTCATTAAATTAATGAACTTCAGTTTTGAGATGTCACAATTCAGCTAGCTAATTAATCTATTTGAACAGTCAATGAGGATAAAAACACTGGAATAGTATCAAATTATGTCGCCTTACATATGCTCAGCATACTATAAAGTAATATAAATTAAGGCCCAGAAACAAAAAAGCCAGACTATGTCAACAAAAAATGGGCCCCTCAGAAATATTTCCTAGCTCAGCCACTAGCAAGCATAGGGACATGACATGTTATGGGAAGCTTCTGACTAGAGGCATCCGAGAACCTTTCCCTCCCTCTCTCACGTCTTATACCACTAGGGTGGCCCAGTGACACATGGGGCTCCTAATGGGTCATCTTACTCCAGAAAAGGCATACAAAAGCCCAGGAAGGACCTTGAGCAAATTATAAGCCCACAAATTTTATACAAAGTTAAAAACTTAAACCTACTAAGCCAACTGACTTGATGTTTGATGTTCCATATGTTGAGTCAACTTTCATCAACTACAAAAGGTAGATATTATCATAACAAAACACAAAACAAAACTCGTTTGATCTTCCATACAAAATATATCATATTTATATGAAAAAATTATTCAAATCAATCAATTTTTCAGGTCAAGTATCACTGTGCTCAAACTCATTCAACTGAGAGTTGAGCTTGAGCCCGACCGCTCGAGTAATTTAGAGCTGATATTGAGCAGAGTGTGAATTGGCTTGACTTAGCAGCAGGCATACACTTTTTTGGGATGAGTAATCCAAAAGTGTATTAGAACTATAACCAAGGGCTGTCGTGACAAAAGGAGCGTGACAGAAGGGGCGTGCACTATATTGTTAAGCTGGACACTTCCAAATTCATACATTTGAAGACTCGTATGCATGGATCTTACATGATATATGCACAAACTATGAAATTAGGATATGTGAGTAATACCTGATGCTAAGAATGAAAAAGACAACCCGTATGTAGGGAGCAATCCGGAAAGGGAGAGAACTGAAAGCCACCGGAGATAGATAGAGGATATAAATTATTATATCGATAGCCATCACAGATAGGAGAATGACCTGAAAACAATAACGAGTACATAGTCAGTTGAAGGACATGTAAAATTTTCCTTTCAACTAAAGATAAATGGGATTGGAAGCTGAAGAACAACGAGCGGTTGAACCAGTTCATAATCCTTTAGTTAGTAAAAGCGTATAAGCTTGCACGGAAAACGAGTCCACAAACATGTATAAACATCCAGCAAGAGGAAGAACACCAAAACATATCCTTTCGTCAACAACATATAATCAAAGAGCAGAATGAAACCGCCCAACACCCCCCCCCTCCTCCCAAAAAAATTGCTGCTAAGCGGACCACTAGTAGAACTACAATCAAACTGATATACCTCTGTTTGGCAGGGTGAGCAACTCAAATAGTATGTTAGAGGTCCATACCCAAAAATTTTAAAAAAAGAAGTTGACATATCAACTACCCTATTTTATACTTCTATCGTTGTTACAATTTTGAATATCACCGTTTTTTCTATATAATGGGATAATTGTATTGATTCTCCCTTCGCAAGGCATCATTCCAGACTTCCGTCCTAATATTAACATTACATAGCTTAAATAGCCAATTAAGTTCCTCTTCACAGGGATAGGGTCTAGGCCCACTGCCTTCGTAGTCTTCATCTTCATTAAAGGTTTTTTATCTCGTCTTCGGTGATACAGCAGGAAAACCTAAAGGTTTGTTGCCCTTCGCAATAGCCTTGCTCACAATGCCAGGAATTCCTAATCTCCTCACCATTAAAGAGCTTGAAGAAGTTACTATGTCATCTTTCCTTTATTGCAACTTCCTCAGCCAGGATCTTACCATTTTCATCTTTGATACACCTTACATTTCCCAAGGCTCTTGCTCTTCTTTCCCTAGTCTCTAGTTTCTGATATCCATATGCTCTGTTCTTAGCTATTCTTAACTACTATGACTAGTTTCTTTGCCTTCGCTTTTTCCAATATTGAACCTAACTTTGTTAACCTCTTTTTCTTCATCTGTTCTACTATATACAACAGCAGCGTATGCATCTTTTTCCTCCTTGACTTTGTCTTTGACCACTTCACTCCTCCACCAAGCTCCTTATTCTACCACCACCTCCTTTGAAGACTCCAAAGATTTCCTGCCCAAACTCCAAAAATGCATTCTGCCATAGATTACCACATAGCATCTGCATCCAGAATCCCCTACTTGCTCCCAATTCCCTTCTGCTTTGATCTTCTCCCATAGCTTAGCCACAGTCTCACTACTTAGATTTCACCATTTAATTTTACGGTCCCCGACACTAATCTAATTCCAAATTTCAATCTCCACATCCATCACCATAGTCTAGACAGTATACAGTACTACAATGTCATCAAACATTCACTCGGTATCACTTCGCAATCCACACACATCGTCCCATTGTTAAATCTCATTATAAAGTAGTCAATTTAGGAGCTCATTTGCCTTTGATAAGATGAATTTTTGAAATTATTTCTACCATTGAATTTCAGTTTCTAGTAGAGTTGCTGACATGATGGTCACATTGGCCTGATTCTTGTATTCAAATCCTTAACTTGCTACATTTGCTCTTTTAACCATATTGTGATTACTGTTATTATTACAGGTATTGAAATAATAACAATGACAACAATAACAATAATCACAATAACAGGTCACAGCAACATCAAATGATAATAAATATATAATATTAATATAATAATAATAATATTACTAAGATTAAAAATAATAAAAACCACAACAATAGTAAAGACAATGATTTTGATGACACAATTGTAACAATCACCATTGGTGATGGTAGCGCTGGTGTTTTCCCTTCCTTTTTTGTCAGCTGTGGCCTAACTTTAACGTTATTATCCTCTTTTTCTTCTCAATTATGCAAGGATTTATTATCAGTATTTTCATGGAAAAATAGTAAAAATAGTGGTTAAAATTTAAAAAAAATAGAAAAAAGGGAATAAAAGAAAGAAAACCTTAATTGAAACACGATTAGAAGTGGAAAGGCTTAGAGAATTTGGTCTCTTTTTAAGTTGCACGTCATTAATCCATTGCATAACGGAAGCTTTGCACTAAAAAAGGACTAAGAAATCTATTTCATTAAAGGACTATAAACAAAATTATTGGTCTCTTAATGTGCCAAAACAGAATGGATAGGAACTTGATTGATTAAAGCATCATCATCCAAAGGGAGTTCGTATTGTAATATATGGAACATTAAAAATATCTCAAAAGAAAATGCTAGATGGCCATGTACACCATTCCAGAAGACAGGTCAGAATCAATAAACCCAACAACACCACCACAACAAAACCAGTTGGGTCCCACTTCGGTGGGGTCTAGGAGATCCAAATGCCAGTAGTCTTACCCCTGTCGGTATCCCAACTAGCAAAGAGACTATTCTTAAAGACAAGCAACATTAGGATGAAGCAGCATAAAAGAGGGGTTGGGGGAAGATCACACAAAGCGTTACACACATAGATCTGTTCAAAGCATGACAGACAACGAACAAGTACACACATTAGGAATCAAAGGGGAGTCTAACATAAAATCACATGAAACCAAGTCAAATTAGCAAGTAAAGATGGGAACACAAAACAGATACTCCACAGTCCCTAGGTGATGGAGACCATCTTGTCCACTCTCCTTCTCAGCTCAAGGAAGACCCTAGAAAGCTCAAAGAGGCCAAAGAATTTGCTCTACTATGCAGAAAAGCCGTGACCATGCCGGAAGAACTCACGCCTAGTTCATCCTCATCACGCCCGGTTTTTGTTACTCTTTTGCAAGAAAATGTAATGGGCCAAAATTCTGATGGTCCTTACATTAATCTAGCCTAAGAAAAGAGCTTTCTAACAAGACGAACCACGCTTGTTTTGGAGTTCATTTGGTTGGTCAACTTCAGCCCACAAAATAAAGTACTGAAATGCAGTCCTGTTTTGGGCAGTCCATACTCTTTGGGCCATAACTTTTGATCGGCTGGTCCAAATGCAGCAAATGAGCATTCCCTGGAAAATAGACATCCAGAACTTTCCAACAAGCCCAAGATCATTGAATTTGGCCGAATATTCTGAGAGATATGCCCTCTGGAAGTTGGGCTTGCTGCAGGTGTGAACGCATTGATGGCAAAACGCGTGTGGCTTTTGTGTACACCTCATTTCGGCTATTGCTGCTTGGTTCTTCCTCTTCTGCCATGTTCCTTCCCCCCTTGCAAGGTCAAAACGTGTGAGAAGTAGGGATGCATGAATCCCCCTTGGCTGCTACACTCTATTCACACCAAAAGGCTTCAAGAGACACACCACTTCACCTTGGTACATCCGAATGTGGTTGCTGAAATTTTGCCTTGTTTTTTTCATTCATTCTTTTCGTGTGTTTTCATACCTTTTCATTATGTAAGGCCTCTACTATATAAAGGCCATAGCATAGGATTGTTGAAAGAAGCATCTACAATTAACTCCAAGTAATACAATTCAGCTTTTGAGTGTTCTCTCAAAGTGAGTGTGCAAATCTAGTTCTATATCTTGAGTGTTGGCAAACTCAAGTGGTGTTCTAGTTTCCTAAACTCCTCTAGGTGGTGATTCATTTCTATATCCTAGAAAAGAGTGAAGGAATTCGCCCAAGGATTGGTTTTGAATGATGCCTCTCGTCTTATCTCAAACACAACCCTTGAACCTATCTTTTTTTTCTTTCTTCCTTAACCAAAAACCCACAAAAAGATAACATTACTTGGTCATTTGAGAGTTCAAATACATCACTAGGGTTGAGCACGTGGAAAGGGAGGAAGAAAAGAAAAAGGAGTGGACTAGGTTATAAATCAAGACCACCACTTGGTTGAAGATACTGATAAAAAATGCACTTCACTTTTGCTCAAAGAAAAAGTAGTTCAAAGAAATAAGCTATCAAGATCCAGATGCTACACACAACCACCTAACACCCCCCCCAAACCCTAAACAAAATGAAGGAATAAGGGGCATAAAAAGTTCAGTATCACGACAAGAGTAACATCACGTACCTGTAGTCTGTTCAGAGATTTCTTCCAGTAAATATCCGAACCTTCAAATGAAATTGGATATATTATGTGCACCACAAGTACAACAAAAGATACAACCTGCACGAAAAGATAGATGTAGAAAGGCAAATTTATGATTCCTATCCATAATAAACGACAAAAAAACGCACAAAATGATAAGCATGCTAGTCTAGCATCTGAAAGACACAATATCCAGCAGCATTAATGTTTTCATCATATGATTTAAAAAAAAAAGGTTTAAGCAACTCAAATAATTTGAAACTACAGAATATGATCAATAGATTGATCACATTTTCGCAATTCAAATAGTGTCATGATGGAAACAAACAAACCAGCATGACGCTATGACTACAATATGAGATCTCTGTGTTCACATTGAAACGGTTACAACATTTTCTGTTGTCAATGGAAAATGATAATATTCATGATAAGTAGACAACTATAGATGAGCCAAGCCGTCACATTGGGAACATTAACAATATCACCTCCATCCTGATGTCACCAGAATAGAAACCCTTGCCCCCCTAAATAAAATAAAAAGGTTGGGGGACGACTCCTTTGTCCTTCATGTGTTTCTCCCCAGACATGAGTAGTGGAGAAGGAGCTAAACATCTCAGCCAATCAATCTTGAAAACAACTCTTTAAAGGTAATGACACATTATTATCGTTGTACTACGATAAATTTTGCATGCAACAGTCAATAGAAAATGAACATATCACAACTGCCAAACAGTCCACACAAAGTTTGACAAACTGAACAATAAATATTCTATTTTCCATAAGCTTATAGGTGGGGAGAATAGGTGGGGCTCGAATAAATATCTGTGCTCTAAGCTCTCATAAACTGTCCAAGCTAAAACAAATAACCAAATAAATATGCAGTCTTCATACTAGATCATTCCAAAGCAATAGCAATTGATTATACACTGTTCAAATAAGGAGGATCAGAAACATAGACATAGTTGCCTTGGACAAGAAAAATGTGCATAAACCATGTTGAATTCAAGATAGCGGACAAAATCTGGTGGAAGATGGCAAGACAAAAAAGCATTTTGGTAGTTGATCTCAAAAGAAACCAGAACAAGAATAATCTGCATACCTCAAATACAAGAGATTCAGTGCTAGTTAAGTAGGGTAACTGACCAAGAAAGTAGTATCCCCTATCATTACAGGAGACTTCACTATACCTAGCACACCACAGAGGCCTCTGCAGAGATGTTAGAAACGGAAAACCTGATATCAGAGTTATGATTCCTTCCAGAAAAGAGGTGTGGTGGACTAAGCTGGTCCCTTTTCTTTTAAAAGAGAGGATAGAAAAAAGAAACATACATGCAATAAAGAAGGATGAAGAAATCACCTCGAAGAAACTTAAGACTATCAAGGCAAAATAGTTAAGAGACCAAAGAAGATCCAACCGAGTGTAAACAAAATACAACTTTGCTGCACTTTCGAAGTTTGGCTGATCAAGAATTTCCTCTGGTAGACCAACATCATCTTCTGCCTGCAAAATGGACTTCATGTTATAGACACTTCCAGCACAGGTTTTAAAATCACACTGGACTCTCTGAGGAGAAATGCCAGCCCAAGCCAAACACATTAATTCCCCATGCATTCTTCCAAATATTACCGTAACAATTTCGATTGCATAACATAGCAATCAGGTCAAACTTTACATGACTCATTGAAATTCATACAGCATGCAGAAGCAGGTATTCAGTTGGGTCAGAGGAAGGATAAAGGCTTTCAATAACCTCGGTGTATGTCCTTTCACAATTCCAACATGCAATACATCTTCATTCTTCCTTATATGCCACAATTCTTCCAATCTCCCCAGAAAACATATGCTCCAAATATGCAACTTAATGAAAAACCAATAAAAGAGTTTTCACCCACCTGTAGCAACCAATTAAAGATCTTACACAATGCCCTCTTTCCTATTCATTTTTCTTTTCTTCTTTCTTTTCCCTTACTGGGCCTAGGGGATTTCTTTAAACTTTAAACTAGTTAGAAACTCACATCCCAAACACCACAGCTTTGCAAACTAAGTCATCGAATACAAGCATATCAAAATATTGAAACAAGGCAAAAGTCAAACAAAAATCCTAGTAAGGTTGCAGTTAGGCAGCAAATCATGATTCTCAAGAAGCATCATAAGAATGGGACATAAAATAATCACACACCCCCCCCCCCCAGAAACACACACACACAGAGAGAAAAAATTGGAATTATGGAGAGATGAGTGCCGCAAAACAAGGGTATAGAAATACCAGACCTCTAGGTACCAATCTCCAAACGTAACAGCTGCTGTTACCATCAAGCAAGCCATGGGATGCTACCAACAGTGCTCCATAAGCTTGGTGTGACTAAATGGTCATTTTCCTACACCAAGCTTTAAAAGTGTACACTCAAGAGTCATGGAAAACAGAAAAGGTACCAATGTGTTTAATTGTTGAGGGCACATGCCAAGCTTGCCAAAAGCTCCTTGTTCTCATCTTACCATATCCCTGTCCCACCCCCACCAACACTATAACTAGCACAAGCTCGGGCTTACAGAAGGCAAAAGTAGAGAGAGAAATCAGACCATAATGGAAAGGTCTTTGGGGCAAGACAACAAACAGATTACCTGTAGCCTGGTGGGAACTAGTGGCCAGCAAGAAAGTGAAAGTTCATCTATTTTTAGGATGATCTTCAGCGTAAAGCAATCCTAGAAATTTTGAAAAATCAAACTTCATTTTTGTCAACGTGGGTTTGGGCAAAAGTCATTTCCCAGAGATAACAATTTATTTGAAAACCAGTCCCCATGATCTAGGCATAGGTCATCTATATCGTGCCTCCAGTCACAACCCCATCCAGCTGCTTTGCTTTTCTAGCAGGCCAAGGAAAGAGCATTTGTTACATATCCAATTGCAACATGTTGGACCAAAGTCCCACACTAATCATAGCTGCTTAGCTTGTCTCTGCAGGCTTATCAACTCATTTGAACTTGTTTTAATGGCTGGGCTCCCAAAAGGGAACCATAACAATTCAGGTCAATAATCATTAATGAAAATCTGGCACAATTAGGTGTACCAACCTGTATTTTTTGCTCCTGCAATGTGGCTTCAAATCAATACTATAATTAAAGCTAACGACTTCAAAAACATAATCCAACAATAAGACAACTGATCAGGAAGCCGTTGGCAACCTTTAAGGTCAGTCTTCATTCCCTCTTGGAAGGAGGTCAGATTCAGAAACATCCAAGAAAACGATGAAGCATTAATACACCTACATGCAGTACATAAACTGATTTACAAAAACAAAGGAATAACTCAATAAAAGAGCCATCCCTGTTATAAAAGAACGTTTCCAAGATCAAACATTACAACTTGGAGAAATGCCCCCTCTAAGTCTCTTGAACAGATTCAAAGGTATTATAACATCCCTGTTGTCTTTGGCATGCCTTCTATACATGCAAAGAATTGTCAATGATATATCACCCAATCCGTTTTAGGCTTATTACCAGAATTTGCAATTGTCTTGCAAAGGGCTGGCTAGAAAGCTTTTTTTGAAACTTGAAAGTTAAAACTCAACTCCACTAGGCATCTGTTTAGAAGCCAACATAAAGCAGTTAGCTAACCAATATAAGTATTTTAACTGAGATGAAGTGTTAGCGTCAGTGTATTTGCCCATGTCCTATCATATTCTTTCTCGTAGGCGAGGGGGGTGAACCTGTCTGGACCACGACATCATCACTTAAGCATCAAGAACATAGCAGCCTTGTTTTTGAGCTTTTTTGACACTTCCAAATTCCATATCAGTGATTTCAGACCTATCCATTTAACATTTCATTCCTACCTATTACGAATTCTAATCTAAAGACACTAGCTGATTAGCATTGCTTCCAGAATCCAGAGGACCCTTGCAGTTGCAGATGTTCAGAACTTTCAATATATGTCTATAACCAACGAAAATTTCTAAATCAGAGAAAAGTAATCCTCTCCAATAAAGTCATCATGATGAATCATTGTTACCCACTAGAAGTTGCTCTGAAAATCAACTATGGTTAATTTATCAGCCATGGTCAAGTTGCAAACCATATGCTAAGAGTCTTCAACTTCAAGGCACACAGTCGCATTCCTTGAACCTTCTCTTCTTGAAACAAGATCATATTAAATCACCATCAAAGCAACAGTATCGAAGAAGCTGAATCAAACACTAAACAGTCAAACTCTATATTGCTGAGTTAAACTAAATAATGTACCAAACCATTAAACATGACATGAATAGAATCCAGCAAGAACAAAATAAAGTGTTTAGCATTTACTACATTGTGAGTTTAGTATTTACTATTGGCTTGTGAAATAGGTTGTTTTTTATGTTATGCGAGTGGTGCTTTTGCCTTTGTACTCTACTAGACATTTTAAAAGTCTTTTAAAATGCTTCAGGTGGGAGAAAAAGAAAAAAAAATGAAGAAGAGTAATACTTAATAGTGATCTCTCAATTTTCATAAGATCTACACCATATGTTGGCCAATCTATGAAGCACAATCCCATATCCAAAGCTTAAATTAGACTAAATTAGTACAATAAAGTAGTGACCGGTATTGCTGTATCACAATCCCTCATTAAGTGATCCACCATCCCAGTAATCAGAAGCAAACTCTTACACTCAACACGGTCCACTGCTTAATTGTGAGTTTTGTAGTTGAAGAGGAATGTAAAAGTTTTAGGGTATGAAGTACTGAATTCAATTTCTCACAGAACTGAGTTGTGTCCTACTGTCCTTGCTTTGCTTTGGAGTCCTATGCAACTTCGGCTTTTGCCCAGCCATCTTGTCAAAACTACAAGATGATCAAAACACCATTTTTGGAGAACCTGCCTTTCTATATTTGTAATCTTATTTATCATCATTTATACATTCTTTCTTTAGCAATGAAAGAAGCACTCAATGTGCTGCATTATTTTGCTTTGCCAGAATTTAACTCTATCTCCAACTTTCATGTAGTTTAAGAATTCTCCACCATTCTGTAACTCACTTTCAATTGGAACTTCCTCCAAATATGGTTGGTCTCATCCAACACCTCCAGGAGCCTTATAAAATTCTTTTTTTAAAAAAAAATATTGCCGACTGTCCTCTTATAATTATCCGCAAAAAGCCTACTCGGACTACTAGCCGGCCCTCTAACGAACCATTTAGTTCAGCTTTTTCAGAGGCAAGCTACACAATTTAACCCAAAGAGGTATGGTCATCATAAGCTTTTCATCAAACTACAGCGGCCAGACCAGATTGAGGCACAAAGGATCTAGAGTTAAGTTAATCATGGTCTTAACTGGACAACATTGTCTCTTCCTCAAAAGAACCAAATGTACAGGTAAGTTATCCTGATTCAAGGATTACCAAGAAAATTCAAGTATGCTGTCTTTTTTGTTGCTTACAATCCAAACAGAGACAAATCGAATTCATAGATTACTGAATGTTGACACAAGAAAACAACTGATAAACTGCGTGTATGTGTATATAATGTTTCATTTAGGACAAAACATTATATCCCATAAAAACATATATTCCTGTTTCAGTGCTTGTCTCTTAGTCTCATGAGTGTTACAACTTGACCAAAAGTTTCCTCAACGTCTACTGAGATGAATAATCCTATTGTAGCACATTACACATCAATAGCTGCTTTATTCACTGAAGCAACATCTGACAATTTCGGCACATCTTACCCTTAGAGGGTATTCGTAACTACTCTCTCAATGAATTACTCAGATCCACCCCCTCTACAAACGTTTATAAGTCCTCGTATTATCGGTAAGTGCTTCTTCCCAAGGATAACAGCCACCTCTTTACTGAATATCAAAGCCAAAGTAAAAATGCTTGACTGAATATCAGCATCAGATCCCCTGATGCCCCTATATTGATCAACGTGCAACAGTTTAGATACTCATTGTGAAACAGCAACAAGTAGATCGATACTACACGAACAAATTCTTTGGGCCCAGCCCAGAAGCATCCTATGAGTATTACTATTCAGAGCCCAGCAACTCAGATAAGCATAGCAAAAGGACAACTGAATCTCTTTCTTTCTCGCTGTCTGTAATTTGGGATAAATTCCAAATATGAGCTCACTCTACGTACTAGCATCTAAACCACAACACACTTTGCATTTACAACTCCCATCACCAAAAAAAAAAAGAAAGAAAGAAAACTAACGATCAAATTTGCCCTAATCAACAGCTATTATATACACGAACGAAATGGAAATCGATCAAAACTGAGTAGCAAATGAAGTTCGACGCTCACAAAGAACCAAAAATACCAGATCAACAAGGGCAGCAGCCTTTTGGTAAGGAGAGCCATGAGTGATGGCGTCGGACCTCCGATTAAAGCGCGGAAGACGGCCACTGTTCCTCCATCCGCCACTCTCGTCTCCGAGAAGAGGACTCTCCATTATCGTCTTCCTTCTCACCACTCAGAAGAGAGAGAAAGTTTTAGAGAGACGAGGGACGTGGTCCGTACTGAGCAGTTTAACAGTTGTATTAACAGGAAAAGTCAATTTGAAGTAGTAGAATCAATCAGGAAAGAAAATACTGGAATTTTAGTTTCTTTTTTTTTTCCTTCAATTTTTGAAGAGCAGAATTTATATATGCTATGGCCAGCTACTCAGCTGATGGCGACGGCGTGGGGCTGTTACAAAATCAAACTAAAAAACTCAATTGTCCGCCAAAATTATCGATTTGTTTATATTATAGCACAATAGCAGATCCCGGATTCGCGTTCCGCAGATGGTGGCATTGAAAAAAGCTTTAGTTACGAAAATAAAATGCAGGTTTTTTTTTAAAAACAAAAAGATGCGACCAACTGTCGGCACTCATTGGTGGGGAAAATTTTTAGGGCATCCCTAGCCCAATGTCATGCGTGTTAAAACTGGGTCTGTGTGTGACACGCTTCAGTCCCAGCGGGTGACACGCGTTGCATTGAATAGGGGACGGAATCGTGCACAGTTTCATCTTGCGTTCTTTTTTGAAAAATTTATAAATGAGTCGTACTTCAAGTGTCATGCAACAAACCCATTTTTTTTTGCAACAAATGGGTGTTGCTTTTGAAGGGAAAACCAAATTAGAGAAAAGCAAAATAAAGTAAAATGACTATGGTATACGTGCATGTGTGTGTGTGTGTATATATACATATATATATATACACACACACACACACACATACATATATATA
>JACYFF010031957.1:42296445-42318203 GCA_017589665.1 Selenicereus undatus
TATATATATATATATATATATATATATATATATATATGGAGGTAGTGTTGAGCCCGTTGTGCGCATGCGTCTGCCAGTATGCTATCGTAGTTTGCCATGGTTTACCTTTCGCATCATTGTGGTATACATGTTAGACTATCATGCATATTTATGTATGTATGTATATACATATATATATATATACACTCCAATATCCTGACGTGGGAGGTTAGCGTCCCCTTAACTGTTACCTATTCATGTTACGTATGATGTGTACCACTTACGGTGCTCGTTGACTTCGCAGAAAATCGCTGCTGACCTGACACTGATGCAGACTAATATCTACATCAACATCCTGAAGTGGGATGTTAGCCACGCGGATTGCCCTTAGCTGGCCACGTATGTTACCTCGTTGCAGTTACGAAATTGGTATGTGTTGTCCCCGATTTTTTCACTCACTAACAATTTGACAGTTAGAATGGTGTTGCAGTGGGCATGACTACGGTGTATTTGTCATGATTTTTATGGATGTTCTCGCACTTACTGGGCACACAATGTATTTCAAGCAAAGCGATATCCAAACGTTGCAAGACAAATATTTTGCGGACATCCTGCGAGAAAGAATACAAAACTTCCCCATGACCCTCCCATGATTGCATCCATCACCTAGATTCAGTGTCTACCGTAGTTAGATGTATAGCCTAGTTGCACATTATTCATATCATTTATTGTAGGGAGTCCCCGATTGGAGTACTTGTGTTCCCTTCACTAACTGCTCAAGTGTTTACCAAGACATGTGTACTTGTTTACCATGGTAGACAACTTGTATGCTTATGGTAGTTCTTTGGTACATCTATATCGATGTTGCCAACTGTGTTAACAACTGCATGCAAGGTTATTCAGTTCAGGTCGTAGTGTAAGAAAGCGTATATACATATATCCCTATTCAAAAAGTGGTGGAGGTTGGTCCCCGTGCACTATGCCAACCGGGCCATTTGCAATTGTTAACCATTGTCGACAACTTATGTGCTAGTGGTAGTAATTGGTACAATAGTACTCATATTGCAAATGTGTTAACGAGTACATGCAAGGTTATGTACGGTGGTACACGAATGGATACCAACTTCAAGCAACATATATATTGCGTTACTGCACTATACACGGGAACATACACACACGTACTATACACAACCGTTGCCCTTTGACACCACATACCAAAATGACCGCACATACAACATGTAGTGGGGTTTATTATGTGGGTACTTGTTTCGTCCATAAGGTGGACATAGACGACGACGTTTTTCTTACTGTCTACATTCAAATACCACTACACCCCCCCTCATGGTGCTGTTGTCTTTTGCTAACATTGTTCGCTTGGGCGCCGCTACTGTCAACTCTGACTATTTATTTGTGTTGCAACATCTTCCTACCTACCGTTGATGCCTCCCGGTTGATACACAAATATGTGTACTACATCATAGCTAAATGTTTAACCATATAATCCATACATGAACACATGGTGTGACCAACAATCCACTTTTTCACTCTCTCAATTGGGTGGTATTCCCTTACATTCTTTACACCCTCTACAAGAATCAAGGTTCAATGTGTCAGTTCCCCATGGGTTTGCCGATTGCAGATAATGGTGTACCGCGATTAACATCTCTTCACTCATCGGTAAACAAGCGAGGTGACCTTCCAACGCTGAACATACAAAACTTCAACATTGAATTAAATACAGGGTTTGGGTTGTGGCCATAGCTGAGAAGCCAGTATGAATACATTACAAACACCCAGGGTTGCAGTCTGTCAGTTATCCATAGGTTTATCGGTTATGGAGCATGGTTTACCACAGTGAACATTAGCCTTCGGATCGGTAAACATGGCAGGTCACCTGCCCCCAATGAACATGCAACAACTTGCCTGAACATTAAAATACAAACAGGGGGTGAGGGTGTGGTCACACCTGACTACCCACTATAAGCATAATACAAACAACCAGGGTTGCAATCTGTCAATTACCCATGGGTTTACCGGTTGCAGAGCATAGTTTACAGTGGTGAACATTTGTCTTTTGTTCGGTAAACATGCTAGAACTGAACATGCAAAGCTGAATTTCATCATTACAATACAAACAAGGATGGGGGTGGTGTCACAGCTGACAACCCAGTAGGGGCACAAACCCATGCGTATACCATAGTTTCGAACGATGTTTGAACCATTTCCAGGTTACGGGGTTGAACCTCTCTGTCACTTGCTGATAACTCTAGAATGCAACATCATGTGCTACAACGGCCTGGAACATACGAACCATCCAACAAATCACCAACCTCCACAACATTCAGCTATGTCGTTCATCATACTAGTGTTCACATTTTATCCACCTTTTCAGACCTGCTCCCTTACGACCTTCTTGGACCATATCATCCCTATCCCTGTCGCTTCTTCCACAAACGACGCCATGATCATAACTCCACGTTGCCTTTTGTGTGCGCCTCTTCGGCCCATCATTGTCGCCCACATACAAATACCCGCGCTCATCATTCCCCTTCAAAAACATCCTCAAATCACCATCCCCCTCTAATTCTATTACCATCAATCGGTCGTACTTTAAACTATACCCCAATTTATGTACAGTCAAAACATCGCTAGCAATCTCGCTCACCATTCTTCGTACCTTTTCCAACCCCACACCCTCTTTGAGCACGATATACTTCGTCCAACCCCCCACATATGTTACTTTGCCAGCTCCACCATCGTCCAACTTGCCTCCCATAACACATACACAACCACCTTTCTCTCCCCACCACTGCCTCCCACAGTAACACCGCCCCCATCCATTTTTACCAGACATCGTAATACCGACTATCGTACCACTGTATCGGTCAACAACCTTCCCAATTACCCTGCACATCAAATAACAATAGTTTCTGGTCAATGCAACCAATACTGCATCCTCCACAATACACAAGTACATAACAGGAGTCCCCAACACCACCACTCTCTGTTACCTATTCAGTACATTGCGTTTACCATGGTGAACACTACATTTTTCCTGGTTCAACAGTGCGCCATTCTCATTCAATGTCAGTGTCAACCACATCATCTTCCTTTCATCACAATAACACCATATCACACCCTCCAACATGGCCACCTATGCAATTGGGTTTTTGGTCAACAACATTAATGATACCCTGGTAAACGGTGGCGAAAAGCATGGTACATATGTTATCCCAGACATGTACCCTTCTTACACCCTAAATCATTCACCAAAATCTCATTCCACAAACCAAAATTGTAAATTTCAAATAATATTTAACATACCTTATGTTTACCACTTAGCTTGAAGGCGTCTACCAATGTCAGACGCCCAAACCCTTCCACCTTCGACTTCATGGCTATCCTCCAATGTCAGGTTTTCACCATTACCAAATACTACAAGCTCACCTCCAGCATCCCTCTGTACTTTCCCTCACCTACAGATACGCACATTGCCTTAACCCCGTTCTTCTCCCACAACCAAGCTGCTTTCAATAATTGGGGCTAGATTTTCCTCAATTTTCATGCAAAATTGCTCACTACTCTAGGATTCAGGAGTACATTCAACTTTGGAGAGAGATTGAGAGACGAAGAGAGACCGCATGTTTGAACTCCACACAAAACCCTCGTTCTTTCCCCTTACCTTTGCTTCCTCTGTTTTTTTCCAAATTTTTGAGGAGAGAGAAAGTGAGTGGGGTGCAAGGAAGAAAATGGGGTATTTTCATTAAGGGCATTGTAGTTATTTTACTTTATTTTTCTTTTTCTCCCATTTGGTTTTCCCTCCAAAAGCAACATCCATTTGTTGCAAAAAAATGGGTTTGTTGCATGCCACTTGAAGTATGACCCACTTGTAAATTTTCCTTCTTTTTTTTTGTCGCCTAGTGTGCCTAAAACGCAGCGTTTGGATGGCATGGATTGAAGGAAGTGTCGCGTTTTGGATGATGTTTTGCAAAAAAAAAGGAAAAGCTTGGGAACTGGCATGTCATTATGGGAATTGGGCCATTAATTGTTTTATCCGTTACTTGCAACGGCTAAAAGTGGGTTTTTGGGATTTTTTTTGGGGCGGGGGGAATAGTTAATTGTGTATATAAATATGATTGTGTGGAAAATGAAATTTAAATTATCTCTATCATCATATCATATCATATCATATCATAATATATATATATATATATATATATATATATGAAAAGTTAGATTGAGCTCATGTATGAGCGACATGTGAGATGCTATATAGGATTCCATCTACGGTGCCACTTGGGATAAGAATGTCATGTAAGATAGCAACATAAAAGTCTTCTATTATGTAACTAAGATTGATGTAGGTTATCAATGCAATTTTAATTCAATTTAATGTTAACTTTGCTCATATTTTATGACTAATTAGTAATTGAATTTTGTCATAAAAAACTTAAACATAGAACAAAGAAATGATTTACCCAAGAATTTTTTTTTTTTTGAAGTGTGTCAGACATTATTTTTGCTGTAAGTATATATTGGACATCTAAATCTAAATATATTTGTTTTTATATATTTATTTTTTGAGTGAATGTATGATGAGTTGACACTTGAATGCTGATTGGGTTGCTTATTTTGCACACTGTAAAGCTTGATTACTTAAGCATATCACATAATTAGATTTACACAATATGAAATACAGTATGACCTTAATGTGATTGTGGGTTTTGCTTACATTTACTTAAAGTTGGTACACTATTTAGTTTCTTTTCACATTTGTAACTTACGTTCATGATATTTTAAAAAAGTGTTTCAGTGATTTATTCCATTTATATTTCACTTGAGATTATACTTTGCGCTCAAAAATCAAATAGTATAATTAGTTCTTTTAGCAAATTTAAATTTAAATTTAATAGATAAATTCATATATAAGAGTAGTTTGTCTACATTCCCACAACATACCATAATTGACCTCATAAATTAGCAGTACTCCCTTCCCCACCCCCAAAAAGAATGTTAAAAGTTTTCCTAAATTCAAATTGTACTAAAATTTCTTCATCTGCTACTAATCTCCCTTTCTTCTTTTTTTAATTTTTTAATTTTTCTTTGTTGGTTTTTATATAAATAATTATAAACCAAAGAGATAAGCTTAAGATCAAAGACTTATATTTGTCTTTTTGTTACTACTATCTATAATTTTTCATGCTTTGTTGATCATGAGAATAATTAATCAAATTTATTTTTATTCCAATCATGGATCAAATAGTCTGAAGGACCATGATCATAATTAAATAATATTAAAGGTATGGTAAACTATTGAAATAATCTGCAATGGACATATGAAGTAAAAAGGGCAGCTCGGTGCACAAGCATCCCTTTTTTGAAGTAAGTGCATGCATAATGAATACAATTAAACCAATAAGAATGTCAAGGGAAAATAACACACCTTTTTTTGATGATTATTAGTTTTAAATGACATGCATAACCCTATGAATTTGACATTTGGTCTCACATGTGCTAACTGATCTTTCACTAATTTATTCTTATTGGTAAATTACCTTATTATTTCATTTGAATGTGCATCTTTAATATTATATAACCTTTGCTAGATGTCTCATTATTTCATTTCAATGCTCACCTTTAATTATTGTATTATATATTATTTTTGAAATTAATTACCTCATTATCCCAACAACTACTTATTTTACTTCGATTCATCTTAATTTGCAATTCCTATAAATAGGAACTTAATTTGGTAGTATCTCATCTAAGTTTGCATCGTCATTTGATAAAAAAGAAAATTTGTGTCCCCATATAATTCTTAGTTGTGGAATGACACAAAAATGAGTTGTAACAAGCACTGGTTGGCTAAAATGGAAGAATCTTATTATTTTCTCAATCAATGTTAGAATGAAGGTTACAATCCGTATAATTGTTTGGCACTCATATGAGATAAAGTGGCCATTCGTATTAACAAAAAAGGAAATTTCCTCTTCATGTTTACAGTGCAATGACTATAAATAAAAATCAAGGAGAATAACTGGAATATGTAGGAGTTTGCCTTTTAAAATCGATATTAAGTATTGGACAACTGAATTGCAGCATCACGAGTGACTTCGCCAGAGGATTTGAAGTTTATCATTAAACATGACAATGAGCGTTATGAAGAATAAACAAGAAATACTGTCTACAAATAAGTATCCAACAACTTACCAATGGTATGTATGTACTCAAAATAACTTCACTACTACAAATTACTAAAAAAAAGTCACAAATTGGCACTATACATGATGTGAATTTTATATATAATTTTAAAACCCTTTTTATTTACAAGTGCACAAGGTTAATTGTAGACTAGCGAGTATAGGGTGTCGATCCCACGAGGAACAATAGCGATTTTTAAAATTTACCTTTCCGATTATAAATAATAATTTAATTTTAAAGTTGTATTATGAATATAAATTGACCAACAAAATGAAGAGCAAATAAGTGGTAAAGTAGAGAGAAATCAAATAGGAGAAAGTTCTAGGACTTTATATTTCACCTTTGATGCCAATATTGATTTAGTAATTCGAATGGGGATTCAATTTGTCTCTTGTTCAACCTAAGCTACAAGCATTAGGCTATGAATTAAAAATATGATTATAATTATAAAGTGACATAATTTATCTAGTGGTTTAGCATGAATTATTCTTTTTAGACATAACTCATCTAATTTCTAGCATAAATTATTTAATTTAAATAATTATAATTTTAGGCCCAAATTGCATAATCATCATATTAGCCTACAACTTTGAGATAGCAAATTAAACTAATGTCATCAACATGATTAAACATTAGTGTTAAGATGCATAGGTAGATGATTATCAAATATAAACTCAAGATTATGCAAAAGAGACAAAAATAACCCCATAAGAAATTAGCAAAAGAATATTATTACCAGGGATCCATCATAGTTCTAGAAATGAGTAGTTTAGCCAACCATAGTTAGGAAAAACACAAATGAAATTGGTATATTTCACAAACTATGGCCAAACCTTGTACTCAATTACACAAAATTATGAAACCTAGTATAAACTTTTAAATTTGACTCACAAATGAGATGAAAAGAGAAGAGAAAAACAGCTAACAAAGCTTATTTTCTTCTTAACCCCTCAGCCCAAATGATCTTGTCTTACAAAGACTTTCTCTAAAAAAAATAAAATTTGAAAGGAGAAGAAGATGCTTGAGTGAGTGGATGGAAGAATGAAAGTGGATATAAGTGACTTTTTCCCTCAACCTTGGCCCCTTTTTATAGTGAAAATCCAACCCTTAGGATACCCCCAAAATTAATGGAAATTAATTCCAATTAATTTGGGATGTTACATGCATGGTTATGGCTAGTCATAAGTATAATATTAATTTTGATTAATAACATTTAACTAGGTTAAGAATTAGCCATGTGGGAAAAAATGGAGCACTTGAGAGAAGAAGGGAGGATGAGATGGAGTGAGACACATGGTCAAGACTGGGCCGCTTGCTCAAGCCCAAACAAACCATTTTATGTTTTTTTTTTTCCTTTCCTTTGGGCTTGAACTTTAGACTTTGCACTTGTAGACGATCTGAGTAAAATTGCACAACCTTCATCCAAATTCTTCTATTTTAGTTTTCCTGCAAGTTTCATAAAATCTGCATTATTTACTCTAAAATATATTTCAAAGACATAAAAGTAGGTAAAATGAAGAAAAAAATTGTATATAAAATATGAATTATCAACACACCTTTTAGTGTTAGTAGACTCCTACAAAATGTTAGTTCTAATTATGCAAAGACCATGACATATTATGATCCTTATAATTAAATATAATTAGATATTAAAATAATAACAATTAATAAATTCCCCCAATATTGTGTAGGTAATTCTAGACAGATGAAATATACCAGAAGTCCACAATTAAAATGTCTCTCTGTAAGTAAGTACAAATCAATAAAAAAATATTATCATATATTTTTTTTCGCTAAATATATAAGTATGTAAAAAATTATTTCATGCATCTAACAATGCATCGTTGATGACAAATAGTTAGCAGCAAATGAAAAATCAAAACCTAACTTAGTATAATATATATTACTTTTGCAGGTTGCTTAATCCGAGAACGGAAGTTGGCAACTAATAGATAGCGAAGACAACAAATTTGGTGTGTTATTGAACATTTCATATTCGAACTACTTTTCATACATTATATTTCACATTACCATATGATGCATTTTTAAAAATAAAGTCCAAAATAACATTAAAGTACTGAACATACTATGGTTTTCCTTTGCTCATTTGCTCCCACCGTAATATTGTTATTTCACAAAATGATTTTAAACTTTAAAAAAAAAATCATTTAGTGTCAAATCACATAATATCTTAACAGAAAAAAACAATTAAAAAATTTTTGACTAACAGGATTAAAAAAGATAGATTGCATATTAAAAATTCAAGTACATATAATTAATTTGACTTCATATGAAATAAAGTCAGAAAAAAAAGTGCTACCATTAAGTTCATAGAACTCAGTATGGTATAACACCACCAACAACATATACAACAAGATACTGAAACTTATTAACCAAGAAGTAATAGCCATCGTGCAACGCACGAGTGAAAAACTAGTTTTCTTATAATCTCTCAAATCCGAAATATTATTTGTAGCTATTTGAAGAAAAGTCCTTGAAGTCAAGAGGGAAAAAATTGTGGTAAGTGGTAAATAATTATTCTTTAGTGATGTTTGTTGATTTAATTAAATTAATTGTATGGAGTTGTAATTTTCAACTAATATTTTTTTTATGGTGTTGTTGTTAGATATTTGGGAGGTGTATTTGTGAGCTTGAAGAATCAAGATAAAGTGCAGTGAAGTGAAGAAATTTGTAAGAATTTTTTGTTATACATATTTTATGTTCTTAGACGTTTCATTTAATATTTTAAAGAATTTCTTTAGTGTTGAACGTATGTTTAAAAAGTCAGAAATTTCATTACTTTATGGAAATCTAAATGTGTGAAAGTGAATATGTGTAAGTGAAGTATGAAATTTTCATGAATTAAGTTGGTAGAAATTAAAATGCGAAAAAGAGAAAATTTGAAATTTTTATTAATTTGATTTATTTGTTTAGTTAGTATGTGATATGTGTAAACTGTAATTGTTAGAATATGTTTAATTTTTAATTTAAATAAGCTTATGTGATATGTGTAAATTTTAATTGTTAGAATACCTGTATGTTCTTAGATGTTTCGTGTAATATATTAAAGAATTTCGTTAGCGTTAAACGTATGTTTACAAAGTAAAAAATTTTCATTACTTTATGGAAATTTAAATGTGTCCAATTGAATATGTGTAAGTGAAGTATGAAGGTTTCATGAATTAAGTTGGTACAAATTAAAATGCGAAAAAGTGAACATTTGAAATTTTTATTAATTTGATTTATTTGTTTAGTTAGTATGTGATATGTGTAAATTATAATTGTTAGAATATGTTTAATTTTTAATTTGAAGAATCTTATGTGATATTTGTAAATTTTAATTGTTAGAATAGCTTTATGTTCTTAGATTCTTCGTTTAATATTTTAAAGAATTTCTTTAGTGTTAAACGTATGTTTAAAAAGTCACAAATTTTCATTACTTCATGGAAATTTATATGTGTGAAATTGAATATGTGTAAGTGAAATATGAAGTTTTCATGAATTAAGTTGGTAGAAACTAAAATGCGAAAAAGTGAAAATTTGAAATTTTTATTAATATGTTTTATTTGTTAAGATAGTATGTGATATGTATAAATTATAATTGTTAGAATATGTTTAATTTTTAATTGAAATAAGCTTATGCGATATGTGTAAATTTTAATTGTTAGAATACCTTTATGTTCTTAGATGTTGCGTTTAATATTTTAAAGAATTTCTTTAGTGTTAAACGTATGTTTAAAAAGTCAAAAATTTTCATTACTTTATGGAAATTATATGTGTGAAATTGAATATGTGTAAGTGAACTATGAAGTTTTCATGAATTAAGTTGATAGACATTAAAATGTGAGAAAGTGAAAATTTAAAATTTTTATTAATTTGATTTATTTGTTAAGGTAGTATGTTGTAATTAACATTTTTGATTTAATAACTTTGGTACCTTCATGTTGAATTGAAAGTTACGTTTGTATGTTTTAATTATTTTGATTTATATGTTAAGTTAGGTTTGTATGTTTATGTTCTTATTAGGTACATGCTTAAAAATAATATGTTTAAATGGTAAAATCATAGGTTGTGTCTTAAACATGATTACAAGTAATTTGTTGAATTTGATATTTTTATTAATATGATTTGTTAAGTTTGGTATGTTAAGTAAGTATGATTTAAATGTGTGAAGTATTTTGTATTTATTTATTGTTTTAATGAAAATATGGTTTTTATGCATGTCTTGATCTTTATTGTTAAATTGTTATGGATTTTGAAATATATGCTAGAATTTTTAAATTAATTGGTAAAATAATTTCATTTTAATATCATGTGTGTAATTGGTAAATTAGCTATTTAAACTAAAAATATGGTAATTATGTTTGTACAAATTTGTGAAATGTAGAAGTAGAATTTCAAATTATGGTAATCTTTTTGATTGAATAACTTCAGTACGTTCATGTTGAATTAATCATTAAGTTAGTATGCTTAATTTATTATACAAGTGGTATGTTCATTTAGTTTAAAATAATTGAAATCTTTAAATGTGTAGTTTTAACTAATATAAATGTTTATTTAGTATTCTTTAGCTTGTTAATATTTTGTAATATTTGGTATTTTTGAATTAGATGAAATTGAATTGAGTAGTTTAGATTGAAATTAAAATTTTAACTACAATGCAGGTGAACCTTGAAATGGACCCGAATGAAACGCAATCATTCATGCACCCACTTACCGGGACGAGTCACAAGGTGAACTTGGAAATAATTCAAACCTTCCCCCACGCCCCCTGGATTGGCAACATTACCCACCACCACATAATTCCCACCTTATTCCCAACAATATCCCCACAATACCCCACAAATTGGCAATATTACTATCCACCACCGAACACCCCACCACAAAGCTTTAGCTACGAATCAATGCCCCCTCCTTGTTACCCACCTCAACCTCCTCTTACGACCACCCCAGCACCTCAACCTCCTCATACGACCTCACCAGCACCTCGTCCTCCTCCTAGTAATAACCCCAACAAGAAGGAAGGTAGTGTACAGCCCCTTAAGTGGACATTAGAGAAGGATCGTCGCTTAGTGAAGTCATGGATTAATGTGAGCACGAATCCAATCACTGGGGCAGATCAAAAGTTAGCTGGTTTTTGGACTAAGGTGGTGAACACCTTCAACCAGCATGCTCTCGATTGAGCTTCAAAGAGAACGGGAAAGGTTTGCAATGCCCAACGGAATCGAACCGCTCCATTAGTGTCCAAATGGTGCGCTTGTATGGCTCAGGCATACCGGGCACACCCAAGTGGTGCAAACGAGGATGACATTATGCAAAACGCCCAAGATCTTTGTGCTGCTATGGTGGGCAAAGCCTTTGACCTCATGCATTGGTGGGTGTTGTTGAAGGATCAACCTAAATGGGAGACCTTCTGCGATCAATCTGCAGAAGCGTCTGCCAAACACCTCTGAGTAAATGAGGTGGGGGCGTACTCCGAGAGTGACACCCCTGGCACCCCCAACACCCCTACCACCCCTGCAACTCCTGCCGGAGAAGGCACACCAACTGAGGTAGTTGGCGGGCTTATTCGTCCCATCGAAACAAAAGCTGCCAAGAGAAAGGCGTAGGAGCAAGTTGCAGACCTGGTGTTGGATATCGTGACCACAGAGATGTCGACATTACAGGCAACAAATGTGAAAAATAGCACCATGTTCGAGAGATATGTCCTAACCCAAGAGAAAAAGGAGGATGGAGCTATGAAAGCTGTTATGTTAAGAGATCGACAACAATCCTTGGAAGAAAGGAAACAGTGCCTTAAAGAGATGAAGTACGAGGACAAAATTTTAAAAATGAACATAGCGGAGATGTGTCCTAAAGATCAAGCGCGATATGGCCCCATTCAAGAAGAAATTAGGAGTCGCTACCGTCAAAACTGGTCCTCCTCTGATATTGACCTTTCTTTAGATTGATTGCTAACTTGTAGTTTACAGTGTTATTGTGTTTTCATGAAACAGTTGTTGTACTATAAACCTTTTGATTTGTTTAATGACATATTTATTTCTAAGTTGTTTCTAAGTTGTTCCTAAGTTGATACATTACATATAAATTCGCAATTAGTTGTTTCTATGTTTTTTTTTTTTTTGTAAATGTCACAAGGTTAATTTCATAATATATAATTTATATTTAACTTACATTTATAACTTTGTGTTTATATGCACAGGTATTCAACAATGAGTGTTTTATTATTCTCCTCTACCATGTCATCCTCAACAGATGGTTTGAGCTTCATCCTAGAAGAATTCAGCGATGATTCACCAATATTGGAAAATATCATCAACAATACAGATGGCCTGAAGTTGTTGGAGTTGGCCCTGAAGTTGAGACACATTAGACAACAAAGTAAGGCTTCATCATCATCATGAAGACCCAGAAAGAAGAAAAGATTTGTAAAGAGAGATCGACAAGAAGCACACGATCGCCTTTATAAAGACTACTTCGCCGAAGACTCCGTCTACAACGAGACCCACTTTCGGCGTAGATTTTGAATGCGACAGCACTTGTTCCTTTGCATAGTTGGCACCTTAGAGAGTCGTTTTGAGTACTTCCAATTGAGATACGATGGCCTCAGTAGGTGTGAGTTGTTGCCACTCACTAAGTGCACTGCAGCCATGCGAATGTTGGCTTATGGTATATCGCCAAATTGTGTCGATGAATACTTAAAGATTGGTGAAAGCACAACTATGGAGTGTATGAAACATTTTGCTATTGAGGTCATTCAAGTGTTCGGGGAAGAGTACTTAAGAAAACCAACACAAGCTGATGTTGATCGTTTATTACAAGTGGCAGAAGCCCGCGACTTTTTGGGTATGTTAGGGAGCATCGATTGTATGCACTGGGAATGGACGAATTGTCCCACGGGTTGGAAAAGAGTATTTGCAAAAGGGGTATGCACAGTTCCCACATTGATTCTTGAAACTGTTGCTTCCTAGGACCTTTGGATATTACATGCATTCTTTGGATGCCCGGGAACCCTCAATGATTTAAACGTCCTCCACCGATCCGATGTTCTCCAAGAAGTGTACGAGGGTCGGGCTCTAAAATGTGAATATGTCGTTAACAGTCGCAAGTACAACATTGGGTACTATCTGTCTGGCGATATTTATCCGAGATGTGCCACCTTCGTGAAGACCATCCCCCTTCCTCAGGGAACCAAGGCAAATTATTTACTGAACGTCAAGAATCTGTTAGAAAGGATGTGGAGAGAGCATTTGGGGTTCTACAAGCTCGCTTTGCCATCATCCGCGGCCCTGTACGAAACATGGACAAGGCTGAATTGGGTATGATAATGAAGGCATGTATTATACTCCACAGCATGATCGTTGAGGACGAACGTGATTCGTGTGACCTTAGTTTTGAATATGATGATGTGGAGGACAACACCCCGCAACCTAATGTCCAACGGAACCATCATCCGTGCTATGCAGCCTACCTTCATAGAGTAGTACAAGTTCAAAACCCAAACTTACAGGCACGTCTTCAATCCTACTTGGTCGAAGAAATGTGGAATTGTCACACGGCACGAAGAACATCACAAACGTAGTTGTTTTATCTTATTTGTCGATTTTTTGCGGTGTATTTTTTTTAAAAATAGTCGAACACTCATGTTATATTTTTTTCATCATGCTGAATCTTTGGGTTTTCAATTGCGATCCTTCTTATTGTAGTAGTTTTTAATTGAATTATACTTTCAATCCTATCTTTTTTCACTCGTTGGAAAACAAACACATAAATAAAATAATAAAAAAATTTAAAATCAATTAATCCATTTTTATGTCAACAAAATAAATATTCCTTACTTTCGAAAATTAAAAAACATGCACACATGTTACGATAGTTAAAACACAAACACAACATAAAAAATAGTAAGTAATAAATTATGCTTAAATTGTGGGCCCTATGACAATTAATTGTTCTTAAATGAGTTTCAGTGGCTGAAAAACTGAATGGAATGCAAGTACAACTGACGTGGCAGGCTTGAGTTCCAAAAAATAGAACTCTAGTTGGGGATGCCCTAAGTAGATATGGGCTCACATTAATATATTTTGTTCTAGTATCTATACTATTATAATAGCAATCTTTACAAAATCCTAGAATGGTGCAACAAGAGTAATTTGCGGGAATTGATGTAATATTAACCATAAAAATTATTTATGCATTAAATCTAAACCGTTGATTTTAAAGTTAAGATATCTCTTTATTTTATTTAAAAAATTTCCCATGATTTAGGATATACATGATAAAAGATATATGATAATCTAATTATCTAGGAAAAAAATTAGGCAATTATATTTATTCATTAAATCTAAACTGAAGATTTTAGTATAAAAAAAATCACCTTATCTAAGTAAAATACCTATTTATAATTTTTATTTTTGAAAAAATCACATATAATTTCGATTATATTTGATAAAGGATACGTGATAATTCTATTTTCTAAAAAAAATCCAAGCAGTTAACAAAAGTGATAATCTTTGGAAAAATCTAAAATGCTAGCTGCAACGGGAGTGATTTTCAGGATTTGATGTAATCTCAGCTATAAAAATTAGTAATCTATTAAATCTAAGCCTTTAATTTTGTATATGATATGTCTATCTATCTACACTATATTAATAACAATATTTGAAAAATCCTAAAATACTAACACGAGAGTGATTAAATGTAAGCCTTTGATTTTATACCTAATATGTCTATCTATCTACACTATATTAATAATAATATTTGGAAAACCTTAAAATACTAACACGAGAGTGATGTGCTTGATTTGGTGTAGTCTTAGCCACAAATATTGTTAACTCATTAAATCTAAACCCTTGATTTTAAAGTTTAAAAAAATAGTTTATAACCGTCGTCTCTCTCTAAGCAAAATAGTGCCTTATTTTTATTCATTTTTTAAAAACAAAACTTATCTATAATATTATAATAGCAATATTTACAAAACCCTAGAATGGTACAATGAGAATTATTTGCAAGATTTGGTGTAATCTTAACTATAAAAATTATTTATGCATTAAATCTAAACCGTTAATTTTAAAGTTAAGATATCTCTTTATTTTATTTCAAAAATCCCCCATGATTTTGGATATACATGAAAAAAGATAGATGATAATCCAATTATCTAGGGGAAAAAATAGGCAATTATATTTATTCATTAAATCTAAACTGAATATTTTAGTTTTTAAAAAAACTATCTTATCTAAGTAAAATACCTATTTATAATTTTTATTTTTAAACAAAATCACTCATAATTTCGACTATATTTGATAAAGGATACATGATAATTCTATTATCTAAAAAAAAAATCCAAGCAATTAACAAAAATGATAATCATTGGAAAAGCCTAAAATGCTAGCTGCAATGGGAGTGACTTGCAGGATTCGATGTAATCTCAATCATAAAAATTAGTCATATATTAAATCTAAGCCTTTAATTTTGTATCTAATATGTCTATCTATCTACAGTATATTAATAACAATATTTGGAAACCCTTAACATACTAACACGAGAGTGATTTGCGAGACTTGATATAATCTTAGCCACAAATATTATTAACCATTAAATCTAAACCCTTGATTTTAAAGTTTAAAAAAATAAGTTTTTAACTGTCGTCTCTCTCCAAGCGAAATACTGCCTTATTTTTATTTATTTTTTAAAAACAAAACTTAGGGGAGTCAACTACTTACTCCTCATATTTTCAATATATGTGGTACATGAATGTTGGGGCATTAAATACTTCCGGTTGTTGATTTTGTGCACGTCTCTTTCTCTCATCAAAGCGCACGCACATACACACACTCTCTCTCCCTCCAGGAAATTCATTTTTTCAATTTATTTTGGAAATATCGTCTCTAATAACCCTAAAAATTTATGTATAATTTTCTATGTTTATAGCTAGGTGAGGGTCGCTAATATAAATTATATTTTTGGATTCATATTATTTTTATGGGTTATCATAGGAAGTATCAAATGTTAGATATGTTATGGTGTAAAATTTGCAACCCATAAAGGTTCATGTTAAAAGGAGGAAATGACTTTGTTTTGAAAGAGATTTTGATATCTAATTATTTTCGAAGGTGGTGTCGTCTAATGTAAAAAAAGGAGTATTTTTTGCTTATAACATAACGAAACTATTCTATATGTGAGTGATACATGATCCCAACTGTCTCAAGCTATGAGCTGATTATTTCATGAATTAAGACTTACTTTTAATGGGTTAATTTTTCCAAGTATAATCCACTTTATAACTAAGCTTAGTGAGATTTGAGACTTTTAGACATAAGGAAGAAGGATTTCATTTATCAATTAAAGTGTCCATTGGTTGAAAAAGCCAATTTTGGTAATTATACGATCAAGGTAAGTAAATAAGACAATGTTTTACTTAATATTTATAAAATATTTATGAGATAAGTGATTTTATAAAATGAATACTCTATAATTTTTAAATTAAAATTTAATTTAAAAGACAGTCTATACATCACATGGATCTATACTAATAGAACTAAAGACAAACAAGCGTGGCAAACGCTGAGGTCTTTTTTCATCCAAAAAATAAAATAAAACGCTGATGTCTTTTCCATATTTGAAATTGAGGTGATAGTTTTCGTTTTTGTGCTCTTTTTTTTTGAGTGGAAATTGAAGGATAATAGTATATATTTTGTATTAATTGCTGGTGGAACCCATGAAAAGCTACACAACACTGTTGATGGGGAGGTTTTGTCCATGAGAAATGTGTGAATTCATTAATTGAAAATGATGCACTATTTATGATGAGTATTATAAATAATTATGGATCTATTAATGGTAAGTTTCTTCTTCCTAATTTGACTGTAGACTTGGTTGGAAGGTATCTATTTGGTTGCTATATATGTGCAGCTATAGTAGTTGTCACTATACAATAACTATTATAATTGTGAATATATAGAGCTTATATTTGCCACAAGTCAATATGTTCATTTTATCTCTTTTTTTAAATCATTAAAAATGTGATATAAGAATTATATAATGTGACTAGATATATTAAATAAAATTAATTTTATAAGAGTATATTTAATTACTCTTGAATGCCTATTGTATTAGAAAGAAAAACTAAAAAAAAAAATTGAAAATAAAAAGTAAAGTATAATGTTAACATTACATTACCATTAAAGGAGGCCAATAGAGAAGACAACCAGCGGCCATTGTTACCAGAGAGCCAACGGAGACCATTGTTACCGGCAGCGTCCCCCCTTACCCTCTCTCTTTCTTTTTAACCACACGGCCATGACGTATGCCATCGTTTTGGCGACATGGTGGGCGATTGTAACGCCCCAAATTAAACATGTTTCACTGTTCATATCCCATAAGGAAAATGATATGATGAATCCAATGATAGGGGCATTACCGCCGTCCAAAAGGACAAGGCTTGAAACACGAGTGCTATAAATAACATAGCTAAGCATAACCTCAAACATATACACTCACATCAAGTGTTAACCATACACTCACATCAAGTGTTAACCAATGAAGGGTTTATAAACCATAGTAAAATAAATCACTATATAGTCTACATCTTCATCCATAGAAGAATTCAATATACATCTTTAAGGTATGCATATACTGCATTACTTCTAATCCATCTGAATTTTCTTGCTTCACGTATTCTCTTCAGTTGATTTGTTAGCATGAGGGCAACTCTCTCAGCATTTGCCTAAAACAAAACATAAAAACATTTCGAACTGTGAGCCGAAGCTCAGTACATACATTTCTGAATTGTTAAATGATCATTGAAACACTGGTTGGGCCCGCTTTGCAATTCATTTTAAGTTAAAACAATGAATGAGATAAATATAAAACTGCATTGCAAGTTATTATCTGATAGTGAACCCCTTGATACTGTTACGATCTATGGATAGGTGTACACCTGCCAAGCCGATCGAGGACCTGGCCTGAAGCCGCGCGGGTAACTGAAGGGCGAATGCCCTATAGATGATAACTGACAGGGCCACTAATTAACTGATAAATCACTGTGTAAACTGATTCATTGATGTACTTACCAAAACATGATAGCGTTGATAAATACACTCTGATTTCTAAAGATACAGGCAATGGACGTACCTGAAGTCTTTAAAATGATATTTCACTTGATAATACTTATGCACAATGGAAACGATAGACTAGGCCTCGATTCTGCTAAAGAAATGTAATTATAGGTAAACGTAGTTAGTAAACCATACTCACCGAGTAAATCATATTCACTGACATAAATGATTTATTTAAAAAGACTCTTACAATTCCAATAATTCGATATAAGACAAGTTAAACCAAACTGAACTGATTTTAGTTCAATATATGACAAGTTAAACCAAAATGATTTGAATAATAAATCTGTTAGGATTATTGAACTTGAAATAATACAAATTGAAGCAAAATAGACAAAATGAAAATGATTGAGGTGATAATGAAAAGATTTTAGTTGATATAAATGACACATGGTTTACTAATACTTCTGAAATTGATAAATGAAAGTGTGAAGCTTCTGAAAAGGATAATAGAATGGTTAATGCCTTTGAAATGGATAATAGAAGGTTTAATACTTCTGAAATGGGTGACAAAAGGTTTATGCCATAAGGGGGTGCTGCGAGGTTCATAAAAGCTCATATAACACCCTAACTTGGTCCAAAGGACACTGATTTTGAGTTAATAATCTGCTCACTTCCCAAATTTCATTTTTATACTCATGTAACTCAGTTTTCAACCCAAATAAGCTTTTGTACACTAACAAACTTGTTGAACTTAATACACTTTGTAATTTCCTTGTAATACCCATAATTATATAGAAACTTCTGAAAATATTTTCAAATGTCTCGATTTCTGCATTCACTCATGTTACCGATTGATGGTCTGCATTAGAAAATCCATATCTTTCACTCCCAAACTCCAAATGAGATATAAAACCTCAATATGAAAACTTCACAGTGTCCTCTAAAACTCTTATTGAGGACACAAAGCATGATTCACATAATAAGGTCCCTAAAAGTAGGGTAGAACACAGACGTGCACAATTTCTGATCAATTTGCGCAGTCGCAGCAAAATGACCATAACTTTTTCCACAGAACTCGGATTAAGGCGATTCAAGAGGAATTTTAAACAGAACTCATTGATCTATCCACACACCAAAAATCACAATTTTTCAATGACCCAATCAATACCAGTTTTTCCGTAAAGTTACTGTTCCATTTCAGTTCCCAGTTTCAATGTATTCTGCATAGTCTTGAGTAAATTGGTCATAACTTTGTCCACACAACTCGAAATTGACTAATTCCAAAGCCTATTGAAAGATAACTCATCAAGCTATCACGAAACCAAAAATTATGAATTTTGGATGTGCCAAACAGTACCAGTTTTTTCTCAAAGTGACCCCTGTTTCAGGTCTGTTGACAGCCCAATAACCACATATTTGCAATCTTTTCTTCACATAACCACCCACTAAAATCACTCTTTAACTTATATAAGTCAGCATTAACATCTTGATATTCATTACCAATGTCAAAGAGCACAAAATCTCATTTAAAACAATCAAAATTCAACACTTGAACATGAAGCTTGCATGATTAAGATAAAACCCTAACCCTAGCTTCAACTCCAACATAATCCATCAACAAGATGATCCTTAATACAATAGAAACAGCATAATCCATCATGAAAACAACCAAAATAATAAACAAAAACCAACAAGATCAAGAATCAAAAACAAAATCAGCATAAGAGGTGAAAAGAATACTCACTTTGTGCTTAAAGAGAAGTAGAAATGATGTTGGGTGATTGAAGGAGTGAGAGGGATGGTTGGGGTGGTGAGTGGTGGTTGTTTGGTGGTTATTGGTGGCTGATTTGGTGGCTAAAATGGTGATGATGCTGCTGCTACTAGTGCTGGCTGTGTATAAGAGAGAAGGAGGAGAGAATGTAGAGAGAGAAAGCCTTGAAGTTTACTTGGTTGAAAATGCCTTTGCAATATACTTGGCTGAAATTTCCCCTTAAAAAGCCACTTTTGCTAAGTAGAGATTAGGCCTAATTAAGGGTAATTAGGCAAATAAATAGAGTCAAGACTTGGTGGGCCAAAATTGGCCTCAAACGGGCTCGGGTTCAAAAACTAGCTCAAACCGAGTGCGCTTGAACTTTTTTTTTTTTTTTCAAAGCTCGAGATTAAATGTAATCTTATGAAAAATAATTTAATCTTTTAAATCATAAATATCGAGGCCTACTATCGATTTTTCCCGAAATGATCTGGTAAATGAAACTCGAATTGCAAAGTGGGGCCCGAAATAAATTTTTCCAACTGCGATGATTCAATGAGATAAATAAATATGAAAATCAATAACATGACTTAATTAAATAAATAAATATAGTTTAGGGTCGTGCTATTACAGCCTTCCCTCCTTAAAAAGTTTCGTCCTCGAAACTTATGAACTTTGATGATCATGCAATGTGATTTCAAATACATATGAGTACTTGGCTTTCACTTCTTGCTCAGTTTCCCAAGTAGCTTCTGGGGAAGTATGATTTGCCCAAGGTAATTTAATTTAAGGTATCTGCTTGAAACTTGACTGTTTAATCTTGTGATCCAATATCTAAATTGTATGCTCTTGAAACACAAAATCCTCAATGATTGTAATGGATTTGATTATGACAACATGGTCCGGATTTGAAATGTATTACCTGAGTTGTAAGGTAAGAAACACGGAACATGTACTGCACATGTTTGAGTTATATAGGCAGATCTAGTAGGCAAGTTATGGAATTCGACCTTTCCATGAACTGATATGGGCCAAAAGATCTTGACCTCAATTTAGGTCGCAGTGTAACCTCTGTACGTCGCAGTGCAACCTCTGTACGCCCTTAGTTTGTGAGACTATCAAAAAAACTTTATCATATATCGAAAATTCCAGCAATCTCCTTCTTTTATCAACATAGCTTTTCTGTCGGTTCCAATGGTACGCTTTCAAGAGTCTTCTGAGATATGCCGCCTTATTGAATGCTGACGAAGATCGTCATGACTCAAAAGATGATTTTGTTGTCAATGTCGGCCGTCATTTTATCCTGATGTTTCATGTAGGGTTCTCTACTAGTGCTATCACAACGTTGACCACTGGATGTTCCATACTTTCTTCAAATGCAAATATTGGTCGTAGGTCATGAAGTACTACAGGCTCCAATGCAGAAGAGTTGGATCCATTAATATTTTTAGATGCTCGGGATGATAAGAACTGCTAAAGTTCAATCTAGTTCCAAAGGCTCCTTGAAGTGCATGCCAAACAGGCTTGAAATCTTTGATCTCTGTAAGACACTATATCTGAGGGAATCCCATGACAAAATCTATCATAATTGAATCTCAGTTCCAAGTGGGAATTTCTAAAGGTCTCAATTCACTTATGGGGCATTGGTATTCTACCATGGCCTTTTTGGCAAATAAGACCTTTATCCATGTATTCTACCATGGGGCATTGGCATTCACTTATGGAGTCTCCCACATCGGCAGGTGAGGGGAACGAAGGCCTCTTTATAA
>JACYFF010031957.1:42318213-42382905 GCA_017589665.1 Selenicereus undatus
CTTTATAAGGGGCTGGATACCTCACCCTGGTTGACGCGTTTTAAAGCTGTGAGGCCGGTGTGCCAAAGCGGACAATATCAGCCAGCGGGGCCCCGGACTGTTACAGCGATGGTGGCGGACGGCGAAGTCCGGTGCATTGGACACGGTCAGCGGGCAGGGTGGGGGCATTCTAGGGTTTGGTCTTCGAAGACGAAGACAACAAAATGCAAATCGCTTTTGTTTTTAGTTTTGTATTGAAGCAGATGCTAATTATATTAAACGCGTACCACATCTAGGAAAACCATTAGTAGTAGCATGGTTAAGGCACACTTAACTTTGTTTTGGTCCTGGATTCGATTCCGTTGGTCAGCATGTTTTTGGAAACATTATTTCATTTTTTTTTCCTACGGCAACAATGTTAATTAACAACTTCAAGTTTTTATTCTCTGCTTATTTTTGGAAATAAAATTTGTCACATAATAAGTTAGAAGTGTAATCCATCTATGAAATAATATTTTATACATTTATTATAGTTTTTTCCCTTAATTAATTTCCAGTCATAGCTTTTTTTCTTATTAAACCACTTGTGTAAACCCTAGCGTCTCACCTATATAAATTCATGAAGTACTCTGACTACCTATGCTCCACTTAGGACTGTCAAACACGTCAGATCGGGTTGAATTCGTGCTCGTGCGTGTCAAACTTAAACAGGTTTAGAAATCCTCAATATGAACGTAACTTGTTTATTAAACAAGTTGAAAACCTTTATCTGTACTAGTTTATTGTTTAAAAGGTTGACCTCAAATGTACGCATTAATTCGTTTAATATAAATTTTGGGTCAGGTTCAGGTTATCCAGTTACCTGTTTGCTCGCTTAATGTCTTGAATAAAATATGATTATCGAGCATTATAAATCAATTTTTTGACTTTAATATAGCATCATGATGCAAAAATTGGCTATGATTCACAAGAACCACAATAAAAAATAAATATCAACTTGATTAAATCCCACATTTTCACAATTCCTTTCAAAAAGTACATGGTAATTAGGTAAACAAATCAATTTATTTAATTGATTTAATTAAAAGGGTTAAATATGTATTTTTTCGTGTCAAAATTCTCAACCTGAACCTAACCCAATTAATTGAACCGATTAAACGTGTCAACCTCTTAATTAAACAGGTTGGAAAATTTTAATTATCCAAATTCACTTAACTTCGTGTTCGGTTCAGGTTGGTAATCGTGTCGGGTTAGCTTTTGAAGCCCTATGCTCCACCAATTTCATGTGAGCATTGACCTCAAAATTTCTACTATGGATTCAATTCTTCAACGAAGAAAACTTCTAATTTTTGGCAATCACAGTGAAAGAAAGATTGATTAGGCAATTTCAAACATTGATTACAATTGTCATAATTTTAAATATTTTTTTAACTGACTACCCCTATATTATTTTTTTATTTTGAATTATGATAATGTGATTTCCATTAAAATCGGATATGACATTATTCATAAGATTTTGTATAGTTTACCTATTTGAATGAAATTAGTTAGTGATATTGTTTTACTAATAATTGAGATATGTATTTTAGAGTGCTTTGTATGAATATGCATGTATTTTTTATTTATAATTTATTCGATCATTAATCCGAAAATTATAAATTAATTTATTTTGGAAGTTTATTTTCGAATTTACCTTTTAAAGCATTAAAAATATAACTTTGTAGTTTAAATTGGTAGAATCTTTTGTAAATTTTATTAATTTGTTTTGTTGTAGATTAATTGAGAAATTTTGAGTGAAAATTCAAATCATCCATATAATTGCACCAAAAATTTTAAAAAAATATAGAGTAAACTTGATACATTTAAAAGTATAGTGTCCACTGAACTTGATACTATTAAAAATATGGTGTTTACTATGCATTCAATGTGTAGGGATTATTTTAATCAAAACAGGAAAAAAGAGGATGATTGGGTGACAAATTTGATATTTCATTTGTCACGCCTAATATCATAGAAACCAATAATATATCTAAAAAAATATCTAAACAACCCTACAATTCACCATTTATGAATATTTCTAGTGAAAATGTTAGCCACTCCAATAATGAAAATGTTAAGAGAAAACTAGATCTTAATATCGAAGATAATAAAAATTCACCAAAAATGAAATTTGAGATTCCTCAGACCTTAAAAGACATATGTTGTAGTAAAAGTTATTTTAGTAATGGGTTGGTTATAATTAGAGATAGTCATCCTTCTTTAAATGATGAAAAAAAAAACCCATGCACAAAAGATGCACAAATAGTCTAGTGACAAGGTACAAAATCAATCTAGTCAAAAAAGAAAAAATATAAATCCAAGGTTATTGTTGCAAGAGATCAGTGTAAAATCTATTGAAAAGTTGAATATGGGGAAAAGTCACATTGTGGGGGAAGAAGACATGGTAAAGTTTCAAGATCTATCACAGTGTGGATCCTAGCAAAGCAATGTTTAGGCTACTTATTTAACTTCGAATAAGCGGAAAAGCTTGTCATCAAGGAATGAACATACAATCGCACGTAATTAATAGTCAATATATTTTTCACCGCATGGTAGATCATAAAATAAAATTTGTGAAATAAAGTTATTATAATATGTTTTTTGTTCATTTTGTGGGGGTTTCAAACTCCATTGATTTAAAGGATGTGAGTGTCTTGTGAAGTATTATTGGCAATAACGAAGTGAACAAAGATGATGTAGTGGATAAGGTATATTATTTTGTTAGTTTGAATGTTTTTCTTTGTCATTTTACTTATAATTATGTTTTTTTACAGGTTATAGATGTGGATGATATCCAAGATATTTTGTATAAACTAAATGATGTTGCTTCACATAGTATATCTGATTTATACGAAGACTATTTGCATTTTGTAACTCCAAGAAAAGCAAGAATATGTTACAAATTGTTGAACTCGAAAGACATGGAGGAAGCTGCTTATGAGAATGTTTCAAAGAGACCTTCTTCTTTCACATTGTCTTACTTATTATGTTTTTTTCCTAACCAAGTGGCTCATAAATTGGGCACATATATTCGAAAAATTATTATTTTATGCATATACATGAAGAAATACATTATTTGAAAAATCAGTATATTTTTTTTGGGGTCAGCTTAAACAATGTTTTCCTTCACTAGGGTATTGATGCATAGCTATATGACTTGCATTTAAGGAAACAGAAAGAATGATTAAATAATAGGCTACATCTGTCCCTCATGTTTTTGGTAAGGAACTTTATAATTGTTTCACCATATTTTTTTGTAGTGAGCTATTTTAACATTTATAACAATTATAAAATCATCCATGCAGATAACTATGTTACTTGTAGATGAGACTATTGACAAAATATTGTCCAAGAAATGCATCAGTTATTTTAATGCTATTGAGCCATATTTACCTAGTGACACTAATCATATCGAGCAGGTACATAAATTATACATATATAATTCCTAAATATATATATTTGTTTCTTTAAAGGTATAAAGTTACTAATTTTTGGTGTATAAAGATTTACATTCCCTTGTTGGATGGATGGAGAGAACATTGTATATTGGTAACATAAAAGAGAAACAATGATATTATTTAAATTCGTTGGATCCATTAGATATAGCAATTACATTAGCATATGATTTGGTAATTAAACAATTTTAGCAATTTAGTAGTATTAAGCATTAATTGATAATGGTATTTACTCACTAAATATTATTTAATACTAATATAATTTAATACTAAGCTAGCGTTGCACTCACCCTTTTCATAATCAATCAAACACTGACCCGAAGCGTACTAGCTTCGGGCTTAGGGGGAGTAAGAACTTTAAATGAGCTTGGCGTAGGCATCCATTATGAGGATCAAGTGTTTCGGGACCAGCCTTTCCCTATGGTGATTTTTTATAATAATTGAGATGACTTAGTTTATTTAGGAATGACTATAATGAAAGTAACTGCTAGATGTACAATTAATTACCCCTGAATTAAAAAGTCACCTCAAATTATGTTATTAGTCATTGCAGAATACCATAAAAGTCACATTGAAAGGAATTCTTTTTATAATAACTCTTATGTGAGACGATCTTACCCAGGAATATGTGATAGCATCTAGTGTGTTCTTAATGCTTGTTCAAAATTCTTGTCCTGCTTTTACATCATCTGACCTTGAAATTACTTGATTGACATATTTTCATTTATATTTAGGATCAAGAAGCGAAGCTACGATTACCTATGAATAACACATATCAATGTTATTAATGTTTTCCCCAATATTTTTTCTTACTTTTTTTTTCATGCTTAAGGGCATTTTTTGCTGATTGGCATCACTTGAATTATCACATTTCATGGATACCATAACTGCAGTCCCATAATTTATTAAAAATACATATTTTCAGTTACATAAAGAAAAATAGACATGTGTACAGTGGCCTCATAAAAAGCCTTAAGAAAAGACAACAAGATATGAATGCAATTCCAATCATCTTCATAAGGGCTGGACACCACCATGCTTAGCAAGTTCTGCACGATACTTGTTGTCTTGCGAGAATAACAAGTCAAAAACCTTTTAAAGCTCTAAAGAACTTTCTGACATCAGATATGTGGAACTCCGCCTTATTTCAACGTCTAGGCATACAAATTGTTTGTTATCTATTTTTTCTTGTTGCACACATCTCTTAAACCTTTGCAAACGAGTAGAAGAAGACCATGCATATTGCATAGCACTACATACTTAACTACAGAAGGATCAATATTTTTTAAACCTTCCTTAACTATTAAGTTCAAGATATGGTGCAACACGCCTCGTATGCAAAAAGTTCCCAGGCAAGATAATTCCCTCTAGCTATTAAATTTACTTCTCAAGTATGTAACTTTCAATCTCCTAATCAATTAAACAACCTTTAAATGCCTTTCTAATTCCCTTTCCAGAGTGACTAGAAAATGGACCAAGTTTAAAATTTTTTATGCAATCTCGAGTTTTCAACAATGAGATGTGCAGTAAAAGGGCACATATAACTAAGGTTTTAACAAGATGCCCATGTATCAGTTGTAAGACATACTTTAGGCTTGGACTTCCTAGAGAACTGTTTCACCTTATTCTTCTCATCAACATAGATGTCAAAATAGTCTGTAACTATGGTCCAATGTGAAGGAATATTGAATCATGGTTGCATTGTATGAAAAAAATTCTTTAAAACCCTCATGTTCCACGTATTTAAAAAGCAATTCTTCAATAACAACCATTTTTACAAATGCCGTTGCACAAAATTCTTGATCAAAATTTCAATTTTCAAGCTGTTGGGTTTCGTGGCCTAAAATCAAAGAAACGGCACGGTGGGACCGTGCTAGACGACACGGATGTGTCAGGCCGAAGAAGCGGGACGTCGAACGAGGGCAGAAAAACAGCATGGGGTGACTGTGCCACGTGGCATGCACGGTCGTGCCGCGCCCAGTTCGGGTGCGGGCTTTTCTGACGGTTAGGGTTTTGCTGGTTTTGCTTTGGCATGTAGGCTTCTTGGTGGCTAGGGTTCTCCTCTAGGGGTAAAACCCTGGACTTCTAGACCCTATATTAAGAGGCCTTGCCTAGGATCTAAAATCACTACTTCAGACTTCAAATCCCTGAATCCCTAAACACATTGAGAGGTAGAGAGATTTTGAGAGAGATTACAAGAGATGTTGTAATTCTGCTATTGGATCGAATCACTTGTTGTGATTGTGATCGTTTTGTACTTTCCCTGCTCATATAGTGGATTGATTGTGCCCATCGCCGTTCGTGATTTTTTCCCGCATTGGGTTTCCACGTAAATCTTGTGTGTCATTGCTTTGTTCTTGTTATCGTTCTTTAAATTTCTGAATATCTGTTTCATCCTATCGCTTCCGCTATTAGTTTGCTCTAATTCCTAATAAGTGGCATCAGAGCCAGGTTTAGGATGTCTTCAATTATGAAGGTTAATATTTAGAAATTTGATGGGGAGATTAGTTTTAATCTCTGGAAGGTGCAGATGAGAGCAGTTCTCATTCAACATGGGTTATGCAAGGTTCTGCAAGGACCTCACTAGAAACCCGAGAAGATGACTGATGAACAATGGGTAGCAGACCAAAAAAAGAGGTGTGGATCGTTGACAGACGAGGAATGGAAGGAAATGGAGTTGAAGGTAGTTTCAGCCATACAGTTGTGCTTGGCACCACATGTCTTGCGAGAGGTGCTTGATAAGACAATTGTGGTGGATCTTTGGGTTTGGCTGGAGAAACTCTACATGACGAAGAGTCTCATGAACAAGATCCGTTTGAAGGAAAGGTTGTACACCTTTCGTATGGCTGAAGGCACCCCTGTTCAAAAACATCTGAATGAGTTTAACTCTATTCTTGTTAATTTGGAGAGTCTGGATGTAAAGATTGAGGATGAGGATAAAGTTATTCTACTTGTTGTATCTTTACCCCCTCCTATAAACACTTTAAGGAGATCATGCTATGTAGTAATTCTAATACTATATCGTTTGAGGACGTTAAGTCAAACCTGTTGTCTAAAAAGAAGTTTGATCTTGATATTCATGCTGATTCTGCTGAGGGATTAGTAGTAAGGGGTAAAAGAACTGAAAAAGGGAACGGTAATAGGAGTAAGAACCATTCTAAGTCTATAAATCCTCACGCTGGTAAGACCTACAATTATTGTGGTAAATTGAGTCATATTGTTGCTAACCATTGGCAACTGCAAAAGAAAAGGGAGAAAGAAGAAGATAATTCTCGTGAGCCTGCTGAAGCTTCGTTTGCTGAATCTGATTCAGGTGGTGATGTTCTGTTTGCTACTTCTACTAAAAGGGGGAGCGATTATGATTGGATTCTTGATTCTGGGTGTACCTATCATATGTGTCCTCACAAGGATTGGTTTTCAACATATGATCCAGTTGACTCAACTGTTGTTCACATGGGCAATAATGCCAAATATAATGTAACTGGAATCGGTACTGTTAAAATCAAGACACATGATGGTGTTGTCAGGACTTTATCGAATGTTCATCACGTTCCTGACTTGAAGCGTAACCTCATCTCCTTAGGCACCCTTGAATCCAAGGGGTACAAATATTCAGCTGAAGGTGGAGTTCTGAAGGTCTCGAAGGGCTGTCGGATTCTACTGAAAGGTTTGAGGCATGGAAGCCACTATGTCTTACAGGCACCTACTACGACAGGTTGTATGAAGAAAGGTTCATATAAGTCATATCCCAGAGCTAAGTTCAAGCATTGCTTGGACTTAGTTGGCATTCACAGTATTTGAGCACCCTTCGGGGTATTGCCCCTCGAGGCGGGGGGGATCACCCTTCGGGGTGCGATGACGGCGTTAGAGAATTGGTAATTGTTGGTGATTTTGGTCCAAGGTGGAGATTGTTGGGTTTCGTGACCCAAAATCCAAGAAATGGTATGGTGGAACCATGCTAGACGACACAGACGTGTCAGGCTGAAGAAGCAGGACGTCGAAGGAGGGCAGAAAAACGGGATGGGGTGACCTGCCATGAGGCACGGTCGTGCCACCATAGCACGGTGTGACCGTGCCATGTGGCACAATCGTGTCGCGCCTAGTTCGGGAGCGGGCTTTTCTGGTAGCTAGGGTTTTGCTGGTTTTGCTTTGGCGTGCAGTCTTCTTGGCGGTTAGGGTTCTCCTCTAGGGGTAAAACCCTGGACTTCTAGACCCTATATAAAGAGGCATTGCCTTGGATCTAAAATCACTGCTTCAGACTTTAAATCCCTAAATCCCTAAACACATTGAGAGGTAGAGAGATTTTGAGAGAGATTACAAGAGAGGTTATAATTCTGCTATTGGATCGAATCACTTGTTGTGATTGTGATCGTTTTGTACTCTCCCTGCTCATATAGTGGATTGATTGTGCTCGTCGCCGTCCGTGATTTTTTCCCGCATTGGGTTTCCACGTAAATCTTGTGTGTCATTGCTTTGTTCTTGTTATCGTTCTTTAAATTTTTGAATACCTGTTTCATCCTATTGCTTCCGCTATTAGTTTGCTCTAATTGCTAACACAAGCTTAACAGGTTGAACAAAACATCAATTTTGACACATGCACACTTGAATGAAAGGATTCTTTAAGATTTATCCACATTAAGGGGATAATTTTTCCATCTTAGCAAGCGATTAACGAAAACACTAGTGCCATAGCATATGGCATGCAAAAATTGTGTCATAATACACACAACCTACTTTGGATGTTTTAGGAGAACCAAATTTAGAATAATGATCCCATACCTAGGATCTTTTTTAGTTACTTTCATTTATTCTGTTTTCACCTTTTTGGATATTGGTAGACAGGTTAATCCATGAGAAAATTAGCAATTTGGCTCTAGGCTTTCATGGGTATAAGCATAATTTTGTCCATCTTCCATAGCCATGCTTTGGCAATCAATAGAACTAGTGCTGGAGCAACTAGAGATCTAATTAACAAGCAAAATAAAGCAAATTAAAAACCAAAGGAAAGAAAGCATCATTATTAGTTTTAAAAAAATGAGAGAGAGAGAGAGAGAGAGAGAGAGAGAGAGAGAGAGAGAGTTACTCAACAATTTCAAAAGTTTTGTAACTTCTTGATGATAGATCAACTTAATCTTTCAATTTCGTTAGTCTTGAAGGGTATATGAGAAGAAAAGTAGATGAATAACACTTTTAGGGTTTGTTTGTGTGGGGAGAGAAAGAGAGAGAGAGAAAGGGCTTAAGAAACATGATGAACATAAACTTGGGGTAAAGGGGCATTTGCCGCTCTTGCTCAATTAATAATTTACTAAGCAATGGATGGTGGATATTTTTAGGGTAATGGGGGTTGACAGGTACTACCCTTTGTTTTCACAAAAAATACAATATTTTTACAATACTTTATATCTGATTTATGCTGAAAATAATAATTATTTTTAGATTTTTATTTGATTTTATTTAATTTTGTACGTGGTGGAAAAAAAAATAAAAAATTAACGAAATTATTGGAAATGAAGAATTGGTTCATAAAAACCTGAAAACAACCCCAACCCACACATCTCTTTGGCCCACTTTTCAATTTTACCCAACAAAAGAAAAAATAAAACTAAAATAAAAAAACCTACCTAGCCAGCCCCCATCTACCCAGCATGTGATTCCCCCCTTTATTCCTCCTCCTCTCTCGGTTCCCATCTTCAGACCCCGAAAGCCCCCTAACATCTCGGTCCCTATTTTCTCATCTCTCTCTCTAGAACTAGAAGCACCATCTTCATCCACCTTCACACCACCATCAATGTCCCACAATAGCTAGCTCACCACCATCGTCATCCCCATCTCCATTGTCCATAGCATCTGCAAAATCAAGGGTTGCGATTAAGAGTGAAGGAGTATAAATTGAGGCTGTGGCGTCAAGAAGTTGGTAATCTAGGTTTTATTTAGGGTTTTGTAAGTTTTAATTCCAGCTCTAGATAATTTTAGGAGGATTTTCAAGTTCAGTTTTAGAGATTTTTAGGGCTTTTTGATTTTTCTGTTTCGACTCCAAATTGTAGATCTGTTTGTAGCCAACAATTTCATGCATTTGAATGTTAAATTCATCAGCGTTGAGTTGAAGCATATGATTCCTAGTTTCAAATTCTTCCACAGTTGGGTTATTTTTGCTATTCGTGTTTTTCCTTCTTCCCCTATTCTTGCTTTGATTGAAGCTCTTTTAATGTCAGTTGCCATTTTCAATGAAGACTGAAGTTTCTAGTTGACTTGTCTCAGTTGATTTTGACATCACCCTCCCTTGTTACTCCGGTAGCGTTGCTTTACAATTATTGTTTATGTTGCTGCTAGTCTTGTTGTTGAATGTGTTATTCTAGTGCTGGGAATGAAGATTAATTGATGGACTGGGCTGAGCTCACGGTTAGTTAAGCCCCTGATTCTTCCGCTCTGCTTCGTTCTGCTGGTTCTGTCTTCTCTGTTTGGATAGTGTTAATTTTGAGTGTTTTTGAGTTTTAGTTTAGGAGATGTTGGCTTAATCCATTTGTGAGCTTGGATTTTACAAGAACTCAGGTGATCAAACCCATATTTGAGTTGCTTGGTTGAGTCTTCATTTTTCCGTTCCCCTGTTATACTCTATCTCTGTGTTTCCGGTTTTTAGTGCTCATTCTTATTTTTTAATTTCATGTGGGTTAGTTTGGGTTTATGTTATGTTAATCTTGATTTTTGATGAGAAGTCTCCATATTATAGCATGCTTAGTTAAGATGACGGGGTTAGTATATTTAGTTTTGCTATTTCTTCTAATTAGAAGTTATTTAGGAGCTATGAAATCAATGTGAATATGTAGTGATTTCTTGAGATTAAAGTGATCAATTAGGTGGTGTTAGCGGAAGGCCATGTCTGGGCAGAGCCCAGAGGCTATGATGCCCTGCAACTCTTCTCCAACTTTTTCTTGTTTTCCCTGTTTCTTCCTTTGAATGCTGGATTATTGCTATGTTCTTTGCTATTTCTAGTATGGATTCTAGTGTTATGTCCAACCCCTGTTTCCTTGACTCTTTACATTTTGGGGTTGATTTAGGTTAGTTTATTTACTAACATTATGGTGGTTTCATTTTGGTTGATTATGGTTTCATTGAGGTTAGGCAAGTTTAATGGATTTATATGTATTAGTTGGTTTTGGTGAGTTTCATTCAGTTGATAATCTTAGACATCATTGGCATGAAATAAAATTACTTTAGCTTATCTTGATTATTTTAGTCCTTATATGTTTGATTCTTGATTAGTTAAGGCTATTATGATACTCCAACTTTATTTTATGACCTAATTTTCATCATGGTCCCTGAAGAGACGACCCTTAGGTACTACGACGAAAGTCATATGCTTGCGGCTTATAATTTTACACTCAAAATTATCGAACAAATTTTTGGTGCTGTTACTGGGCATGACGGCATGAGATTTGGGTCACATTTTCTTTTTCTTTGGTGCTTTCTTATTAGTAGTACACGCTTTATTTTGCTTTCTCGATTTCGCTATTTATTGTGACTTAGTTTAGTTTAATTCTTGAAAAATCCTTAAAAAATTTAGGAAAGTTAAAAATTGAAAAAAATTGAAAAAAAATTTAAAACAAATGGCAAGTTTCACTTTCGCTCAATTTGAGCTTGAAATATTTTGGCGATATTTGAGTAGATTGAATGATTTTCGTGCTTAATGTGTTGATTGATATTTTGAAAATAGAAAATTTGTCAAGTGATCTTTGAAGCTCTTAATGATGAATATAGGGGTCATGTTGAAACTATGCACCCGGGGGTTTGGGACATTGTTCACTAAGACTTCTGATAAAATTTGGGATTTCTTTGAGCATTTGGCTCATGATACTTGGGAGTATGAGAATGCTAGAGAGACATTTAGTAACCCAATTCCTGACCCTTATATGATGAGTGCTACACTTCTAGATGAGAGTCAGATTGGGGGTAGCACTTTCATACTCCACGTGCTCCTATTTCACGTGGTTATTGTGATTCTTTTGACCATTGTTGATATTTGTCCATTTCTTGGTAGACCACATAGACTAGAGGCATTGGCTCCCTTTAATAGTGAGAATGTAACACCCCCAGCCCATAGGGCCGAAGGCGTTACGTGTGCTTAACTTTCGTCCTAAATTCTGGAACGAAACGGACAGAGTTTCCCTTAAAAGCTGACCGTTTCCCAGGCTCAACAGTCAACGGTTACACGCCGGAATCCACAACTCTACGGGCCACACGCCCAAAGTATACAGAGCTTTCTATTTTTCATCAACCTTACAAGAAGATAAATAATTACATAACCTTACAAACATAGTCGACATTACATAACGGTAACATAATCACAACAATACAGTCCAAGCAAATCCACTCTGGGCGCTCCACGCAGCAGTCACATACCTGTGGATCTGGGGAAAAGGGGGAAAGTAATGGGAATGAGCAACCACCGCTCAGTGAGTAAACCCTCTCTCCCAAAACATACTTAAAATACATATTAACTTACGAAAGCCTTTCGTAATTCATTTTAGTTGAAGAGCTTACACATAATATATCATATTCAAACCATAAACCAAGTGAAGGAATAGTCATACTCAAAAAGCTTAACTTTAGTAGAAACCGTCCATAATAAAGTTACGTAACCCAGAAACATAGCATAAAAGGGGTTTTAAGCATAAGTTTCACTTCACTTACCGAAAAACATACATAGTAACTTATTATGTACATGAGGAGACTAGACTCTTAGAGGTACTTTGTTACTGCCATCTCGAGTCGGCCAAACTCGAGTGGCAGCATACGCCTATCCAGACAGACATCATACCATGTTGAGACATAATTTTCATACATAGACTTCAGGCGGGAATCAAACCACCATCCCTGAATCTATCATAACATAACATACATGATACCAGGCGGGAACTAAGCCACCATCCGTGGGTCTCAGACTTAAGCTTAAAGTTTCTAGAGTAGCTCCTCCACATATACATAGACATAAGCATAATCATTCGTGCACATACATACTTATACATAGACATAAACATAATAATTCGTACACATAGATACTTACACTTATTCATATATATATCTTAGGAATTTATGACATTCATACACATAAATACTTACATACACATACATGCTTAGTAGACAAACATGCTTATACTTATTCATATATAGGTTTTATGAACGTAAAACATGAAAACATAATTTTCTTACAACTTTATCTTCAGGCCAACGATGAAAAAGACCTTTTAAAAACATGGTGAGTATGCTAACTCACAATTCAAAACTTGGATAATTACTAGCATGCACTTCAAAGCTAGGATTCGCAATACACAATTCCAATTGCCCTTTTTATGATCGTTTCAACCCTTTTAAACGCAAAAGAATGAATTTGATGCAAATCAAGTTTACTAACTCATAATCGATTTTGCGAATAGTTTAAAAGCTTTTCATAATCGAAATAAATTTGCTAACGTATAAACTACTTGGTGAAACACGTTTACGAATTCATTTCTAACTTAAAAGTTTCGTAAAAACGTAATTAGTTTGCTAAATCATAAAACGATTTCGTTTCTAACTTAAAAGCTTCGTAAAAACGTAATTCGTTTGCTAAATCGTAAAACGATACTCGTTTGAAACATAACGTGTTTAGTTAATGCTTAATTCAAACTAAGTTCGAAGCTTAAAAGCTTCTTATAAATGTTATAAGTTTATTAATACATAAATCGACTTCCTTTGAAACTTCAACACTTCTTAAAAACGTAATAAGCTTGTTAAGTCGTAAAACGACTTCGTTTTTAATTTAAAAGTTTCATATAAACGTAATACGACTACTAACTCGCAAAATGACTTCGTTTTAAATTTAAGAAACTTCTTATAGACGTAAAACGTTTGCTAGTTTGTAAAACGACTTCATTTTTGACTTAAAAGCTTTTTAAACACGTAATACATTTATTAACTTGTAAAACGACCTCACTTTTGACTTAAAAGCTTCTTACAAAGGTAACACGTTTACTAAATCGTAAAACGACTCAGTTTTCAACTAAAAGGCTCTTTATAAACATAATAAGGTTGCCTAATCACAAACGACTTTGCTTCTAACTTGAAAGTTTTGCTAAATCATACAAACGACTTCTTCTAACTTGGAAGCTTTGCTAATTCATAAAACCGACTTCGTTTGTTTACAAACATAATAAGTTTGCTTATAAACATAATAAGCTTAATTCATTGGTTTGTCCACACATACAATCGAATACATACAACAACTTCGAATTAGCATCTCGAGCATAAATCACCAAAATTGATTTGAATCGATGCTAAACATATATAACTCACTTCGAATTAACACCTCAAGCATAAATCACCAAAATTGATTCGAATCGAAGCTAAGCATATATAACTCACTTCGAATTAACACCTCAAGCATAATTCACCCAAATTGATTCGAATCGAAGCTAAACATATATAACTCACTTCGAATTAACATCTCTAGCATAATTCACCCAAATTGATTCGAATCGAAGCTAAACATATATAATGCACATCTCAAGCATAGATCATCCAAATTGATTCGAATCGAAGCTAAACATATATAACTCACTTCGAATTAACACCTCAAGCATAATTCACCTAAATTGATTCGAATCGAAGCTAAACATATATAACTCACTTCAAATTAACAACTCTAGCATAATTCACCCAAATTGATTCGAATCGAAGCTAAACATATATAATTCACTTCGAATTCACATCTCAAGCATAGATCACCCAAATTGATTCGAATCGAAGCTAAACATATATAACTCACTTCGAATTAACTCCTCAAGCATAATTCACCCAGATTGATTCGAATCGAAGCTAAACATATATAATTCACTTCGAATTAACATCTCAAGCATAGTTCATAATGATTATGCATAAATACTTATAACTACCAATCCCATAAACTGATTCATATAATTCTTATTCAAAATCCTTAAAATAGGAGGGATTAAAGGATTACCCACCTCGAATCCAAGCTATATGCATGCAAATTGGCTAGGTTGAAGCTGAATTCGAATTCCACACACTCAAGAAATCCGGCTGCCTTTGCGTGAGGGCCGAACACCACCAAACCCAAAACCCTAACTCACGATTTCTGATGAAATTAAACTCAATTAGGAAGAATCTAGGTCAAGAATACAATTTATAGATGGAGGAGGAATTCGAAATCACCTTGCATGCACCGATGTTGCCGGGCGTCGGTTCTGCTCCGGTCAAAATCAGCCCAATCGTGGCTGATTCTCGACCAATGGCGCCGTGGAGTAACGGGCGGCACCTGAGGTGGGTTGGCTGGGGGCTCAAGGTCGGCGGTTTGCTCCGGTGTGCGTGGCGGAGGAGCGAAGCAGAGGGGAGGGAACAGGGGAGACGAGAACAAGAAGAAGAAGAAAGAGTAGAGAAAGGGGGGTCGGGTCACACGTGAAGGAGGAGGAGGAAGCAGGCACCAGGTTCACGAGTGTGTAAAAAGAATGTAATCCCCTTCTCTCTCTTTTTTTGTGATAAAATTAGCGGTCACATAGGTACTTAGAAAATAATTTTAGCTCGTATCGCTAATAAAATACGGTTTTCAAAGAGCAAAAAGGCATTACGAACAACTTAACAGAATATGAAGTACATGGGTATCATAGAGAGTTACTTGCAAAGTTTACTCAAGATTGACCTTAGTTTAGGCTCTCCTACACTTGAGGCTAGGTCCTGTGATGACTTTGATATTAGGGGTGAGACACCAATTCCTTTAGGGCATGAGTTCTATGATGATGCATACTATGATGGCCTTAAGGAGTTGAGTATTCTCTCATCTCCTTTAGCAGTTGCTCCCTCCGTAGAGTTTAGCACGGTTAGTGACCACACCGAGGTAGTCTAACCATTCATGACTCATCTCCTCATTTGGCTCCCTTAGGGGAGCTCGAGGAGGGATATGGTTTTGAGATCGATGCTAGTTTTGATGATCAGTGTGGCATATTAGTTGAGTTAGAGGATACCTTTTTTGAGGTGCATTCTCTTGATGAGCCTTCTGTTAGGAATTTTAGTGAGGTTACATCTGATGAGCTTAGTGATCCCATTTTTGTTGAGGTTTTCCCTGACTTAGCTCCCATCCCTCACATTTCACCCCTTTTCTTCTTCCTTCTCCATTCTTTAGACCCTCTCGAGTCTACTTTTATGGAGTTCAAGACTTTTGTGCTTGACAGTCCTTTTTTAGATAAGATTCTTGATGATAGTGACATAAAGAGACTCGAGGGTTACTTTGAAGTGAAGGACTTGACTTTAGGCCCTCCTATGAGCTTCGATTTTCATATTGCACTTGATTGGCCTTGCTTTGGTCCTCCCCCTCCCCTTTTCAAGATGTTAGATTTCATTTAGTTCATTCAGTCCATTCTTGATGGTTTATGCAATCATATAGTTACATTATTGTTAGACCATTGACTAGTGCATCTGATGTTCCATATACATATCTTTGTTTTGAATGGGATGAGAGCTTTGATAAGATCAAGAGAGCCCTGAGTTGCATTCCTTTTATGTACCTAATTTGGGTTACACCTCCTATTTCTAACTTCTTTCATGTTTAAGAGGATTGTGCCTGCATGTTTGATAAGTTGCTACGAGCATTGGTCGGTTTTGGTTCGAGTAGCAACTTGTGAGATGCGGTGAAGTGACTGATGCTCTATGGAGCTCCTCGACATCATTTGAGTGAGGCATTAGTTTGGGTACAATATGTACCCAACCTGGTATGATCATTCCACCCTTCCCTATTATTCCTTTTCATTTCTCTTCTTTCTTTTTGTATATAGTTGTGGATATTTAGGATTGTGATTGTGTGGGTGATCGATCTTGAGGGAAAATTTGGGATTTGTGGTTACTTGTTAGTTGTGGATATCTAGGATTGTGAATAGTTGTGGATATCTAGGATTGTTCTTGTGTATGTCTGAGTTGTATGTTTTGTTTCCTTTGTTTTGTGAGTTTTTGTTTTTCTTTGGTTTTGTTTTGTTTCATACTTTGTTTTTGTTTCCTTTTTGATTTCTTAGTGGTTTTGTGCATTTTGTTTTTCTTTTGCGTTGATTCTTGTTTTGTTTTAGGTTTGCTTTTCTTTTGTCTTTTATTTGGTGGATCCTTGTTTAGGTTGGGTATTTTTGTGTTTTTAGGATGTTTTAGTTGTGTTTTGTGTATTGGTGGTATGTTTTTTTGTAAATATGTGATTAGTGCTTTCTTTTTGTTTCATTGGTCTTATATTTTGTTTTTCTTTAGTCTCTTGTTTTGTTTAAGGTTTCTTTTTGTTTAGTTTGATATTTAGTTATTCCTTGGTCATGTTTTGTTTTTATTTTGTGATTGTGTGTGCTTTGGCCTTGTTCTGGTTTTGGTTTTGTTTTGTTTTTGATTTCTTGTGTGATTTTGATTTTGGTGATTTAGGTTTTTGTTTTGTTTTTGATGTTGGTGGTGTCTTAGTTTGTGTATACTTATGGATTTATGTTGGTTTTTCGATTGTATACCTTATGGTTGCCTTGTGGCGTCTTAGTTCCCACAATGAGGGAATTATGGAATTTTGGTGTGGGGGTGAGGTGTCCATTTGTACATATTTTTCAAAATTTTTTTAAAAAGATGTTTTCTTTTTCTTTTGGGATTTGTGTGCTTTCTTAGGCAATTGTGATCCCATGATCAAGGTCGTTGAGTTATATGTAGATAGACTTTGCATGATGAGATGTCTAGCTGAAGATATAGATTCGATTTTTCATGATAACCTCGTCTCATATATGTGATATTGTGCGTACCTTGCCCACTTTTTCATTAATTCTTTGGGTCTTGTTGTTAAGTTGACATGTGAACTTTTTGTTTATTGAAGTTACCTTATATCCTCTTGAAAAACGAGAAAAAAAGAAAAGAAGAAAAACTCTAAAAAAAAGTGAATAAAAACCCGGACACTAATGTTCATAGCCATTATCATTAGTTCATATTTTTAATTGACTTTAATATGTGCTATTTTACTTAATTATACATCTGTTTGGGCAATGAAATAAGTGCTTTGCACAATTCTAAAAAGTCCCTTTTTAGGGAAGGCCTAAATGTTTGTAAGTAATTGGGTATTACTCTTGTTGAAAAAATAGGAAAAAAAAGGAGCAAAGAAGGTAATTAGACGCGGAAACGAGGTTCGTGTCGATATTAGCGACTTGATTTAAAAGGATTGATACCCATTTGCACATGCACCATGGGTTACATATCATTGCATATTGTGTGTGGGGTGAAAAGTAAATGTCGAAGTACATCTTGTGACTAGATCGTCTTTTGATTGTACATTTTATTTGTATATAATTTGGTGATTTGGTTACTAAGGTAATACAATTACCTAGATTGTGTACATACTTTCCTTTCTTTGTATATATGTTTATGTTTTTAAAAAACCAAAAATATTTTCCTTTCTTTTTGAAAGGATTTTATGGGTGTTTTACTTGAAAACTCTCACGAGACCTCACTCGTCTACTTGGAAAACCGGGGAGTTTAAAGGGCTTGTTGTATACGATAAGTGCAACCATGATTCCTATGAAAGTGAGTTGAGATTTTCTTTTTCTTATTTTTCATTTCTTTTTAGTTAGTTTAGGTTGTTTTACTCGAGTACGAGCAAAATTTTGGTGTGGGGGTATTTGTTTGCATAAAAAATGCGAAATTTTTTACAAAACCTTTATACCTGGCTTATCCACAAAATAATTATTATTTTTAGATTTTTATTTGATTTTCATTGATTTTGTAGGTGATGGAAAAAATAGAAAATGATAGAAAGTATTGGAAATGAAGAATTCATTCATTAAAACCCCAAAACAACCCTCAGCCCACACATCTCTTTGGCCCACTTTTCAATTTGACCCAACAAAAGAAAAAATAAAACCAAAATAAAAAAACCTAACCAGTCGGCGCCCCCTTGTGATTCCCCCCTTTATCCATCCCTCCTCCTCTCTCGGTTCCCATCTGCAGACCCCGAAACTCCCTAACCTGGCGGTCTTTATCTTCTCATCTCCCTCTGGAACTCGAAGCACCATCCAACTTTACCATCTTCATCCACCTTCACCCCACCATCAACGTCCCATGTACCGCCAGCTCACCATCATGGTCATCCCCATCTCCATCGTTCATGGCATCTGCAAAATCAAGGGCTGCGATTGGGAGGGAAGAAGTATGAATCAAGGCTGCAACGTGAAGGAGTAGGTAATCTAGGTTTTATTTAGGGTTTGGTTAGTTTTAATTTCAGCTCTAGATAATTTTAGGAGGATTCTCAAGTTCAGTTTTAGAGATTTTTAGGGTTTTTTAATTTTTCTGTTTTGATTCCGAATTGTAGAGATGTTTCTAACTTGCGATTTTGTGCATTTGAATGTTAAATTCATCATTGTTGAGTTGCAGTTTATGATTCCTGGTTTCAAATTCATCGATAGTTGGGTTAATTTTGCTACTCGTGCTCTTCCTTCTTCCCTTGTTCTTGCTCTGATTGAAGCTCTTTTACTATTAGTCTCGCCATTTTCAATGAAGATTGAAGTTTGTTGTTGAGTTGTCTTAGTTGATTTTGACATCCCCTACCCTTGTTACTCCGATTGCTCTGCTTTACTTTTACTGTTTCTGTTGCTATTTAGTTTGGGTTGTTGAATGTGTTGTTCTAGTGCTGCGAATAAAGATCAATTGATGGACTGGGCTGAGCTCATTTGCAGTGAAGCCCCTAATTCTTTCCCTATGCTCTATTTTGCTGGTTCTGTATTCTCTATTTGGACAGTGTTAATTTTGAGTGCTGTTGAGTTTTAGTTTAGGAGATGTTAGATTAATCCATTTTGTGAGCTTGGATTTTATAAGAACTCCGGTGAACAAACCCATATTTGGGTTGCTTGATTGAATCTTCATTTTTCCTTTCCCCTGTTATACTTGATCTCTGTGTTTCCACTTTTTGGTGCTCTTTCTTATTTTTAATTTTATGTGGGTTAGTTTGGGTTTATGTTATGTTAATCTTGATTTTTGATTATAAGTCCCCATACTATAGCATGCTTAGTTGAGACAATGGGGTTAGTATATATGGTTTTGCTGTTACATCTAATTAGAAGTTATTTAGGACCTATGAAATCAATGTGAATAGGTAGTGATTTCTTGAGATTAAAGTGATAAATTGGGTGGTGTTAGGTGGATGTCATGCCTAGCAGAGCCTAGAGGTTGTGACGCCCTAAAACTCTTCTCCATCTCTTTCTTCTTTTCCCTGTTTCTTCCTTTGAATGTTGGATTATTACTGTGTTCTTTTCTTATTTCTAGTATGAATTCTAGTGTTATGTCCATCCCTTGTTTCATTGACTCTTTCCATTTTGGGGTTGATTCTGGTTAGTTTATTTACTAATACATTATGATGGTTTCATTTTGGTTGATTATGGTTTCATTTAGGTTAGGCAAGTTTAATGGATTTATATGTATTAGTTGGTTTTAGTGAGTTTCATTTGGTTGATAATCTTAGACATCATGGGCATGAGATAAAAATTACTTTAGCTTATCTTGATTGTTTTTGTCCTTATATGTTTGATTCTTGATTTGTTTAGGCTATTATGATAGTCCTAGTTTATTTTGTGACCTAATTTTCATCCTCGTCCCTGAAGGGACGATCCCCAAGTATTACGACAAAAGTCATACGCTTGCGGCTTATAATTTTACACTCAAAGTTATCGAACACTGCGTAATTCTATATTGACTTTTGGACTTTGAGTAAGCCAATAATGAAGAGTGGAGGAGAGTGTCAACTACAACAGTAACCAACATTTGTCGAAATTTTGAAATTACACCTTTTTTGTATGGGAAGAAATATCCGGGCTCGATCATCCATCCGAAAGGGGATATTGATGAGGACATTAGCTAACACATAAAAATGGGTTTAAAAAATGGAAGAATGTTTTAGGCATGCTGTGTGATAAAAGGATGAGTGTAGAATTAAAAAACAAAGTTTATCGTATGTAGTTAGATGTGTTGTGTTGTATGGCTTAGAGTATTGGCCAATAAAAAAGACATAACTTCAAAGGTTGATGGTAGCAAAGATGAGGATGATTAGATGAATGTGAGGATATACGGAGGCAGATAGAATTAGGAATGAAGTAATTAAAGACATAGTTAAGGTGGGTCCTATCAAGGATAAGATGAGAGAGACTAGACTCAGATGGTTTGGTCATCTGAAGAAAAGCAGTGTAGGATACTCGTATGAGGAGATGTGACAGGATTAATATCCCTGAAGGTAGAAGAGGTAAGGGATGTCCGAAGAATAGCTTCAACAAGGTGATTGGATAAGGCTTGAAAGTTGGAGGGTTGATAGAGGACATTACTCAGGACAGTGGAATGTGACGGGATAGAATTAAGGTCCTTGATCATAGAGAGATAGCCTCATAGTTGTCCTTTGGTAGCAATAGGACAGGATATGTTGTTGTGCGTTTCTGGATATTTTTCTTTTTTCATATGTTGTGTTTGTTTGCAGGTAGTGCCTTCATTTGGGAAGAGACAATATTAGCCTACCTCTATTTGTTCAGGTATAATACTTTCCTCTGAGATGTTGTACTTATGGTGTATATAGCTACAATTGCATGCTTTATTAGTATTGCTTAGTTCATTCGCTGTTGCTAATCTTTAGTTTATTCTTTAAAATGTTTTCACAAAATTGTTTCTTGTGGGTCTCTTAGAATCAACCTCTCTATAGACAAAGATGTTTGTACAGGTAAGTTTGTCTATATTTGGATCTCCCCAAACCCTACAAAAGGGGGACTCACACTGAGTGGTGGTGTTCTGTTGTTGCTTTTTTCATGGAAAAAAAAAACAAAATTTGAATTGAAAACTGAAAAAGATAGCATTGTACTGCTCGATACTTGAACCTGGATATTTGTCTCAAACTTTGAAGTTCCCTTCAAAAACATAGCATCGTCACTAGTACACCAAACAGTATCAACATAAAATTTGGGCATAAAAATAATAAAATATATATAATGATTGGGGTCGGAGCCGTCGGATAGCCGAGGAGTGAAATTCTCTGACCTGGACTCAAATTGTTTATTTTCAAAAATTAAAAGCCATGAATCGAAACAACATTTTTTGAGTTGGTTACCCTGATTTTTAGATAGGGTTTTGGGGGTTTCGGTTTAGGATTTGGTTTTTTTCGTTTTCTTGCACACACCTAGATAAAATGACATGAAGAGTTGATATCAGTTAGTTTCTTTCACTTTCACAACTCAAAAATTTTAATAGGCTAACTTGATTCTTGAATTTCAAAAAAGCTAATATGATCTTGGCTAAGGCCTAATATTTATTTCAAAAGTTGCTTTGATCAATAATGATCAAAGACTCAAAAAATTAACAACAATGAAGCATATATCAATGGAAATAACATTCTCCACACCCAAGTGAGCTCCTGACAAAATACAAGAATGAAAGGCATCCAATTAGGTTCACATACTAACAAATTAATATTTTTAATCTTATCCATAACAAATTTAAACAAACATGATTTCCAAGGGCATTCAGATTGCAATTTCCCATAATTTATTGTCTAGATAGCCAAATGGCTAAAGAACATTCCAAGAATTCTCCTAGAATAGAGACTCTTATGAGATATCCTGGAGCTAGCTAAACTAATTGGGCATTTAAAAAAAGATGTTTTAGTTAGTAAAAGGACAAGAGAGAGAGAGAGAGAGAGAGAGAGAGAGAGAGGAAGTGAGTGGGCTTAGGCAAATTAGCAAATACAGAAGCACATAAGGGAAAATATTAACATCGTGACATGTTAACGTTTGTTTGTTTTTATGTTAAAGTATAGATATAGAAATGGGTATAGATATAGATATAGACATAGATATGCTAAAGTAATTAAGGAAAACGAACTTTCATACTTTGTTGCCACATGTCACTCCTTCAAAATTTTTCATGTAATTACTATTTTCTTAGTTTATTGGATGCGAATAATCTAAACTTTGTATGCATTGGATTGCAGTAATCCGAACTTCAAAAATAAATCTCAACACTCTCCACTTTGGGGTATTTATTTTTAGTAGTCTAGAGGTTATTTTATATTATTGTTTTAGGCAGCTTAATCATCAAGATGAATATAAGCACCTTGAATTTCATATCCTTGTATTATTTTAGGAGCAATATTATATGAGATTACCTGGAAAATGCAATTTAAAATTATTTTGGAGTACTGAAAATAAATACTCATAAAGTTCGGAGTGCTGATAGCTACTTTTAAAGGTCAGATTATTCCTGTCCAATGCCCCCCCCCACACTATTGGCAACCAATAACCCTATTTTCTTTCTCCCAAGTTTCCAATTAAATGGTAAATATAATTTTTAAATGCATAAAGCTTACCACTTATCTCGTATAGGAAAAAATAATTCTTATGTAATTGAATCTTTAAGGGACATTGATATAGTAAATTCATGATAGTTTTAATATGGTGTCACTATGAGATGAATGAAGAGATAGAAGAATACAAAGAATTTTATCAAGAAGTAAATCAACTAACAATGAGGCCTCAGTTTGGTAGTTAAAACTGAGGTCTTCCGTATATTAGATCTTAAATTTGATTCCACGTTCCTCTTTGTATTGTAATTATATTGATTCCTTTTAGGCTCATCTAAACCCAAGAAAAAAAAGTTAACCAACTAATCATGATTTTCGATAATAATCTCCAAATAAACTCAATTTAATTGAACCAAAAAAGTTGAACCCAATACATGCCACTCTACTTCATTTTAAAATAAACTGTAACTAAGTATAATGATCAATGTTCGTCCTGTGCACTGCATGAGTCACTTAACAATAGTTTAAAAAAGTTCAAGCTTAAAGGAATTGCGAAACTTTCATAGGCAAAACCTAAGTAGCACACGTCTCACAAGCCCTCTCCCCCTAATGCTCGTAAATGGTGAATATGATTCAACCAATGAAATTCCATATGGTCCCTTTCAAGTGCTGCGTATTCCAAATTTAGTTTAGAAGTGGTGAATACCATGACCTATCATGAATATCTGCGAGTTAAGTGATGATTTTGCATCTGAGTTTGAACTTATTGGGATGGGTATTTTGCCATTCATTTTTCCTTGCAAGTGTGAGTAGGATTTTTGTTTTAATTTTCTCACTTTTTCTCTTTCTGCTGTTTGCACTCTCTATTAGATGCGAGAATGTGCCAGACGAAGACTAAGCCAAGTAGGCTTGAGCCTTGGCTTACTGATTATTGTCAAGCTTAGCTAAAGCTCCTATGTTTCTTAAAACTCTTTAGGCTTAAACCTTGCTAAGCGTAATCTCACAAGCCCTCATGGGGCTACACCAACATACATTTCCCATTCTCCAATAAGTTTGTGTTACTAATATTAAGAATAAAAAAGAAATTCAAATTTGCAGAAAATTAAAGCAAAAAATGAATTTAAGTCTTGAGATAAGAAAAATGAGTATCTTGACCATGCTATGGATGAGATCAATTAAATTGTAGTGTGAGTTTGAAAAGGAGGAGATAAAGATAGGAACTTAATCATAGCTGCCATGGCTCAGCATTTGGGTACATAACAAACACGTAATTTAATATTGAAATAGTTTCTACTTGTATTAATTGGCGTTTTTTTTAAAATTTTTTTTATAGATTGAATCATATGTTAGGCCAAAATATCTTGTTCCCCATCATAAGTCATGGAAGCCATACAACCAAGTTGAGCTTCTCTTTCTATGATAGAATATATTTGAGTTTTTCTCATTTCCCGTCAAACTAACTTGCCATATGTGATAATTAAGTTTGAATAGTTAAAATCCATACTCCTTAAATATTCATTTCTCCTATTCTTGATTCTACTTTAACCCAATTAAATTATTGTCACTCTCAACGCTCTCCCCAAAATTTTAGTGAACAACATCCTATCCTTATTTCAATTTTTACAAAAATGTTTCTAGGAGGTCATCTTTGAATTTTACAAACAAATGAAAATTACAAACATATAATGTAGATGTCATCTTCTTAGGAGAGCAAACTTGAGATACTTAGAAGTCATATATAAAGAAGACTCTAAAAAAACTCTTGGCAATAGTCATTAAACTCGCAAGATGCTCAACAAAGTAACAAAACCAAATTGTAAAGAGGAAAAATGGAGAACACTAAAGCATATAAAAGAAAATGCCCCCCCCCCCTCAAATCCACAATAAGTTACCCTAAAATTATGTACAAAGGTAGCACTTATCGAACTACCCAAACTTAAACATTGCTTGTCCCTAAGCAAACACTATAACAGAAAAAGAATAAAGGGTAATGAAAAGTTTTATATAACATCCTAAAGCAATGCATTAGTAGCAATATCAAAGATAGGGTCAAAACCAAATGCAGCCCAATTAACGCATAAAATAATTGGCACACGGAGAGAAAATGAAGGTTTTTGAAAAAATTTTAAGACCACTAAGTTGAACTCAAAAAACCACCCAAATCATCACTGGGTCGTTCATATCAGCAAATGTAAAAGATGGAATTAGTCAAAGTTGTGGAACATTACTCTAGAGAAGTGGAAGACTCCTGTTCAAGTATTTAGATATTGTCAAGGTTCACTCAATCACTGTTACACTCTTAGAAACTACCAGGTGCTTGCTTTGAATATCAATTCTCATCACTCAAATGCGACATGCACAGGTACAATCGAGAGACCTTTTTTTTAATAAAAAAATGGGTAATGATGGGGTTAAGGGTGAAAAAGGGTTAATTGATTTGGGTATAATGTGGAGCTGTAAAGCCAAAAGATCAAGGAGCAATCTGAACACTTCCAACAACTTTATAAGCTCACACACCTCATATCACAAATCACTAAGAAATTAGATACAAGGCCCGAGAAGAAATTTTTGAAATGAGTTTTATTTATCCATTAGACAAGCTATATACAATTCTCCTACTGAACATGTTGGGTTTCGTGGCCCAAAATCCAACTATGGCACGGTGGGACCGTGCTATGACAACACGGTCGCGTCAGGACGAAGGAGCGCGAAGACGGAGAAGTTAGAAAATTGGCACGGGGGAGCCGTGCCATGTGGCACGGTCGTGCCACCTTGGCACGGTGTGACCGTGCCACTTGGCACGGTCGTGCCACACATGTTTTTTGTCGGTTCCGATAGTGGCGACTAGAGTTTGTCACGAACTGCAATTTCACCTGGCGGCTAGGTTTCGTCTGTAAAGGTGAAACCCTAGTTTCTAGACCCTATAAAAGGAGGTCATATCTAGGATCTAAATCATCCCTGAACTCCAGTATTCATAAACACATTGAGAGGTAAAAGTACTTTGTGAGAGATTACAAGAGAGAGGTTGTAATTCTGCTCTTTGATCAAATCACTGTGGTGATTGTGATCGTGTTGTATTCTTCCTACTCATAGTGGATTGTTTTGGTGCTGTCGCCGTCCGTGGTTTTTCCCGCATTGGGTTTTCCACGTTAAATCTCTTGTCTTCTATTTCTGTTTCTGTTATTCTACTTGAATTTCTTAATCTCTAACTCATCCTATCACTTCCGCTATTGTTGTTGCTCTAATATTTTTCCTAACAAGTGGTATTAGAACCTTGGTTATAGGATGTCTTCTATCATGAAGGTAGATATTCAAAAATTCGATGGGGAGATTAGCTTTAATCTCTGGAAGGTGCAGATGAGAGCGGTTCTCATCCAACACGGGTTGTGGAAGGTTCTGAAAGGACCTCATGTTAAACCTGAGAAGTTGACAGAAGAACAGTGGGCTGAAGATGTAAAGAAGAGACGTGGGTCGCTGACGGAGGACGAATGGGAGGAATTGGAGCTGAAAGCAGTTTCAGCCATATAACTGTGCCTGGCACCTCACGTTCTCCGAGAGGTACTTGACAAGGCAACTGCTATCGATCTTTGGACTCGGCTAGAAGAACTCTACATGACGAAGAGTCTAGCCAACAAGATCCGGTTGAAGGAAAGGTTGTACACCTTTCGTATGGCTGAAGGTACTCCTGTCCAAAAACACTTGAATGAATTTAATTCTATTCTGGTAGATTTGGAGAGTTTGGATGTTAAAATTGAGGATGAAGATAAGGCTATTCTACTTGTTGTGTCTCTACCCCCTTCCTACAAACACTTTAAGGAAATTATGTTATATAGTAACTCGGATACTATATCATTTGAGGATGTCAAGTCTAACCTGCTGTCTAAAGAAAAATTTGACCATGACATCCATGCTAATCCGACTGAGGGATTAGTTGTCAGGGGTAGAACCACTGAAAAAAGAGGGAACGGTAATAAGAAAAACCGTTCTAAGTCAAAGAATCCTCACTCTAACAAAACCTGCCACTACTGCAACAAATTGGGTCATATCTAGGCTAATTGCTGGAAATTAAAGAAAAGGAATGGGAAGGAGGAAAAGGAGAAAACTGCTACAGCTGATTGTGTAGTAGAGTCAGAGTCTGATGGTGATGTGTTACTTGCTACTTCTTTAGCTACCATATCCGAAAGGGGAATGGATATTGATTGGGTTTTAGATTCTGGCTGTACTTTTCACATGTGCCCTCATAAGGACTGGTTTGTCACCTATGAGACAGTTGACACTGGGGTGGTACTTATGGGCAACAATGCTGAATGCAAAGTTGCAGGAATAAGTACAGTGCAGATTAAAACCCATGATGGGACAATTAGAATATTGTCTAAAGTGCGCCACATACCTGACATGACTCGTTGTTTAATATCCTTGGGTACTCTTGAGACTAATGGTTGCAGGATTTCTATGGAAAATGGTGTCCTAAAGGTAACTAAGGGGGCCATGATGATAATGAAGGGATTGAGGCAAGGCAGTCTCTACATTCTACAAGGAACTACAGTTACAGGTGTAGCTGCAGTTGGTACAGCAGATGACACACAGTTATGACACATGAGGTTGGGTCATATGAGTGAGAAAGGGATGGCCATTCTGGGTAAGAAAGGTTGTCTTGGTAACGCCAGTACGGGTAAGCTTGATTTTTGTGATCATTGTGTATTTGGGAAACAGAAGAGGGTGAGTTTCTCTAAAGCGAAACATCGTACTCAGGGGATCCTTGACTACATTCATTCTGATCTGTGGGGTCCTTCTAAGGTTCCTTCTTACGGAGGTAAGCGTTACATGTTAACCTTTGTTGATGATTTCTCACGCAAAGTTTGGGTTTACTTCTTGAGACAGGAAAATGAGACATTCTCCATGTTCAAGAAGTTCAAGGCTCTGGTTGAAAACCAGACGGGGAGAAAAATCAAGAAACTTAGGACTGACAATGGTCTTGAGTTCGTTGAGTCGGAGTTTGAAGAGTTCTGCGCAATAAATGGCATAGCTAGGCACAAGACTTTGGTTGGGAAACCATAGCAAAATGGAGTTGCAGAAAGAATCAACAGGACTCTACTAGAGAAAGCTCGATGTATGCTTTCAAATGCTGGGCTTTGGGATCGCAAAGCCTTTTGGGCAGAGGCTATTTCTACAGCCTGCTACCTGGTGAATCGTTCACCTCACACTTCCATTGACTTCCAGATTCCAGAAGAAGTATGGTCAGGTAATCCTGTTGATTATTCTAGTTTGTGAATATTTGGATGTCCTGTATATGCCCATGTGAATAATGGGAAATTAGCCCCTAAGGCTGTCAAATGTATATTTCTTGGATATGCATATGAGTCTAAAGGATACCGCATGTGGTGTCCTGAGTCTAAGAAAATAATTCAGAGCAGGGATGTAACTTTCAATGAGACTGCAATGTTACCTTCTGGAAAGGACTCTGTTGTTTCTCCTACTGGTGCAGGTGATCAGCAAGAGACCAGTATGGAGATAGAAGTGGAGACAGTTGCAGTTCAAGGTGGAGCTGCTAATCAGCCCAGCAGGGAGGCCCAGGTTACTGAACCTGGTACCATTAGTTCAGATCAGCCTCAGGTGGAGGCCGTTCACTCTGTAGCTCGCGATCGTCCTCGAAGGGAGATCAGGAGGCCTGCTTGCTACAATGATGATGAGGGATTGGTAGCCTATGCACTTTCAGTTGCAGAAGAGGTACCTGAAGGTATGGAACCTTCAACCTACACTGAAGCAATCTCCTGTCCAAGTTCACCTAACTGGATCCTAGCTATGCAAGAAGAAATGGAGAGTTTGCAAAAGAATCAGACTTGGGAACTATGTGAGCTACCTAAAGGCCGAAGAGCCTTAACCGCCAAATGGATCTACAAGAGAAAGGAAGGCATTCCTGGAGTTGAAGATGCAAGGTGGAAAGCTCGCCTGGTTGTTCGTGGCTGCAATCAGAAGGAAGGTATTGATTATAATGAGGTATTCTCACCTGTTGTTAGACATACCTCCATTCGAGTGCTCCTTGCATCTGTTGTCCTGTTTGATTTGGAGTTAGAATAGCTTGATGTGAAGACTGCATTCCTTCATGGGGAATTGGAGGAAGAGATCTACATGAAGCAACCTGAAGGCTTTGGTGTTCCTGGGAAGGAAAAACTGGTATGTAGATTGAAAAAGTCCTTGTATGGACTTAAACAAGCTCCTAGGCAGTGGTACAAAAGGTTTGACACCTTTATGATTACACAGGGATACACACGAAGCCGACATGATAATTGTGTGTATTTTAGACAATATTCTGATGGTGCCTTTATCTACTTGTTGTTGTATGTTGACGATATGTTGATTGCCTCTAAGGATAAATCATTGATTAGCAAGTTGAAATCTCAACTCAGTAAGGAGTTTGAGATGAAGGACCTGGGAGCAGCAAAGAAGATTCTAGGCATGGAGATTCGAAGAAATCGAAAGGCTGGTAAGCTGTACTTGTCTCAAGGACGCTACCTTGAGAAAGTACTAGGCAAATATAATATGGATAACTGTAAGACAATTTCCACACCCTTTGCTGCACATTTCAGATTGTCTACTGAGTGCTGTCCACAAACTGAGGAGGATATAGATAAAATGTCTAATGTTCCCTATTCTAGTGCTGTTGGTAGTTTGATGTATGCTATGGTATGCACTAGGCCAGATTTATCACATGCAGTAAGTGCGGTAAGTAGATATATGCATAATCCTGGAAAGGATCATTGGGAAGCTGTGAAGTGGATCCTTCGCTATGTAAAGGGTACTGTTGATAAGGGGTTGGTGTTTGATAGAAACAAAGCCAGTACATGTGATGTTACAGGCTATGTTGATTCTGACTACGCTGGTGATCTTGATATAAGGATGTCCATATCTGGGTATATCTTTACTATGTGTGCAGGTGCTATCTCTTGGAAAGCATCTTTACAATCTATTGCAGCTCTATCTACTACAGAGGCTGAGTATGTTGCTGCTACAGAAGGAGTGAAGGAAGCTACTTGGTTGAGGGGCCTTGTTACTGAGCTTGGCATCCCACAGGATACCACTGTGGTGTTTTCTGATAGTCAAAGTGCTATCCACTTGACTAAGAATGATGCCTATCATTCAAAGACCAATCACATCAGTGTCAAATATCACTATGTCAGAGACACAGTTCCTGCTGGAGAAATAGTCGTGAGAAAGGTTCACACGTCAGAGAATCCTGCAGACATGTTAACCAAGCCTCTACCTGCAGCTAAGTTCAAGCATTGCTTGGACTTAGTAAGCATTCACAGCATTTGAGAGCCCTTCGGGGCATTGCCCCTTAAGGGGGCGTCACCCTTCGGGGTGCGATGACGGCGTCAGAGATCTACTATTTGGAGATTTCGGTCCAAGGTGGAGATTGTTGGGTTTCGTGGCCCAAAATCCAACTATGGCACGGTGGGACCGTGCTATGACAACACGGTCGTGTCAGGACGAAGGAGCGCGAAGATGGAGAAGACAGAAAATTGGCACGGGGGAGCCGTGCCATGTGGCACGGTCGTGCCACCTTGGCACGGTCGTGCCACGCATGTTTTTTGTCGGTTCCGATAGTGGCGGCTAGAGTTTGTCACGAAGTGCAATTTCACCTGGCGGCTAGGTTTCGTCTGTAAAGGTGAAACCCTAGTTTCTAGACCCTATAAAAGGGGGTCATACCTAGGATCTAAATCATCCCTGAACTCCAGTATTCATAAACACATTGAGAGGTAAAAGTACTTTGTGAGAGATTACAAGAGAGAGGTTGTAATTCTGCTCTTTGATCAAATCACTGTGGTGATTGTGATCGTGTTGTATTTTTCCTGCTCATAGTGGATTGTTTTGGTGCTGTCGCCGTCCGTGGTTTTTCCCGCATTGGGTTTTCCACGTTAAATATCTTGTCTTCTATTTCTGTTTTTGTTATTCTACTTGAATTTCTGAATCTCTAACTCATCCTATCGTTTCCGCTATTGTTGTTGCTATAATATTTTTCCTAACAGAACACTTTATTCACTTTTTTCTATTTCATTAGTTTTTCTGGATCATTTTTTAGGACTATCTCTTTGTTTAGGAAATTATTTCTTGTGTTTTCTCTTTCTTTTTTAAAGAAGGCAATTAGGCAAATGAATGGCATGTGAGAATGTAACAATTCAAACTTTTAATTCGACTCAATTTTCACAAAGTTAACACATGGAATCAACTCTTATAACTAAGAGGAAAAAAAATATCTCATATACAAGTCAAGGCCATCCTCTTGTGAAGCCAGAAGACCAAAAGAACCATAATAAAACATCAACCACCCCATAACTACCTATCACAACTCACTAAAGTGCTACTCCTTTAGACTTGCCTTGGCAAATGAAAATGTGTTTTTCCAAACCCTAAATATGAGGGTCCACAACAAATGAAAACGGTAAAAGCTCAAGAGCACTAGGTGGGAATTTGACTTATTTGACTTCAGGAACAAATAATTCCTCTATCACTTTATCGTAGTGACATGCTAGCATGATTTTGAAGATAATTCTAGAAAGATCTAGAGTTCCATCAAGGAAGAATCCTGTATGGAAGAAAATGTAAAACCAAATGTAATGCATTAATCTTTAAGGCTCAAAATCTCATGGGAGATCTACCACAATCACAACTAGCTCGAAAGGAACCATATGCCACTATTAGTACTAGGGACACAAAGGACAAGGAATGCTCATTCAGACATTTGTGGCCAAAAGATAAAGCTCAATTTAAAATATAATTTTCAAAAGTTTTCTCACTTAATAGTCACACAAAGAAATCAAATTCAGCCTATAAAAGCTACCTATCCTAGTAGTATCATTATTATGGGGACTTTTCTTCCTTTTTTTTGGTTTATTATTATTTTTCAATTTTTTCAATGCAAACTGATAAGAATTCCTAAAGCTAAATTATAGACAAACCATTCATGAAAGACCTATATGTCAAAATAACAACTTCTCTCAATATGCAAAACTAAATGCCCAAATATAAATGCAATGCAACTTATACACTACATACGATCAGTGTGCTCAAATCAGAAATCCAAAATTCCCCTATACTTGGGCACAACATTGTCCTCAATGCAAGCAACCCAAAAAAAATAGCAATTAAAGACACCAAAATGTGTCCTCAGAACATAGACTGAACACATATTGTAGGTTACATGGATTGGCGGTCCAATGATGACATTTACTCAACTCACTTATGGTGAACCAACTTCATTTTGTGCTCCATAAAAGGCTTTAGTCACTATAAAATGGTTTTAAAACAAATATTTTGCAAAACAAAACCTTTCAAAGATTTCAACATATATGTAAAAAGGCCAAAGAAAGGTCAAACTAACCGATTTTGTGAAGATTTGATTATTGGTGACCATTCATACCTCTGTGAAGAGCCCATCTAGAGGTCAAAAGGTAAATTAGTATAGTAAACACATTCCTCATTAGAAGAATTTTTCAATGACATATTATAATCTCAAATCCGATAAGTAACAAAAGGGTATATGCTAAATAGTGAGATGTGTGTATAAACTGATACCCTCTCACTCTGTATAAAACTCACAAACTAACGATACCTTTTTTTCGCACAACTAGCTACACATTCTTTTTGACTGCCTATTTTTGAAGAAGATTTTTAAAATTTTTGGTGTAGAAGCATTACCGTCTGTCGTTCCCTGATTAGATTACTTTTCTCCCCCAACTAAGCATACCTTCTTTTTGATTACCTATTTCTAAGGAAGATATTTAAAACCTTTTGTCTAGAAAAAATTAACATTTGTCATTCCCTGATTAGAATTTCTTATGATAGCATTCATGAGTTGCTCGTTCAACGATTCATTGGAAACACGAAACCTTTTTTTCAGTATAGCTGAAATTTGCAAACTAGAAAGGTAAGAATCCAACCAAATGATACATCTTTATCCAATAGTCCTTTCAGAATGTGCTGCGAGTTAATTATGTCACATATGAATGCAAAGAAGATTATGCTAATGAAAAAGATAGCAATATCACAGAGCTAGAGCCTTTATAAGAATAAGCTCTTCCATACCATACTATTACACCTGAACTTCTTGGTGATATAATTTACCACTTTTTGATTGAAAGGATAGGGAAAGAAGTCCGTTGCAGCGCCCAAGGCAAGCCAATATTCATATCAATTTTGAACAAACACAGGACATAACACTCAACTATGTGACAGTTTTCATGAATTGTGAATGAAGACTCTTTAGATTACTATAGAAGTTAGAACTTGGCTGAGGCTGTTTCATAGATGCGGAAAGGAAAGGTTTATGTAGCCCTCACCTGCGATTTTTGTCCTCTCTTTCTAGTGAATAGCCTAAAGTATGAATGGTGGAATGAAAATAAGAGTAATGGGGTGGAAAACCTAGGATTTTAAGGAAGGGGGTCGAAAATAATAGTATACACAACATAAAATTTAACATTAGTCATAAAACTAAAACTGAATAACTGTTATATTACATCTAATCTAATTGTTCTCAATCAGACCTCATATTTTAAAAGCGATGGAAGATACGATCATTAGCACTGATAGAACTTGAATGATATTTTTTTGGGGGGGGGGGACTAATGTATATAGCATGTAGTTTTTTTTAAGAAATTCAATATAGGTCAATTCGCTAAACGTGGAGTTCATTAATCTAGTGATTAAAAGTCTAATAATTCTAAAAAATTTAAGTAATTAATATTTAATCATATATGATTCCAATCTAGAAAACGATTGTATAATAATCAAACTCACAATTACAATCTTTCCTTTTTTTGGAATAAAATTAAAATATTTCAAGTTTCGTTAATATAAAAACAAAAGTTTAAAAAGCTATCAGATAATGGTGATTGGTAGGTGTAAGCACTAGTGTTGAGACTTGGGAAATTTGTAAACAAACTAAAATTATGTTATAGAAAAGTTAACTAATTGTATAGCGGTGCAAAAGTGGTAGAAGGTTAGCAATGAAGGGAAAAAAAATAAAAAGATGAAAGAAACATATCAAAATCCAAGGTTTCGGCAATATCACAAAATGACCTACATAAAACCTTATGCTTATTAGATCCTTTGGAAACTAAAGCTATACAAAGTTAGATTAGAAAATGTGGAGCATCCAATATTACTATGAATTTTTGGTTTCTATCTTCAGTGGATAAAAAATGCAGTGAGAGAATTAAAAAAATTCAAAAAAAGGGGGAATTAAGGCTAGAAAAAAGTTTAAAAATTCAAAATACTAAAAAAGATGAAAAGCTCTGCCTCGAGTCTACAACCATGCAAGCCCATGAATGCTAAGCACACATTCAACCAATTTGCCAAGTTCATCTTAACTGTTAATTTGTTTCTCAAATTTTATTTATCTAAACTTTATTTATTTTTTGGCATGACAAGATTTTTTTAAAAAAATTTGTTTTTGGGGAGAGGGGTCAATTGACCCCAAGTTTCCTCTGCCACTGGAGTAATGCTTCATAAACATGATCACTATGATTTTGTTTTTGGTCAAGTGATCACTACGATTTTGAGATTAGTCTTCCTAAATTTACTAATGAAATTGAACTTGACGTCTCCCTTCATTAGGTTATGAATATGGAAAATATCATTGCTACTCATGGTATCCCAAATGATAAGTCATGTTGCTCTTTCCCTTACTTAAAGGGTTATTCTTGTCAATGGTGAGAACTACAATATTAACAACAAGGCAAAGACTTGGGCATGCGAGTGGTTAGAAAGTAACTAAACAACTTATGAAGTACATGGCTTATGAATGACAAATTTGTACATCTTAACTTCAAGTGGAAGATATATTAAAATTTAGTTGATTTATCCCAAGATGAAAAGATAGATGTGGATTTTGTACACCAAAGAGTTTCATAAACTATATGCTAGGTGTCACTTAGATGAACCTAAAAAACTTCAGGTGTATCGTTATTAATGAGGATTAAAGAGAAACATTTGAATTGACTTAGAGGATCAAAGTTTCCTTTCTCTTGATTGTGTTACGCTATTGCTCGAAGCAAGGAGTAATTAAAATTCTAGGAGTAAAGAAAATTATAGGAGCAGTGGTACTATGACTTTGTCACATCCCTTTGGAAATATTTCACATTTTGATACCAAACTTATATATTACCGTTTGTCTTTGTAATGCAATGAAAATTATGCTCATTCTATTTTAATATTTAACCTAATAATGTAGCTGACTTCCTAATTAGGCATTATTGTCGTATTTCTCGAAAGAAATACAAGGCTAATATCAAAATAGTCAGCCAAACCTAGCAAGTATAAAGTCAAAGTCAAATTCTAATTACAAAAGTTAACTAATTGACTAGGCAATATCATGAGCAACTGCCTCTCAATCTACACTTGATCCCATTCCCATGCATAGCATCTTCAGCACCTACAAACAAAGCATGCCAAACAGTGAGACAAAACTCAATAATAGCTACCCTTAACAGTTAAACACAATTTAAATATGTTTTATACATGTGGGGTTTAGAGGGAAGTAATTCAAACAGTTCAAAATAACTTAGCAATCGACCCTACTAGGGGTCTCATGACCTTTCGCCGGATACCTCATAAAATATGTGGTACCTATGTACACCTAAGAAATGTCTTTGATTGCCACAACAAGGGCACAGATGTTGTAGTTTAAATCATAGTAGATTGAATTACCAAGTATGCCTTTACAAGTTTGGTAAGCAAAATCAAGATTTGATTAGGGTTTTTATCCAACCAATGCTAAACAAATAGGATTAACTTAAATGACTAGAAAGATCTAGGGGTAGCATCACCTAACGATATGTCGATCTAATTAGTCAAACAAGCACTTTTTCACCTTGCCAATTGATTCAATAATTGATAATCATTAAAGAATCGACAACTTTCTTTTAAAATGGAGTGATTTAAATCTATCCAACCAATTGCTAATTTTCATTAGATCCTAATCTAATCAAATTTAAGAATATGATTATCACAAGACCACTCAATTCACAATACTTCCTCAAGTGATTATTAAACTATGTCTAATCCAAGTTTTCTAATGCTAGTCTTCACCTTTCAGTACTTCGTTCTAGCATCTAGGATACATGCAAGAAGTTGCTCAAAAATCTCACAATAACAATCAAAATTCGAGGAATAGATTGAGTCAACCAAGCAAATTCAAAGTGCACAAAGTTCAAAGTAGAAAATTTAACAACATTAGTTCGGCTTTACAACCCTAGATAAAGAGATCGACTCATTCATTATCATCATCAATAGTGAAATTATCTCTAAACTCTTAATCTAAACTAAAAACTGAGGTTAAATGAAAAGAGAAGGAAGGAAAAGCTTATTCAAGTAGCTCGAATGGTGATCTTTCATTCCGTTTCCAAAGCCTTCGAATGATGCTCGATCTTTGCCTCTTTCCTCTTCAACCCCCTTTAATGGTGGATTATGGATGTGTGAAGGTTGGTAGATGATGATAAGAGGATGGATGGATGCCAAAGAAGCGGTAAAATGGGGCTTTTATAACTAAAATCAACTTTACAAACCGTCTCAACGCTTAGAACAGAAAAAGCTGTTGAGAAAACTACCATACTCGGGGCAACATAGCTCACCATGATCTAATCATGGGGCCCCACAAACTGTGTTCCCCACCATCACCAAGTTGTGGTACCCACTGGTTGGGTCGTCCCCTCTTGTTCCTTCTGCTACTTCTTCTTGGAACCTCATGGACCGTTGTACTGGCCATGATATGTTTGTGTTTGGTGTCTTTGGGTCACTTCTACTATCTTCTTTGATCCAGAATGCCTCAAAATCTTCATTCTTCTAACATGCTTTAGGCTCACCACGTTTAAAGTTTACAAAAACTTCTCACACAAGCAACACCCTACCATGATAGTCGAAATAGGGCATAAATCATACAACTAAGCATAATAATCCACAAAAATGACTTTCGAACACTTATGAAATCCTAGGCAAATGGGACGTTAATCACTTCCCCATGCTTAAACCTTTGCGTACCCTAAACGAACCTAAACTCAAGATAAGTGAACCTGGGGAGATGCATCTAGGATTCAAATAGACAACAACCTTTCCAGACTAAGTAATCTATAGCACATCACAAGCAAGAATATCAATCAATGCTAACCCCAAATAGTACACATGACATTTCAAAATCAAGATAAGGTGAATGTTTCCGAAGAATTATAAGACTACAAGCTAGATATCAAACTTGACCTCCCTTAAGGACTACAAAGCAAATCATGCAAGCACTTGAAATTAAATAGAGCTATATGGACCAGTAGAACTTCACTTTCGGGGAATTGGATCACTCCCAATCATACGTTTGAAATATAGCTTAGGTTTACTTAAGACTCAATCCAAAGATGCAATGTACCATATGCTTACCAAGACTCTTGAATTCTCCACCATTAAGAATGCAGTGTGCATATGACTACCAAGAGGGCTTTAAATGAATTGTAATATGGCCTAAAGGGTTAAGGGAAAGAAGTGTACTAATGAATTTGGGTAATGTGGAGCTATTTAGCCAAGTGACTGAGGAGCAACCAACAAAGCACCAATTAATCGTGAAGTTCACCAACACTCCAAACCTTAACAATATAATGAACAAGCCTCATGAATCAAATAGGAAATGAGTTGATAAAGAAAGGAACTCAGGACATTTACATATCCAATGCCAATCACTTATTCAGTTTTTTTTCCCCTCTTGACCCCTTTTTTTCTTTTCTTTTTGTTTCTCTCTTTTTTCCTTTAAGAAATGAAATAAGAATTTCAATTGTTAAAGGGCATAGGATCACTAGCTATCAACTCATAACCTAATTCATACATCTATATACAACCTGAACAAGAGGCGAATGAACCAAGTGCTCAATGTCATCAACCGCTCAACAAACCTACATACGAAAGTCGCCTTAAACACCCCTAAAATTACCGATTACATACTTGAAGTGATGTTTCATAGAGTTAGCTTAAAGGATAGGAATATGTGTGGCAAGGGGGTATGTGAAGGATTCACAACAAAGACATATATAAGCTTAAAGTGGCTAGCTAAAGGGATTAGCATACAACTCAAGGGTAGGTTATTTGGCTATGTGGTTTAAGTGACCAACGAAAGGATGTCTCCATCATATCATCAAATTTGCACATGATAACTTGGTTTTGAACAATAGTCTAGGCAAGTTTTCGAGATGCAACTTGGAAGAGTCACACATATGAAAGAACATGAGACTAAATATGATGAATACTCTAAATAAGGCTTAAAGTCTCATAAGATATCCACCAAAATCTCAATTAGCTCATGAATAGTCTAAATAAGGACTCCAAGGGGTAGCAAATTTCTCATTCAAGATAGGGGCCAAAATAGGATACATTCACAAAGCCTTCAAAAATTTCACACCAAATGGGTCATTCATCAAAAGTCACTGAAGCTCATAAAAGCTATTTTGCCCAAAGAATCACCATTGGAAGTTTTTTTTTCTTTTTTTCATTTTTTTGAAATGCATACTAAACCCTAAATGCAAATCTAAAGATGGCTTAAATGCAATGTTAATGCAAGTTGAACAAAACATGCCTAAACTAATATGCAACACATACAAAATATCCCTCCCTACACTTAGACAATACATCACCCTCAATGTAAATATATAAAGGCATGAAAAGACTAAGGGGAATAGGATCATACAAAAGCACACACCAAAAAGACTAGAAACTAAAGAAAGAAAACAAAGGGAAAGAAAGAACCTTTGGTTGCCTCCCAAGCAATGCTTCTTTTATGTCGTTAGCTAGACCATACATCGATCATCCTTTGAAAGGGCAAAAACCGGTGAGAAAGGGGACTTCACAACTCTTGTCCCATCCTTGACACAAACCTCAAAACATAAACTCTTGTAAAAGAAGGAACCACTTCAAGTAGGACAGATAAACATCCTTTTTAAGCACAGTCGCATACACAATCATCTTGTGGTAGACACCATCAGACGGGGCACCATCACAAGAACCAAACTTGACTTCCAAGTAACCGTTATTCTCAACATCGCCCAAAGGGCAGCAGAGGTAGCAACCCTCATACAAACTTGCAACATTCACTCAAATAACCTTCATTAAAAGCATAGGGCTTGTCCTTAACAATGCTACGTGGAAAGTTTTCAACCAAATCCACCTTTGCACAATCAAGTCCATGGCCCTCAGTATACACACAATCAAGCTCATAAGCATTATGTGAACACATATAAACCAAATCCACAAACTTATCAGAAATAACCACATCACATCCATAACAAGCAAATAAAGAAGGAGAAAACTCATGGTCCTTAAACAAACCAAATGAAGCATGGCGCTCTCCCACATCAAAAGTCAACTTGCTGCCCTGCACATCAATTTTGTATTCCATAGTGGCCAAGAAAGACATCCTAAGAATGATTTGGGTACGGGCATCTTCAGCCTTACCAAGAATCATAAAGCCCACATCCACAAAAAGTCACCCGTCATGATGGAAACATCCTCCAAAATACCCAAAGGTTACTTCACAGAATGATCCGCTAATTGAAGAGAAATGGTAGTAGGTCTTACCTCGCCTACGTCAAGTCTCTTGAAAGTAGAATAGGGCATCAAACTAACACTTGAACCAAGGTTACACAAAGCCCTCTCAATACTCACATTTTCAATCAAGCAAGGAATAGAGAAGCTACTAGGGTAATTAAGCTTAGAGGAAAGCTTGTTTTGGACCATAGTATTGCACTCCTCACCTAAAGCTATGGTGTTACGCTCATCAGTCTTCCTCTTTTTGGAGAAGATTTCATTCAAAAACTCGGCATACATAGGCATTTGAGACAAAGCCTCAATGAAAAGAATGTTCACATGCAACTTTTTAAGCACATCAAGAGACTTCCCAAACTTAGCATCAAATTTGGCCTTGGCAAATCTTTATAAAAAAGGCAAGGGTGGCATGTAAGGCGTCGAGGAAAAGGGTTTAGATTCCTTAGGCTCCTCACTCTCACTCTTCGTTTAGGGTTCATCCTCACTTGGCACGACATTATCACTCATATCAAAACTATTCTCACCATCCACCTATACTCTAGCAACCGTAGGACCCTTTGATTTTTTGACTTCTCAAGACAATACAATTGCAATGCTCTTTAAGGTTGGGCTCAGGCTTACTAGGTAATCTACTAAGAGGTGTAGAAGAAAAGCTAGTTTGTTAGGCAATTTGTGATTCCAACATCTTGTTGTGAGTAGTAAGCAAATCAACCATGAAGGCCAATTACTTAATATATTCATCTTATTTTTATTACACCAAAAGCTCACTCTCTAATATAGCCTCTAGGTTAGACTTTTGTGGAGCTTGTGGAGGGATGTTAGGTCTTTGGAAATCGGGAGAAGGGAAAGAAAGAGGGATCACTCCTATATGATAGGTTGGGATGGTTCTTCTAATCGGGGGTTGTAGGTATTTGAATCACGGTTATAGTTTGGCCTAGGTTGGAAAGTTATTGACATATGCAGCTTGGTCACTGGGAGGTTTGACAAAAGGACTCCCAACTTGACCACTCAAAGTCACATGGTCAAAAGATTCACAACTATCACAAGGAGGGGAAGGGGCACATGCATTTACCGCATTAACATTCAAATGATCAAGCCTGTGAATCATGGCATCCATTTTAGCAATAAGCAAAGTTAAAGCATCAATATCAAATTTTCCTCTGGTCTTCTTGGAAGAAGTCCTCTCATTAGACCATTGGTAATTGTTGAACACTATCTTCTTAATGAGGTTGTATGTCTCATCCTCCGTTTTATTTATCAATGTTTGTCCCACTGCCGCATCTATCATGGACTTCATGGCTTGTGTGACTCCATTGTAGAATGCTTGCACTATCATCCATTTTTGAAGACCATGATGGGGGCATAACCTTAAAAGGTTCTTGAAGCACTCCTATCATTCATGTAGTGACTCATCCTCCCATTGAGCAAATGAAGTAATTTGATTTCTCAAACTTGTCATCTTGCTAGGAGGGAAGAACTTGAAAAAAAAGAGGCCCTGGTTAGCTCATCCCAAGTGGTGATGGATCTTGGTGGTAAAGAATAAAGCCATATCCTAGCTTTGTCCCTAAGAGAGAAAGGAAATAAGCGAAGGCAGATCACATCGATAGAGGCTCCATTGATCTTCAAGATATCACACACCTCTAGAAAAACCGAGAGTTGTAAATTGGAGTCCTCCATGGTGGTACTACGAAATTGTGATTATTGCACCACAAAAATTAGCAAAGGCTTAAGCTCAAAATTGTTGACAGTCACGGGCGGCTTAGTAATGCTTGGTGTGAGGTCGTGAACTCTCGAAGTGACATAGTCCCGAAGGGTCCTCTTTTTCTCATCTTCACCCGCCATCTTAAGTGTAGCTTTGGCTGCTTCTTGCCCTTCTTCAATCTTCCACTACTTCAATTTATGAAAAGTTAGCTTGATCTCACGGTCTAACTTAAAGAGTGATCCAAAATCGGGGGACTTGTTCATAAAATGGAAGGCAACCTACAAACATTCAAAGTAGACCAAAACGACTAAAATTATAAAATAAAAAGAAACGAAAACTTCTTAATCAAACTCTATAGGGGTAACTCAATATCCAAAGCTAGTGGCAATGAGGCCAAAAACTTGATCACCACCACAAGTACATGGGTGTTATAGCTTAGATCAAGATTGTTTCCATGAAGATTAGATTGAATTACCAAGTATTGCTTTACAAGTTGCTAAGAGAAATCAAGATTTGATTTGGGCTTTTATCTAACCAATGCGAAACAAATAGTTTTAACTACAATGACTAGAAACATCTAAGGGTAGCATCACCTAACAATGTGTTGATCTGACTAGTCAAACAAGCACTTTTTCACCTTACCGATTGATTCAATGGTTGATAATCATTAGAGAATCCATAACTTTCTTCCAAAATGGAATGAATTAACTCAATCAAACTAATTACTTATTCTCATTAGATCTTAATTTAATCAAGTGTAAGGATATGATTATCACAAGACCACTTAATTCACAATACTTTCTCAATAGATTATTAAATTAAGTCTAATCAAAGTTTTCCAATGGCGATCTTCACCTATGAGTACTTCGATCAAGCATCTGACATACATGCAAAAAGCTATTCAAAAATCTCACATTAGCAAACAAAATTCAAAGAATAAATTGAAACAACCAAGCAAGGATTCAAAGTACACATAGTTCACACTAGGCAATTCAACACCATCAGTTCGGCTTTGCAACCCCTAGATAAAGAAGTCTGCTCACTCATTATTGCAATCAACAATACAAGCATATCTAAATTCTTAATCAAAACTGAAAAGAGAAGTTAAATGAAAAGAGATGGAGAGAAAAACTTATTCAAGTAGCCCAGATGATGATATTTTGATCCATTTCCAAGGCCTTTGAATGATGCTCGATCTTTGCTTATTTCTTCTTCAACCTTCTCTAATGGTGGATTGCAGATGTGTGAACGATGGTAGATAATGATAAGATGATGGATGGATGCCAAAGGAGCAGTAAAATGGGCCTTTTATTGCTTGAAATCAAGTCTGTAAACCATCCAAACGCTTGGAACACGAAAAGTCATGGAGAGAACTAGCAGACTCAGGAGAACAGATCTCATCATGGTCTGACCATGGGGCCCCCCATTGATTGCGGTCCTTACCACGACTAGGTTGTGGTGCCCATTGGTTGGGTCGTCCCCTCTTGTTCCTCTTGCTGTTTCTTCTTGAAACCTCCTGGACCATGGTACTAGCTATAATACATTCGTGTTCGGTAAGTTTAGGCCTCTTTTGTTATCTTCTTTGATCCACAAGGCCTGAAAATCTTCATTCTACTAACATGCTTTGGGGTCGCAAGGTCAAAATTTGCAAGAAATTCTCAAACAAGCAAACCCCAAGTGTAGTAGCAGAAATAGGGGCACAAATCATATAATTAAGCATAATAATCCCCTAAAATGACTTCCAAACTCTTATGAAATCCTATGCAAATGTGACATACAACTCTTCTTTTTATAAAATGCCCGTGATGATAAACTAAGTGAATAAGACTTGGGGACCCTTGGATGTTGAAATGAACAACTGACCTTGCCCGGGTGTTGTAGTTTAGAAAAGATATCGTTCCCATAGAGACCAATCGTAGTCTATTGAGTTTTGTCCTATAAAATTGCTAAGCAAGCAAATTTCAATTAGTTGTTTGAGTAATGCTATAATCTAATTGGAAAATTCAATTAATTTAAGACATCTAGGGATTTGTTTTTCCTAGTAAAGATGTGGATCAATGGAATGTAACATGCACTTGATCTATATTGGGAGATTGAAAGGGGTGCAATCGTTTTTAGAATTCAATCTTTTCTTTCAAAATCAACTGAATTGCGTAAACTAACCAACTGTCATTCTTTCAAATGTCCTTGTTTAGTCTAAGTTATGGATTTTTGAAGGCTAAAGTTCCTCTTAACAAGTGAATCTTTCTCAAGTATTGCTAAGTCAAGTCCAATCTTGTTGGTCAAAAAGCATGTTTCACCTTTCAATCCTTCACTTAACTATTTAGAATTAGCAAGTAAATTTGGCCAAAATTCACTTACAACGATCTCACACACAAGATAAAATTCAACCAATTCCAATGAAGAACAAGCACAACTAAATAAAAATTAGAGATTCCAACATCAATACTTAGCTAACAATCACCTAATTGAGAAAACTACTAACACATATTTAAAATAACAACTCAACAAAGTTTGAGAGAAAAAAAACTTAGCACAATTGGAGATCCTCCAAGGGTTTCTCAACTTTGAAAGGGCTCCCAAATAGCAGGCACTTCTTCACAACTTTCACTCTTAGATCAAAAATAACTAAGAAATCTGAAACTAAACTAAGAAAATGGAAAAGAATGGAAAAGATTAGAGAATAGGAGTTCTCTTTTTTGCTATATATCTCTAAAATCTGCTGCGTAATGACTATTTAAAGAAGAACTCGATCAACCTCAGCCACACGATGAAGGAAAATGAAGGGACTTGTAGTTATGGACTCACCACGGATTGTGGCCTTCATCATGGACCATTCGTGGTGAGCTCTGACTCGACATTCTTCAGTTCTTTCTTCCTTCCATGAGCATAATGACTTGGGTTTGTCCATGGGGGGTCAAGTTACACTCATTTAGAGGTCAAATTTAGGGTAAAATGGTTTAAAAACCCGCAAAATATACAAAAGAACCATAACCGAGCATAAAACAGAAAAGGGAATGCATAATATAGCATAAAACACATAATTCTTCCTAAAAATGGTATAATATGACCTTTAAATAGAGCGCATTTTAGGGACTTATCAAATTCCCCCATGCTTAAACTATTGTTTGTCCCCAAGCAACTATGGTACTGAGGCTGAAAGCGAATAACCTCCTCAAGTAGACAACAGTAGCAACATCAATAGCCAAATCAACCCAAGAAGTTTAGCCTAAAAGTGATTACAAACTTTTACAAATAGATAGGAGAAAGAAAATTTTGACATAAAAATAAGAACCATCACATCAAATATTAAATCAATCACTCAAATTAACTTGAACAATCATATTGGTATATTACAATAAGTAAAGCTAGAAGAATTGATGGAACCTCACTTTAGGGATGAGTCACTCATCAATCATGTGTTTAAAGTAAAATGCAGATATCTCAAATCTCATTCCATAGAACCAAATTAACCATAAGCTTGATAAAATTGTCTAATTTGCCACCACTATGATGCAAAACACAAAAAGAAATCATAAGGACTTTTTAAGGGTTGTAATGGGGCAATTGGGTAAAGGTAAGGAGGGAACAAACATTTTGGGATTTGTGGGGCTAAAAAGCCAAAGACTAAGAGTATAAACCATCATCTCCCAACTAAAACATATTCCTCAAGCCTAGATATCTCAAAATATCAACATCCCAAGTGAGATCACAAGAGAAAGTGCTTAAAATATATAAAACCAATGCCAAATCCTTTGATTTCCATTTTTTCTTTTCTTTTTTTCTCTTCATTAGTTTTTTAAGCATCTTTGGTGTGGTTTGTTATATATATTTTTTTTCATTTTTTTCCCTTTCTTTTCTTGTCAACCATCACAGAGGAGGATCATAGCAAAGGAAACACTGCGCTTTTCAATAATTTCTAGCAACTCACAAAACATAACCTAATTGACTTGAAGGGAAAATAGAACATGAATCCTTTATCCCATCCAACCAAACCACAATATCCATAACATGTTATTATCCACAAACTATTCCCAATTAACTATGAAACTCTATAGCCCTGGCTAAAAGGTAAGACATGTGTGTGGCTAAGGATGATAATATAGATTCTCATCAATAAACAAGGCAAACGCTCAAAGGGGTAGCAAGGGATAAATCATTCATATAAGGTTGGCTATTTGGTCAATATAGCTCATAAAGTCAAAGAATGCCTCAATTATGTTGCCTAAATATGTATGCTGAATGTGATCTTAAACAAGAGTCAAAGCAAGTTCTAGAGACTTAAAATCTAGGAATAGTCGCACATGAAAGGAAATATGAGACTAAAATGATGAATTAGTTTATTCAAGTTCAAAATCTCCCAGGACCAACCTCATCTAGCTCATTAAATTTCATATGCCAAATACTCATGCCAAGAATCATTAAGCGATCAATTCACATCCAACTTGATGGTAAAAATATCAAGCATAGTTCAAAAACTCATAGACAAGCATTTTATTCATAGATAAGCCTAACAAAAAGGGTCAAAATAGATAAAACAAAATCACTTAGTCCGAGGACTCATCATAGGAGGATTTAAAGGCTCATTTGTTTTGGGTTTTTGTTTATTTTTTTTATTTTACTAAGCCAAAATGCAACTAAAGACAAAAAAATATCAAAACAAAACTAAAACAAAGAAAGCTAAAAATGCAAACTAAACCTAAATGCATGGCCTAAAAATGCAAACTTTCACACATGCATAGCACACATATGTACAACCACAAATACATAACAATTACAACAACTCCCCCCATACTTGGACAAAGCATTGTCCTCAATGCAAGCACATAATAAGCATAAGACACTAAAAGGGAGGAGGAGGGGGTGGAGAAGAAAGAGGGTGGGGTTGAGAAATGTGCCAAGCTCGCTAAGTCTCTAAGCAGGCCCTAAAGTCTTGGAGGTATTGGTTCTGGGAGGCAATCATCCCATGGAGCTCATCATGCCACTCTAAACAAAGTCATGAAGTTAGGCATGCTTAGAGAAGCTTGCTCCTCTTGAATTGACCGAAGGGTAGCATGCAAATTAGGATAATCATGAGAGGAGGATGGATGGGATGAACTAGAAGCCCTAGGGTGAGTAGGTGGAGGAGGTAGAGCGGATCACGCCAACCCTTCATCACTGGGTAAAAAGTAGAGATTGGCCAGGTTCAGGAGAGAGGTGTGATCAACATTGGGGAGAGGCATTAGCTGGTTCCCAAGATAAATCCAATAGATACGCCCACCATTTTCCCTATAAATTTCATTTGTTCAAAAGCGACCAAGTTCAATCGCTCTGAACCTGCGACTCTATCATCAAGGTTCGATTCAACACCAACTAACCTAGTAATGGGGCTAATGAGGCTCCCAATAACAATCCAATGTGCAGAGCTAGTGGTTGCCCTATACAACTGATTGAACAAGAATGACCTGGGGTCAATCTGGTCACCTTCAAGCATGATATACAAAAAATATACTTAAGAAAGGTGAGATACATTTAAACTATTCTCCTTGGCAAAAAAAAACCACAAGCTAACAAGCATTGGGCCACACAAATACAGGGGTTTCGAATAATTCTACCTTTGGAATTACTAGTATCATACCGATAATCTTAAAAAATTTCATACCAAAAAGCATTCAGATTGAATTCCTTAGGAACATGGCAGTATGGTAAACCATACTTGGTGGAAAACCAAATATACTATTAAAGACACTCAAATTAAGTTCATAGGACTCCTTATTAAGATAAAATGAAATATAACCCTCTTGACATCGAGGGCCATTCATGACCTCAACATGCAATGTGCTTAAAAATTCAAGGGTGAAGTCTCGATAAGTATGGTCCCTAGCTTTTAAAAATTATCCCATTTCGCCTCGAGCAAACAACCAATGAATATCATCTAATAATCCCTAGTAATTCAACACATCCTCATTATAATATCGAGTAGCTACTACTACTTTACTACTCAAAGTATTATATGTAGCAATATTCTTCAGATTAGTTAAACCAAGGGGGTGTGGAATGTTGCCTCGGTTCCTCACGGTGGTGGACGCTCAGGAGCTTTGGGCTGCTCTTTGTGGGGCTTGAGTTGAAGTCCCAGGTTCTTGCGTGGTTATTGCCTTCTTCTGTGGTGCCATGGTGGTGTAATGTGGATAAGTAAGAAGCTTGAAAAATGAAACTAAAAGAAAGTGAGCAGAAATATGCTAGAAAATGGAAATTTTGAGAAAGGGAAGTAAGTGGTGAAGAAATATGGAAGAAAAATGGAAGTTGGAAGAGTAAAAAGTGAAAATGGAGTTTCGAAGGTTGTGGGTATAGAGATGGGAAAAATGGGAGAGAAAGAAAGCTTAAAAATGAAAAATAAAGGGAAATTTGGGGTTAAAGTGAAGAAAGTAAGTGAAAAGGGAAGAAATTTGATGGATTTTGGTAAAGAATTGAAGGTTTGAAGTGAAGTGGTTATGGAGGATTTAGAGAGAGAAGTGAGTGTTTAGAGAGAAAGAGGATCGAGTTTTTGGGGAAGAAGATGAGAAGTTTGGGGTTAAAGGGCCTTGAAAACCCTTGACCGCTGACATAGGGCTCACCATGGACTGTGGTGGTGGCCATGGACCGTCTGTGGCCAGCTCTGGTCCCTAGTCCTTTTCCTTCCTTTTTTTTTTGTTTCTTATTTGTTTTGTAGAGCCTTCATGGACCGTGGGTACGCACCACAAGGTGTCCATGGAGGTTCTAAAAACCTCTTATTACTGGCTCTTCTTCTTTTTTTATTTTTTTGCCTTTTTTTTTATTGTTTTAGAGATTTTCTAATGGAGGTTCTAAATAGCAAAAGCGCAAAATACAATAAAAAAACAAAACATAAAAAGGGAAAAGAAAAACAAAAACTTGGGTTGCCTCCCAAGAAGCACACGTTTGAGGTCGGGAGCTCGACCTTTCTTCTATTCTAGTTCGGGTTCAATGGAAGCGCGGGTATTGGACTCCCCCACAACACATGATTCGTTTATATCACGAACCAAGAAAATGAAGTCTTTTAGCTAAAGGTACCACCTCAAATACTCAGCTTGGAGAATCCTTCTTCATCATCAAATTGCACCAAAATGTACAATTAGCATGCAAAATAAATTGATATCGGGCTCCATCAGACTGGCCATTATCTTCATACTTAATCCTGAGATCAAAATCCAAATCAACTCCTTCCATAGGAGGTAAAGAAAGACCTAATTGAGCATACCTGCAGTAGTCACTCATGGATGACTTATTAGAAGTATAGGTCTCAACTTCGGGTATGCTAGGTGGCGTAGGAGCAGCAAACTCCACTTTAACATGGTCCTAGTTGGGATCCTCAATTGAAACCCAATCAAAATGAGAAGGGTCAGGATAACCCCCAATAATCCTCTATTTCAATTTCAGGAGAAAGGTGAACTACAACAGAAAGGAAAGAATTAGGGGAAATAATTTTATCTTCATAAAAGAAAATGCAACATAACACCCCCTACTTCAAAAGTTATACACCCCTTTTCACATCAATCATGCAGCCTGAAGTAGCCAAAAAGGGTCTCCCAAGAATAATCTGGGCATCATTAGTCTCAGTCATATCAGCAATGATAAAATCTTCAAGCACCCATAAATCTCCTATTTTTACCGGCACATCCTCCAACGCACCCAAAGGTTATATTTTAGAACCATCCACTAATTGGAGTAAAAAGGGTGCTGGTTGCAAAGGTCCTAAATGAAGCTTATGGAACATAGAGTAGGGCATCAAACTGACACTTGCACCAAGGTCACATAGGACTTTATCAATCTTTACTTTTCCCACTACACATGGGATAGGAAAGCTACCTGGGTCAGGAAGCTTAGAGGGAAAGACTTTTGAGGAACCTGAAACTACCTTTTTCTCTAAAAGTTATGGGCTCACCCTTATCATTTTTCTCCTTACGCTCAACGATGCTCACCTCTATACCCTCCTCAAGTCTCATGTCCTAAGAATCCTCTATCCCTTCTTTCAAGGTAACACAGTTACACTGCTCGCGGAGGTTAGACTCGGGTTTACTAGGCAGTCTACCCAGGGGTGTAGATGAAGAGGTAGCTTGTTGAGCAATTTGAGCTTCCAATATCTTATTGTGAGTAGGAAGCACATCAACTTTAGAAGCTAATTGCTTAATGTAGTCATCTTGCTTTTGCTACACCAAAAGCATATTATCCAGCATAGTCTCTAAGTTGGATTTTTGAGGTGCTTGTTGAGGATAAGACAGTCTTTGAAATCCAGGGGGTGGTCTAAAATTCATTTGAGGCATGAGTGAGGCATTAGACGTATAGGAGAAATTAGGGTGATTCCTCCAACCAGGATTATATGTGCTAGAGAAAGGATCATTTGTTGGTCTAGGGTTATAGTTGTTCACATAGTTAACTTGGTCACTTATATCTTGGGTAAAAGGACTACCCACTTTACAATGCGCAGTCAAATGATCAACTGACCCGTATATATCACATGATAGGGATGGGGTGCTTGAACTGACAGAATTAACATTCAAGCGCTCTAATTTTTGAGACATAGCTTCAACTTTAGAAGAAAGCATAGAAATAACATCTGATTCCAGGTTAACCCCAACCCGTTTGGGTTGGGTTCTCTTAGATGGCCATTACAAATTATTAAGAGCCATCTCTTTTATAAGATTGTATGCTTCATCTTCACTTTTTTTCATAAGAGTACCTCCTGCTGCAATATCAACAGTAGATCTTGATGGCTGAGTAACTCCATTATAAAATGTCTGCACAATCATCCACCTTTGAAGACCATGGTGAGGGCATAATCGTAAACTTTGAATTGCTCCCAGGCTTCATAGAGTGTTTCATGTTCCTTTTCAGAGAAGGTAGTGATTTAATTCCGCAGGCTTGCCGTCTTACTCGGAGGAAAGAACTTGACAAGAAAAACTTTTGTAAGCTTGTCCTATGTTGTGATCCATCCTGGAGGCAACGAGTGAAGCCACGCCCACGCCTTATCCCTAAGTGAAAAAGGAAATAGGCACAAGTTGATAACATCAGTAGAAACCCTGTTGAGCTTTAACGTGTCGCACACCTCTAAAAAGACTGAGAGGTGTTAGTTCGGATCTTCTAATGGGGTGCCTCCGAACTGGGATTGCTGCAACATTGATATAAGGGCTGGTTTGAGCTCAAAATTGTTTGCTTCTATGGCTGGCCGAGCGATGCTCGAGGAAATGCCTTGGACTCCCGAGGTAACGAAATCCCAAAGTGTCCTTCTTTGGTCACCTCCTATTCTAGCCATCAACAAAGAAACTGCTTGAGCCTTTAGTCTTTGCTCTTCTACCCTTAATTTATTCATCCTAGAGCAAAAAGTCCTTTCGATTTTTGGATCAAATTAAGATCGAAAAGAACTTCGCATATAAAGGAGAAATCCTGCAAATTTGCCAACAAAACTAACAACGCAAATAAAAAATATTGAGAAAAAGAAAGAATGTCAAAAATGGTTAGTCAATTTCTAAGGGCTAAGTCAATATCCAAAAATTTGGTCCCTAACAACGGTGTTAAAAACTTAACCTTGCCCACAAGCGCACAGGTATTGTAGTTTAGAAAAGATATTGTTCTCATAGAGACCAATTGTAGTCCATTGAGTTTTGTCCTTTAAAAGTTCTAAGCAAGCAAATTTCAATTGGTTGTTTGAATAACGCTACAATCTAATTGAAAAATTCAATCAATTTAAGACATCTAAGGATTTGTGTTGCCTAGTAAAGATGTGGATGAATGGAATATAACATGCACTTCATCTATATTGCGAGATTGAAGGGGTGTAATCGTATTTAAAATTCAATCTTTTCATTCAAAATAAACTGAATTGCCTAAACTAACAATTGTCATTCTTTCAAATGTCGTTATTTAGTCTAAGTTATGGATTTTTGATGGATAAAATTCCTCTTAACAAGTGAATCTTTCTCAAGTATTGCTAAGTGAAGTCCTATCTTGTCGGTCAAACAACAAGTTTCACCTTTTAGTACTTCACTTAAGTATTTAGAATTAGCAAGTAAATTTGGTCAAAATTCACTCACAGCAATCTCACACACAAGATAGAATTCAACTAATTCCAATCGAGAACAAGCACAACTAAATAAAAATTAGAGATTCCAACATCAATACTTGGCTAACAATTCCTATATTGAGAAAACTACTCACATATATTTAAAATAACAAAAACTAAATAAAGTTTCAGAGATGAAAACTTAGCACAATTGAAAATCCTCCAAGGGTTTTCCAACTTTGCAAGGGCTCCAAAACAGGAAGCACTTCTTCATAACGTTCACTCTTAGGCTGAAAACTAACTCAGAAGTCTAAAACTAAACTAAGAAAATGGAAAAGAATGAAAGAGATTGGAGAACATGAGTTCTCTCTATTTTTTTTTTTCTGTATATCTCTCAAATCTACTGCGAAATGGCTCTATTTAAAGAAAAATTTGATCAACCTCAACCACACTATGAAGGAAAATGAAGAGACTTGTAGTTATGGACTCAGCACAGATCGTGGCCTTCACCACGGACCTTCCGTGATGAGCTCTGACTCGACAGTCTGCTGTTCTTTCTTCCTTCCACAAGCATAGTGAATTGTGGGTGTTCATGGGGGTCAATCTACACTCATTGAGGAGTCAAATCTGGGGTAAATGGGTCTAAAAACCTGCAAAATATTAAAAAGAACCATATTTGCGCGTAAAACAAAAAAAAGAGTGCATAATATGGCATAAAACACATAATTCTCCCTAAAAATGGTACAAAGTGACCTCAAAATAGAGTGCATTTTAAGAACTTATCAACAATCTTAAAATGTGCAAACATCCCTTAACCGACACATCTAAAGCCAAAGATTCCAATAAAAGGCAAATTGAGCCCAAAATGGCCAAATAGGCCCAAATTGACTATGTTCAACTTCTAGTTGAGATTTATTTCGTATTTTTTTCTCACTCTAGTGTTCATAAAATTATTGAGTTTCAAAATTAATATTTTGCATTGAATAATGTTTCTAATCACATATTATGCATCAAAATCTGATAAGCAGTGGAGATGATAAAAATCGATTACTGAGATGTGTGCTGATAATAACACATTTTCCCCCTTTACTTATGTCGTTTTTTAGCTTATCCAAAAGTTATGAAGTCAATGTCATTAGAAAGTAGATGCAATAAAAACAGTGAAAAAAAGAATCACTCAAATTGGAGGTCAGACGTGAAAGTTATGGTCGAAACAAGTTGGATCGTCTGCAGCCCAACCCGAAACACGGATGAGTTCCTACCTAGCAAAGCCCGACCTGGCTTTTTTTGTTTTACCCCTAAAGTTTCTTTTAAAAACCCTATCCGCTGACTCAAACCAGAGAAAAACCCTAGCTCATATGGCACCGACTCCTAAGAAACCCTTAAAAAAACAACTATATTCAGCTCCTCACCTGGCCTTCAAACATAGAACCAGAATCTCAAAAAACTCTAAAATAATATTGAGATATTCAAAGAAACTCACCAAACCCTTTTCAAATCTATCATCAAAATCCTTTAAGGTGTAATGAAGGCTCGGTATTCTTGATCCTGGAGTTATCTAAGTCTCTCAGGTAGGTAACCTGAGATCACCAATCTCTCAAACCTACCTTGTATCTTTTCCCTTTTCTTCTTTTTTTTTTAGCTTTATTTAATTCCAAAGATTTCATCTTTAGTAATTTAGTCTCTACCCAGTTTAAATATTTAATTTCATCTTTTCCTTTTTCTAGTTAATTTTTTTAATTTTCTATCATTGTACTTAATATGCTATCTGCATGCATGTTTTCTTTTGATGTGAGAGTTTTCTTTTTCAATTTGATTAGTAGAGACCGTCAATGATGATGAGTAGCATTAGGTTGCATTCCATTCTGACATCGTAGGTTAGCCCTCAAATCTAAATGTGTTTGTTTAGGCCAACGAATTTAGATGGTCCCCTTACTAGGGACTTCATTTTTGAAAACCATCTTTTACTATACCCAAGTCCATGTCAGTTCTCTTTTCATTTTAAGGGTCATTAAAAGAAGTAAATTTTTTTGTTAGGTTTTTTTAATAAAACTGATTTGCGACTGTATTCTTATTAATTTTCTTAATTAGGGGGAAAAAACTAGTTTTCGGTCCAAGGCAGAACAGGAATAGTTGGTCTCCTAGGCCAGGAACCCATTTGTTTCCCTAAGCAAGGAGTTCAACTATGCTCCTTAGTCAAAAACTCTATAGGGTTCCTAGGCCACGCATCAATTATGTTCTGACAATTACTCGACTTCTTGTTCATTTTCCAATTCTATTCAAATCAAATTTCAAAGTTATACAAAAGCACACTCATCAACTGTGTCTAGTCATTTGTGAGGACTGCACCTGGGCCTCGTGTTGTGGTCTTTACACGCCATGACTTGGCATACATCCATCTATCATTACACTTACTTGAACACTGGCATGCCACAACCCAGGAAAATCTTGTCTTAGTGTCGGGATAATCCTGCCCTGATCCCAGGAGGCTTCCTCCTGTAACTCGCCTTAATCTTTTAGTTTAACGTTTGACACTTCATGAATAAATCTAATTGGCTTTCATAACCCCAACCCATCATAACCATGATTCATTTAACTTCAGTAAATCTATGTAATATATGAACTACTTGAATACCACATCTTAAACATAAAAAAATAACTCAACAAGAAATTCATAATAAAATCACATATAGCAGTTCAAGTTCTACGCATTGGTTCCTCTTGGGATACGATGTTGCATAAATAGTATTATGAACATCCAAAGGACATTCAAAAGAGCATCCAAAGGGAAGTCAAGGCATAGACATTTCCTCGATACACATAAAGTCCTAGTTTAAGCTCAATTCTAGCTTGATGGGCCTAAATAGTAAGAATAATATATCATTATTGCGTGACACTCAAAGTATTCTCACAAACCAAACAACCCAACAAGAAGCAGGCCCCAAAATCACACTTCTAAGTTGAAAATTTATATTTGCAGCAGTTAAAATAGTTTTTACCAAATATTTTCTAATTTATTAACAAAAAATTTAAACCTTTTAACAAAGAATCAAATATCAGGTTTAGGTTAGATTTTAGTCCCCATGTCCAGGGTAATAACTTGACCTCCAAATATCGAACCATAACAAATGGGCACTTTACATAAAGAACCATATTGTACTAAAACTTCTATTATTCGATAAAAAATAAATAACTACATTAGGCACTTCAAAATCCAAATTTTCACAGCTAGTTAGAACTAATTAGGTTCTGCTCACCTATGGGACAAAATTTATATCTCCCTCTTGCTAGGTCCAAAATTAGTAACTCAAAAATTATAGTGTAGTGGACTCAAAATATATGTATACTAGAGTTTTCATGATTTTTGGATCATCTAATAATTCTAGGTAATTTCTCAAAATGGGATCATTGCAGGTAAGCATTCTGATCTTGTCTAAACCGCATTTCATGCACAAAATCACTACACACAGCCAATGTAGCCTGTGAAATCAATGTTAAATGATCTACAACACTTATATTACTCACACTAACATCCAATGATCCTAACCAAGTCCAATAAAAGGATAAAGAAATGAGAAACATGAGAGCTTACCTTCTAGTGATGGAAGGATTAATCAAGAGATGATGTTTCTTGGCTAAACACTCTGAAATATGAAACTCTAATTCATAAACATGACTTAAAGGGATGAATTAGGGGCTATAAAATTGAATCAAATTTATTTGCTTGAAATTCAAGTTTAAAAGAGCAAGAAGAACCCTAACCATGCTTATATTCACCAAAGGCGAAGACAAGGGAGATGAGAGAGAGAGGCACCGTCGAGGCGACTAGACGTGGATGGATGGTGACTGGAGGTGGTCATCTGGATGGTGGTTGGTCACTGAAGCAACTCGGTAGAAGCAGTTGGGCACAACAAGAGGAGAGACAGAGTACTAAAAGCGTGAGAAGAGAGAGAAAGAGAGAATAAAGTAAGATTAGGGGGTGCTGCATAAATAAGCCCCTCCTTTTTTTTTTCTCTCTTAACTCTAGAGAGAAATAAAGAAGGGGGGGGGGGGGGTGACAAATTTAGGGTTAATTGGGTCAATTGAATATTTTTGGGGATGTTGATATCCTTCCAAAATCAATGAAACAATTTAAATTTAATTTTGAAATCTTGAAGGATATTGACTACAACAAATACAATCAATTTTATTAATCAAAATTTATTATTTTTCTTCATTAGAAGCTTTGGTTAGACCAAGATTAAGAAATTTGAGCTCGATCCGAAAGTTCTAATTTATAAATGCCCAGAAACTAAACTACTACCTATGAGCTCAAGCAATTAGCAATAAAATTTTGAAACTATATAACATTAATGTTTTTTGCTTTTGAGAATTCTAGGGTTTTACAATTTATCCCCCTTAAAAGAAGCCTTATCCTCAAAATTTCACCCACAAACACAATCATCAAAATCCAAAATTTTGAGGTTTTACAATTTTCCTCTTAAGGTTGCCAAGAAAAAGCCATTTAATTCTTTTTTAGGAAATTGTTATAAATGTGGTGAAATGAGTCATATGTACTCATTGTGTTCTTAAAATGACTTAGAATGATAATGAAATGGTTCCTATCAATGAAGTTGTGTGTCCAAATAATTCATAGGTAAAGAAGAGCAAGATCATGCAGAGAGTATTCTTATTGGACCTTTCGCAAACTTCTTATAATCTCTCACGTGCACTTGTTTCATCAAGTAGGTATTGTGAAATAATAATTTGTGCATATGATCAGAACCAATAGTGCTTCATTGAATCTATCTCTTAAGATTGGTCAAAGATATGAAGCTACCTACCATGAAAACTCCAAAACCTATTAATTCTCACTTATCGGTCTTGCTGCAATAGGTTTGTTCACACTGTGGTTAAGTTTCTCAATGTGTGGTAAGTCATTCTCAACTTTACATTATGTAAACGAGATTATCAAATGTGAGGCTATTTTCTAGCACGAAAGAATGTGTTTTCATGATGTTATCAACTGGACGAAAGTTAATACTTTTGTTGTGGAGCATAATCATGATTGTTCCTTCTCGGCGTTGAAATCAGATGACACGTGGATCTTATTCCTACTTTTAATGGCGATTAGTCGCTCTTCTTCTTTATCATATTGTTTTAGGACAAAGCATGATTTGTAAAGTGCAAGCATTACAAAGTTTATGTCTGACTCCATTAAAAGAGTCAAAGCCGAATGCTTGATTATAACAAGTCAAGGGTTGAAGGGCCTTGCTTCCAATACTCTTACACTTGTGGAGTTGCTATTTTCTTGTATTATTTTAGGTATTTATTTCCTTATTTGATTAGTGTTATCTTTTAGAAGGTTGTTGATAGCCATCATATAGGAGAATAATTCTTTTGCATGTTACATCTCAACTTATAAATGGAGACCTTACATAACGCTTTTCTTCCATCATTGTTTATGAAAATTTGAGTATTATTAAGTTGTTTGAGAATTTTCTTTAATCTCCACCATGTTTCTTTATATTTATTATCTATTATAATAGTTCGTAGTTGATACAATTGGTTGTCTAGATAACCATGCACTTAGATCACAGTTGATATAAAAGTGTAAGCAATGTTAGTGGCGGAGGGATTGTGGGGTCGGTAGGGTCAAATGACCCCATCCCCAAAAAGAGTTTTGTATCAAGCTAGAAAAGAAGTAAATATTAGATAAATAAAATTTCAGGCACAAACTAACCACTAAGATAAACGTGGCAAAGTATGTGGTTGAGTGCATGCTTAGCATTCATGGGCTTGGATGGTTGTCGACTCAAGGCAGAGGTTTTCATCCTTTAGTATTTTTAATTTTTTTAAATTTTTTTTCACTAGCCTTAATAGCCCTTTAAATCTTTTTTTTTATTCTTTCACTACATTTTTTTATGCACTAAAGACATAATCAAATAATTAAGTGCAATATTGGATGCCCTAACTTTCCTTATCTAACTTTGCATAGTTTTAGTTCCCAAATGATCTAATAAACATAAGGTCCTATCTAGGTAGTTTTGCGATTTTTGCCAAGATCTAGGAGTTTGGTATGATTCTTTCATCTTTTTTTTTTTCCTAACCTTCCACTACTTTCTCATAAGTTATACAGTTAATTACTTTTTCTATCATGTAATTTAAGTTTGTTAACAAATTTCCCAAGTCTAAACACTACTACCCAAAACCTAACTTATCATCATTATGTGATAGCCAGTTAGAGTTTTATTTTTATATTAGTGCAACTTGAAAATTTTAATTTTATTTTGAAAAAAGCAAAGATTTTAATTTTAAGTTAGACTGTAAAATATTTGCCAAATTAGAGCCATATATGACTGAATATTAATTAACTAAGTCTCTTGGAGTTATTAGACTTTTAGTCACTAGATTAATGAACTATGTATTTAGTGAATTGAGATATATTGATTTTTTTAAAAGATTACATACTATATACATTAGTGATCCCTCCCACCCCAAAAAGTATCCTTCAACTTCTGCCACTATTAGTGATGATATCGTGCATCACTTTCAAAATGTGAGATTTTGTCTAGAACAATTAGATTAGATGTGATGTGGCAATTATTTAATTTTAATTTTGTGATTAATGTTAAATTTTATATCATGTGTACTATTATTTCTAATCCCCTTAAAATTTCGTCTTTACCACTAAGCAATGCACTAACAATTTTATGAAATTAAATAGGTATGGCAATACCTCTTTAAATTCTCTCCTTTTAAATTAAGAATGTGAATATCATAAAATATTTCATCAATATTATTAATGCCCATTTTTCACTCTCCTCTAGTAAAATCTTATTATTTTTCACAACCATAACCATCAGACCCATCACATTTTATGAGTAGCACCCATAATCATCAAACTGGCCAAGTTACTAAGAGTAATCTCACATCATGGGCTATAGTTTCTTCTTTAACTTAAGAGATTCATTTAGATTGCCAAATTTATATGATTCTACAATTCATATATTAGATTAAAGGATGTTCATACGAGCCTCTGGTAAATATAGAAACACTATGTCTTAATTTAACTTACACTAGTGTATTAGATATCAAATTAGGGTAAACACTATCCATTGTCAATATGGAGTTAAACAATCCAATAACTACGCCAACAAACAAAATATATTCATTTATACAATTTGGAAAATTTGCATCCAACACATTAACTACTTAGCATAGAATTCACACAATTGAATTGAATAACAAAATCAATTTAAAACAAGAAAAGATTCAAAAAATGCAACCAGTTTTACAGTGACACATGTTCGCAAATAACAAAGGTTCCCTATTCTCTCTCTGTTATCCACAACAATGAAGTGTACTAAGAATGATACCTTGCAAACTTTGCCCATTTTACATTCACAAGATTATGCGAAAAGAACGGGTCATAAGTTAGACATGGAAAGAAAACACAAATAAATGCAAATTTAATCCCACTCTCTCTAGAACTTAAACTAAACCACCTCTCTTTTATCTCCTTCAATACAATGGACCATCAAACGAGAGAAAGTAGAGAGGTTTACAATATAATCCCTCTCATTCGCCCCCTAACCAACCACCCCTCCCTTCGCAACCCTGAAGTTCAAGCCACCATTACCGCCCTTCGTAGTGTTGGCGACCTTCGAAAGCCTCCCAATGTCAAATGGCAAGAAGACTATGACCTCCTTGATTGGTTGGGCTACTTTTTTGGCTTTCAAAAGGACAATGTCTCAAACCAAAGGGAGCACATTATTCTCCACCTTGCAAATGCTCAAATGCGCTTGTCTCCACCACCTAACAATGTCGACATCCTTGACATTGTTGTTCTCCGACGTTTTCGCCACGATCTACTTAAAAACTACCATCGCTGGTGCTCATACCTTGGCCGTCGATCTAGCATCTGGATCAATGACTACCGCCTAAAGGAGGATGATCAAAGGCGGGGGCTTCTGTACGTGGCACTTTATTTGCTTATATGGGGCGAATCTGCTAATCTAAGGTTTTGTCCTGAATGTCTTTGCTATATTTTCCATCATATGGCTTTGGAATTAAACAAAATATTGGAAGATTTTGTAGATGAGAGCACCGGAAGATCCTTTGTGCCCTCAACTTCAGGTAAAAATGGGTATTTAAATCGAGTAGTAAAGCCTATTTATGAAACAATTAGAAAGGAGGTAGAGAATAGTAAGAATGGGACTGCCCCACATTCAGCGTGGAGGAACTATGATGATATCAATGAGTACTTTTGGACTAAAAGATGTTTTGAGAAGTTAAAGTGGCCCATTGATGAGGGAAGTACCTTTTTTGTTGTTTCTGGGAGAAAGAAGCATGTGGGTAAGACTGGATTTGTTGAGCAACGATCCTTTTGGAACTTATATCGAAGTCTTGATAGGATCTGGGTCATGCTGATATTATTCTTACACGCAGCAATTCTTATAGCATGGGAAGGCAAGGAGTATCCTTGGCAAGCTTTAATTAGCCGAGATGTGCAGGTTATGATATTTTGCTTTTTTTTAATAATTAATATCTAAAGTTCACTTGTTTTATTTGTTGAAGTCACCGGTAAGGTGACTAGATGAATATAAGAGGCCAACCTCAACAATAAAACACCTAAAAGATCTTGAGATGTACATATATCCAAAATATAAAAGGCAAACAGAAAATATGTATAGTATAACAATCTCAAATTAAAAGTCATTTGTAAATAGTTTAATTTCACCTTTCACTATAGTGAAATAATGTGTTTAATTGCTACTAAATGTGCAGGTTAAGGTATTGACAGTTTTTATAACTTGGAGTTGTTTGAGGCTCTTGCAGTCGTTGCTCAATGTAGGGATGCAGTTTAGTTTGATTTCAAGGGAGACAAAATGGGTAGGAGTAAGGATGTTGATGAAGAGTGTGGTAGCTAGTGCTTGGGTTGCCCTTTTTGGGTATTGCTACCACAACATTTTGCAGCAACGAAGCCAAGATAAAGGATGGAGTACTGAAGCAAATAAGCAAATTCTTATTTTTCTTATAGCAGTTGGGGTTTATTTAGTTCCTGAGATCTTGGCCTTGATTTTGTGCATTGTCCCTTGGATTTGGAACTTTCTTGAGGAGACAAATTGGAGGATATTTTACATGCTTACGTGGTGGTTTCAAAGCCAAACATTTGTGGGTCGTGGTCTTAGAGAAGGGCTTATTGACAATGTCAGGTACACTCTCTTTTGGATTATTGTACTTAGCACCAAGTTTTGCTTTAGTTACTTTTTACAAATTAGACCCATGGTTGAGCCGACAAAGCTACTTTTGAATATAAGGGATGTTAAGTACGAGCGAAATCAGCTCTTTAACGATTACCATATCATTGCTGTTGGGCTATTATGGCTTCCGGTGGTTTTGATATATCTCATGGACTTGCAAATTTGGTACTCTATCTACTCCTCCATTGTTGGCGCTACAACTGGATTGTTTTTGCATCTGGGTGAGATTCGTAACATGCAACAATTTAGATTGAGATTCCAGTTCTTGCCGAGTGCAGTTCAATTCAACCTCATGCCTGAGGAACAATTGTTGGATGGTGGCTATGGAATAAGGAATAAATTTAGGGATGCCATTCATCGGTTGAAGCTAAGGTACGGTCTTGGAGAGTCTTATAAAAAGCTCCAGTCTAACCAGGTAGAAGCAAACAAATTTGCTTTGATATGGAATGAAATGATAACAACTTTTAGAGAAGAAGATATTATTAGTGACAAAGAAGTTGAGCTACTAGAATTGCCCCAAACCACTTGGAATATTAGAGTTATACGATGGCCTTGTTTTCTCCTTTGTAATGAGCTTCTTCTAGCTCTAGGTCAAGTGAAGGAACTACGTGATGCTCTTGATAAGTATCTTTGGCGTAGAATCTCAAAACATGAGTTTAGACATTACGCTGTGGTGGAAGCATACGATTCTGTGAAATATTTTTTGTTTGCAATAATCAAACAAGGCGCTGAAGAACAATCAATTGTTACGATCATTTTTCAAGAAATTGATCATTCACTTGAGATTGAGAAGTTCACAAAAACATATAACGTGTACATACTAGAGAAAATCCATGAAAACCTAATATCTCTCATTAAGCTACTGATCCAACCCGAGAAAGATGTGGTGAAGGTTGTGAACGCATTACAAGCTTTGTATGAAACAATTGTGCGAGATTTTTATATTCAAAAGAGGAGCATAGAACAATTAAGGGAGGATGGGCTAGCTCCTCAAGCAGATTCTAAAAAGGGCTTGCTTTTTCAGAACGCTATTAACTTACCTAGTAGTAATGATGAGACATTTTACAAGCAACTAAGACGCTTGCTCGTTATCCTTGACTCTCATGATTCAAAGCATGATATGCCGAAGAATATGGAGGCTAGACGTAGATTTGCCTTCTTTAGTAATTCTCTCTTCATGAGCATGCCTCACGCCCCACAAGTGGAGAAGATGTTGGCTTTCAGTGTTTTAACACCCTACTACAATGAAGAAGTACTTTACAGTAAGGAGCAACTTCGCACAGAGAATGAAGATGGTGTTTCTACTTTATTTTACTTGCAAACAATATATGCTGATGAATGGAAGAATTTTATGGAACGTATGCATCGAGAGGGAATGGAAAATGACAAAGAGATATGGACCATGAAGCTACGAGATCTTAGACTTTGGGCTTCTTATAGGGGTCAGACACTTTCTCGTTCTGTCAGAGGAATGATGTACTACTATCGTGCCCTCAAGTTATTGGCCTTCCTTGATTCGGCATCTGAGGTGGACATTCGAGAAGGGATAAAAGAACCTTCTTCCCGGGGAAAGATGTCTGACTCGGATGGTGACAACTCTCAAAGTGTTCATTCTTCAAGCACCATAAGGAAAACAAGTGGTCCCAGTCGACTCTACAAGGACCATGAATATGGAATTGCTATGATGAAATATACTTATGTGGTAGCGTGCCAAATATATGGTACCCAAAAGGCGAAAAAAGATCCTCATGCTGAAGAAATATTATACTTAATGAAAAATAATGAAGCTCTTCGTGTAGCTTATGTTGATGAGGTTTCCGTTGGAAGGGATGAAAATGAGTACTATTCTGTTCTTATTAAGTATGACCAACTATTAGACAAAGAAGTGGAGATTTATCGAGTAAAATTACCTGGGGCACTAAAGCTTGGCGAAGGAAAGCCAGAAAATCAAAACCATGCCATTATCTTCACTCGCGGAGATGCTATACAAACAATTGATATGAATCAAGATAATTATTTTGAAGAAGCAATTAAAATACGAAACTTATTGGAGGAATTCAAGCGTTACTATGGTATAAGGAAGCCCACAATCTTAGGGGTTCGAGAACACATATTCACTAGTTCTGTTTCATCAATTGCTTGGTTTATGTCGGCTCAAGAGACAAGCTTTGTAACTCTTGGACAGCGTGTTCTTGCTAACCCTTTAAAAGTACGAATGCACTATGGTCATCCTGATGTCTTCAATAGATTTTGGTTCTTGACTCGTGGAGGAATTAGTAAAGCATCGAGAGTCATTAATATTAGTGAGGACATATTTGCAGGGTTTAATTGCACATTACGAGGGGGTAACGTGACTCATCATGAATATATTCAAGTAGGAAAGGGAAGGGATGTTGGTCTAAATCAAATATCAATGTTTGAAGCTAAGGTATCTAGTGGAAATGGTGAGCAGGTTTTGAGTAGGGATGTTTATCGATTAGGACACAGGCTAGATTTTTTCAGGATGTTGTCATTCTTTTATACCACAGTAGGCTTTTATTTCAACACTATGTTGGTAGTTTTGACTGTATATGCATTTTTATGGGGCCGACTTTATATGTGTCTTAGTAGTGTTGAAAGTTCTATTCAAGCAAATGATAGCATAAGAAATAGAGCACTCATTTCTGTTCTCAATCAACAATTCCTTATCCAATTAGGCTTATTTACTGCCCTTCCAATGATCGTGGAAAATTCTCTTGAGCATGGCTTCCGTAGCTCCATGTGGGAGTTCATTACCATGCAACTACAACTTTCGTCTATCTTCTACACGTTTTCAATGGGTACTAAGACACATTATTTTGGTCGCACAATTCTTCATGGTGGTGCAAAATACAGGGCCACTGGACGTGGGTTTGTTGTGGAACACAAGAGTTTTGCAGAAAATTATAGACTTTATGCGCGTAGCCACTTCGTAAAAGCAATTGAACTTGGGCTTATACTCATTATATATGCTGCTTATAGCCCTTTGATGAAAAGTACGATCTTTTATATTCTTATGACCTTATCAAGCTGGTTCTTAGTGATCTCCTGGATTATGGCGCCCTTTGTGTTCAATCCCTCTGGATTTGATTGGTTAAAAACAGTGCATGACTTCGAGGATTTTATGAATTGGATTTGGTATAAAGGTGGGGTGTTTTCACGAGCTGATGAAAGTTGGCAAAAATGGTGGCTAGAAGAGCAAGATCATCTACGAACAACAGGCTTATGGGGAAAGCTGTTGGAGATAATATTGAATCTTCGGTTCTTTTACTTCCAATATGGTATTGTGTATCATCTATATATTGTTGCCCAAAACAAAAGTATTGTTGTCTACCTTTTATCATGGGTCTATGTTGTCATTGCCCTGGGCATCTTTGTCTTAGTAGCATATGTTGGAGATAAATATGCTGCAAAGGACCATGTTTACTACCGTCTTGTCCAAGCCCTTATTATTATCATTGTGGCACTCGTGATTGTTTTATTACGTGAATTCACTGGTTTCCGTCTCATAGATTTGTTTACAAGCTTAATAGTATGCATACCAACTGGATGGGGTATGATCTCTATTTCACTAGTGCTACAACCATTTCTCAAATCCATCAAGATATGGCGCTTTGTTACAGAGATGGCTCGTTTATATGAAATATTATTTGCAGTGATTGTCATGGTCCCTGTGGCTTTATTATCTTGGACTCCTGGCTTCCAAGCAATGCAGACAAACATCCTTTTCAATGATGCTTTCAGTAAAGGTTTACGTATATTCCAAATTTTAACAAGCAAAAAGATTTAGATCTATTTGGTGAATTAATTATCTCAATGGAGGAAATGTGCATTTGATGTTTGTTTATTGCCACAATTTATTGTAGCTATAGAAATGAATTTTCATTTCCTCCCTTCCCTAAATGCTCAGTCGAATTTGAAAGCAAAGATACTCAATATATGGATGCAGAGTTGACAGTAAATGTTTATTGCTTGGATATACGCTTTAGATAGCATGTTATTTGTAATTATCCAAATCTTTATCACCGACAGCACATACAAATTATTCCCATATTGCAGTTCTGTAAAATTATAACACCGTAATGTTCAAACTTTTGGAGTATCGTTTGGAGTTAAGATGTCACCGCCACCCTACCCCTGTCTCTCACACAGAGATAAACATACACATCTCTATATTTGTGTGTCCTCAATTATATAGAATTCAGCTTTTTTATTTGCTAGAAAACGCTAAATACCACAACTCAAGAAAACAATAGGTATTTGCCTTCATTTCATAATGTATGCCTATAATTTCCTAGGCCAAAAACGTATCGACAACAAAGTAAAAAAAACATATATATATA
>JACYFF010031957.1:42412905-42433154 GCA_017589665.1 Selenicereus undatus
AGTTTGTCAATTTTTATTCTTCAATTATTAGCTTTGATATAAACTTCATTCCCCCCCCCCCAAAGAATAGTCTTTTAGGAGTGTCTTGCTAATTTTAGATTAGTTAGATTTTGACTTTTAGAGTGGTTCTAATTTTCAGATTTGATTTATATTTTGTTTTACCGTTGAATTACCGGTTTGTTAGAAATTAGGTTAAAAATAGTTCCTTTTTTTTTCAGAGTTTTAATCCGTTCTAGGGTTTATATAGTATCCTAATCTGCTTCTATTTAATTTCAGATTTTTTTGAAATTATTTGATAATTTTTCAGAATTTTTTCGTGAATTGAATATGTGCAGGTATTTATTTCAATAAATCTGAAAATTACGTTTTTAATATTTATTTCATGTTTTTTAGGTGTAATTGAGTCCAGAAAATTATATCTTTAAATTTGGTTAATTTTTTTAATTAATTTCGTATTTATATTAGTGCAGTTTATTTAGTTTCTAATTTCAGATTTAATTTTCTGTTTTATTATTCTGCAGCAATTTGCTGTTTTAATTTTTCTGAAATTAATTAGATGTAATTCTGGAGTTATAAGCTTATAAACTTGAAGAATATTAGTTTGGGTCAGTGTTTGTGATTTTTAATATTAATTTTCTGTTTATTATTTTCCGCTTTGATTTTGAGTTGAAGATTGAGTTATTATTCTGTTTTTATTTTTCTAGATTATTTAGGATAGCTATTTGCTGTTTTATTTAGAGAATTAAATCTAGAATATTTAGGAGTAATATTGAGTATTTTTTACAGATTTTTATTTATAAGATTTGATTTATACAAAGAGAAGAAACAACAAATTAGATTAGTCAAATTATTTAGGGTTAAATTAGCTTTTTGATCTAATCTTTCCTGGTGGATCGATCCCTACTTTTCTACGCTATAAAAATTATTTATAAATCAAAGTAGTTGTTAAATTTGTAGCTCTACGATAAGCTTCACAAATTTTGGCGTCGTCGGCCAGGAAAGAAAATAAAATCGTCAGTTTACTTTTATTTAATTTTACTACTTTTATTGTTTTGTTTTTTTTTTTTTTGGAAGATTGCCCGGAATGTATCAGATTAAGGAGTGGTAACGAAATTGGAGAGGACAAGGAGCAAACATTGGAAGCTAAAAACAAAGAGAGTCATCCTAAACCAGTAAGTCTTAAGATTAAAGAGGTAAGAATGTCCACGCTTCGGGCCTTGCCGCCCCTAAACAAGAAACCCAACCCATGTCCATTACTTATGCTGCATTAGATAAACCTCTAAAATAGAACTCTGGATTCATCAATCTGTTACGCAAGTTTCATGGATTAGCTGGAGAGGAACCATACCGCCATAGTAGTGAATTTCTTATTACATGCTCTGCTATGGTGCCTGAGGGGATTCCTGAAGATCAAATTAGGTTGAGAGCTTTTCCTTTTTCTTTACTTGGTAATGCTAAAGATTGGTTGTATTACATGCTTGTGGGATCTTTTTCTGCACGGACTGCATTGCATAAATCATTTTTAGAGAATTTTTTTCCAGCATCCCGAATTGGATCTTTTAAGAACGATATATATGGAATCAAACAAATGAATGGGGAAACTTTTTGGGAGTACTGGGAAAGATTTAATAAATTATGTGCTAATTGTCCCCAACATCAAATAACTGAACAGTTGTTGATTCAATATTTTTATGAGGGTTTGCTTCCTATGGATCGTAATATGATTGATACTGCTGATGGAGGGGCCCTAGTTAATAAAACTCCAGCAGGGGCAAGAAACTTATTCTAATTAACGGCCCAAAATACTCAGCAGTTTGGTACTATGGAGTACAAATGAAGAGGGTTAATAAGATCAGTTCTAGTTCATCTGTAGAGAGTCAGTTATCTTACGTTACTGCTATGTTAAATAAGATTGTCACTGGGGGAGTGCAAAAAGCAGTCATATGTGGCATTTTTTGTCTAGAGGGACGTCCTACTGATGCATGTCCTACACTTCGAGAGGGTAATATTAATACTGTCTATTCTAACCGAGGTCAAAGGAGGTATGATCCCCATTCTAACACCTATAATGAAGGATGGAGAGACCACCCTAATCTTAGGTATGGCTCTCAAACCAATCCACCTGGTTTTGACCAAACATCTCGTCAATCTTCTAACAAGGATAGGACCAACATCCTACTAGAACAAGACCTTAAGAGGATGGATGATAGGTTCCAGATTTTGGAGACAACTCTTAAGCAGGTTCAGGATAGACAAACGACAACTAATATGATAATTAGCGACTTGCAGGCTCAAAAGCAAAATAGGTTACCATCTCAGCCTTACCCTAACCCTAAGGAGAATGTTAGTGCCATAAAACTTAGGAGTGGGAAAGAGCTAAAAGAACCTAGGAAGAGTAGAGAATTAGTACCTTAGTTAGAGGCAAAAGGGGCTGAACTAGAGTTAGATGCAGATTCTAATCTAACTACTAAGGAAATAGGACAAAAGAAAAGAGAACTTTATAAGCCAATTCCACCCTTTCCTAGTAGATTTCGAAGCCCTACTTTTAAGGTGAATGAGACTAACCAAAAGAACTTAGAGAAGTTAAAGAAGGTAGAGATCAACATACCTCTCCTTAATGCCATGAAACAGGTGTCTCGTTATGCTAAGTTGTTGGAAGAATTGTATACGATTAAAATAAAGTTAGTAGGGAATGAAAAAGTAAGTGTGGGGGAATATGTGTCAGCAGTTTTTCAAAGGAAACTTACCCCTACGTGCAAAGACCCAGGTGTGTATTATGTTCCTTCTAAGATAGGAAACCTTTACTTTGATAAGGCTATGGTTGATTTGGGTGCCTCCATTAATGTTATGCCTAGGTCTGTTTATGACAAACTGAACTTAGGGGAGTTAAAGAAAATCGGTGTAGTGCTTCAATTACCTGATAGGAGCAGTATTTATCCAGATGGAGTGTTAGAGGACGTCTTAATCCAAGTGAATGAACTTGTGTTTCCTGCTGATTTTTATGTGATGAACATGGGGGATGCATGTCATGATATTCTCATCTTGCTTGGCAGGCCATTTTTGAAAACAGCTAGGACAAAAATTGATGTGCATGAAGGAACATTAACCATGAAATTTGATGGTTAAGTGATTAAATTTAGTATTTTTGATGCCATGAGATTCCCTGCTGATGTGAATTACGTGTATGCACTTGATGTTATTGATGAGCTGTCCCAAGATATTTATGAGTTATCCAATGAAGATGAATTTTTGACTGCGCTTACTAAGAGTCTTGATCATGCCGAGTTTCGAAAAGTGCCTTACCAGATTAATGATGATTTCATGGAAGAGATCCAACTAGAGGATCCAGAAGCTTCATGAAGTCGAGCCAACGACTATAAACAAAGGCGCTGGTTCGGAGGCAACCCAACGTTTTTAGGAAAGTACCCATTTAATTTTGTTTTTATTTTCATTATTTCTTTCCTTTTGCATGCATTAGGGACAATGCGTGAATTAAGTATGGGCGGTGCATCCTGCATTTAATTCTTGCGGTATTTATTCTAGAAAAAGAAAAAATGAAATTTAACCAATTTTTTTTCCTTATAAATAATGCATGATATAACTTTATGCAAGTCTTGCTTGTTTAAAATTTTTTGTGTTTTTCTTAGCTATTTTGTAGTTTATTCTTTTATGAGTAGACACTTCTAAGCATGCTAGCTGTCTTTCAGAGAAGTCTGAAGTTGATCCTTATATAGCTCTTTACTGAGTAATTATCATGATTATCCATCTTACTTAGTCATGTATTATATCCGCTTCAGAGACAATAAAATGACCTACCCATCTCCTAGATTATTGATTTAGTAGAATAACTAATTCAAATTGAGGCTTTTCCTATCTGTTTATTGTCTTAGCAAAAAAAAATGGAAAAAAAAAGTGAAAAAGGAAAGGAAATAAGGTTAGATTACCAACATGGGTAGGAATAGGTGGCTCGGCACCTTTTCCCCTTAAGTTTAGGTCTCAAATGAGCCTTATGTATGGAGTAACCCATGATTTGATGAGTCATGCCCCTTTTTAGGCCTATCAGTGATTCGCCAAAACTAACAGTAAAAAAAAAAAAAGAAATAAGGATGAGAATGAATTATTTACTCCATCACCTCTATTCGGGTGACCATGAGACAGGGAGTGTTTAATTTCTAAGACCAAATATGGGCCTCGAATATGTGCTCTAGTGGAGTTCAGAAAAAAAAAAACAGAAGAAAAAAAAAGATGAAATAAATACAAGGCAAGTTTAAAATCAATGAAATGAGTTATTTAATCTAATTCAATTGTCTTTATAGCCATACCATGCCTCAATTTTTCTATCTTAAATTTTTTGGACCTCTTGATTAGGGTATACATAATTAAAAGGGATGGATAATTATTGATCTTGTTACTTCATTATGGAAATGTTTTGAGGCTGATGAATAAACTCTTTGATGGTAGTTGGATGTCTAGTAGTTATTCACTTGTATGAGGAAAAACTAACTAATTTTTAATAAAATCGTTTTTAAAGCAAGCCAAGTTTGAGTATGAATATCATAGTTATGCATGACTTAATAAGAAACAAAGAGGGTCAGTTTCAGGTCGAGTCTAAGATTTCTTTGCACGAGGACGTCCAAAGTCTAAGTTTGTGGGAATTTGTTAAGCCAAAAATCATGCATTGTTTTTTTAAATAATCCGATTAAATTATATACATTATTTCGCCTAATTTGCTCTATTTTATATATTTTTTCGGGATCATCATTAATTAAATAAAGAGGAGAAGAGATGACGTCGAAGCTCGAGCTTTACACACTTGACTATAAAGACGGTCAAAAAATAATAATTTATGAAAAATACTACTTCCATAAATATTTAATTGGGCTAGGTTTTCAAGAGTTGGCAAAAAGCTAGAAATCTTGAGGGAGAAGAAGTCTAAGGAAGAAGAAAAAAACCTTAGTCACTAAGCCTAGGCCCATATCCCACCTAACCGTAATTTAAATCATCTGCTCATCACCGTAAAAGAGGAGGATCACCATCTTCATGGGGGCAACCCACGGCTGACCCTTCTCCTCAACCACAACATCAGCACGGCTACTTGCTTGGAGGATAAACCCACGACCATTCTTCACCTTCAGCCCCTTTGATCATCATCATCATCATCATCCACTAATCCCATAATCCATCATCATCTTCATAGCACACAGTGTCACGACAGCTCATTCTTCCTCCCCATCTCACACCTGCCCTTCTCCTCACAATCACGCCACACTGCTTCATGTCCTCACCAAACTTCATCACTCATCATCTTCATCAATCACGCCTAAGTAGGGTTGTCTTATTTTTAGTTTTTTTTTTGTTGTTTAGATTATTGTTAAACATGCATTATTTGGGTGAAATTTGTGATTTTATTTTTAGTATGAGTGAGTAATTCGTTTGTACTTAGTATAATCTATTTGAAACCATGCTAATTAATTATTTTGAAACAAGTTTCATGCTTTATTGTCTAGTTGATTTATATTCATGATTCTATAGCGGTTAGTATTTAACGTTCATGATATGCGTACTATATTAATTAGAATGCATGCTAGTTGGTTTAAAACGAATTCATCTGATTGTTTGAAGGGCTTTAATACGTAAAAGTTATCATCTTTTAAACATTAGTGTCACCCTAATTAATCATGGATGACACAAACCCTTCTCTTTTAACTAGGTAATCGTTATAGATCTTTGTTAAATCGATCTGCTGGTAAATTGGTTACAAATCATTAGATGATGCTTTTCTAATACGTGATGCTCTAGTTTGATTAAATTCTTGCGCTAGAGTAAGGGTTGTCAAAACTAGTAGGGTTTATATTAGGGTTGGACCTAATTAAACTATAATATAAGGAAAAACGGGAAAGATCCGTTGGTGGGTATCTTCTACAGTTTAACTCATGGATGAAATTGACTTGTGTGTTAATGATAAATATTAATTTGCATGGTGGATATAGATTATGCTAAGCATTTTTCATAAATTTGATATCTTTTGATAATTATTTGTTGCTTTTAGTTAATTTGTTTAGTTTGTCAATTTTTATTCTTCAATTATTAGCTTTGATATAAACTTCGTTTACCCTCCCCAAAAGAATAGTCTTTTAGGAGTGTCTTGGTAATTTTAGATTAAATAGATTTTGATTTTTAGAGTGGTTATAATTTTCAGATTTGATTTATATTCTGTTTTACCGTTGAATTACGGGTTTGTTAGAAATTAGGTTAAAAATAGTTCCTTTTTTTCCAAGTTTTAATCCGTGGTAGGTTTTATATAGTATCCTAATCTGCTTCCATTTAATTTCGGATTTTTTGGCAATTATTTGATAATTTTTCAGAATTTTTTTGTGAATCTGATATGTGAAGGTTTTTATTTCAATAAATTTGAAAATTACGTTTTTAATATTTATTTCATGTTTTTTAGGTGTTATTGAGTCCAGAAAATTATATCTTTAAATTTGGGTAATTTTGTTAATTAATTTCGTATTTATATTAGTGCAGTTTATTTAGTTTCTAATTTCAGATTTAATTTTCTATTTTATTATTCTGCAGCAATTTGCTGTTTTAATTTTCCTAAGATTGATTAGATGTAATTCTGGAGTTATAAGCTTATAAACTTGAAGAACATTAGTTTGGGTCACTGTTTGTGATTTGTAATACTACTTTTCTGTTTATTATTTTCTGCTTTGATTTTGAGTTGAAGATTGAGTTATTATTTTGTTTTTATTTTTCTAGATTATTTAGGACAGCTATTTGTTGTTTTATTTACAGAATTAAATCTAGAATATTTAGGAGTAATATTGAGTATTTTTTACACATTTTTATTTATAAGATTTGATTTATACAAAGAGAAGAAACAACAAATTAGATTAGTAAAATTATTTAGGGTTAAATTTGCTTTTTGATCTAATCTTTCCTAGTGGATCGATCCCTACTTTTCTATGCTATAAAAATTATTTATAAATCAAAGTAGTGGTTAAATTTGTAGCTCTACGACAAGCTTCACAAATTTTGGCGCCGTCGCCGGGGAAAGAAAATAAAATCGTCAGTTTACTTCCATTTAATTTTACTACTTTTATTGTTTTGTTTTTATTTTAATTTTTGCAGATTACTAGGAATGTATGAGATTAAGGAGTGGTAAGAAAATTGGAGAGAACAAGGAGCAAACATTGGAAGCTAAAAACAAAGAGAGTCATCGTAAACCAGTAAGTCTTAAGATTAAAGAAGTAAGAATGTCCACGCTTCGGGAACCTGCTGCCCCTAAATGAGAAACTCATCCCATGTCCATTACTTATGCTGCATTAGATATAAATCTAAAACTGAACTCTGGATTCATCAATCTATTACCCAAGTTTCATGGAATATCTGGAGAGGACCCATGCCTCCATATTAGCCATATTAGTGAATTCCTTGTTACATGCTCTGCTATGGTGCCTGAGGGGATTCTTGAAGACTAAATTAGGTTGAGAGCTTTTCCTTTTTCTTTACTTGGTAATGCTAAAGATTGATTGTATTACATGCCTGCTGGATCTTTTTCTACACGAACTGCATTGCATAAATCATTTTTAGAGAAATTTTTTCTAGCATCCCGAATTGGATCGATTAGGAACGATATATGTGTAATCAAACAAATGAATGGGGAAACTTTTTGAGAGTGTTGGGAAAGATTTAATAAATTATGTGCTAGTTGTCTCCAACATGAAATAATTGAACAGTTGTTGATTCAATATTTTTATGAGGGTTTGCTTCCTATGGATCGTTATATGGTTAACACTGCTGATGGAGGGGCCCTAGTTAATAAAACTCTAGAAGAGGTGAGAAACTTATTCAAATTAACGGCCCAAAATACTCAGCAGTTTGGTGCTAGGGAGTCACAAATGAAAAGAGTTAATGCGATCGGTTCTAGTTCATCTGTAGAGAGTCAGGTGTCTTACATGACTGTTATGTTAAATAAGATTGTCACTGGGAGAGTACAAAAAGCAGTCATATGTGGCATTTGTTGTCTAGAGGGACATCCTACTGATGCATGTCCTACACTTAAAGAGGGTAATGTTAATACTGTCTATTCTAACCAAGGTCAAAGGATGTATGATCCCTATTCTAACACCTACAATGAAGGATTGAGAGACCACCCTAATCTTAGGTATGGCTCTCAAACCAATCCAACTAGTTTTGAGCAAACATCTCGTCAATCTTCTAACCGGGATAGGACCAACTTCCTACTAGAACAAGTCATTAAGAAGATGGATGCTAGGTTCCAAATTTTGGAGACAACTCTTAAGCAGGTTTAGGAGAGACAGACGACAACTGATATCATAGTTAGCGACTTGCAGTCTCTAATACAAAATAGGTTACCATCTCAGCCTTACCCTAACCCTAAGGAGAATGTTAGTGCCACAACACTTAGGAGTGGGAAAGAGCTAAAAGAACCTAAGAAGAGTAGGGAATTAGTACCTTAGTTAGAGGCAAAACGGGGAGAACCAGTGTTAGATGCAGATTCTAATCTAACTAATAAGGAAATAGGAGAGAAGAAAAGAGAACCTTATAAGCCAATTCCACCCTTTCCTAATAGATTTCGAAGCCCTACTTCTAAGGTGAATGAGACTAACCAAGAGATCTTAGAGACATTAAAGAACGTAGAGATCAACATACCTCTCCTTGATGTCATTAAACAGGTGTCTCGTTATGCTAAGTTGTTGGAAGAATTGTATACTACTAAAAGAAAGTTAGTAGGGCATGAAAAAGTAAGTGTGGGGAAAAATGTGTCTGCAGTTTTTCAAAGGAAACTTCCCCCTAAGTGCAAAGACCCAGTTGTGTTTTCTATTCCTTGTAAGATAGGAAACCTTTACTTTGATAAGGCTATGCTTGATTTGGGTGCCTCCATTAATGTTTTGCCTAGGTCTGTTTATGACAAACTGAATTTAGGAGAGTTAAAGAAAACTGGTGCAGTGCTTCAGTTTCCTGATAGGAGCAGTATTTATCAAGATGGAGTGTTAGAGCACGTCTTAATCCAAGTGAAGTAGCTTGTGTTTCCTGCTGATTTTTAGTGATGAACGTGGGGGATGCATGTCATGATATTCCTATCTTGCTTGGCAGGCCATTTTTGAAGACAGCTAGGACAAAAATTGATGTGAATGAAGGAACATTAACCATGAAATTTGATGGTGAAGTGATTAAATTTAATATTTTTGATGCCATGAGATTCCTTGCTGATGTGAATTACGTGTATGCACTTGATGTTATTGATGAGTTGTCGCAAGATATTTACAGTTGTCCAATGAAGATGAATTTTTGACTGCGCTTACTAAGAGTTTTGATCATGCCGAGTTTTGAAAAGTGCCCTACCAGATTAATGATGATTTAATGGAAGAGATCCAACTAGAGGATCCAGAAGCTTCTTGAAGTCGAGCTAACGACTATAAACAAAAGCGCTGGTTGGGAGGCAACCCAACCTTTTTAGGAAAGTACCCATTTAATTTTGTTTTTATTTTCATTATTTCTTTCCTTTTGCATGCATTAGGGACAATGTGTGAGTTAAGTATGGGGGTGCATCCTGCATTTAATTCCTGCAGTATTTATTCTAGAAAAAAAAACAATGAAATTTGAACATTTTTTTTCCTATAAATAATGCATGATATGACTTTATGCTAGTCTTGCTTGTTTAAAATTTTTTGTGTTTTTCTTAGCTATTTTTTAGTTTATTCTTTTATGAGTGAACACTTATAAGCATGCTAGCTGTCTTTCAAAGAAGTTTGAAGTTGATTCTCATATAGCTCTTTAATGAGTAATTATCGTGATTATCCATCTTACTTAGTCATGTATTATATCCGCTTCAGAGACAATAAAATGACCTACCCATCTCCTAGATTATTGATTTAGTAGAATAACTCATTCAAATTGAGGCTTTTCTTGTCTGTTTATTGTCTTAGCAAAAAAAAAGGAAAAAAAAGTGAAAAGGAAAGGAAATAAAGTTTGATTACCAACATGGGTAGGAATAGGTGGCTCGACACCTTTTCCCCTTAAGTTTAGGTCTCAAATGAGCCTTACGTATGGAGTCACCGATGATTGGAAGAGTCATGCCCCTTTTTAGGCCTATCAGTGACTCGCCAAAACTAACAGTAAAAATAAAAATAAAAAATAAAGATGAGAATGAATTATTTGCTCCAACACCTCTATTCAGGTGAGCGTGAGACAGTGAGTGTTTAATTTCTAAGACCCTATATGGGCGTCGAATATGTGTGCTAGTGAAGTTTGAAAAAAAAAAAACCAGAAGAAAAAAAAAGAAGAAATAAATACAAGGCATGTTTAGAATCAATTCAATGAGTTATTTTATCTAATTCAATTTTCTTTATAGCCATATCATGCCTCAATTTTTCTATCTTAAATTTTTTAGACCTCTTGATCGGTGTATACATAATTAAAAGAGATGGATAATTATTAATCTTGTTACTTCATTATGGAAATGTTGTGAAGCTGATGAATAAACACTTTGATGGTAGTTGGATGTCTAGTAATTATTCACTTGTATGAGGAAAAACTTACTAATTTTAAATAAAATCGTTTTTAAAGCAAGCCAAGTCTCAGTATGAATATCATAGTTATGCATGACTTTATAAAAAACGAATAGGGTCCGTTTTAGGTCAAGTCTAAGATTTCTTTGCACGAGGACGTCCAAAGTCTAAGCGTTAGGGGATTTGTTAAGCCAAAAATCATACATTGTTTTATTAAATAATCTGATTATATTATATACATTATTTCGTCTAATTTTCTCTATTTTATATATTTTTTTGGGATCATCATTAATTAAATAAAGAGGAGAAAAGAGGACGTCGAAACTCGGGCTTTACACGCTTGGCTATAAAGACGATCAAAAAATAATAATTTATAAAAATTAATATTTTCATGATTATTTAATTGGAGTAGGGTTTCAAGAGTTGGAGGAAAGCTAGAAATCTTGAGGGAGAAGAAGTCTAAGAAAGAAAAAAAAACCCCTAGTCACTAAGCCTAGGCCCATATGCCACCTAACCCTAATTTAAATCATCTCCTCATCACCGTAAAAGAGGAGGATCACCATCTTCATGGGGGCAACCCACGGCTGACCCTTCTCCTCAACCACAACATCACCACGGCTGCTTGCTTGGAGGATGAACCCAAGACCATTCTTCACCTTCAGCCCCTTTGATCATCATTATCATCATCCACTAATCCCACAATCCATCATCATCTTCATCCCACACGGTGTCACGGAAGCTCATTCTTCCTCCCCATCTCACGCCTACCCTTCTCCTCGCAATCACGCCACACTGCTTCATATCCTCACCAAACTTCATCATTCATCATCTTCATCAATCACGCGTAAGTAGGGTTGTTTTATTTTTAGGTTTTTTTTTGTTGTTTAGATTATTGTTAGACATGCATTATTTGGGTGAAATTTGTGATTTTATTTATAATATGATTTAGTCATTCCTTTGTGCTTAGTATAATCTATTTGAAACCATGCTAATTAATTATTTTGAAACAAATTTCATGCTTTATTGTCTAGTTGATTTATATTCATGATTCTATAGCGGTTAGTATTTATCGTTCATGATATGTGTATTATATTAATTAGAATGCATGCTAGTTAGTTTAATACGAATTCATATGATTGTTTAAAAGGCTTTAATTCGTAAAGTTATCGTCTTTTAAGCATTAGTATCACCCTAATTAATCATGGATGACTCAAACCCATCTCTTTTAACTAGGTAATCGTTATAGATCTTTGTGAAATCGATTTGCTGGTAATTACAAATCGTTAGATGTTGCATTTCTAATACGTAATGCTCTAGTTTGATTAAATTCTTGCGCTGGTGTAAGGGTTGTCAAAAGTAGCAGAGTTTATATTAGGGTTAGACCTAATTAAACTATAATATAAGGAAGAACGGGGAAGATCCACTGGTGAGTGTCTTCTACAGTTTAACTCAAGGATGAAATCGACTTGTGTGTTAATGATAAATATTAATTTTCATGGTGGATATAGATTATGCTGAGCATTTTTCATAAATTTGATATCTTTTGATAATTATTTGTTGGTTTTAGTTAATTTGTTTAGTTTGTACATTTTTATTCTTCAATTATTAGCTTTGATATAAACTTCGTTTACCCCCCCAAAAGAATAGTCTTTTAGGAGTGTCTTGGTAATTTTAGATTTGTTAGATTTTGATTTTTAGAGTGGTTATAATTTTCAGATTTGATTTATATTCTGTTTTACCGTTGAATTACTAGTTTGTTAGAAATTAGGTTAAAAATAGATCCTTTTTTTTTCAAGTTTTAATCCGTACTAGGGTTTATATAGTATCCTAATCTGCTTATATTTAATTTTGGTTTTTTTGATAATTTTTCAGAATTATTTCGTGAATTGGATATGTGCAGGTTTTTATTTCAATAAATCTGAAAATTATATCTTTAAATTTGGGTAATTTTTTTAATTAATTTTGTATTTATATTAGTGCAGTTTATTTAGTTTCTAATTTCAGATTTAATTTTCTGTTTTATTATTCTACAGCAATTTTTTGTTTTAATTTTCTGAAATTAATTAGATGTAATTCTGGAGTTATAAGCTGATAAACTTGAAGAATATTAGTTTAGGTCACTGTTTGTGATTATTAATATTAATTTTCTGTTTATTATTTTCTGCTTTGATTTTGAGTTGAAGATTGAGTTATTATTCTGTTTTTATTTTTCTAGATTATTTAGGATACCTATTTGCAGTTTGATTTACAGAATTAAATCTAGAATATTTAGGAGTAATATTGAGTATTTTTTACAGATTTTTATTTATAAGATTTGATTTATACAAAGAGAAGAAACAACAAATTAGATTAGTAAAATTTTTTAGGGTTAAATTACCTTTTTGATATAATCTTTCCTAGTTGATTGATACCCACTTTTCTATGCTATAAAAATTATTTATAAATCGAAGTAGTGGTTAAATTTGTAGCTGTACGATAAGCTTTACAAATTTTGGTGCCGTTGCCGGGGAAAGAAAATAAAATCGTTAGTTTACTTCTATTTAATTTTAGTACTTTTATTGTTTTGTTTTTATTTTAATTTTTGCAGAATGCCCGTAAAGTATGAGATTAAGGAGTGGTAAGGAAATTGGAGAGGACAAAGAGCAAACATTGGAAGCTAAAAACAAAGAGAGTCATCCTAAACCAGTAAGTCTTAAGATTAAAGAGGTAAGAATGTCCACCCTTCAGGAACTTGCTGCCCCTAACCGAGAAACCTAACCCATGTCCATTACTTATGCTGCATTAGATAAACCTCTAAAATTGAACTCTGGATTCATCAATCTATTACCCAAGTTTCATGGATTACCTAGAGAGGAACCATACCGCCATATTAGTGAATTCCTTATTACACGCTTTGCTATGGTGTCTGAGGGGATTCCTAAAGACCAAATTAGGTTGAGAGCTTTTCCTTTTTCTTTGCTTGGTAATGCTAAAGATTGGTTGTATTAGATGCCTGCTGGATCTTTTTCTACACGGACTGCATTGCATAAATCATTTTTAGAGAAATTTTCCCCAGCATCCCAAGTTGGATCTATTAGGAACGATATATGTGGAATCAAACAAATGAATGGGGAAACTTTTTGAGAGTACTGGGAAAGATTTAATAAATTATGTGCTAATTGTCCCCAACTTCAAATAACTGAACAGTTGTTGATTCAATATTTTTATGAGGGTTTGCTTCCTATAGATCGTAATATGGTTGATACTGCTGATGGAGGGGCCCTAGTTAATAAAACTCTAGCAGAGGCGAGAAACTTATTCAAATTAACGGCCCAAAATACTCAGCAGTTTGGTGCTAGGGAGTCACAAATGAAAAGGGTTAATGAGATCGGTTCTAGTTCATCTGTAGAGAGTCAGTTGTCTTACATTACTGTTATGTTAAATAAGATTGTCACTGGGAGAGTACAAAAAGCAGTCATATGTGGCATTTGTTGTCTAGAGGGACATCCTACTGATGCATGTCCTACACTTCAAGAGGATAATGTTAATACTGTCTATTCTAACCAAGGTCAAAGGAGGTATGATCCCTATTCTAACACCTACAATGAAGAATTGAGAGACCACCCTAATCTTAGGTATGGCTCTCAAACCAATCCACCTAGTTTTTACCAAACATCTCGTTAATCTTCTAACCAGGATAGGACCAACCTCCTACTAGAACAAGTCCTTAAGAAGATGGATGCTAGGTTCCAGATTTTAGAGACAACTCTTAGGAAGGTTCAAGAGAGACAGACGACAACTGATATCATAGTTAGCAACTTGCAGGCTCAAATGCAAAATAGCTTACCATCTCAGCCTTACCCTAACCCTAAGGAGAATGTTAGTGCCATAACAGTTAGGAGTAGGAAAGAGCTAAAAGAACCTAGGAAGAGTAGAGAATTAGAACCTGAGTTAGAGGCAAAAGGGGCTGAACCAGAGTTAGATGCATATTCTAATCTAACTACTAAGGAAATAGGAGACAAGAAAAGAGAACCTTATAAGCCAATTCCACCCTTTCCTAGTAGATTTTGAAGCCCTACTTCTAAGGTGAATGAGACTAACCAAGAGATCTTAGAGACATTAAAGAACGTAGAGATCAACATACCTCTCCTTGATGCCATTAAACAGGTGCCTCGTTATGCTAAGTTCTTAGAAGAATTGTGTACTACTAAAAGAAAGTTAGTAGGGAATGAAAAAGTAACTGTGGGGGAAAATGTGTCTGTACTTTTTCAAAGGAAACTTTCCCCTAAGTGCAAAGACCCAGGTGTGTTTTCTGTTCCTTGTAAGATAGGAAGCCTTTACTTTGATAAGGCTATGCTTGATTTGGGTGCCTCCATTAATGTTTTGCCTAGGTCTGTTTATGACAAACTGAATTTAGGAGAGTTAAAGAAAACTGGTGCAGTGCTTCAGTTTCCTGATAGGAGCAGTATTTATCAAGATGGAGTGTTAGAGCACGTCTTAATCCAAGTGAAGGAGCTTGTGTTTCCTGCTGATTTTTAGTGATGAACGTGGGGGATGCATGTCATGATATTCCTATCTTGCTTGGCAGGCCATTTTTGAAGACAGCTAGGACAAAAATTAATGTGCATGAAGGAACATTAACCATGAAATTTGATGGTGAAGTGATTAAGTTTAATATTTTTGATATGAGATTCCCTGCTGATGTGAATTACGTGTATGCATTTGATGTTATTGATGAGTTGTTGCAAGATATTTATGGGTTCTCCAATGAAGATGAATTTTTGACTGTGCTTACTAAGAGTCTTGATCATGCTAAGTTTCGAAAAGTGCCTTACCAGATTAATGATGATTTAATGGAAGAGATCCAACTAGAGGTTCCAGAAGCTTCATAAACTCGAGCCAACGTCTATAAATGAAGGCGTTGGTTGGGAGGCAACTCAACGTTTTTAGGAAAGTACCCATTTAATTTTGTTTTTATTTTCATTATTTCTTTCCTTTTGCATGCATTAGAGACAATGCGTGAATTAAGTATGGGGGGTGCATCTAGCATTTAATTCCTGCGGTATTTATTCTAAAAAAAAACAATGAAATTTGAACAATTTTTTTTTCTTATAAATAATGCATGATATGACTTTATGCTAGTCTTGCTTGTTTAAAATTTTTTATGTTTTTCGTAGCTATTTTGTAGTTTATTCTTTTATGAGTGAACATTTCTAAGCATGCTAGCTGTCTTTTAGAGAAGTTTGAAGTTGATCCTCATATAGCTCTTTGATTAGTAATTATCATGATTATCCATCTTACTTGGTCATGTATTATATCCGCTTCAGAGGCAATAAAATGACCTACCCATCTCCTAGATTATTGAATTATCATGATCAGTGACTCGCCAAAACTAACAGTAAAAAAAAAAGAAATAAAGATAAGAATGAATTATTTGCGCCAGCACCTCTATTCGGGTGAGTGTGAGACCGGGAGTGTTTAATTTCTGAGACCCCATATGGGCCTCGAATATGTGCGCTAGTGGAGTTCGAAAAAAAAAAACAGAAAAAATAAATACAAGGCAAATTTAGAATCAATTCAATGAGTTATTTTATCTAATTCAATTGTCTTTATAGCCATGCCATGCCTCAGTTTTTCTATCTTAAATTTTTTAGACCTCTTGATCAATGTATACATAGTTAAAACAGATGAATAATTATTGATTTTGTTACTTCATTATGGAAATGTTGTGAGGCTAATGAATAAACTCTTTGATGGTAGTTGGATGTCTAGTAGTTATTCACTTGTATGAGGAAAAACTAACTAATTTTAAATAAAAACCGTTTTTAAAGCAAGCCAAGTCTGATTATGAATATCATAGTTATGCATGACTTTATAAGAAACGAAGAGGGTCAGTTTAAGGTCGAGTCTAAGGTTTCTTTGCACGAGGACGTCCAAAGTCTAAGTGTGGTTGAATTTGTTAAGCCAAAAATCATGCGTTGTTTTATTAAATAATTTGATTATATTATATATACTATTTCATCTAATTTGCTCTATTTTATATATTTTTTCGGGATCATCATTAGTTAAATAAAGAGGAGAAGAGAGGACGTCGAAGCTCGGGCTTTACACGCTTGGCTATAAAGACGATCAAAAAATAATAATTTACGAAAAATACTATTTTCATAATTATTTAATTGGGCTAGGGTTTCAAGAGTTGAAGGAAAGCTAGAAATCTTGAGGGAGAAGAAGTCTAAGAAAGAAGAAAAAAACCCTAGTCACTAAGCCTAGGCCCATATCCCACCTAACCCTAATTTAAATCATCTGCTCATCACCGTAAAAGAGGAGGATCACCATCTTCATGGGGGCAACCCACGGCTGACCCTTCTCCTCACCCACAACATCAGCACGGCTGCTTGCTTGGAGGATAAACCCACGACCATTCCTCACCTTCAGCCCCTTTGATCATCATCATCATCATCGTCATCCACTAATCCCATAATCCATCATCATCTTCGTAGCACACGGTGTCACGACAACTCATTCTTCCTCCCCATCTCACGCCTGCCCTTCTCCTCACAATCACACCACACTGCTTCATATCCTCACGAAATGTCATCATTCATCATCTTCATCAATCACGCCTAAGTAGGGTTGTGTTATTTTTTGTTTATTTTTTGTTGTTTAGATTATTGTTAAACATGCATTATTTGGGTGAAATTTGTGATTTTATTTTTAATATGAGTGAGTAATTCCTTTGTGCTTAGTATAATCTATTTGAAACCATGTTAATTAATTATTTTGAAACAAGTTTCATGCTTTACTGTCTAGTTGATTTATATTCATAATTCTATAGCGGTTAGTATTTATCGTTCATGATATGTGTATTATATTAATTAGAATGCATGCTAGTTAGTTTAAAACGAATTCATATGATTGTTTAAAAGGCTTTAATACGTAAAATTTATCGTCTTTTAAGCATTAGTGTCACCCTAATTAATCATGGATTGCTCAAACCCATCTCTTTTAACTAGGTAATCGTTATAGTTCTTTGTTAAATCGATTTGCTGGTAAATTGGTTACAAAGCGTTAGATGATGCTTTTTTAATATGTAATTCTCTAGTTTGATTAAATTATTGCGCTGGTGTAAGGGTTATCAAAACTAGTAGGGTTTATATTAGGGTTGGACCTAATTAAACTATAATATAAGGAAAAATGGAGAAGATCTGCTGATGGGTGTCTTCTACAGTTTAACTCATGGATGAAATCGACTTGTGTGTTAATGATAAATATTAATTTGTATGGTGGATATAGATTATGCTAAGCATTTTTCATAAATTTGATATCTTTTGATAATTATTTGTTGCTTTTAGTTAATTTGTTTACTTTGTCAATTTTTATTCTTCAATTATTAGCTTTGATATAAACTTCGTTTACCCCCCCCAAAAGAATAGTCTTTTAGGAGTGTCTTGGTAACTTTAGATTAGTTAGATTTTGATTTTGAGAGTGGTTATAATTTTCAGATTTGTTTTATATTCTGTTGTACCGTTGAATTACCGGTTTGTTAGAAATTAGGCTAAAAATAGTTCCTTTCTTTGCTTTTCAAGTTTTAATCCATAGTAGGGGTTATATAGTGTCCTAATCTGCCTCTATCTAATTTTGGATTTTTTGAAAATTATTTGATAATTTTTCAGAATTATTTCGTGAATTGGATATGTGCAGATTTTTATTTCAATAAATCTGAAAATTGCATTTTTAATATTTATTTCTTGTTTTTTAGGTGTTATTGAGTCCAAAAAATTATATCCTTAAATTTTGGGGATTTATTTAATTAATTTTGTAAATATATTAGTGCAGTTTATTTATTTTCTAATTTCAGATTTAATTTTCTGTTTTATTATTCTGCAGCAATTTGCTGTTTTAATTTTTCTGAAATTAATTAGATGTAATTCTGGAGTTATAAGCTTATAAAATTGAAGAATATTAGTTTAGGTCTCTGTTTGTGATTCTTAATATTAATTTTCTGTTTATTATTTTCTGCTTTGATTTTGAGTTGAAGATTGAGTTATTATTCTGTTTTTATTTTTCTAGATTATTTGGGATAGCTATTTGCTGTTTTATTTACATAATTAAATCTAGAATATTTAGGAGTGATATTGAGTATTTTTTCCAGACTTTTATTTATTAGATTTGATTTATACAAAGAGACGAATCAATAAATTAGATTAGTAAAATTATTTAGGGTTAAATTAGCTTTTTGATATAATCTTTGCTCGTGAATCGATCCCTACTTTCCTATGCTATAAAAATTATTTATAAATCAAAGTAGTGGTTAAATTTGTAGCTGTACGACAAGCTTTACAAATTTTGGCGCCGTTGTCGGGGAAAGAAAACAAAATCGTTAGTTTATTTCTATTTAATTTTACTACTTTTATTGTTTTGTTTTTATTTTCATTTTTGAAGATTGCCCGTAATGTATGAGATTAAGGAGTGGTAAAGAAATTGGAGAGGACACGGAGCAAACATTGGAAGCTAAAAACAAAGAAAGTCATCCTAAACCAGTAAGTCTTAAGATTAAAGAGGTAAGAATGTCCACGCTTTGGGAACTTGCCGTCCCTAACCTAGAAACCCAACCGATGTTTGTTACTTATGCTGCATTAGATAAGCCTCTAAAACTGAACTCTGGATTCATCAATCAGTTACCCAAGTTTCATGGATTAGCTGGAGAGGACCCATACCGCCATATTAGTGAATTCCTTATTACATGCTGTGCTATGGTGCCAGAGGCAATTCCTGATGACCAAATTAGGTTGAGAGCTTTTCCTTTTTCTTTACTTGGTAATGCTAAAGATTGGTTATATTACATGCCTGCTGGATCTTTGTCTACATGGACTACATTGGATAAATCAATTTTAGAGAAATTTTTTCCAGCATCTCGAATTGGATCTATTAGGAACGATATATGTGGAATCAAACAAATGAATGGGGAAACTTTTTGTGGGTACTGGGAAAGATTTAATACATTGTGTGGTAGTTGTCCCCAATATGAAATAACTGAACAGTTGTTGATTGAATATTTTTATGAGGGTTTGCTTCCTATGGATCATAATATGGTTGCTGCTGCTAGTGGAGGGGCCCTAGTTATTAAAACTCCAGCAGAGGCGAGAAACTTATTCAATTTAATGGCCCAAAATACTCAGCAGTTTGGTGCTAGGGTCTCACAAATGAAAAGGGTTAATGAGATCGGTTCTAGTTCATCTATCGAGAGTCAGTTATCTTACATTACTGCTATGTTAAATAAGATTGTCACTGGGAAAGTACAAAAAACAGTCATATGTGGCATTAGTTGTCTAAAGGGACATCTTACTGATGCATGTCCTACACTTCAAGAGGGTAATGTTAATACTGTCTATTCTAACCAAGGTCAAAGGAGGTATGATCCCTATTCTAACACCTACAATGAAGGATGGAGAGACCACCCTAATCTTAGGTATGGCTCTTAAACCAATCCACCTAGTTTTGACCAAACATCTCGTCAATCTTCTAACCAGGATAGGACCAACTTCCTGCTAGAACAAGTCCTTAAGAAGATGGATGCTAGGTTCCAGATTTTGGAGACAACTCTTAGGCAGGTTCAAGAGAGACAGACGGCAACTGATATCATAGTTAGCAACTTGAAGGCTCAAATGCAAAATAAGTTACCATGTCAGCCTTACCCTAACCCTAAGGAGAATGTTAGTGCCATAACACTTA
>JACYFF010031957.1:42478154-42502258 GCA_017589665.1 Selenicereus undatus
TATGTATGTATATATATATATATATATATATATATATGTGTGTGTGTGTGTGTGTGTGTGTGTGTGTGTGTGTGTGTGTGTATTTGTGTATATACATATACATATGCCTGTATATTTATGTATATGTATAGTTTAACTTGTGAGCTTGTTAATTGTGATCATCAAAGCATAACTCCAGCTGGAAAAGGAGAAAACAAAAAATGAAGTGCCGTAACTATTAGAACAGGCTTCTCGTTGTATTTGAATCCTTATGGGTGTTTTGAAATTTCTTGCAAAAATGTATTTGATGCTTTGCTCTATTATCTTCTAGTTATCTAATGGTACAACTATTTAACATTTCAAAGTTACAAATGAATTACTTAAGATGTGTTATGAAGTTTAAGCGAAAATAATTTACTATGTTTAGGAAAAATGGTTTAACGATTGTTATGCTATCTGCACAAACTACTATCATAAATATTCCTATGATATTTTGTAATCATGGAGTACTGTGATCTTCTTCTCTAATACATCTGAAGTTCATGGAGTTAGATTCCTATCAAATTCAATCCCTCTGGATGACCTTATCATGAAAGTCTGGGAGTATGGGATTGTAGCTTTCCTCAAAGAAATCCCTAATTTGAAGTACCCGTCACTACTAGAAAAAATGTTTCTAACGACGAATAAATTGGTTGTTAAAAGCATAATATATTGTCGTTAAAAGTCTTAGCGACCAAAAAAAAATTGGTCATTGTTCATCATTATTGGTCCCGTCGTTAATAGTTTTAACGACGAGTTGAAATTTTTCATCGTTATTTTAAATAACGACCAAATAAGGAGTCATTATTGGTAGAATAAATAACCACAAACAATATACTAATAGCCAAGGTTGAGAGAATCGACCCGGTGATCGACCCGATCGAGTGAGTGGGTTGATGGTTCAACCGGTCAGACCGTTTGGACCGGGGTTGGACCGGTTGACCCGGTTTACTGTCAAACCGTGTTAGATCATCATGACCCGGTGAACCTGAAAATTTTTTATATATATATTTGTTGTATATGTTTTTTCAAATTTCACTGCATAGTTATATGCAAGATGATAAAGTACAACAAAAACATAAATTTAAGGCTAAAGTTTTCCACACATTCAATCCACAAACACAATAACGAATAATCCGACAATTGATGTCTACGACTCTCCATACCACATATTTTTCATTAGAGCTAAATTTTTTAGACACTATTTTGAAATAGTCTCATGTTTTATACATCACGAGTAGAAGTATATTTACAGTTCACTTTTTCTTAAAAAATAAAATAAAATAATCATGTATATATAAATTAATTACAACATCTTAATGGAAAATATTATTTCTAATATTTATCATCTGATCATTTGGAAATGAAGTTCTTGAAAGGCCACATAAATCTCACATAATTATAATTCCCTTTATCAAAAAAACAGGATCCCTCCTTACACACTACTTTTTTCTTTTTTTCTTCTCAAAAAACGGCCAAACGTCCCCCTACCACACTGCCACTCCCTCACTCCCACTCATACACTCTCAGGAATATGCCAAATTTCAAGTCCCTTCTGTAAACCCCAAAAAACCCATTCAAAAACCTCCCAGTTTATGCTCTCTCTCACTAATCAAATTCACATTCAATCATGGCGACCTTCATCTCTAACCATCTCCTCCCCCTGATTCTCTCTCTGCTCCTCTTCCCCAACCCCACCTTCTCCTTTCCCACCACCACCGCCAAGCTTGAGCGACGGACCTTCATCATTCGTGTGAACCACCACGCCAAGCCCGCCGTCTTCCCCACCCACCACCACTGGTACCAATCCACCCTCCATTTTCTCTCCTCCACTTCATCGGCCTCTGTCCTCCACACCTACGACACCGTCTTCCATGGCTTCTCAGCCCAACTCTCCAATTTCGAAGCCCTCAGCAACTCTCCATGGCTGCTCGGGCTTGAGTTTTGAGACACCGGGCGATGACCAGGTGGCGGCGATGAGGAGAGCCGCTGCTAGGGTTTGCTTCGTTCGTTCGCGGTTGCAGTCGCCAGAGGCCTAGAGCAAGCAGAGCAGAGAGAAAGAGGGAGTCGAGAAATCAGGGCCAAACGAAAAAAAAAACTTAATTTTTAAAGCAACCTGGGAAAACCGGGTCCAACCGCGGGTGGGCCGGGTTGACTGAGTCACCCGGTCCAACCGGGTTTGACCGGTTTTTCCCACTTTGCTTGCCCAAACGGTTTAACATGTTTTCTGACTTGCTTCCCGAACTGATTCCCGATCCAACCGGCCAGTCCGATCTGGTTCTCTTAACCATGCTAATAGTGCCCAAATTATTTGTCGTTACTTAAACAATAATAAATTAGAACTTTCAAAATTGCAATCAATCACAAGAACAATGGGTTCGTCTTTACTATTTTAATGAAATCTAACAACGAACTTTTTTGTCATTAAAGCACAAATAAGCAAATTACTAGCAATCAATTTGCTTTGTCATGAATAACGTTATATAGCAATATTTTACACTTAATTTTTGAATGATATGTCAAACAATTGATTTAGTGAAGCACAAAAATACTAGTATGACTTGAATTAAAATGTAATCTATTGAATTGAATACCATTTGTTTGTAGATAATCGTTACAAAGCTTAACTAAAGTAATAAAGTAAAGCATATTGAAACCTCCAATGTCATGAAAAGTTAAAAGTTGTTCTCCAAGTCGACATCTAATTAGTACAGTAGATGTCAAGTGGAAAAAAAAGGAAGCAAAGTCGGCGATGATCCTCTGTTTTCATCAATCTTGATAAAATTAGGGAAGTATTAAATTCGATAGAACAACCCTCATCTTCAAGCATCTAAAAAAAGGTTGATAATTGTTAGTAACGTCAAAAAATAAAGTTAGTAAATTAAGTTACACATAAACTTTCAACTACAAGTTTAATACACTTGCTTTAATGGAAAAATAAAGAAAAAGACAAATATGAGTTGGGCAAGTACAAGCCATGGTAGCCCTTGCTTGGACCAATGCAATTGTAACAAATATTACCAAAAACGAACATCAACAATAACATTAAACAGTTTCATCAACCAAAACTTTGAGAATATATATGTCATGAGCAGAGTCACAACAAACCTGCAGAGAAATAGGTTCCCATTCTTTGTGTCTCTTTCTTCTGTTTTGGCATGCTCTTTCCTAATAGATTGTAGGAACCTCAAGAAACGTGTAGTCAAGTCAACTAATTCAACTCATCAGCAGAATGAAAAGCTCCGTGTGTGCAATGTGCATGATGACCGTGGGACTAAAAAGAAACCTCAGAAAAATCGATCCAGTACTTTTGGAATCAAAATCTGCACACTCCATTTAGTCACTAATAGCAGCGTATTAGTGCATAGATGAGTTCTTACAGAATCCCGCAACGGGCATTTAGAAAACCAGGTTTCCACCTTTACTTACCCCCTAAACAATATTTCCCATTCAAGTTTATCTCCACTCTACTTGAATATGAGAAGCATTGACAATATGCTACTACATATCAAAAGAAGTGGAATAGTTTGGTCATATAATAGCAGTCCGGCATTCTATAAAGCTACAAAAATTACAAATGACTTTTTAAATAGTCCAGAAAAATGGATATAGATATTACTTTTGAGTCATACAATAAAGTACAATGCCCATTTGAAGCATTTAAGTGGGGCAATAGAATAACTTGGAATGAGCAGTACAGGCGATTACATCAGTTAGCGCTTCGCTGATATTTCAACACTCAGCAGTTTGAGTAGTTGTCACAAGAGTAAAATACAATAATAACCATGTTAATAACTGCATACAACAATTAGCCTTGTGAAAATAAAGTAGGTAAATTCGATAGTAAGGAAGTTAGAATGGTAGCAAAGAAGAAATTAACACAGCAGAGTAACTAAAATTATTATGGAGCACAATGCTACCAAGAATCCCATACGCATTCAACTAATGTCTCCCCATTACCCTTTCCTATAAGCATCCAGTACAAATACATCATGACTTTTTTAAAGTTATACTGGATCATATCTGAAGCATTATATACCTTCAAAAGCCAACTATATGTACATGTCTATCATAAGCATCAGATTCTTTTTTGGGCGGGGGGGGTGTAAATAAAGGTGGAAACTTCATATTTCTAAATTCCCCTTGCCAGATTATGTAAAAACTCATCTATACACCAATATGCTGCTATTAGTGTATAGATGAGTTCTTACATAATCCCGTAGCAGTACACATGACCAGCTTAAAGAAATGTTGAACAATATGACTACCATTATAATAATTTGTTTTGTAATCTAATCGTGCAATTAACACCTTAACATGTCTCTCACTCTTTTCCACGTTTTGACACAGTTGAGGTCCCAAGGCCTCTCTTTCTGCCTCTTTAAAGATTCAAAAGGAAGAAGATCCACAAAAATGCATATGAGAGCAAGAGACACAAAGATCAAAAAAATGGAAATCCAGGAGAAATGGAAGTCATAAACAAAGGGGAAAAAATACAGGGGTATGAAACAAGAAGTCAAGAAGCATGCAACCAGTTAGTAGGGTAGGTGTTTGTAAAAGACAATCATCTACACTTTCGAATGATTATGTATTCAGTGGAAACAAATTTTCAGACTCCTGAAACTCTTACATGAAGCTAAACTCTCAGTTTCAAGTCTTCTCCTCCCCTTTAATGCTGCAGTCTTTTCGCCCATATTTTATTTAGTCCAAACTAACCTTGTATCTTCTACAAGGTTTGACTGGAAAAAAATATGCTAGAACTTCTATAGCAGATCTAAAATGACTATTTTATGTCATATCATCTTGTTTATCCCAGGCAATGTGTAGTGTTGAATAGTTGAAAGCTGAAACAAGAAACTTAGAAATTTTACTAAGGTGGTGGTAGTCTCCATATTCTAGCATGACCAACCCCTCTAGTAACATCTATCACGGTAGGACAACATCATCCGGCAACATAATTCTTAATGTTGCCTAGTTGAAATTTGAACAAGCAGCTTAGAAACATGAGTTATGCAACTGCAGCAATTTCCATATCCTACTAATGAACATGACCTCTAACAATTTCTATCACATTAAGCAACATACATCTTGACCATCTCGGTTCCCTCCATAACAGGACTCATAATAAGTGGTTGGAATCGTGGTGTGCTAAAAGATCCCTTCATAAGATAAAAACTTGGCAACAAAATGCATAACCCCTAATAATCCAAAGTAGATGTTAGATAGCACTACAAGCATGCGAATACCATATATGTTAATTATTTCAAAGGTTTATTATAAGTCCTACTGATCTGTCCACTGTCAATGTACTGTAAAATCTAGGAAACTGCTCTCTAAAATATATTAAAGGCCATTGCTTATTAGTGTCAGTAATATAAGGTCAAAACTAGATTTTTTTGATAAATAAAAACACTAATTGGTTATCTCACTTAAACTTTTCAAATGAGCATGCATTCAAGTCACGTAATGATACCTTTATATTTGTATATTCTCTTGCCATATTACCTTATTAGATTTAGTCACTCACGTATGTTGTGCAATTCAAAACTAGTAATACTAATGTCAAAGTGAAAGCTAGCCGGCGTTTCATATTTCAGCCATTAAGAAGTCTGGGTTGTCCAGTCAAATGCAACAATCAAGGTCATGTGGATCCAACAGGGAGCTTCTGATGATACCACACAGCTAAGGTCCTACACTATATGTATCAAAGCTATCTGCTAATATGTAACCTAGCCTTTATGTTTCTTAGTTCCCATTCAAATAAGAAAATATGCATGTTAAATACTGATTGAAAACTAGCATATAATGTCCCCAATGATTAACATTCAGAAGAATCCATAAAAACTGCTCACTGGAAGAAATACCAAATCCACCAAATCCCCACCAGGCAACCAGGAACCTAAACTAAAAATCACCATTTCTTAATCTGTAAAAATAGGAAATAATATATGCATATTAATTACTCACACTATTGCGGCTTCTACTTAATTAAATCATTATATAAGACAATAACAAATATTTACAAGGATAGTTGGGGAGAAGAAAATAGAGGATCAGTTTCCATTAACCATAGTAGTACCAATTTCATGACACCAAGTAAGTAGATCAAAATTGGAATTAGCAGCAACAATTCAGTACTTGTTTTTCCTGCCACCACCCCATAGTGACTGCCAGAAAACAGGCCAGTTCTTCTGAGCCTCATTCCACCCCAATAGAGAGCCTTCTCTCATGGGATCCCAACTAGACGACACAATCCTATAACTGACACCCAAAAGAGCAGTCCCAAAGAAGATGAATGACACAATAAAGGGCACCCAAGTAGGTACATCAATTTTCAATCCAACTTTCAAGTGATAGAAAAAAGGGAATAATGCTAGCGCTATAAACAGAGGAATTCCAACTGACAATGCCATCCTGCTTATCATCCTGTTTGTTGACAGATTTATTGGCATTCATAACTAAATTACTTCTTTACACAAAAGTCTATCATGGATTAGCCAATTCCGACCACCCAACAACACAAAATCTCCAGGATTCTCAGTTCATAAGCACAATTTAACCATAGTCCATATGAGAAAAAACTCACCTACTGGATTGACCACCCGCAACGCACTAGTTAAGTTGGTAGACCTCGAGCAAAATAAGCACTCTGCAAAGAGAATAATTTCTTAAAATCATGAGCAATTAGCTTCAAATAAACATCACACTCTATCAATTAAACGAACAATGTAATTGTTAAACACAAGTTTCGAGCCTACAATAAATTAGACAAGAAATTGAGCAACAAAGTGAATTTTTATATTTATATCAAAGAATCGGTTCAATCTCTGTATAATTGTTACAAGAACAAGTATAATAAATCATCTGATTCAATCTCCTTGGGTAGTCTTGAATGAATTTGATCTTGAGAGGGGGCCTAAGAGACTTAATATCTGTCAAGATATGAATGTAATCTCCGCGCGTAGACGACACGTGTTTGGAGTGCTTGTTGTTTTCTGCCAGAGAAAAGTCTTGAGCTCTTGAGAGTTCTTCTGAAAAAATGTCGACCCTTGAATGAGGCGGTTCACTTCCTTATAGAGAAGTCGGAGTTGGGGTTTTCCTTCTCGTCTCTATTAAAAGGAATAATCATTTATTTTCTGCATCATTTATGCCACGTGACACTTTTTAATTGGCCACAATACATTTCCGCTAAATATTTAATTTAACAAGTGGCATGTTGTAATTAGCAACAATAAAAGTGTTTATTTCTTCCACGTGGCGGCTCTTGGTTGGTCTGTGAAAATTTACAGTCTACAAATACCCCCTCGAGACTAAGTCACGCACACAATCATGGTGTTTAAGTGTGACTGAAGTCTCGATTATATTTTTTTTAGTAGACTCTGTATAATATTTGGTGTGATTTTGTAGGATGCAATCTTCAAAATATTTATTTCCCTTGCCCAAAATATAAATATTTGCTAACGTAATTGAGTATCTTTTCTCAATTTAAAAACAATGCCATACATATATTTTTTTTCTGCAAAACTCTCTTCTATCTCTCCTTTTCGTCTCTCCCTTTTCTCTTTCTCTTTCTCTTTCTCTTACTCTTTCCCCGTGCTACTGGCGGAGGCAGAAACAAAAAAGTCAGCCATCGTTGGTGATTGAGAGGCAGCTTGATAATTCAGAAGCAGAACAGCATTTCATTGCTAATAGTTTGACATAGCAACACTTGAAGGTAATTTTATCCTCAATTCTTCATCCCGGTCGTCTTGCTGCGTTTTTTTTTCCCTTCTTGTCCCTTTGTTTTTTTTTTGGGTTGTTTTTTTTTGGCGCTCCTCTCTTTTTTTTTTCTTCTTTATTTTTGTGCATAATTCCCTTTGTTTTTTTTTGCTTAGATAGATTTGGAACAAAATTTATACTTGTTTGTCTCAACCTATATCGTTTTACACCTTCTATTTTATGTTGGAATCTCTAATAATTGATTGTGGTTAACTTTTGAACGCTTAACCCTGTGGGTGCATCAATAGGTTGACCTTGAATCCTCCTAAGGTGAACTTCCCAAAGGTGAAATTTCTCAAGAGGCGAATTTGATTTAGTATCGGTTAACCTTTGAATGTTTAACCCTTTCGGGTGCATCAACGGGTTAACCTTGAATACCCCTAAGACGAACTTTCCAAAGGCGAAATTCTCAAGAGGCGAGTTTGATTTGATATCGGTTAACCTTTGAATGCTTAACCCTTTTGGGTGCATCAACATGTTAACCTTGAATCCTCCTGAAGCGAACTTCCCAAAGGCAAAAATTCTCAAGAGGCGAATTTGATTTGATATCGGTTAACGTTTGAATGCTTAACCCTTTTGGGTGCATCAACGGGTTAACCTTGAATCCGCCTAAGGCGAGCTTTCCAAAGGCGAAAATTTTCAAGAGGCGAATTTGATTTGAAATCGGTTAACCTTTGAATGCTTAACCCTTTTGGGTGCACCAACGGGTTAACCTTGAATCCTCCTAAGGCGAACTTCCCAAAAGCGAAAATTCTCAAGAGGCGAATTTGATTTGATATCGGTTAACCTTTGAATGCTTAATCCTTTTGGTTGCATCAACGGGTTAACCTTGAATCCTCCTAAGGCGAACTTCCCGAAGGCGAAAACTCTCAAGAGGCTAATTTGACTGTTGAAGATCCCTTGCTTGCATTTGTGCCCCCCTTTTTTTTGTTTTGTTTTGTATTTTTTTGTATTTTTTTTGGGTTCTCTAATACTTCGATGCCTAAGAATGATTTTTTTTTGGGTCTCCCATCCGATTATTGAACTGTTCCTGCAGCAAGTCTTATAACTCAATTTTCTTTATTTCTACTATGGATGCAGGTTTATTCAAAATGGTCACTTTCGTGGATAAAACCACTAACGGACGACGTTATCTACACATCCAACCCAGTGAAAATGACGTAGATGGGGAAGAGACAAAGTTGCCTATCTGCAATCCTATAGCGTCCCTGTGCAAGTCTGATTGTGCTAGAGGTCTTCCGAGCCTTCCTTGGTGGTCCACGGAAAATCTGAAGACAGGCGAAACGTTTTTGCTTTCTTCTCACATTAAAATGAAAAAGAACCTCACCTCTTACCAATTGTTACATCATGACATAGATTCCGAGCGCAAATCATGGGCTAAGTTACCGTTGCATGGGGAATTTTCTTACAAACCGCTTTATTAGGAGTGGTTAGAGGATATCCTCGTTCATTGCAAGAACAAACTCACAACCCTTCATCTGTTTGATGCTTTGTATGCTTCACTCTTCCTTTATGGCCGGTGCTCAAATCTCATCCGAGTAGTGTGCGAGCATTGGTGTCCTGAAACGAACACATTGCATACTTCTAAAGGCGAGGTGTCCCTATCTATCTTCGACATTTACAGCTTCCTTGGGTTGCCAATCTCGGGGCACCTTTATGATGAAGTTGTCCCTACTCAGCGGGAACTCGCAAGCAAGCTTCCGTTGAGTTGCACTTATCTATTCATTGCTTACCATAAACTTATGCAAGGTCGCAAGGGCAAACGTACCATAGAGCAGTGGATTTCCTTTTGGTCGAGGACGCAGCAAGTACTATGTTTCCAAGAAGCCTGATCAAGACAGCCAAATCCCTCAACCAGGAATATTGTCTCCCCTTACCGACGCACGAGCCCGTGGGTGGAGTGATTATCAGGCTATCTTCGACGAGCTGGGAGTGGCCACTGGCCAACGCACTGAGACCTTTCTAGCTGCATTTCTTTCCTGTTGGCTAAGCACATTTATCTTACTAGTTAAAGATGCTGGTTGGATACGTCCAGGTACTTTCAACATCGCATCTTTGATGGCTTTCGGCGTAGGTTATTGCCTCCCTACAGCGGTTCTTGCGAGTATCTACAAGGGGCTCAACGAGCTCTCTCGTTCTTCACATCCTGGTAGAGGTGGGGGCCACTTTCCTACTCATTTCCTTTACGCTTGGTTAGCCAAAAACTTTGACGCATACGAGCTAGTCGGTGAGGATTCCTCTAGTCCAAGCATGGTGAAGTTTAGTGGTCTCGATCGAGCCAAGTCGTTTCAGCCTGAAGAGGCTCAGGAGCTCATTGGTTCTAGCAAAGGCCTTCGCTGGCATTCGCCTGTCATCAACCGGCTCAGGGAGATTCTCGTGGATGATGGCAAGCTATCGAGGGCTGACTTCACTTACTTTGTCAGCGTTCGTTCGAGTTTTATCGCTTACCGTTGTGAAGACAGCCTCGTTATGGAACACTATTCCCCCGACCAGTTCAGTAGACAATTTGGTTTCTATCAGGATGTTCCTGCTGATCTGGATTTCGATAATCTTCCTGATTCGGAAGCAATGCTTCGTTATCACCAGACACTTACGCGCTATGGAACAGGGTCTCAAGTCTTACTTCCTGGGCGATGCAAATTACTCGAGAGAAATAACACTCGCGCATTTCGTGAATGGTGGTCCAAGATGTTCATTTTCTCGACTTACAGTCCACCTGCCAGTGATTCTAAGAGAAAGCGAAGTGATCTATTTGACACGAACACTTCAAAGGATGAAGGTAAAATTGGTTCTAAACCCAAGTTGAAGATTGTTCGTTCTGGAGAGCCTTTAGAGCCTTTTGTCCCACCGAGCGTGCCAAATTTGTTAAACACAAATTTCGAGCCTGTAACAACTATACAGAGATTGAACCCATTCTTTGATATAAATATAAATATAAATATAAAAATTTGTTTTTCTGGCATTTTCTGACTTTGCTTCCTTCTCATCTTCCTCATTCTCCAGCTCATAACACGAAGTCATGTTAACAGTGATATTCTCAAAAAATCTCACTGGGAAAAATTCCTTCAGTGTGATAGGAATGAGCGACTCCTGCTCGAGTAAGTCAATAGGTTGGACTTCCTTCTCTTGCTAGCCTTTGAATTTTTCTTGCTCTTCGCACACCGAGGAGCCTTCCTCCTGCCTTGTCTCTTTCTTTGGCGAAGGGGCGGTGGCTGAACTTGTTTTGGATTCCTTGGCCTCCTTCGAGTGACAAGCGTCCACTCTTCCTCATCTTCGGCCGGATTGGAATTTGTCTCCATCAATGGTCCCCTAACCGTCAAGGGAACGACGACAGGTTCCAAGCTTCCGAACTGAATGGTGAATAGTCCTTGAGAGCGGATTGCGCTACTCTCCCCTTGCTGACAAGATCGAGCAGGCCTTTGTTGTCGTGATGGAGGAGAGTACTCCACATTAGCAGAAATATGATTGGCCCGAGCGGAGTCATCCAGGTCCAATATGATCTTTCCATCCCTAGCTAGTTGCATAATGCGCTCTTTGAGAGTAACGCATTTCTCTAAAGGATGGCTAACAACCCTATGATAGTGACAATACTTCGGGTCAACTGTCCTTCCAGCTTCTTCTGGTCGCTTAGGTTCAGGGAGTTCGATGATCCTATTTTCAAGTAGATCATCCAGCATTCATGACAAGTCTGAATCAGGAAATGAGTACTTCTTTTCTTGGAGCTCCTTTAACGTTGGTCGCTTCCGTCCAACGTCCCTCGAGGATGTTCTTTTCTTCTCTTCTAGCCTAGATTTGCCTGAAATCCGTATAGGCTCCTCAACGAAAGTGGCCATGGATTCCTTTGCGGTCGCCTTAGAAGGCTTTGAGCTCTTCTTGATCTCACCTTTGTCCTTCTTGAACTCATATGAGGAGGACAACTTGCTGCGACGATTTGCTATCGTCCTCTCCATGTCATGCGCCTTCATAGCTAGTTCTTAAAAGGTCCTAGGCTTGCTCATCTGCAAGACATAAAGCAAGTCCCACTCCATGCCCTGAGCGCACATCTCAACGGAGGAGGCCTCGAACAAACGGTCTTTGCATTCGAGGCTGAGAGATTTCCAGTTGTTGATGTAATCGAGGATCGGCTCATCGTTCCACTGCTTAGTATTTGTCAACTCTATCATACTAACAGTGCGCTGGGTACTATAGAACCTGTTGAGGAATTCATGCTCCATTTGTTCCCAGCTGTTAATAGACTCGGGCTCCAAGTCCGTGTACCAATCGAAGGCGATTCCTTTGAGAGGTCGAACAAACTGCTTCACCAATTTGTCTCCCTCGGTGCCAGCATTGCTGCACGTCTCAATAAAATGGGCCACGTGTTGTTTGGGATTGCCCTTACCATCAAATTGGTTGAACTTAGGGGGATGGTATCCATGAGGCATGCGAAGAGCATCGATCCTTTTTGTATAAGGTTTTGTGTACATATGCGTCTTGCGAGATCCTCCCCCTAATTGGGCTTTAACAGCATTCGCGATCAGGCTTTGAATATGTTCAGCAGACATCGACGCCAATGAGGACTCCTTCTTCTTCGTACGCTCGTCATCAGAGCCTTCGCTGTGGTTAGACTCCTTGTCGGACTCTTCTCCGTTTGAGCCTTTGCTAGAAGATTCGAATAACTGCTTCTCCAGCTTCTTCATTAGAGTAGCAATCTATTCACTTTGGCACTTGATTTGAGTGTCTTTCTCTAGGTTTTCTTTAGCGAGCCTCTCTAATGTTGTTTTCATATTCGCGAGTTGTTCTTCTACGTAGGTCGCCTCCATCACCATGGCTTGCATAATAACAGAATTGGCGGATTAGGTCTTCGATTCAGCGACCAACTGTCTTGGCGATGCCGGTGAGGAGTCACTGCTAGTATAGCCATGATCTTCCTCAACGAAAGGTTCGAAGGTGGGGTTTGCCTGAGTTTGGAGCTTGCCCACCTCTTAACATCTTGCGGGGTGCATTTTGAAGCCTGCAACAGATTTTTGCTTCAAAGGATGTGAATGGACTTTCTTGACTCCTTTAGGTAAGCTGGAGTCGAGGCTTGGGATCCCACGAGACTATGATGGTACGGTCCCAACCGATTGTTTTATGGCAATCACAGCAGCAGCTTTTGCCATACTTCGAGTCATAACTTCGCCAGACGTAACCTTAGCGGTTGTTGATCCCTGAGATGTGGATCACACAGCGTTCCTTGAAGGTTGAGGGATGACGTTCTTTGGGGCCATGTCGTCTTCAAGGGAATGTAGAATTTGTGGTTTCGAGAAAGAGATGAGAGGCAGAGATTGTCCCACCGAACGTGCCAAATTTGTTAAACACAAATTTCGAGCCTGCAATAAATTAGACAAGAAATTGAGCAACAAAGTGAATTTTTATATTTATATCAAAGAATGGGTTCAATCTCTGTATAATTGTTACAACAACAAGTATAATAAATCATCTGATTCAATCTCCTTGGGTAGTCTTGAATGAATTTGATCTTGAGAGATGGCCTAAGAGGCTTAATCTCTGTCAAGATATGAATGTAATCTCCGCGCGTAGACGGCACGTGTTTGGAGTGCTTGTTGTCTTCTGCCAGAGAAAAGTCTTGAGCTCTTGAGAGTTCTTCTGAAAAAATGTCGACCCTTGAATGAGGGGGTTCACTCCCTTTTTATAGAGAAGTCGGAGTTGGGGTTTTTCTTCTCGTCTCTATTAAAAGGAATAATCATTTATTTTCTGCATCATTTATGCCATGTGGCACTTTTTAATTAGTCACAATACATTTTCGTTAAATATTTAATTTAACACGTGACATGCTGTAATTGGCCACAATAAAAGTGTTTATTTCTTCCACGTGGCAGCTCTTGGTTGGTTCGTAAAAATTTACAATCTATAGTAATTGATAAGTAAAATCGAACAGAAGAAGAGAAGAAGGCAACCCAAACCTGAAATCAGGTGTAATGAAGCAAAATTCGTGACAAGAAATCGAAATTGGACGATTCACTTGAGAGGCTTTAGGGTTTCTGGGTTAAGCAGGAGGTGAAGGCTTTATGGGTTTGAAGCTTCTAGCGATTGTCGTACAGCAGATCGAGGGCCCTCTCTTTGCGTGAGAAAAAGTCACTAATATCCAGGCTTACGAATTAAGAAGACTGTTGTTTCCATTGATTAATTGTAAGTTGTTTTGCCTTTACAAATATTAATGTTAATACAAACCTATTTCTTCCTCTAATAATTTTAACTTAGGTGGGAAATTGTACTTAATTTTCTAATTTTCCTTTTTACCTTCCCTCCATAATTTTTATAATTTTCCCCTTATTGACAATAACGACAAATATTGTAAAGTCCATAACAACCTATTTTAGTATTCATTGCTTAATGATCATTTTTTGATGAAATTAAATGAAAAATAATCACTTCCGTCGTTATTAATAATATTCAATGACGAATTTTATATTTGGTCGTTAAAACATGGTTGTTATAAATCCAGTTGCTACTAATGCGTTCTTGTCACGTCTAACTAAGTTTTAAAAGTGCGTGTCAAAAACAATCCATTAGATTCTGACATCTTTTGATAGTCCAACAAGAGCTCTATACAATAGAAGCCTACATGAGATACATTACGCATCGATTGAGGATAAAAATTGAAAGCCTAAATTAGCCTGTTATCTTGGTCAATTAATTGATCTAAATGACCCTGATTATCAACGACAAGAATGGTTTCCAGAGTGATAAGGAATCATCAATAATCTTGTTTTGGCAAGAGCCATTGGTTTTTCCAACATTATAATCAAATGTGGGTATTGATTGAATAAGGAAAAATTCTAAAGTGTTGCGGAAATACTACTTTTGTTTATCATAGTGATTTCAACAAATATACAAAGGTAGAAAGATCTACTTTAGAAAATGTCTTCGATTTTTCTCCCTGAAGTTGTAGCTCGAAAATTCCTATTAGAAAAAGAATGAGATATCTACATGATCTATTTGAAAAATGTGATCTAAAACATCTTGAACTTGATGAAGATTTTGATGATTATATGGATAACGATGGATGTGAAGACATTATTGGAGATAAAAACATGAAAAATCTTAATATGGATTGGTAGTTTTGTCAGCATTAAGTGCTCTCAAAAGTTGTAGCACCACTATGTATTATCTTATTAACTATCAAGTAAGTAAAATAATGTAGTTTACTCACCGATGTGAAAATGCAGCTATTAAGGCATCCTATGTTTTCCACATTCTTTATAAAAGGAGATGATGAGTGTTATGAAGGGACATGGTCATTTGAGCCCACTTGAGCAAAAGAGAAGTCAGGTGTCTCCATTTCTATGTGAGCAACCATCTATGATAATCTTAGTAGCTTAAGTCTCTCTTAAAATCTTTCCACTGTAAGATTTCCCCCTTCAAGCTTTCAATAAGAGAATCTCTATTATAATTTTTTACTTCAAGTTCACTATTCTTAAACAAATAAAAACTTTATTAGTGGTGTGCCTAATCTAAGGAACTGTGATTGAGAGTAAGAATCTCTATAAATTGGAAGGTACAAGAACACCAGAGTCCAACACCGATTAAGTTCAGGTAATGACCAAAACTCTCAAATTAAGTTTTATTATAATATTATTTTTCTAAGTATGGCGGGCTTGTAATCATAGAAAATATACTATTTATAATATAAATAGCAAAGTGTGATAACTAGTACTAATAAAGTTATTATAAGAACTTTAAAAAATAATACAAGCATAGTTTCCTAAAAAAGCATAAAAATTTGAGTATGCACTTTTAACAACTTTCTAGGCCAAAAACAGAAAATTAAAAAAGTTCTAGATCAAACTTGAAAGAAAAAACCCCTAAAAATCATTTTCTCGTATAATATTGACTCCTGCAAATAGTTTATTTAGAATAGTAGGTACCGTAAATGCATTCTAAAAAAATTATCCTTTAACAACTATTTCCGTAAAATAGTAGGTACCCTAGAGTCGCAAGTTGTAATCAATTATGTTGTCTAGAGATTTATGATCTTGGTGATTGTCTCACTTTTGTCAAGTCATTTTGAAGATTGTCTTTATTTGAGGTTTTAGCAAAGTTTCTATTCTTAATTTATAAGATTGTGCATCATTTTTAAGACTTAAACCTCATGCATGTTTTAATGGTTGATTTAACCTTTGAGCTTAATTTTGAAGGCTTTCGTTGCTACATTGATGAGGGGAGACCGTTAGGGAGCATTTATATTGTGAGTTATTGAATGGGCGTGTAAGTTGTAATGCTAGGAGTTGGCCTGGCCTTTAAGCGGCTAGAATTGATTGTAACATAAGAGAAGTTTGTCATGTTTAGGAACACTGGCTCTTCAATTTCTTTTGATTTTTTTCTTTGTTTATTCTCATCCATTTTCTATTTTTTAGGTTTAGTGAGCATGGAATTTATTTAATTTCTCTACAAATCCTAAATATACAAACCTTTGCCACAAAATTTTGAATCCCTATTCATACCTACAATTTGCTTTGTCCTGATTTTGAATGACAATCTGAACGTGATATTTCTCCTCCTGTTTATTTTCTTCTATTTCCTTATAGATTTAGGGAGGAAAGAAATTTTTTTTTGGAGTTTAATTTCTGGGGCCAAATCTATGGTTTTTTTTAAAGGAGAAATCTATGGATTTGTTCATTGGATATTGTTCTGTTTTATGAATAACTATGATAACTTTTTGGGGTTTGTAGAAATTGACAGCCTTTAACTAGCCTATTCTAATGACTCATTAGCCAATAAAATTATGGTATTCTCTCATACTACTTTTGAAATTTTGACGTGAACTAATTCGTTTGTTTTCTTCTCATCCCTGTTTTAAGATTTGATTTTTTGGTCTGTCTTTGTATCTTTTCTCCTAGAGGGTCTCCTAGTTTAAATTTTTGACACTAGTTTCTCTTTTGTTATGTTGATGTTCTATCTACTCTCTTTTTTTCTTTTGTGTTGGGGAGGCGGTTACAATGAGTGAGGTTTTTTTTTAAAGTGAATAAAAGACATTTTTGTGATGTCTGGTTATGAATATTGTTTACTTTGATTGTATTTCTTTTTCAATTCGTGAGTTTGAGTTTGACTATCCTTCTTGTTGAATTGGTTTTTGTGAAAAAGGATATATTTTTTTTAGTGAACTAGTTTGGAATGAATGAATTCAAATCTCTTCCAAACATGTGATGTGCTATGAATTTTTTTTTTTGGGACAAATTTCGCTGACAATATTTAGTCGTATGTTGTCATCATTCTAATGAACCTCTGAGTGCACTTTTACTAAAGGAACCATCCTTAACTGGTTTCTTTGTCGCCTTCTCACAATGCTATACTTTGATGTTTTATTTCTTAGCAAAGATCTACCCTTTGGCATTTGTCTTCATTTACTGGTAGAGAAGTGCTCTAATGGCCTATTCAATATTCACAAATTAATGCCAGAAGCAAAGGTAAATATGACCAACCTCCTTATTCTCTTTTTCAGGGTTGTCTAAGTTTCATGCTTTTTCGCCATTCGTAGATTTTGTTTTCCTTTTGGGGGGGTTGCATTTGAGGATGGATAATGCTTGTAACTTGGCATATTTAAGACAATAACACCTTCTAGTGTTGGTCGCGCTTTCGTGGGATCTGAAGAGATCCAGATGTAAGCAACCTTATATATATAGACATCTCTGCCTGTAGAGATGCTGATTCTAGAAAACCCACAAAAAAGGATTTTATGAAAACATTTCAAACAAGAAATTAAAGATAAGCACAAAATGAACTAAGAAATAATAATAGAACAAGTGATAGTAACTATGCAAAACATAAGTATAACATCTTGGATGAAAGTACAATACCTTAACAAATAGAGGAAGGCTAATATGATCTCTTCCCAAATGATGGTACTACCTACAATCATCCCCACAAACGAAAAATAGGAAAAACAATTAGTGACACACAACGACATATCCTATCCTACCTAATCTAAGGGCAGCTATGAAGCTATCTCTATATGCTCCACGACCTTAATCCTATCCTATCACATTATCCTATCCTGAGACATGTCCTCTATCAACCCTAAAACTTTCAAGCCTTATCTAAGCACCTCGTTCAAGCTCTTCTTTGGTCGTTTCCTACCTCTTCTACCTATAGGGATGCTAATCATCTCACATCTCTTCACAAAAGCATCCGCACTCCTTCTTTTCACATGACCAAACTATATGCGTGTAGTCTCTCTCATTTGATCCTCGATGGGAGTCACTTTAACTATGTCTCTAATTACTTCATTCGTAATTATATCAACCCTCATATAACTACGTATCCATCTAATCATCCCCATCTCTACTACCAACAACCATTGAACTTGTATCTTTTTAATTGGCTAACACTCTGAGCCATGTAGCACAACAAGTCTAACTTATCACATAGTACATATAGCGCCTTAACTCTTAGCCTCCTTATTAGTCTTAAACAATTGGTCATTACTAGGGAAGGGGTCATGATTTGGACGCTATGCTATCCTGCAGAGGATGAGGCTTAATTAATTTACTAAATATAAATATCAGAATACACTTTATCCTACATGAATACCAATCAGCGCGTATTTATACATTCCCAAACTCAATTGAAAGTTCAGCAGTCCACAAATTCGCATTCCAAACAACCACTATTTTTTTTCTTTTATGAAATGTCACTGTGAGTTTGTCTAGACATCAGTGACTGTCTCCTAGCCTCCCTGGCGCTGCTGGATAAGAACTTCATAATTTATTTACCTAAAACATAAAACACAAAAATGTTCACATAACGAGCTAAAACTCAATACGTTTACTCCTAGACTGTAAAGGTCGAAACTCATTTTTTATTGAGCACGTGCTTTTAATTTATTTTATTTCAAAATCATAGAGAGAAGGTTATATTGAAGTAGTTATCGGTTATTATATGAAAGTGGAACCCAAACTGATGAGTTCATAGATATATTGCTATCATTGAGTAGGTGTTCACCTACCAAGGTGATCGAATAGCTTGACCTGGGCCCCTAGGTGAACTGAAGGGCGTAAGCCTTGTTAATTTATAACTGGTTCGTCCACTGGATTATGTGGCAAAACAATACTTGAAAATGATTCATTAAATAATTATATGTTATGAGACTTGATATTTATGAAAAACATGTGAACTTTTAAATGGTACATGCAATAAACGTACTTGAAAATTTTAAAATGTCTCCCCTTTTTTTCCCAAATATATGGCACAGTGACGGCAGAAATAACCTCGTTTCTGCTGTAAATGTACGTCTCCAAGGTTAGTAAAGTTTCGATATTTTTTAATTAATTACAATCTTAGTAAATAATTCCTAACTTGATGCCTTCTGTAATTATCAATCTACCCATCGCTAATTCCTTAAACACACACATTTATTTTTATCTTCTCTCTTGTATTAAGCCACCCTCTTTTTTTGTGGTTGCGGTTACTATTATCATTAAAGAAAGTAATGCTATCATAGTCAATATAGGTATTAATATTATCAACTTCTTTATTAATAATAATATGGTTGTTAGTGTTATTTAGGTTAGTGCTATTATTATTATTATAGGTTTTGGTGATGTGATTTGTCCATAGAGGTCTTAGACTAGGCAAGTTCAATTTGCAATTCTGGGTTATTCTCAATGTCATATCCACGCTTTCGGGTGCGATCGAAATGTACTCTTACTGAATATTTCAAGTAGACTTTAATTCCATGCATTCGATTTGAACCACATGAGTTATGCTGCTCCCTACCCACTTGAGCATGATTCGATTTGTATTCACCCCCCTTTGAGTGACAACACAATTAGTCATTAACGTCATCTCTAACTCATTGATCTCATTGCTTATTTCAAGCTATACAAGGCTCAACCTCCACAATTAACTTAATTAGATTACTTTTACCATCCAAATTCGTCGAATTCCTTCCAATTTCTCAAGTAAATTTCAAAATATATTTATTTCAAAATCCTCCCAACCTATACTGCATCTTTCCTTATCTTCAACCTCAAACCTTCTATAACAATGATTGACTACTCCCTTCCATAACAATGATTCAACACTCCCGTAGCTATCCCTTATCTTCACTAAAAAAATAAATACAACAAACTCCTCAATTTTTAACACAAATTAAACTACATAAATGCTTTATTCACCATTCACATACCACACTCACTTCCTCCATAAATATCCACAGCTAAAATCAATCCTTGATTTTATTCAAAATACAACCAAAACTCCTTTAAATTCACTCACTCAATTCATGAGAGCTAAAATTTGACAACTCACATCCAACTCATTATGCTCGTGAATATCGGTAAACATCTCCACATTCCAACCACTAAAATTTATCTTTATAATGGAAATTTTTCTCTCAATCACACTCATGTAATGTAAAAAAAGCATGATTTGTCAATTAAATGAAGAAATAAGAAGTAAAAGTAGATGTAAAAAAGCTTGGGATAATCCTCACCTTCACTCAATTGATAAGAGAGAAGTGGGGAAAACATTGGTCGGTAGCTATTAGGCGGTAGGCGGCAGAGCTAGACATGCCAAACACAACAGTAGAGGGTGGCATTGGGAGGTAGAGCTAGTAGGGTAGGTTTGTGTGAAAGTGTAAGGGATGGAAAAGGGGGGTGTACGTGATTGGCTAGGGAGAAATCAAATAAATGGGTCTACTCGACTGATTGGGGCGAGGGAGGAAGGTGAAGAAAGAGGGAAAAGGGATTAGTTCTATTGGCTTCTTAAAAAAAAAAAAACCTTCCTTAATGTTTTTATTTCATTTTTGTTGCTAATTTGTTTTCCCTTCTTGAATTAATAGATGTTTGGCCTAAAGTTTAGGTTAATATTGGGGTTGTTATTAGTACTTCTATGGTTTAATTGGACGAAACTTATAAATCCCACTCATATTAATTAATATTCCCTTTGCACTTATTTCTATTTCATTTATTAACATAATAATCTTGTTTCTACAATATAATTCAGCAAATTATGTATACATGTATGTGCGTGTGTGTGTATCCTATGATTACTTACTTTTATAAATTTGCTAATTTATTTATTTATTCACCTATTTATGAGCTCCAGATTATTTAATACGGAACATGACTTAATTTATTTCGAGGCCACTTTGTCACCCCAACCTCCAACTACATAAATATTTTAAAACATTGGATCGAAACACGGTGCTTAATTTTATTAAATTGAAATTAACCAAAGTAACTAATCATGGGTTGGTTCGGGCTATTACAGCCTCCGCCCCCCTTAAAATAAGGTTCGTGCTCGAAACTTGAAATTTCAAAAGGAATCTAGATTTAGCCTGAACAAGTTTGGGTACTTGTTTCTCGTGTCCTCTTCCATCTCCTATGTGGCTTCAGATGAAACATGGTCAACCTATAGGGTCCTCATTACGTGCTCTTAGTTTTATATCCAGAGATTTGATTTTAACCTCTGACTTATGTGTATAGTCCCTTTTGGGTTAGCATAAAAGGAGTATTTTGTATTATATCCTATCTTGCAGCTCTAATGTGCTTATTTACACCATCTTCCTTCATTAACCTAGTTGAGGGGTTTCCCTATGTCTAAGTTTGATGTTAAATATGCGCATAAGGATAAGAATGCTAAAAATGGTAACCAAGTCATCGTTACTCGCAATAGGGGATAAACAGTGAATTTAGAAATGATGAAGGAAGGCTAGAATAAATACAAGTATGAGTTCATCAATAATTCCACAAATTTAGGTCACAAGCATCATGGTTTGCAAGTATGAATCACAAGGGAAATCAATAGATAGTCTACCCTTCTTGAGCCATATTTAAGACAAAGATGGATTGTTTACACGATCTCAATCAAGATGGTTAGTTAGAAGGTTAGGTTATAAATCAAATCATGCTACTTATAAAATTAGAAAATATTAGAGTATCCAAAAGATGAGAGCCAAATTATGTGCTTATTCAATGTTGTTTCTAGTAAGAATTCTCATTAGTTAATTACTTTGTTTACACCATTGCATCAATGGAAATGTATTGGGATTAATTGAGCCCTATAGGAAATACAAAAGTGGATTGTTCCTTTAATTTTCACATCAAGGTGTTGGTAAATGTCCAATTCACAAATATAGTACTAAAATTATAAGATATGAAACAAGCATGAGATCCCATGTAGGATAAGGGGTTACCACCAAAGAGGGGTTTGAAAGAAAGAGTTTGTCAGAAGAGAAAAGTGGTTCAATTATACTTGGGTTTAGAAGTAGAATTACAAATAAGGCAGTAGCAATGGAGTATCAACAAGGTAACCTTCTAGCCAGAATCAATACGGCAAGTACGATGGATATTCATAGGGGTCAAGTTCATTTATGAGGAGTGGAATTTAAAGGCAAGAATGGTGGAATTACTATAATCCACATTCACCCACACTAGTGAGAGCCGAATTGCATTCTTAATTTAGGAAAAAATTATATGGGCTTACTATTATGAATAAATGAGGCTTAAGATATAGGTGTAAGTGCACCTTCAATGGAATGAATAAGAAGATAAAAATCAAAAGTATCCAAATATGGGTAGCTATTTAAAGTCGAATGAGATGATGAATCAAGTTAGAAAGAAGGTACAAGCACTCTTGGGGTTCCACAAAACTCCTAAGGGCTGGAATGAAAATGAGACATTAAATAACATTAGGAAGAAGAAATCTTTTAAAGATGAGGTAAATCAAACTTATAAGAGAAATGTTAGAAGGAAGAGCATTAATCTAAATAACGACTCTAATTGGCAAGGGTTACGCATTAATTAAGATCTTTTAAGCAAATGTTCTGGATCAAAGAGATGTAATAGCTAAGGAAGGATGCCATGAACAAATCAAGACAACTATGGGATAAGTAACTCAATGACCAAGATGTAAGACTTTGACTGAAAGAATAGACGACAGAATACCATGTGATGAATAAAGAAAAAGTGGTACGAGGCAAGTAGAATAAAAATAACTGCAAGCATAAACAATCCAAAAATGGAGACAATAAGGGTCAAGTAGTTCCAACATTAGTCAAACATGAGCAAGAACATTCGATATAAATGTGAAAGTCAAGCTAACAGTGAAATAGATGACTTAAATGGTGATAAATTGTTTAAAGGAGATCGAAGGTCGTTATTTGCAAGAACACTATGTACATGGGATTAACACAGAACAAATTCATAAAATTATCCTTTTGCAAAAACTGGGGGTAAATATTCGTAACAGGATTTAACAAAGGTGCCCTTCACCAATAAAAATCCACATGTAGGTTTATGTGATCTTATGGGAAAAAAACATGATGGTTCCCAATTTGTTTTTGAAGATAAGAAAAACAGGATAAATGGTAAAGCTTATGAAGTTGAGTGGAAACCTGACATGACCATAAATAGGGATGTGACCTTTGATGTATGGAATGGAAGTGATCTTATATTCAAGGCGCCGCCATAAAAGTTCAAGTCACACTCACAAAGACATATAACTAGCAACACTAAAAAGGGGTAAGGAATGAGTTTTTAGCGTCACATATAGGGATGGTTTTTGATCACCAGCACGCTTAACTTAAATCCCGTCATTTGATAGAGGAACATCTCTTTTTAAAGACAATGGACTCAAGGATCTTAGTAAACGAAATAACAAAATTCAAAGTTGGTTATGAGCAAGAGAGGTCACGTTACCACAATAGGGATAATTGCAAGAAGTAAGCAGAGCAAAAATAATTAGTTAAAACAAGAGGGGCGTATTTAACCTTAGTGATGGGGTTTCCTCATAAAGATTGATGTCATGGGATAATTCAATGATAAACAAGATATGCAATGAAATAGTGCTAGGGCAATCTAACAGTTTTTGCAAAGAGAAAGGGAGTTAGATGATTCAGAAATGAATTACCGGTTAAATTATGTTATTACATAATATGGGTGTGACTAGCTCTAGGTTACAGTCAAAGGGATAAAAAATCCTCAAGAAATACTTACACATATGTAATGGTATCTTACAAGGAAGTCTATTGTCAACTGGCCAAAGTTACTATAGTCTATTTTGGATCAATCCAGGTATTCATACAACTAGAGTTACATAGGTTTGATACGTTCGAAAGGAACTAGCCTAGGTTTTTTGTTAACCTTTATATAAACATTTCCCATACCTTAGTGCCCTATTATTCTTTGTTATTGGACATAGAATTGGGTCCTAGCAATACCCTATTGGATTCGACATCATAACCTTACAAAATCAATACTAGTAATCCTATAGAGTCCCTACATTATATATATATATATATATATATATATATATATATATATATATATATGTATGTGTGTGTGTGT
>JACYFF010031957.1:42522258-42543084 GCA_017589665.1 Selenicereus undatus
TATATATATATTTATATATATATGCTTGATTGAAATTCATGAAATATTATGTTGCATATTATAAGAATATGTTTCATATGTCGCATGTAAAAGGTTATATATGTACACTCTCTAAATAAGTTGGATGAGAGGACATTAAAATTTTTCAAAAATATATTTTTGAGAATTTCGTTGAATTTGCGAACTATGCCTATTATGATTGAATTCATTTTCATATATTTATAGATATATGTTGAACTTTCTTGAAATATTCTTGAGGTTGGCATATCCTCTTTGATTAGAAATTTGAGAATTTCTTTTAGAATATTTCAATTTGTATTGAGTGTTCTAGTAGCTTGGAATAATACGACAAAGTCAATTACACTAAAACATTCTTTCGTACAATAATGGTTGGGAACTATATGTTAACTTTCGACTCTAGGGTCTATGTTTGTGTATATTAACTTTGTTGGTTATTGCCAAGTTACATAGATAAGTGTATTCTAAAATATTAGACGTATGTGTTTTTTTGTGCTGATTGTGAAACCTTTGTGTCTTACAAGCATCATGTCAGCTGCCGCAACTGCTGGGCTTAGGTCTCTTGTTATAAGGCTTGACAATTATAGGAAGAGCCCATATGTCTCCATGAGGGAGCACTTGAGGCATATGTCAAACGTGGTTAGTGAATTAGCTTAAATGGGCAATGAATTGACCAATAAGCAATAAGTTCATTCCATGATTAGTTCCTTACCTAATGACTAGGGCCATATTAAGATGGTCTTGTCTCAAACTAAGTATATCCTTACTTTCGAGGACATTAGGCGACGACTTGAGTTAGAGGACGAGCGGCGAGAAGCTGTTAAAGTGACAGGTGTAGAAGTGCACATGTCAACCTCTAATTTAGGAAATGGTTCTAAAAGAAAGGACCCAGGGAACTGGATTGGTAAGGCTCAGTCACACGACAAACTTGAGCATGACCAACAAGGCAACGAAGAATGTACGAGGAAAAAGGATTTAAAGCAAGCTAAGTGCCTCAACTGTGACCAAATGGGTCATGCTCGTGATTGCACTAAGCCCAAGAAGGTACTTAGCAATATCTCGTAGTGACTATTGTGTTGCTGGCTGTATTCTTCTTCTTGAAGTTAATCCTATGTGGATTATAGATTCAGCAATCCAAACTAAAGAGCTAGGAACCAAGCAACCTTATTGGGCTTCCAACGGGTTCTTACGTGGTTCAATAAGGACACATGTGGAGATAACAACAATGCAGTTGTTGGAGGAATTGAAACATACAAGTTAGTCATGTATAGCAGCCGATGCCCTATACTATGTGGAAACCTACTTGTGCCTAAGGTTCGTTGGAATAATGCTGCTACATTGGTTTTATTTGACCATGTTCATGCCATTGAAGCCTAGTTAGTTTTCTTTTAAGAACACCTTTAGTTTTGGTTTTGTTTTATTAGAAATGGTTTGGATGTAATGAATTGGATATTTGTTCCATTAATCCAAGTGTTTGATTTTCTGTATTCACATTATTATATGAATGCTTATTTATCACGCTAGACTACGCCATAAGGGTCAAAAGAACATATATGCAAAAGCTAGCAAAATAAGATTTGTTTGCAAACATAAGTGAAATAGCCCACTTATGAACATTGTCTAGCAGGAAAAACAACAAGAAAACCATTTAATTTTAGAAAGGTTACTAAGAGCCTAATTTCCATTGTAGTTAATTCATTCGAATATTCATGGTCCAATGAATGTGATAATAAGGCGTAGAGCTTCTATGTTTCGTCACATTTCACTTGATTTGGACTTGTTTATTTGAGCTTAGAGGAGTCTAAAGTGATAAGTTACTTTAAAAAAACATGTGATCTTGATTGAAAATCAAATAAACCTAAGAGGTTAAGGCCTCAAAGACCATTATTGGCATTATTTTGGTGGATATTGTGATGAAAAGAGAATAGTTTATTAGGTAACTATCCTGAAATGTCTACAACAAAATGTTGTTGTGGGGGAAAAATCCTAGAATGCTCCTTGGTATGGTAGGATCAATAACTGCACAAGGCTTGTGAATCTCTTGTTAAGGAGATCTACTTTTGGCGCAATCTATGATTTTGACCTTGAACTTGTAAAGTAAGTTGCTACCACTCCATATAAACTATGGATTAGAGCCTAATATGAGAATCTTTGGACCTCAGGGGTACACGACCCATGAGCACAACGCCTCCTATGGGAATGCCAAATGGGGAAAGGAAGAGAATCTTTGTGGGATACTCTAACCTTGAAAGTTTTTCATTCACTAGGTTGTAAGACAGTGGGAGTGCAACTAAAACTTAAACAATATATTTCACATTCTAAAGAATGGATTTCCAAAGAAGGGTGAGATAGGTGAAAGCTTAACTCTATTAGTTGTCCAAACTAAATTGGATCACTTCATTCAAGTAGAAGGATTTTAATTCATGATGAATAAGCTTATCATCAAAGATGCACCCTCACCTTCAAGAGCGAATGAAAGTGATCCTATTCTGGTTCCAAGTGGGACCAAGATGATTGGTCTTAGTTTGAGTGGAAGTAAAATCAATCTCAAAAGGAACAATATGAGATTATATAAATCTCTGCTAAGACATGGTTGTCAGAAAGTACTCCTTCATGCCATTTGGGCAATGAGGTACATGAAACTTTTATGACATTCCTACAGAATGGAAATGAGCAAAGATACTCTTTTCGACCCTTCTAAGGACAAGTGGACTAACACAATGGAAATAAAATGGAGTAAATAAAGGTGAACAATTGATTGGCCTTTTAGGACACAAATTTATTTGAGAACAAAACGGTTCTTAAGTTGTAAGGCTAATGGCACAGTTGACATTAGGCTCAACTTGTTGCAAAAGGGTACACACAATAGGATATTATCAACTACAAAGAGTTTGTCCCTCTTATTGTGAACGTTATCCTAATTTTACCTTTTTGTAGCTATTATCGCTAGTTTGGACCTAAAGTCACATCATATGGGTGTGTAAATACCAATGTGAATGAGGTCTAAGTGAAGTTCCACTGAAAAGAATCACAAACATGAGGTTTGTAGACGTGTGAGGTTAATTGTGACCATAAGGACTCTTTAATGGATTGGTATACTTGTGGTTATCTCTAGTGGCTGCACTGTGATTGATACCAAAAGGTTTAAAAGATATTTATAGTCAAGTCATTATATGTGAATGACTTGGTAATAGCTAGAAATGGTGTAGAGTTACTAAGCAAGGCAAAAGGTCTTGTCATCATCTAACTTTGAGATGATTAATATGAATAAAGGAGCATATGCTCTTGAAATAAATTTTCTGAGAGAATATTCAAAGAGGTTATTCTTTTTTCGAAAGAGAATGACATCTAAAGATCTTTGAATAATCTAATACGCACACCTATGACCCTCTGAGTCCTCACATCAATAAATGTGTGACCTCATAATAAAATATGTCATACTCTACTAGAAAGGACTAATAAACAGAACTTACTTTATTAGGTGTGGTTAGAAGTCTAATGCATGATGTGGTGCATATTAGACGTGGTATCTTTATATAGATATCAACTGGACCAAAGACTAGCAGAGCGGCAAAAAGTTAAGTCCTAAGGAACCTGAAGGGAACCTCCGATCATGCATTTATGGCATGTAGGCAATTATTTGCATCAAAAGGGTGCAACGCTCCTGACTGTGGTAGGTTCACATGAGAAATGAACCCTCAAATATGTCTTCCAATTTAGCAACAGTGCCAAAGTGGTAAGAAACAGTCATATGTTGCCTTATTTTAGGAAGAGTTTATGGCTCTAACCTTAAAAGCGCAAGAATCTATTTGGTTGAAAAGGCACTTAGATTATTTGGTTGGTGGACCAAATAGTACCTTCAAGTAATGATTTATTGGGACCAGTTGTGATCACATGTGCCAAGAACCTTAAATATTGTAGTGAGACCAAACAGATTGGACATAAGGTTCAATTTTATTAATGACATGGTGACACACAAAGATAGTGAATGTAAAGTATTTCCCTATGAAGGAAATGGTTTTAGAGCCATTGAGCTAGCCCTAGTAAGGGGGTGTGGTTGTTAAACACATAAAAGCTTAACAAACTTATAGATGACAACTATGCACAGGCATGTTGTTCACCACTTATTTTTCCCAACATTCAGAAAGTGATTGTCTACTATATATTATGAAATTCAAATAATTTGTTTTGTATGCACTTATTATTAGAATGCTTGAATATGCATTTTTATTCATCGATGCTTGTGTGCATTGTTGAATGTGAAAAGTATGCCGGGTATACTTGAGGTTAGCCCTCTCACACGGGTAATTGTCTCCATTGATTTGAGTATCGATGGGAGATGAGACAATATTTTAAGTAGAATTATCAGAAGGATAATTATGAGAACTTATCAACTTAAAATCGTGAATGTCGTCTTGATAATGATAGAAGGTCATTACAATATATTGGTAAAAATGATTTTACCAAATCTACCTCGAAAAGGCCAGATGTGAGTTCAAGTTAATGAGTTGATTTGGAAACTCATTTTGGACAATATGGTGTCCAAATATCATCTGTACAGCATATTGGTTAAAGAACAAAAGACATATGCTCCACTGGAAAGGAAAGAATGTTGTGGCACATGTTTCATACCATGCGTGCAAGAGACGGCCAATTGGGTTAATATAAGTTAGATCTCTACTTATATTTGTGTGACACCCCATAAGGTTACAGCCTCATATGTGTACCCTCAGGACTCCAATCAGTGGCTTGAGACTCGATCCAATGTTCGTTATCTTAGTATGTTGCCAAAGAATCATGAGTGATTCGATCTGGCGGGACATGTCTAGAAAAACGAGTTGGATTTGGTTGAGAGTCTCGTTAGAAGAGGAAGATCATTCACGGAATCTTATTAATCATGGGCTTGGTTCGGCCTATTATAGCACACATCATTTTTCCATTTTGCCAATCTACTTTTATGCAATTGTTGATGTCCTCATCAATATCCCCTCTCTGTTGAATGATCGAGCCCATGTATTGAAACTTCTCAACCTTTGGTGCTGGCATCCTATCCATGGTCACTTCTCTCCCTCCTCTTCTCTTCCACTGATGCCACAATGTAGGTATTCGATTTTCAATTTGCTTAATCTAAAACCTCTAGACTCAAGTGTATGCTTCTGTCTCTCCAACTTATTGTTAACTCCATCTCTGGTCCTATCAATAAGGACAATGTCATCCGTAAATAACATACACTTTGGTAACTCTTCTTGATTCTCTCTGGTGAGTTCATTCATAACCAAAGTGAAAAGAAATAGGCTTAAAGTTGGACTCTAATGTAGGCCAATGACAATGGTAAAGTCACTAGTGACTCCTTTTGGCATCTTATCACTTGTTCGACCTCCCACATACATATCTTTAATAATTCAAATATAAGCAAGTAACACTCGACATATTTAATCATGTGGGAAATGTGCTAAATCTGAATTCTCCAATTTACATCATAAATTAGTGATTTAAATGTTTAATGCAGGTATTAATAGTGGCTCTGTTTTGTTTCTGATTTCATCACATCTTATAAGTCCAATTAGTCAAATTATTTTGTATATTGATAAGTTTTCAGGTGACAATGGTTAGTCCAATATGGCTTAAAATGCGATGTTATAATATTGAGACTTATGATTTATTTATCAGTTACTTTTAGTTGTAGTGTACTACACTGTGCATTTTGTATTATGGTGTTTATATATCCCTCCCTATACAGTTGTTTTAGCTTTTGAATCCAAAGGTCATTGGCCCTATCAGAAAGCATAGTCTGCATGTAAATAAGGTCTTTTGCATTATGCTATTATATGTCATAAAGTTTGATATTAGGTGGAAAGGGGGCAATAGATCTCTTTTCATGCAAATAGTAAATGGCTGTAAGAAATCAAATATTCTAACTTGGGTAATTATCATATATATTTTAAACGATAGAGGTTATAAGTGCCAGACCTACCTATGGTGTTGTTCAATCTTATACTATAGTTGATTGATGTGTTTTGATTGAGTGATTCCATATAATCTTTAGAAATTGTGATGTGCTAGTGGTTCCGTGCTATTTAACACCATAAGGTTTCCTTGCTTGCATGCTAATCTTTTCAAATTTTCAAGGATCATGCTGCTGGAAATGAAAAAAAAAAATATGAGACAACTGGTTCTTGGAATTAAGGTTTGTAGTGGTTCAGGAGATAATATGAAGGGATGCACTGCAAAAGTGGAGAATGGTGATCAGATCTCTTTGGGGGTTGGGGACAGAGGTAAATATTTTGTCTCTTCAGACACTCTAATTACTAAGGGTCTGACTTTAAAGAATTTACACCTTGTTAAGTTGAATTGCTTATAGTATTACTTGGAACCCTTGATGTCCTAAGATTTGGGAATGGTGGTAGTGTACTGTAAGATGTGAGATTAATTAGTCATATCTGTGCCATGATATAACTTGTTTTTGGTGTAGCATCTTAAGAAATATGTTCAAAATTGCTATTATACTTAATAAACCATGTTATTTGATTGAATTATAGAATATTTAACTACATTTATGTTTTGCCTCATCTTGCATGGTGTGGAGCAGTAAGTTCCATTGAATGCCTTTCTTAAGGATGTGCAACCACAAAAACATTTCACAATGTTCAGAGCGGGGGAAAATTAGAAACCAACCTAAACAAATTTGAAAAAAAGCTTACCATGATGGCTTAAGCCTAAGTTTTGAGGCTGTTAGGGGGTCGTGCACATTGTGCATGGCTCAATGACTAGTATGTACAAGTTCACCAATATAGCTAGAAGTCCAGCAGAATATATGTTTATGTGCAAATTCACTAACAAATAGTCGCATGTAGAATCATTGGTAAGAAACACATGCACTAGTTTGTAACCCACCCAAGCGTAGGCAAGATTTGAATTTCAAATCTCCCACATCATGACCATCTTATTTCATTCATGTAGCAAATTCTTCTCAACTTACAAACACAAACAAAGATTTCTCTGCTCAAGAACAATAACAAATCCTAGTGCGAGTCTCTGTTTTCTGGGGTTTGGGAAGATCTAGATACAGGTAATCTTACCTCTACAGACATCGTTGCTCATAGAGAGACCGATTCCAAGAGACCTATATAAAAAGTTTTCTTTTTTTAAAAAAAGAAAACATTTTAGAAGTTTAAATCATTTTACAAGCAAAAGGTAATGCATATATGAAATACTCAAAACAAATAACATTAAAGATATATAAAATGGATACAAAAGAACTAAAAAAACAATGCACAAAGGGTAACTACGGTATCTTAGACAACCAAAGGTGTGATAGTAATAACTATGCTAAGATCAGAGCACTACAAGCATACAAAAGTGCAACAAGCTCAAGATATAATAATAGACAATAAAAACAAAAACATTCCCATTACATTTAGAACCCAAGTGAAGGATAAGAAGCAAGCTACCTGCAGTCTGCCACTTAATCCTAGACCTCCCCAACTTATATCTTAAGCTATGTCCTCCATTAGTCATAAACCATTGAAATCATGTCTAATCACTTCGTTCTATCTCTTCTTTAGTCCTCCTCTACGTCTTCTTTATTTGGATATGTCAATTGTTTCACATCTTCTCATGGGGGCATCTACAGGTGTGCAAAAAAAAATAATCGAAACCGCAAACCAAACCGGAAAATGGTTAATAGTACAAGTGTTTCAAAAAAATCGGTTCAATTAATCGAATCGAAAATCAAAATTGATTTTTTTCCAAAACATTCATACATAAAAAATATAAAATTTAGGTAAGTGAACTTTTTTCATTATGTATGAATGGTAACCAAAATTTAATTTTTATAAAAAGATTTTAAACATAAAAAATGAACGATTTCGGTAAGAAAGTATTCTTTTTTTATTTATTTGTAAACGGTTAACATGAACTGTACCGAAAAACCGGTTAATGGACTTTTGCGGTTAAGTGGCTAACCAATTTTTGATTAACTGAAATTCCGGTTAATTGGTTTTAAACACCCGTAGGTGGTACACTTCTCCTCTCCTCATGACCAAACCATCTAAAAGGGCCTGTTTGGTTCACTTGGAGTGGAATGGAATGGAATGGGATTTGAAATCAAGAAGGAATGGAATGGAATTTGATTCTTTGAAATCATGTGTTTGGTTTAATAAAGGAATGGAATCAATTTTTTTATTTTTTACCTTTTTATATTAATATTAATATTTTTAATCTAAAAAACCTATTATTAGGCTCTGTTCTTTTCGTGGCTAAATTTTTTATTTTTTACTTTTTTATTTTTTATTTTTTATTTTTGTATTTATTTTTTGTTTAATTTTTATTTTTTATATTTTATTTAATTTTTATTTATTTTTATTTATTATGTATTTTTCATTATTTATTATCTATTATTTATTATTTATTATTTATTTATCATTTATTTATTTATTTATTTTTATTTACTTTAGATTTTCTAATTTTTTGTTATTTATTTATTTATTTATTTTTATTTGTTTTTAGTATTTATTTATTTATTATTTTTAATTATTTATTTACTTTTTATTTTTATTTTTATTTTTTTTTATTTCTTTGAATTTTCTGTAGGTTTTTTGGAATAAAAATAAAAAATTTCAAAAATTAAATACAAAAAATTTCAAAATTTCAAAAATAAAAATAAAAAATAAAAATAAAAAATAAAAAATAAAAATTAAACACAAAAAATAAAAAATAAAAAATTAAATACAAAAGATAAAAATAAAAAAACACAAATAAATAAATAATTTAGAAATTAAATGTAAAAATAATAAAATAAAATAAACATTAAAAAATACAAAATACAAAAAATTAAAAAACTAACAAATTAAAAGTTTAAAAAATTAAAAAATAAAAAAAAAAAAAAAAATTAAGTACAAAAAATAAAAAAATAAAATACAAAATGAAAATTAGATAAAAATTACAAAAGTACAAAAGTACAAATATTCAAAAATAAAAAATTTCTAAAGTATGATAATTTACAAAAAAAGTTATATAGTAAACTTTTTGGTGCAAGAAAAATTAAATCTCACATGACACTTTACAAATAAATAAATAAATAAATAAATTATTATTATTTTTAATTAAAATGGGGAATGGGACTTGAAACCCTCCAAAAATGGGGGGAACCAAGTCTCACTAGAATGGGGAGAACTTGAAACCCTTGGGTATCAAGTCCCATACAATTGGAGACTCAACCAAACAATGGGTATGAGAACTTGATACCTAAAGATATCAAGTTCCATTCCTTTTCCTCCAACCAAACAGGCCCTAAGTTTAATATCTCTCATCTTATCTTCATGGGTGCAACTTCTTTTTTTTTTTTTTAATCTAATTTTTTCTTTCCTAATCTTATCAAATCTCGTATGGCCACACATCCACAGAATCATCTTCATCTCTACTACCATCAATCTATGGACTTAAGTCTTCTTGATTGCTCACCATTCTATCCAACGTAGTTGCCTTAATGTTAACACTAATGTCACATACTCTAAACTAATTCTTTTAGAAAAGACAATGGGAGGGAGGCTTCAGAACTTCTTGAGGCCTAATGAACAATGCTTGGGATCTCTAAGTCTTTATACTAGAACGATCGATAGGGAAGGACGCACCTTGGTGCACCAGTTACTGTGAGAGCAAAACGAGAACAATGACTAACGGAAAAATTGAAATGAAAAATGTAAAATTAGTTAACTAAGATAAATATCCAAATTTCCTATAAGGAATGTCAAAGTTCACTTAAACAAATATACTAGTTTACCAAAACAAATAAACAAATTCATCCAAATAAATGCCCAAGCCTAACAAAATAGATATCCGATTTTACCAAACATATAAATAAGTTGAAAAAACAACGTAGAAAAACTACAATGACAGAAATAACTCATAAAAAAGCTCTATCAAACAAGCTCATATTTATTTATTTATTTTTCCCATTTTGATCCATCGAACTTGACTATCATATTTAGTTAAAATTAAAAATAGATTGTTCTTTAACACCCCTGGAGTGCTCAGTTGCATAAGAGTTGCATGAAAAAGTCGTTTTATCATGGAGCATATGTGATCTTTCCATACTACCTTCCCCCTCCTCTCCTTGACCCGTTTTTAAGATTTACTCATCTAATCCCCACAACTTAACATTGTCAAGGACAAAAGCAAAAGTCAATGAGATCTTCTAAATATTAAGTATTTCCATGAGCATCGTCATAGCTACAACAATATTTTCAAAGCTGGATGGTTTACTAGTAATTACATTTATATATAGAAAATGACAGAAGTGGAAATTCAGGATGTTTGCATTATTGCTGAAAGAACATATGCAAGGATGAGACCTTTCTCCAGAGAAAGCCTTCAATCATTAGACAAGAACATGAAATTTACAAGACAAATAATATGAATAAGACAAAGATCTCCCACTAAGTCTCCGTCTGCTGATGTTAGAAGCATATCCACCAGCTTTCCTATTTGTAACAATGCATGCAATAGCGAAACATGTGAAAGGACACTTGTGCCTTACTTAGTAATGCTCCATAATGAGGAAAGGTGAGAATATCGGAGGTGATGACCGACAACTCTCATAGTTCTTTTCTTTCAATTAAGAGAGTAAACTAGTTAGTCTCACATTCCAAACGTAGTAAAACCACAAATAATAAACTTTTTAGCATTTATTATACTAAACAAAGACAAGTATCTCGCCAAGCTGTCCTCTACTACTCCTTTTGCATGGAGTACTAGGTAGTCATTTTGAATCTATGGTCCAACAAATATAACATTTTTGCCAACTAGATCTAGGGTTAAGTTCTGTACATTTGATCTCCCTACATGATGCTTTAGCTGGGCACTTAGCCCTCGGGTGCGATGGTTGTCATTCGGTTTAGTTTGCATAATCAGCGATGAGGAAAGGAATCAAAAGGTGATAACTAAAGAAAATAGGGCTTTATAGCTAGGTTAATTTCAGTTTACAAGCCTAATGGAATGCAATTTACACTGACACTATTTTCATGTAGGTATCATAGTTTGAAATGTCAAACTCCATTACTGAGCGTCTTAGTTATTCAATATGGGATCTAGCATGAAGAAAGGTATGCTATGCATCTTATAACCTATATCAAAGGGAGAACTTATAATTACTTGTCAACTTTGAGTATTTGTTTATTTGCAAGCTACATGATAGTCTTATAGATTGTCTACTTATGCACATGTTGATATTCATGTGTATCAAGCATAAATGTCACCTACAGGTGAAGAGTCCTCCTGTAATTCATAATTTTGGAGGTTTCCTATAGCAAGGGACGACTCTGACCCTTGTATACACTTAAGTAGGCAGTCATATGTTCTACCTGCATTTATGCCCTTTATAGTCATGCTTCTAGATTACTGAAGTTTTATATCGAAAGGTACCAAGCAAACAATGTGTACATCTTTAACATCAGTTATTCATTGTTATTCTTTTGTGTATTTGATTGAAATGAATTATCATTTGGTCCCCTGATCTGAGTTTTTCCATGCACAATAGGTCCGTTTTCCTTGTCATCAGATTATTTGACTTTATTTTATGCGATCTATAGAAAACATATATCATAGAATTAGCAAATGCCAATTAGATACTAACCTTTTTACTAACTAAAATTAATTAAGATCACATAAGCATTATGTCAATTGAATCAATCGATCATAAGGGATGACCTTGTGTTGACCAATTGCACCAGTATTGCCTTGCCTTTTGCAATCAATTCAAATGAAACGACATATTTATGTTACTTAACTTCGTTATGAATCCTGTTTGAGAGTACCCAAAATCTGAAATCCTTTTCTTTTTTTTTAGGAGGTGGACAGTGGATCAAATTAAACACAAATACAGAGATTAAAATCTAGAATTATGAGTAGGTAACAAAAAATGAGATGAATGCGAGAAGTGAATGTAATGATTACAAAAACGCGAAAGGGAGCTTGGGATATACTAGCTTTAAGATGAAGATACAGGTGAAAGAGGCAAGCTGCTTGGCCCCTCTTACACCATTTCTCTACTAAGTTCAGAGGAAATGAAATGGACTTATTAATAGGGAGAAATATTAAGGTAGATATATGCATTCCCTTCTTAGCATGAGCTGTGCTCATCTCTTAGGCATGAATAAGGAGAAATAGTGTGGTAGATATAAGACCTTCCACTCCTAGTTTACACCTTGCCCATCTTGTAAAAAATACTATAGTTAAGATAAAGTATGTGTTGAGACTAGTTGAAAATGAATCCACACCTAAGGAATTGTCTCAAGTAGGTTCATTACAATAATTGTGCAATTAAAGTTCACCAAGATGAATATCAAACCTATACCAAAATGAATGCAATTAGCAACTCTCAAGTACCCTGAGTTTTAGGAAAATTATTTTCATGCCCCTAACCTTTTGAAAATAATTATGGGGTAGATTCGTAGGTCCTCTTTTTAATTATTTTAGCCTAAAAATTTTGGAATTACAATTTTGACCCATAATGGTGTATTTTTAGTAATTTTACTACTTTTTGGGTTTTTCAAGAAATATACTTGTTTTGAATAGTTTAACTTCTTATAATGACTTTACTGTTATGGGTTATCACAACCTACTAATTATATCAGGAATATTGTATTTTCTATGGTAGTAGACCCTATTCTTAGCAAAATAATAAAGCCTAGCTAGAGAGTCTTGATCGTTGCCTGAACTTAGTTGGTGTTGGATCTTAGTGTTCATCTAGCTTCCAGTTTACAAATATTATTAATCTCAACTGCACCTTCTTTCGATTAAGCACAACATAGATTTGTTTCATTTTCTACCTTGGATCATAGTCACTATTCAACTTTTTTTATTTTAAGAATACTAGAATTGAACTCTGATTAAAAAATTGTAATGTTTGAGACATAAGATTCAATTTAATAATGTTCTCTATTAGGAAATGTTTTTTATTGAAAGCTTTAAAGTGGAAATATTACAATGGAAAGATTGAAGAGGGAATTAAGCTACCAAGATCTTTAGAGATGCTTGCTCACAGAAAAATGAAGAAACATGACTTCTCTTTTACTCAAGTATGCTTTAATGACTGTGCCCTAACAATATTTAGCTTCTCTTTTTATAAAAGCATTAAAATACGTAGGATGCCCTAATGGCTATAGTACACAGACTTTATAGGATGCTTTCATATGGCTACAGTAAACTGGATTATTTTACTGACTTGACACTTTGACAAAATAATTCATAATAATGCAATGGCTTTTTCAAAGTGCTGAATGGTAATAAGACTAGTCATCCATATTAGGATTCTACACACCTTCATCTCAAATGATGTCTTCGAGTCCCTCATTATCCAGATAATCATCAAAAGTATCATCAACTTCAAGGTGCACTGGATCCCATTTCAAACAAATCATGTTGATATATCTTTCCTTTTTTCTAAAAAGATTATTCCAGCTCCCACATCAAATAGATAATCATAAAAATGTTCTAAAGTAGCCCCTTCTACCTTCATTTACTTGCTGAAATCACTATGATAAACGAGAGTAATGTTTCAACAATGCATTAATATCTTTCCTCATTCAATCACTGCACACGTTTGATGATAAATGTTGTAAAAACCAATAGGTCTTGCTAAAGTAGGATCACTAATTATTTTTCATCATTTTGAAAACCATTCTAGTCATTGATTATTAGGGTCATTCAGATCAATTAATTGAACAGGATAATGAGCTAGTGTGGCCTTTCTATTTTCATATTCAATTAATGCACAATTTATCTCAATATGTAGATTTTCACTTTCAGTAGCCCTTGTTGGGCTATTAGGAGATACATAAATCTAGTGGATTTTTTTAAACATACACTTCTAAAACTTAGTTAAAGTTGAAAAGAATGGATATTTTGGATTAGAGATTTCTATGAGGTAAGCTACCATATCTATTCCTAAACTTGATGGGATCAAGGGCGATTGAATTTACTGAAAGTCTACACCGCAGATCCCAAATCTATCAGGGAAGAAGACCATGGTACTCTATGATTCCCAAGTATCTTCGAAATAATGATTGCAATAGTCGACGTAGGTTGCACACCAGTTGTAGAACAATTTTTTTGAACATATGCACTTATTTTTTCTTAAACATCGCAAGGGCACCATAAGTAATTCATTTGTAATTCTAAAAGATCTAACGTCTGTACTATTAGATAGGCAGAAGATAACAACCCAAAGCATGATTTACTTTTTGTATGAAATTCCAAAATATTTGCAAGAATTCTACTAGAAGGAAAGACCCGTTCTAGCAGTAATGACAATTTATTTTTGATTTTCTCCTTTTCTAATAGGAGTTCTACCATAATGATAATCATTAGTAAGCTTACAAGCTAAACTATATGCTAGAGAATTCTTGAATCCTTGTTATATGTTTCATAAAGAAAGAAAATAGGTTAAACCATGATTGCCAATACAGCAATTGCCCTTGCGCTTGCATATTTGATAAATTCTTTTTCAGAAAACCATGTATGTCTTTGTAATTAGCTTAAATAAGACATGGTTTTTAGGATAAAAAGATTATGAAAAGGTTTTTAGAAAAGCATGTATTAATCATTGAAGCTAGCTTTGCTAAGGCATCAATAAACTGGTTATCTTCACCAGGAAAGTAAATATAATAGGTGAAGTTCTTAGTAAGATCCACTAAAGGAGCTTCGTATGGTGTCAAGGCTTCACTTATGTGAGATTTGATTAATTACCAAATTGCAGTCCCCGTACACTTATATGTTCCTTACTCCTATCTATATGACAGCTTATAGCCTGATAATACATGCTTTTATTCTACCACGTTGTTAGTAACCTCAAAATCCAACTTGACTCAGACAGGCATATTTGCCTCTTTCAGAGATACTGAAAGGATGCTTACTCCAAACCTTTTTGGTTTAAATCCCCATAAAATACATTACTCAGACATCTTCTTCTACTTATTATCAGGGAAATCAAAGGTTTCTTCCTTTTGATCCTTGGCCTGCAGGTCGACACGACTCATCCCTTAATGGATTTCTATGAAATATAGTGTAGGTCGAATTTTGATAGTATTAATGTCCACTAGTAACCTTGCCACTTATCACTGGTTGCTGTAAAAATACCTTATCAAGTCCATCGGCACCACTATCTGGACCATATGGATTACCATGTAAATGCCTAAACTAAGGCCATAGAGGTTTTCTCCAAGGGTATATATAGGGTTTTGTATTCAAGAAACTTTTTACTCAGATTTAGTGGCCTTTAGTGGCCTTTTCCTCTCTATCTATCTTCTAGGCTAGCATGGCCACCATTGTTGTTGGCATTATTGTGAGGTAAAGAATGAGGGGAATGGGAGGCTATTGAGGTACCAACACTAGTGGGTTGGATAAGTGCTTCTTGATCTTATCGAATGCCTCTTGACACTCCTCATCCCATTCTAGTTTTATGCCTTTCTTTAATTTCTTCAAGGTAGGCTCACATATCATGGTCTGCTTTGATATGAAGCGGCTGATATACTGCAAGCGGTCCAAGAATCCCCGTATTTCTTTCTCGATCTTAGGAGAAGCATTTCCTGTATAGGATTGATCTTTGGAGGTCGACCTCAATTTCCTTCAGGCTGACCACTTATCCTAACAACTTGCTAGAGGTGACCTCAAGTGCACACTTCGGTGGATTCAGGCACACATCGTATTTTTTGAGTCAAGCAAAGAACTTTTTGAGGGTCAAAACATGTCTGTCCCTTTTGTTGGACTTTATGATTATATGATCTACATATATCTCTGCTTCCTTTTGTGCCATCCTCTACCATTTTGACTTCATTATAACCAGCATACCTATCCATTAAAGAGAGAAGAGCATGTCTAGCCATATTATCAACCAAGGTACCTGTATGTGGCAATGGGAAATTATATTTTGGACTTACCTTATTAAGATCCCTGAAATCTACACACATTCTCACCCTTCTATCTTTCTCCGGAACTGACATAATATTTGCTACCCATTGAGGGTAGTGCGCAACCTAATGACCTATATCCAATTATTTTTGTACTTTTTCATTTATTTTCTCGCCCAATTCTGGTTTCATCCTGCAAAGTTTTTGTCTTGCTTGTTTGGCATCCGAATAGAAAGGAATCTTATGCTCAACTATATGTAGATCTATGCCAGGAATGTCTTTGTCGGACCATATATATATATATATATATATATATATATATATATATATATATATATATGTATGTATATATGTATATATAATGTATATATATATATAAAATGAATTTCGATCAAAATGAAGTAAGGTTGTCCTGTTCTTCAAGAATTAGTTATTTTCCTATTTTAAGCTTTCAAGGCTCTTTAGGAGTCCCTAAGTTAATCAATATTATGTCTTCGATTATAGAGGGGCAATGTTCATGATCTTTGACTGCTTTGATTAAATCATTTAGGGTTCTATTTTTTATTTCATTATAAGAGGTGTAGCATTCAAAGGAAGACGAATGAGACAAGTTGTAAGTGAAAGAGTTCGTCTTATTGAAATCAACAATGGGTACATTTAATGCTAAATTTGAGGAAACAAAAACTAAAGACTGATTCTTAAACTCTCTCCTGAACTTTCTTAAACTACCCTTATGGCTATAGTGAACACCTTTCCTTCCTCTTTAAAATCCACGTCACTTGTTTGAAGTCTTTTGCACCCACGTTGGTGATGAAGTTTGCAAGGTCGAAACTAATGTTGGACATTGCAAGGGACAAAATGACACAAAGCCTGCCTGTTTCCTATAATCTTACTCGGATAGAATCCCAGAGATATTACTTTCAGCTAGGTAGATCCAATCTTGGATGGATTAGCCCCTTCCTATGAGAGTAAGTGTTTCCATCTCTAGCAACTGGCACACACTAGATATCTCCAACCCACATACCCTATTTCCTTTCTTTTTTATGTAATAAGGTTCAGGCAAGCCACAAAAAGGAAAATTGTCTTCTTCATGATGGAACTAGATATTAAGAGTTCGTCGATAAGGTCGTACAGTGTAGTACTTCTAGCATCCTTTTCTAGTAGCAGCTTTTCGAGCTTCTTGTCTGACTTCAGCTACTTCTTTAGGAGTGGGCTGATACCTCAACCCATATTTGTAATCCTCCTTTTGGGCTAGCGGAAAGGTAATGTTCTTCGACCCGTAGCTATCATTGGGGAGTATCCCTTTTTTTTAAGAATGACATTCACATTTAAGTATGAATAGGAATTGAATCAAAAGGAGATTGGTCCTTCTCTAAGACTAATATTGTTTCAAAGTTATAGAGTTCCTCATCATTATGATTGTGCTCTATTTCTAACATTGGCCCCTTGTTAGTGATGTTAGCACATAAGTTATCCCTTCAGTAGTGACCAGCTATCCCTTTATCAGCATCTTCACTGTCTGGTGTAGAGTAGATGAACTAACCTAGTGTTCACGAAGCCATGGTCTACCCAGTGGCAGGTTAAAGTTAGTTGGATGCCTACAACTTATAATTCTACATTCCTTTCAACAGGGCCTATATCAATAGAGAGAAGAATCATAGCTTAATGCCCTATACCAATCTCTTTAAGTTATCATATGCTCATCAGTGGGTTGAAGGTGCTAAGAGTTGAGTTGATTCCCATCCTCTTAGCAGTTCTCTAAGTGCAACATTCACAATTGACGCATTGTCGACCAGGATGAGTGAAAGTTTTTTGAAGGCATATCAAAGTAAGATATAAGGCATGGTTGTGCACTGGACCCCCTGGTGGTAGATCCTCATTACTAAAGGTTATGAGGCCTTTACTTATAGAGATTGAAGCTATCATTTCCTAAGGCGTTGGCTTCAGAAGACAAGTCAATCTTGCTCAATTTAGTAATTAAGAGTTGCATGTGCTTTTAAGAAGCTACTATGAGTTGCCAAATAGTTACTTCTACTTTAAGTTTCTGTAATTGTCTTAGCACATGATCCTCTTCTTGGATTGGGGGACTTTTTCTTGGGCTTGCTATGGACCTTCTTTGACTTGGTATTGTCTAGCTTCTGTGAAGTGTTGGTCCTTAGCTTAGTCTTCCTCTCTCCAAAAGTCATCTTCTTCATTTTCTCCCTAAAAATCATCATCACTTGCTTCAGTACGCTAATAACCCCCTAGGTTTCATACACATCCTTTCCATCCCTTTCCACAAGCCATGAACTTTTGATTGTTGTGTGGGTATGCAAACCCTTGGCTTTAACCCATTAATGCTTTGTATTTATGTGGATGGGTCTCATTCCTTTTCTTGATTTTACTAATGGTAAAGATGTTTTCATGGTTCCGAATGGGTTTTTATCATTGTTGGCTTCTTAGTCGCTTTAGGCAAAGAGAGCTTCCCTGACCTGAACATCTTTTCTAGCATATTCGTAAAAGTCCAGGAACTCTCGATATCATGCCCTTGAGCTTGATGGTATTTGCAGTATTTAGTTGGGTTAAAAGATTTGCATTGCCTAATGGCTTCAGTTTTTGGCTTCACCTTGGGCAGATCAATCTTTATCTTAGCCAATAATTGCTCTAGAGCCTACGTATAGGTGGTCCCCATTGGCATGTACTCAGTGTAGCAATTTATCGCATGCACTTCTTTAGAGCTACTAGCCTTCTTATCCTTGTTCTAGTAGTTGCCTTTCCTATTGCTACTAGTCTTTGCAGGTGCTTCTCTAACCCATTCTTCTTCTACAAGCATATCCACATTCTTTAGTGAAGTGAAATTTCAAATGGTGTGAACCGTAAGTACTTCTTATACGTAGAACAATCTCACTTGATTCGCTTTTGAAGGCTAATCCATTATGGAAGCAACATTTTCCCTCCATCTAGTAAGGTAGTTAGAAAACACTTCCATTTCTTGTTGCTTAATCAATTCTAAGGCCCTGTGTAATTGGGGCGTCAGCATTTTATAAATATTAATGTAAGAACTCCTTACAAAGGTCATCACAGCTCAAGACCCTTCATGGGTCAACAACATTATGCCACCTCATTAGATTCTTGTGAAATGTCTAAGGAAATATGACATGGAAGATGACTTTGGCAACCCCTCTAAAGTCATAGCACTAACAAAGTTCCTCACATCATGGTGAGGGTTTTCATTTCCATGGAACTTGATGTCTATCATAGTGAATTTTAGTGGTAACCTCCCTTTTGGGAGTGAGCTGAATCCCTCATAGCCGTTAAAGTAATTGTTAAACATAGATAATTCCTTAAGAAACTGTTCTATATGATTGACTAGGGGATCGGTTTAAGGAGTTTTCTTTTCTACTTCTGCTTCCTTATTGTCTAGCTCTCCCTTTCTATCACTTTCCTCTCTTTATCACGAACTGATCACTATTCCCCATTTAGGATTCCTAGTAAGGTTTTAAAGCGTGGTGACCATCATCTCCATCTTCTTTTCACTGTCCTCTGTTCTAGTTTGCATTCTTCCCTTCATCTTTATAAGTTCAGTGATCTTATTATTTCCATCCATTGGAATTGGTAAGGGATTAGACCTTAATTTGGTTGTTGACTTTAACTTTGAGTTGACTGGTGGAGATTCCTCGGGCTTTTCTTGAGATAAAAGTCTCCTGGTTCATGGGCTTCGCTCATATACTCTCTTAGTTTGCCCTATCTTGGTTTATTAATAAAGAGTGCACGGGACTTTCATCTTAATGCTTTTTGGAAGAAGTTTAATACCTTGCAATGAAATATGCCGACTCATGACTGAAACCTAATCCTTTACTGCCTAGGAAACTTACTTTATGCCATGAATGCAAACCAGATATGGACAAATATGAAGCAACCAGAGTGGATCCTTACTTGGATCCTAGTTGGGTTCATTAGTGGGCCCTATGATGGTTGCTCTACTTCCCCTAGACAGACTCATGCATATAGACTCCCTATATCACGATTGGGTTCCTATGGACCCAATTTTTACCTAGTCTCCTAGGTGTAGGGTTATTTGAACTTTTTTTAACAAAACCCCACCAGGTTTGCCCTTATATATATATATATGTTTATAAATGTATATATATATATTAACCTAAAACCGTAATTATGACCTAAATTTGCCTAGAACTTTATTTAGATTTTTAGTCAAGAGCTATTAAAGCTCAATTGGCCTAAAAGCGATTTTCAGGGCATAACTCGTCATTATTAGACTTGACATTTCCTAACCTAGGCCCTCCTAAGGCCAAAAGCATTGATGCATAGTCTTTAGGGAGGGTGATATTTGGGGTCATACAAAAAGCACATCCATGCACACAAATGAGTTCCACCTTAAGCCTGAGTTCCATGGCACAAAGGGTTTAGGTAAGGGTTAGCGCAGCCCTTTCATAACCCAAATATTTTGCACGTCATTCATAAGGTGCATTATAAGACTAGAACATTATGGTTGCTTCCCCATATCATGTGGACAAGGAAAGTGCGTCACAAGTGGGAGGAACAACTGCTTACTAAGTCAAAGGTCTAATGGACCCATAGAGTTAGCCAGCTATTGTCTCGATGAGACAACAGCAGGGTTCGACCTAGAGGTACTGTTAACCCAATACCATAGCACCGTTAATGCAAGTCCAACCAAAGACAATTTTTTGTATTGAATTTAAAATATAGGCCACTATTTCTTTCTTTAAAAAAAAAAAAAAGAGGTCCCTATTGGAGTCGCCAATGTAAGGACCACATCCAGGGGATCACCGCTTGGGTGCAGCGGTGCATGAATGGCTTGACTCGCTGTCTCGGTACTCGGATATTAAAACTGATACCCTGTGTGTGTGTGTGTGTGTGTGTGTGTGTGTGTGTGTGTGTGTGT
>JACYFF010031957.1:42582949-42631726 GCA_017589665.1 Selenicereus undatus
ATATAAATATATATATATATATATATATATATATATATGTATATATGTATATGTGTGTGTGTGTGTATAAAACAGATCAATTGTTGGTCGAATAGTGGATTGGACCTATATTCTGATCTGGGTTCTTAGACTAGAAGCATGTCAAGTTTCCTCGTTTGGTTCTGGACATTGTTGGCTATTTAAGCTAGAGAATTGGGAGACAACCTGACACAGGAGATGGCCAGAACTTGGCCATTTCCTTGTCTAGATAGAGGCACTGTATCGAATGTGGAACATATTGTACTTGAATCCGAAAATATTTTAGAATGTGAAATAAAAATAGTAAAGTTGATTGGTAGAGTCACCAATGAGGTTTACAAGAAACTTACAAACCAAATTCACTCTTTGAAGCGAGTAATATCAAAGGAACACCGAAGGGATAATATGCTCAGAGGATCTATAAACTGAAGGGGCACCGAAAGCAACATATGACTCTTTTAAAAAAGGTTTTCAAAAGTCCCTTGTGGAATCCCTAGTGTGGGATCATCTTACTCCATCGGCATGAGCTGACGATTCAGATTCTGCAACGAAGGTACGATGTCAAGATAGAATGCATCATAAGATCAACGGTCATCACCAATGGCCTCTACTAATCGATACAAGAAACTAAAATCTAATCACGCTTAAAATAGCAAACATGTACCATATTAATGTCACAAATTCAAATAACAAAAATCAAAATACAATGCTAGTCTAAAAGAATTTGCAAAAAGAATTCAAAGTATTATAGCGGGAGGGGATACTAGCTAATAATTACATCTTGGTCAAACCTGAAATTAAACAAGCTAAAGAGAGAAATTAGAGAGAAAGTGTGAAGAAAAGATTTAACTTTTGCCCTCATGATGACCCAGCTGATTCATCTGGGAATCCAGCAAAGGAAACACCTTTAGGAATTAGCTAACATGTACTCTTAATGCTTCTTCAGTGTGAGAGTATTTTCACTAAAATTTTATCTCTTTCTCGAACTTTTTAGCCCTGCGCTTGTATTTCTCTGTAATTTTTCTAATCCTTCACTCGGAATTTTTATTGTGATTAACCCTAAGGGGAAGCCCATTTTTATAATGCCGAAAATATGTGAAATTAACTGAGGAAAAGGATTTCCACTTCAACTCCTAGTAGACTTAATCTAAATGAGTGGTATATTTAGATCAAACTCTACAAAAAGAGTTTGACTTGGTTAAGGGAGGTGGGCCCTAATGCTTCCTGGGTGGAGACTTGGTCGTGCTCCTGGTAGGGAAGTCGGCGGAATTCTTAGCCGGGTTAAGCCCATTACACTTCGTGCTCCCTTTTTCCTTTTTCTTCACTATTTTTTTTCTTTTTGGACTTTGAATTTTTAAGTTATTTTACTGGGATCCCACATACGCAAGGTGGGGAATAATTTTTGTCATCGAACATTTTATAAAACTAAAGATGCCATTTTGATGTGTGTATACAGGTTATGACTTTTTTTGGGCATGTTTTGTTTCTTAGGCTTCATAGTGGCTACAAAACACTTCTTTTTCCCATTCTTTCATTTTTACGTATTTCTTTTTTCCCTTAATTCTTCATGACTTGTTTTGTCGGGTCCCTCAGTTGTTAGGTCCCAAATGGTATACTTTGATGCCCTTTATGCTTGACTCCTAAATAACTTTTAAATTAGAAATTTATTAATTGAAAAATTATTCACTCAGCATTTGTTCCACCACTTTTTTCCCTTTTAGGTGACCAGTTGAGGGAAGTTTTGGGCTAAGGAATTGACTAAAAAAATGCCATGTAATTTATTAGGTTTGTCATTCTTTTAAATGAAGTGCATGTAAATTGTACCATAACTGAGAAGGAGTTCCCAATAGTTGTTTTTGGATTCAAAAAGTTTATGCCCTATCTCATAGGGTCTTATGTGGTTGTTTTTACTAATCACGCTGCTTTGAAACACCTTTTCAAGAAAAAGGATGCCAAATGTAGATTCAATCAATAGATCATGCTATTCCAAGAGTTTGATATTGAAATCAAAGATAGGAAGGGAATCTAAAAGCCCCGTAGTAGGCCATGTATCTAGGATTGTGATTAATGATGCATGTGAGACCCCCATTTGTAAATGTTTTCTTAATGAACAAATTTTTGGGCTCATGTGCACGCTTCCTCGCACTAGTTCAATTTTTCATGTGGGATGTATGCCCAATGACCAAATTCTTAATGTCCTATACTCTTATCATGATCATCCATGTTGGGAGCATATTCGTGGAAAAAAAAAATCATTGCAAAAGATTCTCCAATGTGGTTTCTAACTTTCTATTGGCCTAGTTATTTAAGGATACCAGTGAGTATTATAAGAGGTGCATAAATTGTCAATGAATAAGTAGATTCACTAGTGCCGTCATAATGCCCCTTAACCCTATAATTGTCATTGCTGCCAGTGAGCAAAGAAGACTTGGCTTGAATGAACTAGAGGACTTTAGGAGGGAGGCTCATGATAACACTTGGTTGAGCAAGGAGAGAGCCAAAGTATTTTATGATAAATACATTAATATGAAAGAGTTCTCCCTTGGGTAAAAGGACCTTCTTTATCATACGAGACTTCCCTTGTTTCTCAAAAACCTTAAGTTAAGGTGAACCGGTCCCTTTTTTATTGTTAAGATGTATCCACATGATACTGTTGAAATTAAGGATCCCATTAAAGACCACACATTTAAAGTGGATGGGCATCGTTAAAGCATGTCGTAGAAAAGCCAAGTGAAGAGGGCGTGGATTGTCTTGTGGTCCGTAAGCCTTCCCAAGCATAAGTTGTGGCAATCCCATCCCCTTATAATATGTGAATATTTGTGAGTTGTGCGAGTGTTTAAAAATGAAAAAAAGGAGAAATTTGCAAAAATAGAAAAAAAGAACGAAAAGAATTGAGAAAACTTTGGAGAAGAAGGGAAAATTGAAAATGAAAAAAATAATAATTAATGAGAAGTAGAATAAAATGTTGGAAAAAAAGAGATAGGGTAAAGAAAGCATAGATAAAATAAAAACAGAGTTCTAGATGTACATTGCATAGAAATTGGTCACAAGGAGCCCTTGCTAAATGACAATCCAGTGCAATATTTTCTCCATTTTCGCATAGGCAAACAGAGATCTGGCACGGTCTGATTGGGCCATATTGCAAGATCGTGCCACGTCTAAAACTGTAGGCAAATTTAAAAATCCCCTCATTTTCCTATTGTCCTCCAGTTGCCTTCCCTTTTGGTTCTTCAAGTAGAAAATGAGCCATGGTCTTCCCAATTATATCTTGCCCTAAAACACCCATTTTTCTTGTCAAATTGTTAATTTCTTCATCCCAAAGCCCTTCCCATAAAAATCTCTCCACAAAACAATCACATTCTCCTTCCTATTCACCTACTTCCCCTGTATAAAACCCTACCTCCACTATTGAAGTTGAAGGTGGTAGAGAGAAAAAGCTTGATTCTAACACCAAATTCAACCCCCATTCAAGCTTGTGAGTATCCATGAGGCACTTTTAAGCACAAGGATTGCAACTTCATTACCAACTCCACTCCAATTCCTAATGAATAGGTAGAAAGCTAGTGGGAGGGCCTTTGACTATGTCCACCAGTCCAAATAAGTCAACCAAGGCATTGTCCTCATGAAATCATACCCCTCAAAACAAAGTTAAACTTGATGCCTACCCATTGTTGCTTGCTCGTAGTAATTGTGGTACATAGTTTGTGAATGAGGAACAAAGGGTCAAATTTAAGTCATTAAGTTCTAGATTTTCTAGTGACCAAAAGTTTTGGCATGTTGATGTAATGAGAACTTTGGGAAGATTGGATAATGTAATTATGTTGCTTGCAAATTTGGGCTGCTTGAGTATGTGAACTTGAAATGTGAATCATATGATAGATTAGCGCTTGAGTCTTTGGCTCATATAATGTTGATTGCCCCCTCTTATAAGGGTAAGGAGGTGTTGATTACATTTAGGAAGTTCAATAATGATATGAAATTAAGTTTAGGAGACTTTCATGACCTTCTTCATCTTCTGGTCCATGATGGAGCTTCTGGACATTTTCCTGAAAATTATAAACCTGATTATGCTTAGTTGAGTATCTCTTGTGCCAAACGAAAAGTGTATCATTATAGGTGGGGTCGACCTCTCATTTTTACACTAGGCAATCAATGTGAACAACCATTACCTTTGATGGTAAACAATATTTTTAGGTCTTATGATAGCCAAAAGTTTTATAAAAAGGTGGAGTTATTCATAATTTGGTATGTCTCAAATGGGAACACAATAATATAAGGGTTTTCATTATCTACGACCTTGTGAACATTGCAAGCATGGCTTGCAGACCTCATTACTTTAGGGCATATGGACATAATTGACACCAGGGGCATAATCTATAAGTACTCTCAGTAGAAAAAGATCATCTTCACATTTCCTAAAGTGAGGCACGCAATGTTATCGAAAAAGAGGAGTTGGTCTCATGATAGGGCGGTACAAAATGAAGTCCTTCAGGATATGACCCCAGTGGGTGATGAGGGGGATGACTGTGATGAGGCAGGTCGTAACGATAAGGGAAATGAGGTACAAGGAGAGGATAAAATGATACAAGAAGAGCCCTTTTAACATCCACCTCAATTTGAAATGGGGCGCTCATCGTCTTCGGCTCAAGTCCTATTTGATAATGCATTTCTTCAATCATTCTCTACCTTTTAATACTAAGCCATTAGCCTATGATCCCCTTACAATCTAATTATAAGATATGTATTATATGGTTGGTTGCATGGACTTTATTGATGAGGGAGTCACTTACCTTAGGGGATATGTTGAGCGACAAGAGGAGCGAGAATTCGCTAGAGTAAGGTGACAGAAAGAGAGAGTTGTAAGAGAGGCGCGAGATTTGGAGAAAATGAGAAGAACCAATAAGCTTATTTAGAGACCAACAGAAGCCCTTCTCTGACACGAGAAAATATGATGAATCTCTTGTCCTTCACCTATTTAAGGCATCCCTTTTTTCACCCTTGTAAATGTTCTTCCCGTCTCTTTTTCTTTTTCTTTTCTTCTTGATACTCCTAATCCCACAATGAAAGTGTGGGGATAAGGAGGTCGCTCCACCAAAAGTCTTGAAAAAGAAAAAAAAGAGAAAAAACCTTTTCGAAAATTTAAAAAGATTTTCAATTTTCGTATATAGTGTGTAATTTTGGGGAAGACTACAGGATTCTAGTAAATATTGATCTCTTTTAACTGGGACACATATGGCATATAATTAGGGTGTGTATGATAAGTCATGGTCCATATTTGTGACTAGTGACCTAAAAGGTGAAAGCATGCATGGTAAATGGACCAATGAGGTTTTAAGTGTAATTAGGCTACTCTGTCACTTGTAGTCACATGCTTTTTTTGATGAGAGTTTCATCCCAACTTGTTGTTCTCTATAACTTGGCTTAATTCTCTTCAAAATTAGGAATTGTATTTGCATATATGTTTGATGAGAGGAAAAAGCCATTTGTTATACGATACGAAACTGCATATGCCAAAAAGCCACCATTTATAGATAATTGAATCCCTTGCTAACCCATTGTGCCTTAATTGATATCATCATTTGTAAACCACTATATTTTACCCTTGTCCAAACATATCTTCTATACCTGAACCAAGACTAAAGCAGAGCATCATTCTGAGAGGGTTTTAAGGGTTATTAATGTGAAAGCAATTTGTGGTGCGTTGGTGTGAGTTAAGGGGGGAATGATAATAATAGTAATAATAATAATAACAACAACAAAATAATCCCCTTTCAAGGTAAATGAGAGTCATTTTGTGCTTATTGTGACTTGAGTTGGAATTATATATGTCGTTAGAATCCCCATGCCAACTTGTTATTAGATTACCCAATGAAAAAAAAGGGGAAAATGCAAAAATTATTGGAAAACAAAGAAAAAATGATGAAAATAGAAAGAAAAGCTTTGGCATGGTGATTTTAGTTTGTATGGAACTCACTCAAGTCACCAAGTTTCATGCTAGGGAAGTTGAGTGCATTTCTTATTTGGGATGTGGGATGGTGAGTTATGGTGGGAGATCTAGTGACTCCTTAGTTTTTTTGGCTAATTAGCTCCTTATGTTGCCAAGTATTTGTCCACTTCCTACCCCTCACCCTAATGCTCATTACAACCTATGAAAGTCCTCTAGATCATAACCTTGCATTTGCACTATAGTGGTGGATAATTGAGAGTTAGATCAAGCCTACGGTAGGGTACATCTTCTAGGATGAGTTGGAGTGAAACCATTGCATATTTCAAACAAATGGGAGAAGAGATCTACGTCACCTAAAGTGAGGTAATCATTGCTTATTCACCAATGAAAAGGATTAGAATTATTGTACAATTGTGATTTAGGAGAATGGAGAACATTGATTGTGTATCCGATGCATGTGCTACGTGTACGCTTGTCATTTGGGTGATTTGTAGACCTGAAGACTACACTTATACTCCCATTGATGTTGCTTTGCGAAAATATGTGAAAAATCCAGAAAGATTTTTCATTATTTCCTTCTCCTTTCTCTTTCTTCTTCAAATATTTTGCAGCTATATCTTCCACAAACCCTCATAAGACCGCACTCATCCACTTGAGGGACCAAGGGATTTACAAGGGCTGGTTGCATATGTTAAATGCAACTGTTTCACCTACAAAAAGGCGTGTTCGTTATGTTTTACTTGAGAAGTAACAAAATTTAAGTGTCAAGGTATTTCTTCAATTCTCAGCTAGTACAATTTTGATGCCCTTAATGCTTGATTTAACTCCCAAAACAACTCTTAAATTAGGAATTCAAAAGTGTTTGGTGTTCTTCTAGGTAAAAATGAAAGAGTGCCAAAAAAGAGTGCTTTCTAGCACACTTTGAATCTTAAAGGGGGAAAAAAAGTGCCAAAAAGAAGCCAAAATGTGTCAAGGAAGCTAGATCGTGCCAAGGCAGAACTTCAAGAAGAAACATAAGGCACATAAGTGGTGGCATGCTCGTGCGATGCTAAAAACTGTATAAACAAAAGAAGGAAAAAAATAGGGTAAGAGAGCATAAAATTAGCACGATCAACCCTTCCTATGTGACATGACGACGCCAAGTACAAATTGCGACTATTTAGATCAAGTTTAGGCTAATGTGAGAAGGCCTGTCTTCCCTTTTTTTTTGTTTATCTTATTGTAACAGCTTGTTCTCTCAAAAATAAACTTTTGGAGATTCAATATCTTATTAGTGAAAGGTCAATCTTTGGATTTAAGTTTGCTTTCATTTTTTCTACTCTTTTTTTATTAAAATTTTAATCTCACTTTCTCTCTCCTAAATCTATATCACGCTCGGTTTTTAACCAATCAATACTACCCCAAATAATGAGATTTGATGAGCAAGGGATTAAAAGGAGATTACGGGTTCAATCTCAAAGGTCTTCAGTGTATAATCTACTTCTCGAAACCTTAATCATCCCATTTTCTTCATCGTTCTTCCAATCTATTCTTATCTTGTTCTTCTTTGGAATTTACAATCTCAAATTTCAATCTTCATCAAAGGAGGTTAAAATAAAGTTGATTAATGCTAATTGGAGGTAGATTGAAAATGGAATGATTGTTAAGTAAAAAGCAATATTAAGTTCTAATGGGCTTGTGTGTAACTTTCTCTGTTCTCGCCCTTTTATTGCTCATCTTAGGATAGATTAGTTTGGACTTTAGGTTTGCTTTTCATTTTTCAGAGATCTTTTGAGGAAGTTTGGCATGTTGTGGTGTATGAGCAATGTTGGGCCATGGGCCATGCCATGCGCTTGATCACCCATTTTGTGTGCTTTTCATGTTGATTTGTATTTCATCTCTCTTCTGCTAGATTAGTGGTAGATATATTTTCTAATTTTGTTTGTGGGCTTTCAATTGTTAGTTGATTAAACTTTGGAGAATCTTAGCTTAATAGTAGTTTAGTTGTCCTAATTTAGTCCATACCCACAATCTAGTCACAAACCTAGTGAATTTACCAACATCCTTGATGATGTCAACCCTCTTTTGAAATACTTTATCAACAGAGCCTTCTTCATCAAATTTTGAGATTTCAAGAAAAGAAGTTCATGTCATCGGTAATGTTTACGTCCTTTTTGTATTATGTGGTGCCTTTTAGGGTGTGTTTGGTAGGGCGTAAAATTATTTTCCCGGAAAATCATTTTCCATGGAAAATGATTTCCCAAGGAAAATAATTTTACGCCCACATTTTCTGCTGTTTGGTCGAATGAAAAATCATTTTTCCGAAAAATCATTTTCTGTTGTTTGGTAGAATGAAAAACTATTTTCTAATACCATAATTCTCAACTATTTGATACTTATAGGCTAAGCTAATAGATAAATAGTCAATTTAGTCATCAAGAGTTCTTACAAAGCCGTCAAACAGTGCTTACAAAATTGTCAAACACAACTGTTTGTTCTCCTTAGCCGAAAAAGGGGAGACAAAAAAAAGAGAGATGAACATCACTTGATTCAATTATTCTCCTTGAATTTTTCAAGCCAAATCCTTCTCAGTTTGTCGGTCTTCGCTAGAAAGCCCTTTGCAAGATTTTCACGCTCTACGAGGTGATCGAAAGCACTACCAAAAAAATCCTCTTCAAACCCTTTAGTTTTCATCACTGCTTGATAAAGAAGGTCAACGTCGAGCTTGGATTTAGATATCTTTTGTAGAGCCATAGCGACTTCTGCCATTTGGGTGGAGATATTTTGAAGTTCCAAATCGCCGTCACGGCTTCTCTTTCGACTTTTTCTCGATTCTAATGGGGCACTTGAAGTCGATTGTTTATCATTTTCTTTCGCAAACTCATCATCACCATCACCTCCAAGTGACTGTATCTCAACATCATCAAATGACTTGGCACCACTTCCTCGAGCAACATCCTTTCCAACCACAATAGCCATTTCATCATACATATCAATTTTCTTGTTAAGATACTTCTCATGAGTTGGATTCACCTGTTAAAAGAAAAAAGTAAGATACGTTCCAATCCACTAAAAGAGTCACACCTTAGCTTGTATATGCTAGACATGCAACACCAACCAACAATGCTTCCATTCAGCAAAAACCAAACAATCACTACTCTCATCAATAATCATCACAAGAAAACAGCATGTATTTCAAAACCTGCTTTAGAAGCAAGCAGCACACATCATTGGGGAATACTTTTATGTGTAAATTCTGACCCTTTTCTGCCATCATTGGGGAACTAACTGAACTTAGTCATATACATGTTCAAAATGCTCAAAGATTACGGTAGTCATTCTGATTTCATTTCACTATGTTGCAATTTCTTCTGGTGATTATGACATTGTACCCATATTGGTTTGAACTGTTTAATGAACTTCTTATTGGAGTAAAATACTCAGAGTACATTTATTGCATTAATTCTGATTGCAGAGACTTCAATCACTGATTGCAGAGACTTCAATCACTGATTGCAGTAAAATACTCATGTTCTGATTTTTTTTAGTCTGTGCCTTTGTCTTCCATAGTAGAATTTTTGAGTTCATGATCATAATGAATGGGAAGACTGTCAGAATGTGTTACATTCAGACTGTCAGAACTTTTAAAGGACAATACATGCAAATAATTAAATTGATCTCCTCAAATGTGTTACATGGGGCAATATCATTCTGTCAGAACTGAAGAGCTTTTTTTCCCCAGCAAAGTATAAAACTTTCCTAGAGTAGATCTTGACAAATGCACAGTTTTAATAGAGATGGTCACTAAGGTTCTTTCTGTTTCTTCCCAAATTACAGCATATAAACAACTATGTCTACTGGTCCCTCGCAGCATCACTATCTAGGCTTGAGAGTTGGATTTCCTTTTTCTTGGATAGATTTCTTCACCCTGCAATCAGTTTGATATTACCCCCTCCCCCCCAAAGCAAAAAACCTAAATTCTTGACACCCCAAAAGAAAAAAGAAAAGAAATAAATAAAGGAGAATTGTCTTAGTTCTGAATTTCCAATTGCATCAATGATAAGTGTCGGCTTTGGGTCATAGAAGCCTTGTATATTTACTTTTATTGGGTGAGGGTTCTTGCTAACTTGAAGCAGATACATGAAAGATAGGTAAGAGACATCATATGGTGTCCCCATAATCTATGAACATAAAGCTACTTTTATACTTTTGTACTACTCTTCCAGCCAGACTGAAGCAACATAAAGCTACTGTGAACATGGTTTGTGCAGGCAGATCTTTCAGGAATATTCTCAAGGAAGAAAACAATGACAGAAGCAGAACAGGAAGAAAACAATGACAGAAGCAGAACAGTGACAGAAGCAGAACAGGAAGAAGAACAGGAAGCAGAACAGTGACAGAAGCAGAACAGTGACAGAAGCAGAACAGGAAGAAAACAACAGCAGAGCAGCAGCAGAACATACCTCAACATAGGTGTTGTACACATCGGGAGACATGCGAATCATCCTCATATTCTCATCCCACCCACAGCCAGATTGGCTTCGGAGTTTTGCAATGATGCCCCAAGCAGTTTTCACGGTTCTTAGATGATTGTCAACGTGATCCGATAGGCATTTAACATTGAACTTCTTTGATATCATATCCGCCACTGCAACAAAAGAACTAGACTTGAAAGTGTTGTTCGGTCGATTCCCCTTTTTAACCTCATCGGCCAAAAACTTGAGTAGTTCCTTCGACATTGGTTTGGACCAACGGAATTGAGTTTTCTTATCCTCGCTAACCTCTTTCATTTTCCCTTTGTCCATGCTGTAATAAGAAAACTAAGTAGAATGCAAGGTTTTTAAAAAGTTGTGCAAATAGCAAATGAGCAGAATACAAGCCTGTAAAATGAGCATAAAATAAAAACAACCAATTTTGGTACATAATACAAAAAACTGGGCAGAATACATCTCTGTCTTTAGCTACTAGCATGTTCACAGCACCTACACTAATGCTTCTCTATGCAACTGGTGCTCAGTGGAATACAAAAGGAAAAAAAAAATAGTAGAAGAAACTGACTTGTACACAGCAACCTAACAACAAACTCACTACAAAGCTCTCCGAGCTTCATAATCTTGCCACATAGCATTTGCTATAGCATCTCTCTTTGTTTTCCATGCTAGATTTTCTTCTCGCTCTTCTCTTCGTGAGAGTAGTGGTCTCTGAACATCACGTGAAAATTCTCGATCCACCTCTCTCATGATCTGGTCATTTGGATCAATGCCTCTAAGAAAGTTGTGTAACACACAACACACAAGAACTACCTTCACTTGAATCTCAAATTCCCAAAATGGCTCCGCATCCAACACACGAAATCTTTTTTTTAGCACCCCGAATGCTCTTTCTACGCTAATTCTCAGGGATGAATGGCGTAGATTGAACAATTCCTTAGCATTCATTGGAGGGGAGCTCTCATCGAACTCTTTGAGATGATAACGAACTTTCTTATATGGGGGGAGGAACCCTTTTCGAAGAGCATAACTAGAATCTAGCAAAAAATACTTTCCTACAAAAGTTCAAAAGCTTCATTAAGAACCTATCCACTATATTCAAATAAGGGAAAACTCCATTAAATAATAACAACATTCTAAGCCATACCTTCCGGAGCATGAAATCCTCTTGATAGTGCATCATTTAGCACTCTAGAATCATGTGTTGATCCTTCCCAACCGGCTAATACATATGTGAATTTGAGATCGTCAAAGGATATGGCGGCCAAAACATTTTGGGATAATGCACCTTTTCTATTTCTGTACCTATTTTGATCTTCAATTAGAACAGATGCCCTCACATGAGTCCCATCTATAGCTCCAACACAATCCTCAAACCATGGATAAAATCTAGAATTATTCAAGATTTTGGAAGGGGTTGAAGAGCTAGGAGGATGCACGAATTCAGGATATAATTTTAAGATGGCGCCTAAAACTATGTGAAAGTAGCTATGAATGGTCCAAGTAGAACGAAAAAATCTTCCTCCAATCGTCCTAAACCTCACATTGTGACCTATTAAGTGAAGAAACATTAGAACTTGTTCTCTCACACTCATATGCTTCCTGTTTACAAGAAGTACCCTCCTTTCTAGCATTTCACACAATTTTAAAAAAGGACCGGGCCTCATCCGAATCTGATTAAGGCAATGAGTATCCCCACAATACAAAACACTATTAATATAATTCTCTCGATCAACATCTCTATTGACATAAGGCTGACGCGGGATTTGAGGAACCCTAATTTCATTATAGGTGTCTCTATTAATATGATTCCTTAGCAAGGCCGCCGTAGCCCCTAAAAGAGCAGTGGTAGCACCAATGACAACAGCTTCCTCCTCATTTAAATCGTTGGCCATCTAGATAACACGAAAAAAGTATATATCAAAGGTTTATGTAGTAACTTCACATAATAGCACATGTAGTAACTCAAATGAACTAATATGAATAATTCAATGAATAAGGGTAGTGCAACGCGGTACATACAACTGTGGAAAATTATATAAAGTTCAGGTGTTGAACATGTATATAGGCAGACACCAGCACATTCACAAGAAAAGTAGTGCAAGAGCTAAGATAACCACAAAGATTTATGGGAATATTTGTTCAGAAACAGTGAATCCATTCTCCAAACTTTTAACCCTTTATCCACTGCCACTGCCATGTATTCAACTCAGGGCAATTCAATCTCACAAGCAGGGAATGACTAGCCGAATCCAACGAAGATCCAAAACCCAAATCATCAACAAAATTAGACAAGAACAGATCTGAAGACAATAACAGAGAAATTGGCAAACTGAAACCTCAAACTTAAGTGTGTTGAACTGTTTTACAGCCAGGGGAAACCTAATTTCGTCATCTGCTAATAAACCGAAATCATTTTCAGGACACCCAGAACGCTAGAAATACCTAACGTGGGTTCCAAAATCACAATACCAATTACTGAAGAAACTAATCGAAACCCTAGCAACCAATGCTTACAGATTCGAGATACTTAGTTGAAAAATCAAACCAAATTTGAGATACTTACTGAAGAAATCGAAGGCACTTTTTCGAGCAGAATCCCTAGAAATAGAACAGATTCGAGACACTAACACCCGTTGCTTGCAGAAACGCCATGACCAGGAGTGGGTTGCTTCCGGCAAACTTCGAGCAAGAAGAGAGAGAGAGGAGGAGCCGATAAAAATTCGAAGAAAATCGATTCAAAGCTGGTGTTTCAAAGTTCTGTATTTCGAAGAGGAGGGGACGAAAGGAAAAGCGTTTTACGGCCAAATTTAGGGGAAATTATTTTCCTTCCTATGGGGTAAAATCATTTTCTCCTGAAAATGATTTTCCCTTCCGTTTTTTACCAAATAACGTAAAATCGGAAAATCATTTTCCGGGAAAATAATTTTACGCCCTACCAAACACACCCTTAATGTTTTCCTATTTTACATAAACATAAGTAGAAAACTTAGTTAATGTTTTATTAACGTTATGTAGATGCACAAGGATATATAATGAAGAAGAAATATTTTAAATCAAATGATATACATTAGCTACAGGAGGATGATAGAGTTGTAGCAAAATTTAATGAATTTGACCAACTAATTAGATATTCTAGAATTGTTAAGTAGATGAATGGCTTCATTGATTAGTAAATCAAACCTTTGCCTCCCCCCCCCCCATTCCAAATGCTGAATATTTTAAAGAGATGAAAGAGAATCATTCTAGTTAACTAATAAGAACCTTATTGGGAGGTTTATTCTTTGATGATTTAGTTATACTTGTATTTGACCAATAATAGTGATATATCATTCTCTTGATTTATACTTCCTTAATCAATGGGATAACTACTATAAGAAGTATCTTAAATTAGCTGAGTTTAAGGTACAACAAAGAGAGCCCCTTACTTGTTTGTGGTTCGGTAACACCCCTGGGGGCGAGATTCCCCTTTGTGCATTTAATTACATGTTTTAAATTCTACTTTCTTATTGAAATTCTCACAACATAGCAAGGAAGAATATCGTACGAAGAACCATGGGTATACAACGGGAACTATAAGTTTTGTGCAACATGGTGCTAAATTTGTCAGGATCTCTCTCTCCTATATCATATAGTGTTCTAAGAATTTCTAAAAATTAACAGTAACATGGCTGGTACTTTCCCCTTGGATTTGTGATAAGAAAACAAGAATAAGAGGCAACCTGGCTATATAGAGTTTTTTCAGTTAATTTATAGGAAAAAAGTCGGTCTTTTAATTTGTCGAAGAAAAATCACGGGATTCATGGCAAGCCCATATTTTGAGTTAGAGAAGTTGATTAGCATTTTGTTGCCAAAATGATCTAGTTGTTTGTTGACCCTTTATTCTCTCATCTTGCATTTGCTAGAAAAAAAAAATTATGAGAACATACTATTACTGAAATATCATTCAGATAGCCTACAAGGGATTGGCAATTGCTTATATAGTTGTTTCCTCCCCATCTTCTTACCCATGTATTTGCTATACTATAAGAAAGCTTTTTTCTCCTTTTGTTTTCACTTCTATCTGAATTTGCAGGACTATTTGCCATGTTTCATTATTACCTAGATTTCTGACTCTGTAACCTAAGTAAGATGTCATACAAGATACATTTTGGCTTGGCATTTGCACATATTGACTGGGTATATGCAAAATACTGCCAAGGCTAAGATCGAAGCTCTAAGGGGCAGCAAACAAGATACCACTAACGAAGAAACTAACAATGACGTCCATGAGCTCTCAATCGGTGACAGTACTTCTAAGCCATCACAAAGTTATAGCTTAAGAGCCAAAAATTGCAAAACAACTTGGTGTAAGTTTGTTTGGCATCATAGGGTGTGTTCAACCAAAAATTATGATATTTTATATCCACTTATTATCTAATAATTGCTCAAAATAAATTGTTAAATTAGAATTTTAATATTATTTTTTTATTTTGTAGGAATTGAAGATGAAATTGGAAAAGAAATAAAAAGTTAGCTCCAAATGAAGCTTGGTTCAATTGGGAAATGAAGAAGGCAGACTGAAGCAAAGGGGGGAAAAAAAAAAGACAGACTCAACCCAACCCGAGGCCCAGATCCGTGGCCCACTTGCTAGATGCCCAGCCGGAGAAGCTCCCTTTCTTCCCTTCCTTCCACACACAGCCCTCTTTTTCCTTTCTTTCTCTTTGCACGCGTGGGCTTAGCCCAATCTTGGCCCAGTTGGGGCCTTACCCAGTCTTCCCTAACCCTCCTCACTTCGGGCTTGTGTTTTCTGGTTTCGTGCCCATTCCAGCCTCTCCCACCGGTCCACAACTTTCCCCCTCTTCTCGCTTCCTCCTCTCGCTCGTGGGCCAGGCCGAACAGGGCTTATATGTCGCGACCCAGACTGCTCCCTCTCTCCTTTCTTTCCCTTGCTTCGAGCGTGGGCCGGGCTCCATTTTCACTCCGTGGCCCAGCAGCTGCGTCCACCCGAAACCTCAGCCCCCTTCTCACTTCATGAGTCACATGCTATGCATGTGATACCCAGGCCTCCTCCTTTTCACTGCCCAGTTCAGTGTCTCGACCCTGTTTCATCTTCTTCAACTGTTCATCTTCTATAACTGTTTCTCCCATGCTCTCCTAATTTCTCTATTTTCTCTCTCCTCCTTCACTCATCATCATTCAACATCACTATACATCTTCATCAATTCATCATCAGTTTTTCTTTCTCTTTCATTAATGGGCAATGAAGGTGCTTCAACCCAAGATCGGTTTCAAGACTTTAATTAGAGATTAATGGAGTAATCAAGATGCAGGGGCACGTTTTTGGGCTAGAATTTGAGGAAAAGGTCGAACAGCAGAGGAGAGGATAGCAAGTACAAATTGGGGTTTAGTTTTATTTTCCTTTCTTCAGTTTCGTTGCTTAGGGTTTTTAGATTCAGTTTTTCTCTCTTCGGTTTTATTTGTTTTCAGAAATTAGGTTCATATAATTGTTTTGAGATTGGCTTTCGAAGTAGAAATTTCCAGCAATTGATTGACTCTCTATTCATTCTGTTCCTATCTTATTTAATCTGTTGAGTTTCAACAGAGTACAATTCTGGGTTGCTGGTGCTATTTTGATCTGTGAGTTTGGTTCAGATTTGCTTCCTCAATTTCCAAGCTCCACTGCTCCATTTTCCTTGTGCTTGGAGTGGATCAGATCTGGGTTGATGTTTGATTGCTTGGTATTCTGGTTTGGGGTTTCGAACTACCGTTCATACTTCTGGTTTGGGGTTTTGAACTACCGTTCATACTTCATAGGGTTGTAAGATTGATAGCAAATTCAATGAATAATTTAGTTCGTAATGTTTTGGTTAGTAATTATATTTTGGGTTAATCGTAATGTTGGAATGGTAATTCTTACATAGTAATTTAATTTCACAACACATCCCTGAGGATTGACATTCGTAAATGGAACAACAATAAGCCGTGTGCTAGAGGAAAAATCACAACAAGTTTTTGGCACCGTTGCAGGGGATGAATTTTTTAAATTTGGTTGTGTCGAGTCATAGTCTAGTTATTCGAGTCATTTGATTTGTTTCGTTTTAGTTTTATAGTTGTGATTTTTAGTTTTAATTAAGTCGTTATTTCGTTTTAGTAATTTAGTTTAGTTTTGATTTTTGAATTAAGTTAGTGTTTTGATTTTTGTTTTTTGTTTAGATTAGTTTCATTTTGATTTTTAGATGTTATTTATTGTTGAAAAAATAGTACTAACAAATTTGGTTTATGTGCAGCAAAAAAAAAAGGCAAAACTGATTCCCAAAAAAAAAAGCCATACAGTGCATACTTTTCAGCAATTTCACATTCTGTTTGGAATTTCTGGAGCATTTCTGGTGTGATTTTTACTGTGCTGATATTTTTCTGAATTTAGCATAATTTATAGAGTTTGTGTGAATTTTTCTGGAATTTTTGGAACTGTTTGGATTTTTCTGTGAGTTTTGAAACTAATAATCTGTGAATTTAGCAGAAATGATGCTTGTGTTTTGTGTATGTGCTTATTTTCTATTTTTTATATTAGGTGCTTTCTTGTTGTTTAAGTCTTTTGGGTCTTTCTTTTCTTTTTATAATGTAGTTTTATTTTTGTTAGTTTATTTTGTTTTATTAACTTAATCACTCTAGTGTCTTATTTTTATTTTAGTCATTAGTTTACAATTAGTGTTATAAAGTCGTTGATTGGTTTGTCCTTTTCCCTAAACAATCACAAATCCTATAAAAAAAATTTGAAAATTCTTAAAACTGAAAAAAAAAAAGGGTTTCAAGAATGTCAATTTTCATTTTCCCACAATTTGAGCATGAACATTTCTGGAGTTATTTAAGGAGACTTCATATTGTCGTGCTCACTTGAACCAAAAATTTGAAAAATGAAAAATTTGTAAGGTCATTGCTGTGGATTTGAATTTTGAATCTTGAGGTTATGTTGAGTCTATGTATCCTAGAGGTGTAATAGAATTATTAACTAGAATTCAAGATGAGGTTTGGGATTTCTTTAAAAAATTGGCTTGGGATACCTATGCATTTGAACAAGTTAGAAAGAATTTTGGATACCCAACTCATCGTGAGTATGATTTTCATGCTAATCCTTACCAATAGGATCACTTTACAGATTTATATGACATATCTCACTCTTATGTGCCTCTTGTTTTGTGTGATTACTATGAGTCTTCTTATCATGATGCTTGTAATTGTCCATATCGTGCTTATGCTACATGTGCAAGTGTTGAAAAGAAGATAAATGAAATGACTAATCAAATGATAGAGACTATGAAATAGAGAATTGCTTTATTCTCACTGTTTCAGTCATAGTAGAGAGGATACTAATTTGCATGAGCATGACTCTAGTTTAGGATCTCCTAAACCTGAAGTTAGTCTTTATGATGATTTTGAGCTCGCTTATTTTGTTCGGCCTAACTTGAATGATGTCATGCCTTTGTCTACCTTAGAACAAGAGAGTGACCCCCCTCTGTCTCTATCCCTTGACCTTGCACCCACACCTAGCACACATAAGGACGTCACTAATGATGTCTTAGCTTATTTTAACTCACCCCGCCCCTTTTAATGACTCTTTTGAGTTTGAGGTGGGTAAACAATTTGACACTACTAGTGAGTTAGATATAAGCATCACACCTGACGTTGAACATCATGATATAGATGAGTCAGAAGCTATTTATTTACATGAGTCGCGTGAGGAGAAAGTTGAACCCACTATTTTAGAATTAGGTGACGATATTCTTTCTATGGAATACGAATCTTCTTCATGAGTATTTGATATCAACGGCAATCTTGATGAGGGTTTTTATGTTGAATATAAATCCTTCTCTTTTAACCCCATCATTACTAATCTCCTCTTTGAACCTCACAAGTCTGAATTTGTAGAGTCCGAGACTTTTGTGCTTAGGACTTTTGCTCTGGACCAGACTCTTACATATATTGAAATTAAAGGACTTGTGAATTTTGCACCCACCGTTTTGCCTAGATCGTTTGTTCATTATGATATAGTTTCTAGGCCAATAACCCACTTACTGGCTAACCTTAAATACGTCTGCCTGTTTGATGTTTGGGCTCAATAGTTTGACAAGTTGAAGCGGGCCCTTACTTGTTCTACATTAACATGGTGGATATACTCTTTTTGGCATCAACTCTTAACTTTCTATCATTATACCCTTATAGAGAATTGTTCTTGCTTATTTGATAATCTACTTCGTGCTCTAATGGGATTTGATTTGAGTGGTAATTTTTAGTATGAAATGAAGTGGTTGATACTCCATAGGCCTCTATTTCAACAAATTTCTGGAGGCTATAGCTTAGGCGTACTTTTGCACCTGATCTGGAATAATCGTTCCTCTTTATTTCTCTTTTTATTTTGTTTTCTTTTGTGTATATTTGTTACTTTGTTTTATTTTTATTATCTTCTTTTTAAGTTTAGAGTCTTGTCATTTTTCTTTATTTTTTAAGTCATGTTTTCTTTTGTATATACATTCTTATTTTGGGTTTTTTTGTTTCTTTTCACTCCTAATGAGAACATTGTGATATTAGGTGTGGAGGTGGGGAAACTTTGAAAAAAAAATGAAAAATTTTGAAACCTTAAAAGATTGAAAGAAATTTGAAAAATCCGAAAAGATTTTTGTTTTGTTTATGGGGAATTTATGTGCTATTTTTGATTAGTTATGTTCTCTTGTACCTTAGTGTTAGATTGTATATAGATATAATGTGCATTGATAGAACTTAGTCCTAAAGTATGATTTTTATATACGATCCTAACCCCCAACATTATTTCTAAGCAAACTTGACTTTAGTAGATGAACCCATAATATTTTGAGCCTTTTAAACTAATTCATCAGTTTAGTCTCATATTTTTCTTTCACGTGTGTCTCTTCTATGATTACAACTCTAGAACTTGCTTTGATTCTCTTTGAAATCACATTTAGCATGTGCATTATAGTAATATGATAGAGGCATTCATTCGTTTTATGAGCCACATAGCCAAATTGCCATCCTTGTGTTGAATGTTTTACCCTTTGCTAGCCCTTTTGAGCCTTGACCGTTTTTGTTGTGAACCCTTCACTTTAGCCATGGCCTAAACACATCTGCCTACCTCTTAGCCAATGCTAGTGGAACAACACTTCATTTTTTGGTGGGTAACCTTTGGGTATTTGATGTAATTGGCGGTTGATTTTGGTTATATAATAGGATGATTTATGGTGATCATTTGAAATTGAGTTATATTGTTTTTGTACATGTCATTCATTCATTTTCTTCTTGAAAAAGAAAAAAAGGAAAAGCAAAGCAAGAAAAAAAAATAAAAAAAAGGTTTCCAAGGAAAAATGATGAAAAAAAGTTGGGAAAAAAAATTCAAGAAATAAAAAAAATACAGTTGTGAATAAGAGTGATTGGCATGAATGTTGTCACTATATGCTCATTTCCAATGGTTAATTTAATTGGGGTGTGTTATTATTTTGTGTTTTGAGAAATTGTGTGGTATAATTGGTGTAAGTATTGGTTCCTCATTAGCTTGGCTTTTAGCTCCTCATTTCTCAAATCATTTGTCTCTCTCTTACTCTTAACCCTTAGCCCCATTGCAACCTTGAAAAAGTCTTCTTGATTATTATTTTGTATATTGGATTTTTAGTGGTGGAGAATCGAGAATCTTAGCAAGCCTATGGTAGTTTGTTTGATTGGGAGAGAGTTGAGTGAACCTTGTTCTATTTTAAACACATGAGCGAAAGTGTTCCACATTTTTCTAAAGTGAGCATTATACCAGTCATGCTTGTACATTATTTCTAAGTGGGGTGAAAGATTATGTATAGATGTCATCAGTCGGGATTAAGGATTTCTTGATGTGTATATAGTGTTTATATATGATCTAGTGCTGAGGTTACTTGAGTGATGTGGTTCATTGGAATGTGTACATAGTTTTTCCTCGGTGCTGTATATATAAATTTTTGTGGGAAAAAAAACCAAAAAGATTTTTGATTTTCTGTTTTTTGTTTACTTTTATAGATTTTGTAGGTATATCTTCTACAAACCCTCACAAGACATTTCTCGTCTATTAGGGTAACCGAGGGGTTTAAATGGCTTGTTGCATATGCTAAGTGCAATCGTGATTCCTACGAAAGTGAGTTAGGATTTTATTTTTTTTAGGATTTTTAGTTTTATTTTACTCGAGGATGAGCAGGGTGGGAATTCCTTTCTATTTGATGATGCTTCTACAGCTAAGTTGCAAAACCTTGAGAATACAGTTCTTCAACAACAACAAATCCAAATGTTGATAACCACCATGCGAATTGTTGCACGTTTCGAGTATTAACATTGAGTAGGCCAAACTCTGCTGCAAAGTTGTAAATGTGTAAGAAGTCTGCTAGTTAGACACATAAACAGAGCTCAATTCATTAGTAAAGATGTTTGTGGGCCATAGATTTATCTCTTCTCATTTGATTTTTGGTAAACTTATGTATTTATTTATTTTTCATAAGTTAAGCATAAGTGAAGTGGGATTTTGGGCCACTTGGGGTTGGGTAGTGATTATTGTCAAATTACACACATTAGCTTGCTTTTGTGTTGAAACTGGGGCATGTTGCTACTGAGCCCATTCTTTGGAATTTATGTCCAAAACTACCTTTATTAGGAGAACTTATTCTATGTATGTTATATCTATTATATACCTGTATCTGGATGTGTTTTGTGAAATGGATTCTACAACCATTTGGAATTTTCATTAAGAGACCCCATATCCTTGTGTAACATAATTGATTGGGTTTCGGCCAGTAGGATAAGTTTGGTTTTTCCATCATCTTGTTACGTTGCCTTGATGATGAAAAAGTTGCAGTCATTTGGGTCTTATGCCATCTTTTTGTTAATCAAGTTGATTATGCACAGTTAGGTTTCAACATGATGAAAGCTCGTGACATGTGTTGCCAAGAATAGAAGTCGACTCTTATCTTTGTGAGTACCTGTAGGTTAACATCAAACATGACTCCTGAAGTCAAGTGCCACATGACCCAGGTTGGATCAAACCATGTCCTGGATGCCTTAAAATCAATTCAATGATGTTGTTAATGAAGGATGAAGAGAACAGGCCTTCGTGTGATTATTATGGATTTGATGACGACATCATAGCGTACTTCATGCCAAACGAGGGGCGTACCATGGAGGCAAGGATTGCTAAAGCTTGGGGTGTCAAATGGGCCATTACCTAGGCTAATGAAGTTGCATTCTATGCGGGCATCTTTGAAACTGACAACTTAAAGGTTGTTCATGCCTTCCAGCACAATGTCAAAGCCTTAACTTGTTTTCAGAGAAGAATTCTTAATGCTAAAATGCTTAGTATGGCCCTTAACTATTTTTGTTAAGTTTTTATATATCAATTGGGCAATTAATAAAGAGTTATGCATACAATCTTAAATGAAGTTCCAATCCAAAATCAATTGACAATAGATGGAGTAACTCACAAGATTATATACATGCTCAAATCCTTTAATTTCATCAATGTGGGACAACACCCACTATCATATTCTTTGAATTTTATCAATGTAGGACAATACCCAATTTCATACTCTAAGATGCCCCTCACATGTGGGCTACTAACAAGGCCCAACACATGCACACAATTTTAATCAAATGGGGATAGTGACAAATCAAGATCGAGCAACCCGCTCTAATACCCTATTAAGTTTTTATATATTAATTGGGCAATTAACAAAGAGTCATGCATACGAGCTTAAATGAGGTTCCAACGCAAAACCAATTGGCAATGGGTAGAGTAACTTACAAGCTTATATACATACTCAATCCCTTTAATTTCATTAATGTGGAACAACACCCACTATCATAGTTTTTGAATTTTATCAATGTGGGATATTACCCACTTTCATACTCCAACAATTTAGTTCAAATCATGCAAGGAGGAATGCTAATAGGTTGCCTCAAATACTACCTAGAGAAGCTTTGTATATTGATGGCTTCAAGGCACAGAATCCTCACTCTATCAAAGATATTGTTATATTGGAGAAGAGTCAATGAGCTGTGTTCAGTTTCCTTTGCCCAAAAATAAAAAACAAAAAAAAACGTGTTTTTGGTTGAAAACTGAGGCATGTTGGAGCACATCTTCTAAAATTTGTTTCCAGGCACACGTCTTCTTTTTTCTTGTGGGCGTGAGTTGGGTTGGGGGGTTGGAATGATTCTGGGCAGTTGTTTCACAACTTATATTTATGTAAAATGATAAATGTTTTGTAACAAGATACTTCTTAAGAGTTTTATTTTGGTCTAAAAATTATATTACAATGTTTTTAAATTGAAAAAATGGTATGATCGAATAGCGGAAGCATATTATAATTTATAAATTGTGTAAAATCATATTTTTATTCAAAATTTATCACATTTCTAAAATAAGCACATCATATGCCCATTCAGATAGGATTGATCCGATTATGGTGTAATTTAATACTTCTTCGGTGTAGCTGATACATATTTAAGCTTACCAATTTATAATTAAGTAATCATTAGAATTTGGTGTTTTTAAGTTATAAAATACGTTAATTTAGAATGAGTCAAGATATTTAAGGGTGTTTTGCGGTAAGACATATATCAACACTCTTTAATATGTATATGTGCGCTTGGATGGGTTTTGTGAAATGGTTTGTGAACCCATTTGTAACTTTTCTCCTGATTGTTTAGCCACCATGGACCATGTGGATAAAGAGAAATTCTCTTGCTTTTTAGAGTATTCCTAACCTGCGTTTCAGTTTTTTAAACTCAGGCTTATCATATCAGCGAAAGTTTTAATTTTCTAAAACTTACATTCAATCACGCCTCCAACTAATGTAACTCCAATATAGATCACTAAATTAAATATTTGTCATGGAGCCAATATTGAACATGTTTAATTTTTTTATTATTTAAATTTTGTGTTTGTATTTTATGTTTTTAACTTGTATGAATTTTTTTTTTTTGAAAAATGGGATATTTATTTTCTGTAGACTGGAAAAATGTACGATTTTTTTTATAAAAAAACCCAAAAATTGATTTCTTAATTTTTTTACGCTTAACATGTGAAATAGTTTTTTTTTTTGGTTGCACGAGCCAATGAATTTACTGTAAATGAGTTTGGTATGATTTTTAGGTTCAAAATTTAGTATTTATAGAACAAAAAGAACAACAAAAATAATAAAAAAGGGCTAACTAGCCATTGCGTCCAAAGGCTATCTGCCCAATGTTCAAAAAATTGCAGGCCGAGTAGCTGTTGGTCCAACGGGCCAAATGCCTGGTCCAACCAAATTCTTTTTCTAACCCAAACCTACAATCATTCGGACTAGAGCTATCAAAGTCTGACCCGACACGATAACCCGACCCGAATTTACTGAAAGAAACACGAACCCGACTTGAACTAAACCGATTTCGACCCGAAGTCGACACGATTTGACCGTTTAGTGTGAAAACTTGTTATTTTTCAGTTTTGAGCAAATTTAAGCTATTTTCAAGGCTGACACGAAGTTGACTTGTTTATTAAATAGATCGACTCGACCCGTTTGACAGCCCTAATTTCGAACCAAGTTGAAATGCACCGCCAAATGCATGTTTTGGACTGGGAAAAGACAAAAAAACATACGGGGCGAGAATGCCTGGTCGCTCCCCTATGTTTGGCGTTCCACTTTACACGCCAAGTGGAACGCGTGCAACTGGATCGAAGTGCTCTAATAATGAGCATGCATGCTTGGATAGGAGCTCGGAATAGCTTTCCAGGCAAAACTTTTCCTATTCTTACCAGCCAACTATTATTTGAAGAAGAAAATATTGTTGCTGGACTTTAAATCTTGAGCGTACCTCATGATAAAATGGAAACTAATTTAGGTGTGTTCTTAACATTGACATACGTTTTTGTTATTAAATGCGGACATCTAACTCGTGATTATTTCTCCCCTCTTTTTCGACTTCCCAATCAATCTCGTGGTGGTGATCAAAATGGCACATCAGAATGTGAACACATCAGTAACTACTATACAGGGATTGAATTGAAATAACACTGCGTTAAGAATCAATATATTTTTTCTGGATAAAATTACGTATTTTAAACCAAATCAAATCTTTGTAATATCTACTTTGGACATACCCAAAGAACTACAAAAGGAATTCCCTCACAATCTTGCGGCTCAAACTTCAATTATATTTTTCCCGGTGACAAGATTACTTCGAAGAGAGTCCATTTAACATGCTCCAAAATCTTATCAATATTCTGTTTTTTTCCATATGAAGTATCTAGAACTTCTTTCCTTCCATGCAACAAAACCACGGCTGTAATAATAGGACAGATCACTGCCTTATTTTTTTTTATTTTTTTTTGGGTAAGCAGGAACTTGTATATCATTACTCGTCTGGCTCAAAGGACCATCCCTCCTGTAGCCATTTTTGCCTGTGAGATTCTGAGTCCAAGTAGCCAGTTATTCCAATCCCTCATCTAGTCCGAATGCTGCAACTTTAATTAATTAGTGCCTTAGATTTTTTAAGAAGTATAGGATGCAGTAGTTTTAATTATGATCTTAGTTAGAAATATTTTTTTTCACGAATACGCTTTGTTGGCTCTCCGAATAATAAATAAATTGATACAACCACTCCTACTGTAGGTCCGCTTTCTTATGGTTTGGGGAGATTCATATGTAGGCAACTTTACCGTTGTAGACGTTTCTGCCAACAAAGAGGTCGATTCTAAGAGGCTCACACAATTTTATTTATTATTTCATTTAATTTCTTTTCTTGGATAGACAACAGGTCATATGCAAAAAAGTACTTAAAACAGCATAAATCATACAAATAACATATACAGCAGAGGTATACTATACCTTAACAATTGGATGTGGGTTAATAATGAATCTGTTGAAATGAGGGTACTACAAGCTTACAAAAAAATACGCCAAACGCAGGATATGATATTAACAAGTACCACACAGCAACATTTCCTACCATCCAGAAGCCACAGGAATGCCAAGAAGTTAGCTACCTATGGTCCACACCTTAATCCTATACCTCCACGGACTCCTATCTTGAGCCACGCCCTTCACTAGCAGTAAAAATTTCAATCATGTTTAATCACCTCATTCAAGCTTTTCTCAGGTCATCTGATGCCTCTGTTGCATTCCATAAGGTTAATAGTTCCATATCTTCTTATAGGTGCATCAACACTCCTCTTCACGTAGCCAAACCATCTAAACCTGATCTCTCTCATACTATCACCTATGGTTGCCACTTTTACTTTGTTTCTAACCACGTCATTTCTAATCCTATCCATTCTGATATGGTCACATATCCACAGAAGCATTCTTATCTCTACCACCATCAACCTTTGGATTCAGGTCTTTTTTACTGGCTATACTCGGAGTCATACAACAATGCTGGTCTAACTAAAATATGATAAAATTTGTCCTTTAATCCTATAGGAATCATCTTATCATATAGCACTTCCAAAGCGTTATTCCATTTTTATCATCCCACTTTCATATGGTGGTTAATATCGTTGTTAATATTCTTTTCTCATAAATGACCGAGCCCAAATATTTAAATTTCTTAACCCTTAGGATTCGTACTCCATCAATGGTGACTTCTCCACTTCCTTATTCCCCTCTACTAAAACTGCACCTTAAATATTTACTTTTCGATCTACTTAGTCTAAAACCTCTTAGCTTTAAGGTATGTCTCCATTGTTCCAATTTATTTTTAACTCCATCCCTAGTCTCATCAATAAGCACAATATTATCCTCAAATAGCATACACCTTGGTACCTCATCTCGGAATGTTATGTATATATATGCAAATAGCTAGACATATATGAATTATATCGAAGCCTTGCTTTTTTATTATGATTAATATGTGTAAAATGCATTTTAGGGCTATTTGGTGAGCAAATTTCAAGGTTGGGACTTGAATCCTTAAGTTTCAAGTTTCACTCCCTAGTGTTTGGATAGAAACTTAGGGAATGGAGCTTGATATCTAAGAATATCGAGTCTGCCCCCCTCCCCTCCCCCCCTCCAAAACTCCTAAAACTTGAACGCTCCTCTTATAGAGGGGGACCAAGTCCCAACCCCAAAGGGTTAAACCTTAAAGAGAGAGTGACTAAGGGTTGGTAGTAGTGTCGCCGTCAAGACGATCACTGCCGAAGTAGGCGTCACCGTTGATGACAAGGGTCCAACCCTGAAGAGAGAGAAAGATAGAAAGAGGGAGCAAACGTGAGGGTTGACAGCAACACTGCCAGATGACGTGTCGTCGTCGACCACCAAACTCCAAGGGATGATTGTTTGATTAAACAAAAAGCAAAAATACAATAAAACTCAAGCCTCGTTGCAAATCTATTATGGGCGGTTGTCAGCCGTTGCCGATCATCAGAGTCGCTTGAGGCTTCTCTTTTTGCCTGTTTGCCTTTTTTCTCTTTTCCCCTTTTTGATCTGGTTAATTTGTCAGCTCTAAAAATGGTCGACCATTGCCGAAAAATTGGTTGCGAGCGTTTGAACACTGATCTAATATTTCGATTTGGTTTTTGATCTAGTGATACAGGCAAGAGGAGTAGTAGCAAGTGCCGAGCACGTGAAGTCGTTATAGCCGGGAAATAAGGAGTTAGTAGCTAGTTTGTTAAGGAGGGGTCCACGGTAGTTAAGTTTGTTAAGTTTGCTTCTTGATTACATTGCTGTTATAAAGAGAGAGGAAGGGGATTATAAGGAAATCACTGAAGAAATGAATGAATGAAATCTTCTCTATTCTCCCTCTCATTCTTGTCTACATTTTCTTCTCTCTCCTCCGAGGCAAACCCTCCTGGGAAAAGCTAACAAATTGGTATCAGAGCAAATCCTGGAACCCTAAATTCTCTCCCACATCAATCAAGAATCACTCCAGCCTACGATACATATAACACAAATATTCTTCTATTCAATTGTTGAATTGTACCTTCAACAATTCAGTCTATAATCTCAATTCCAGGAACAACTTTAACAGAAAGCCATGGCTATTTCAGATAATACTAGATCGAATGATAGCCGCAGATGGGAAGAGCTGTATCAACAAATGCAGCAATCGATGACGAAGTTTCAAGAACAACAAGGAAGGGTGAATGAACAGCTGAGGGAGCTTATTACAGGACTAAGCAGGCAGGTTGTACAGATAGCCAACAACTCTACAGTGGGAAGTGGATCATCTGGAGGTAATAATCAAAATTCTCTTTCAAGATTGTCCAAGATTGATTTCCCTAAGTTTGGAGGGGAAGATGTACAAGGATGGAGTTATAAATGTGAGCAGTTTTTTGAAGTAGATAGCACCCCTGACAACATGAAGGTAAAAATAGCTGCTATACATTTAAATGGGAAAACATTGTTGTGGCACCAGTCTTTTGTGAAAAATAGGGAAGAGTGGCCAGAGTGGGAGCAATACAAAAAGGCCATCATAGCCAGGTTTGGGGCAGGGGCTTTTGATGACCCCTTGGCTGATTAAATGAAGTTGAAGCAGACTGGTACAGTGGAGCAGTATCAGGAACATTTTGATGCATTATTAAACAGAGTTGATTTTCCAGTGAATCATGCTATTAGTTGTTTTTTGAGTGGACTAAATGACGAGATCCAAACGACTGTCAGAATGTTTAGACCTCAAACATTGCATGATGCCTACTGTTTGGCTAAATTGCAAGAGGCAACTCTAACCTCTATTGCAAGAAGGACCAAACCAATATTGGAAACACCTCCATCATTTATAAGAAATGTGGGAACACGTACCAGAGACTCACAATCTTATAATTCTGGTCCCTCTAGAACTCATGCTTCTGCTTATTCATCCACCAGGAACAATTCATACCAGAACTCCACTTCGGTTACATCTCGACCTAGATCTAGAGGAAGACTCTTGAGTTCCAAGGAAATTGAGGAAAAGAGAGCCAACAATATTTGTTTTTTTTTTGTGATGAGAAATTTCATCCAGGCCATAAGTGCAAGGCTCAAGTTTATAGGCTTGAGATAATGGAGGATTCAGATGATGAGGAATTTAAGGAAGAAGAGCGGTTAGAAGGAGAATAGGAGAAGCTAGAGGAGGAGACACCCCAGATATCTCTACAGGCACTGGCAGGAATAAACACTTACCAGACCATGAGGTTGGTAGGCAGAATAGGCAACCACACCCTACAAATTTTAGTGGATTCAGGGAGTACACATAACTTTTTGGACATGGATGTAGCAAGAAGGTTGCACTGTCAGCTAAAAAGGATTCCCCAAATGCTAGTCACAGTAGCTGATGGTAATAAACTTACCAGTGATGCAGTATGTAAGGGATTTACTTGGAGGTTACATGGTGAAGAATACAAGGCAGATATGATAGTGGTAGCCCTGGGCAGTTGTGAAATGATTTTGGGTGTACAATGGTTTACCACACTGGGACCCATTTTGTGGGATTTTGAGAAACTCAGGATGGAGTTTAAATACAATGGGAAGAAACAGCTACTCAGAGGATCCAACAAAACTACTGTAGAGTGGATGGAATGCAAAGGATTAAAAAGGGAGATAGTCAGAGGTGCACAAATTTTTGCTGTCCAAGTACAGCCTGTGACACAACCGTTCCCCACCTCAGAGGATATCAACCCCATTTTTTCTGAGCTGTTAACAGAGTATTCAGACATTTTTTAGGAACCCATGCAACTTCCTCCACATAGGTCCCATGATCATAAAATCATTTTGAAGGAAGGTACTCCTCCGGTGAATGTGAGACCATATAGGTATCCTGCCCTGCAAAAGGATATCATTGAGAAAATAATAGGAGAAATGTTAGAAGCTGGAGTGGTTAGGCCATCACAAAGCCCATATTCATCTCCTATTGTTTTAGTTAAAAAAAAAGATGGGTCATGGAGACTATGTGTTGATTATAGACAGTTAAACAAACACACTGTCATGGATAAATTTCCCATTCTAGTGATTGAAGAACTTCTGGATGAGTTACATGGTGCTGAGTTTTTTTCAAAAATGGACTTGCGATCTGGCTACTGGCAAGTGCGAATGAACCCAGCTGACATAGCCAAAACTGCTTTCAAAACTCATGAAGGGCATTATGAGTTTGTGGTTATGCCCTTTGGATTAACAAATGCCTCATCTACTTTTCAGGCCTTGATGAATCATGTCTTCAAACAATATCTCTGAAAATTTATTCTTGTCTTTTTTGATGACATCCTTATCTACAGCAGAACTCAGCAACAACATTGCACTCATTTGAAATTAACCTTGGAGACCTTGAGGCAACACTCACTGTTTGCAAAAATAAGCAAGTGTGTGTTTGGGGCACGACAAGTGGAATACGTGGGGCACATCATTTCAGTTTGTGGTGTTTCTACAGACCCTGGGAAGATTAAAGTCATGACAGAATGGCCAGTTCCTTGTACTATTAAACAGCTGAGAGGATTTTTAGGACTCACTGGATACTATAGGGGGTTTATTAGGCATTATGGCTTGATTAGCAAACCACTTACAGAACTCCTGAAGAAAAATGCATTCAAATGGAGTGAACAAGCCCAGGAAGCTTTTGGCAAGCTCAAAGCTGCAATGGTTTCGGCACCAGTTTTGGCCCTACCTGATTTTTCATTGCCTTTTACCATTGAGACTGATGCCTCAGGAGTTGGAATTGGGGCTGTTTTGACACAGCAAGGCCACCCCATAGCCTATCTTAGTAAAACCTTAGCCCCAAAACACCAAGCACTTTCTGCTTATGAAAAAGAATTCTTGGCTGTAGTGTTGGCCGTGGAGAAATGGAGACCTTATCTCTTGGGTCTCCATTTTGTTATCAAAACTGATCATTTCAGTTTGAAATACTTGATAGAGCAGAAGATTACAACCCCTTTTTAGAGTAAATGGCTTCCCAAGTTGTTGGGATTTGATTATGAAGTTGTCTACAGAAAAGGTAAGGAAAATGTGGCAGCTGACAGCCTGTCTAGGATCTCCAGCAGCCACTTACTCACCATGCATTTGAGTACCATTGACATTGATCTCATGGACAAAATTAAAGTGACTTGGTAGCAGGACCCAACCCTACATGCTTTGATTAAGTCATTACAGGCTGGAAATTCCCACCCCAAATTTACTTGGCAGCAAAACATGCTTCAAAGAAAGGGCAAGTTAGTCGTGGGAAATGACCCTTTGCTGCAGCAGCATATTATCAAATTATTCCATGACTCCCCGTTGGGAGGTTATTCAGGAGCCACAGTTACTGCAAAAAAACTGGCTAGCATGTTCTACTGGAAACATCTGAGGAAAGATGTCAGAAATTATGTTAGGAATTGTGCTATTTGCCAAAGGTGCAAACCCATGCTGCAACCCCCTGCAGGGACACTACAACCTCTTCCTATTCCAGAGGAAGTTTGGGTAAATATCTCATTGGATTTTGTGGAGGGGCTTCCTAAGTCTAGAGGCAAGGATACTATTTTTGTCATTGTTGATAGACTTAGCAAGTATGCCCATTTTTTGGCTCTTTCTCACCCTTTCACAGCAGCAGAGGTGGCTCAAGTATACTTTGAGCAAGTTTTCAAGTTGCATGGAATTCCCAAGACCATTGTTAGTGATAGAGATAAGATTTTTCTCAGCAACTTTTGGACAGAACTTTTCCGATTTCAGCAGGTAGCCCTTCACAAATCCACAGCCTACCATCCACAGACTGATGGTCAAACCGAAGTAGTTAACAAATGCTTGGAGGGGTATTTGCGTTGTATGACAGGGGAAAAACCATTGGAATGGGTCTTATGGCTCCCTTTGGCTGAATGGTGGTATAACACCAATTGGCATTCTGCCATTGGTGTCACCCCATATGAGGTTGTTTATGGTCAGCCTCCTTCTTTACATATACCCTATGTCTCTGGGGATTGCAAGGTGGCAGCAGTTGACAGAAGCCTCAAGGCTCGGGAAGACTGTATTGCAATGCTCAAATTCCACCTTTATATGGCTCAACAAAGGATGAAAACTCAGGCTGATAAGCATCGGTCAGAGAAACAGTTTGCCATTGGGGATTTTGTGTATGTCAAACTGCAACCATATCGTCAACATTCTGTGTCTCACAGGCTTTGTCATAAACTTGCTCCTAAGTACTTTGGACCTTTTCCCATCATAACCAGGGTGGGAACCATGGCTTACAAACTCCAGCTACCACCTACCTCTAAAATCCACCCCGTTTTTCATATATCTCAGCTAAGACAGCATATCGGGCAACGACCCTCACAACCCACACTCCCTGATATTAATGATCAAGGATTACTAGCTGCTGAACCCATTGCTATGCTGGACAGGAGGTTGGGTAAGCAGGGTCACAAGGTTGTTGTCTATGTTCTTATTCAGTGGTCAGCGGGGTCCAAAGAAGATGCAACCTGGGAGCTTTACTCAAATATTGAACGAAAGTTTCCTCATTTTAATTTGGCAGCTTAAGGGCAAGCTGTTGAAATGGGGGAGGCATCTGATACAGGCAAGAGGAGTAGCAGCAAGTGCCAAGCACGTGAAGTCGTTATAGCCGGGAAATAAGGAGTTAGTAGCTAGTTTGTTAAGGAGGGGTCCACGGTAGTTAAGTTTGTTAAGTTTGCTTCTTGATTACATTGCTGTTATAAAGAGAGAGGAAGGGGATTGTAAGGAAATCACTGAAGAAATGAATGAATGAAATCTTCTCTATTCTCCCTCTCATTCTTGTCTACATTTTCTTCTCTCTCCTCCGAGGCAAACCCTCCTGGGAAGAGCTAACATCTAGTTTTTGATCCGGTAAGTGATCGATGGGTGGTGGTTCAAAGCCTAACTCAAAAGGTGCTAGTTCTTCTTCTTCTTCTTTTTTTAAGTTGATTAGGGAAAGAAAAGAGCAGGAAGCAAAGGAAAGGGGAAGGGTGAGAAGATATGGAGGTCGTCGGAAAAGACTATGGAAGAGAGTGTTGCTGGGCTACTGTCACGCGAAGTAATGGAGCAGAATGTTTTTCTTTGGGGTGAAGGGGAAGAACGAGAATATGATTTCAATCAATAGTTGCTCGCCAAACACTTGGGTTCAAGGTTCAAGTCCCACCCCAACACTTAGGAACTTTATACTTGATTATGCCATTCTTTTTTCTTTCACGAAGCACCCCCTTAGTTTTAATTCTCCCCCTATATATATATGGTTGTGTGTTTTTGAAAATTAATATGAAAAGAAAAACAAAAACAAAAGTAACATACACTTCTATGAAAATATCTCTATAATAAAAATTAATGGATTAACTACACTTGGATCTTGTAACAATTTAAGTTTAGGTTATTACAATGGTTAGACAAATGTATTTGTAGCTTTGCTGGTCAACAGGATAGCTATGCCTTGCACACATAGCCATCAAGTTAAAATTTTTAAGTATGAAAAATGAAACCAAGTTGATTGCACTAAGTTTAGTCATATGAGAAATATTCACTATTGGGGCCATAGCTATCATAGTTTTGGTTGTAGCTCTAAATGTATCTAATAGGTATAATAAATCTAGCTATTACGATTAATTCTTATAGTGTGCCTATTATCCTTCATAAATTATTGTGCTGGATTTAGGCCCTGTTCTTTTCAGTGGAAAATAAGGGGTGTGGGATGGGTGATTGTGGGAAGGGGGGGAAGGAGTGGGTGAGTGTGGTATTTTTTTTTAAGTGTGGGAAAAAGTGGGTGAGTGTGGATGAAAGTTGAACATAGTTGAATGAAGTTGAAGGATTAGTTATTAATATTTTTTTGTTTTAGAATGTAATAATTTTATTGTGATAGTAATTAATGATGATGAATTTTTTTTTATTTTTGTTTATTCTATTTTGTTCTTTTTTATTTTGTTTATTTTGTTTATTTTTATTTTTGTATTTTTGTATTTGTATTTTTTATTTTTTATTTTTTATTTTTTATTTTTTATTTTTGTATTTTGTATTTTTTATTTTGTATTTTTGTATTTTTATTTTTTATTGTTTATTTTTTTAATTTTTTAAATTTTTTAAATTTTTTAAAATTTTAAAATTTTAAATTTTAAATTTTTTTTAATTTTCAATTTTTTAATTTTTTAATTTTTTAATTTTAATTTTTAATTTTAATTTTTAAAATTTTTAAAATTTTTAAAATTTTTATTTTTATTTTTCTTAAATTTTCTATTTTTAAATTTTTTATTTATTTTTATTTATTATTTATTTTTTTGTATAATTTTTTTTTTTTTTGGAATTTTCCATTGGTTTTTTTTCTAGAATAAAAAAAATAAATACAACAAAATAAAAAATACAAACAAATAAATACAAAAAAATAAAAAATTTAAAAATTTAATTTTTTTAAAAATAAAAAATAAAAATAAATACAAAAAAATAAAAAATTAAACATTAAAAAATAAAAAATTTAAAAAAAAATAAATACAAAAAAATAAAAAATAAAAAATAAAAAATAGAAATAAATTTTTTTTAAAAAATTAAAAAATTAAAAAATTAATGAAAAACAAAAAAAATAAAACTGTTCCATAACATCCGAATAATTAAAACTACTCATAATTGTTATCCGATTATTCGTACACATAATTACGTAAATTATAAAAATTTTCAAAACATGAAAAATGATTGTTTTATGTAGGTGTGGGAAGGAGAGGGTGAATGTGAAAAAAAATAGTATTTTTTTTTAAATGTAAAAAAAAGTGAGAAGAGAGAAAAAAAAAAATAAATGAATGTGAAATAAGTGAATTTCTCCACGAAAAGAACAGGACCTTAATCAGGTAAAAATGGTCAAAGAGGACCGAGAAAAGATGGCATTCCTCATACAATCGGAAATCTTTTGGTACAACATGATGTCATTTGGCCTCATAAATGTTGGGACCACCTGCCAAAGAAGAGCTACAAATTTATTGTAGGACATGATGCACAAGTGGAGGTATCTGTTGATGACATGACAGTAAAATCGAAAAGAGATTTGCACACATTCCTATCTTGTGGAAGTTCTTTACGAAACTACAAAAACATAACAAGCGATTAAACTCACAAAAGTCTACCGTCAATGTCATCATTGGAAAAATTTTGGGTTGTAGTCAACGGAAGATGCATTGAACCCAATAGTTAAACATTATGGCCACAACAGAAATGCCTCTACCTAGACATGTCAGTTTAATCGGACGGTTAAATATAAATCGGATATATTTGAATTCGGATAAAATATAAATTAGGTGTATTTCAATTCGGATAAAATATAAGCGGGTGTATTTTGATTTTACGGGTTTCAGATTAACCTAACAGATTTAGAGCGTTTTTTCTGTGAGTTATTTTTCTTTTTTTAAAATCAAAAATTCTGCATATTTATTACTCAAAATTGTCATTATTTAATGAAAATGCATAATAATTGTAATTTCTCAAAAGAATATTAAAATATTCAAACATTGTATCATAATATATGAACATCTAGTATGGACGGGTGAAGAATTAAGTCCCAATTAATTTTGGACATATCGACACGTACATTGAAAGAAGGTTAATAGTGGATTGACCATTTATTGGGCAGCCCGTCTAGTGCATTTTAATGGGTAGTAGCAATTTCACTGCTAATAACCTATTTAATGATTTAATATTTTTATTAACTAACCTACCAATATCCAATCAGGTAAATCTTTATTAAGGGACCGACCTCAATACGAATACGGTTAGTCGTTTTTCTACCATTAGTAACATAGTTCAAGACTAGTCAGAATGAAAACCAAATAAAATTAAATACAAGAAGTACAAGATATTATCTTCCAGTTATAACATCTAAAATTTAAATTATTACAAATTAATTAATTTTGAAAAAATTAAACAGATTTGTTTAACTAACTAGATAATGGTATGACTTTCGTATCTTTAATGCTTGTGTTCTTTTAAATTAACTTTTTAAAAAAGATTAGATAGTTATTCTATGCAATTTTATACTTAATTTTAACGTTTTTTTCATTTAAAAGTTGTGTACGGTTTTATTTTCAGATGATGGAGAAGAAAAAATAAGATTAATATTGTTTAATTTGTAAATAGATGCAATAGTTATATAATGTCTTTTCAAAATACTCAATAAAAATGACTAACCATTATTGTTAAAAGAGATAAATTTGAAAAAAATAAAAAACTAAGGATATAATGTTCGGGTCAAGCGGGAGGGTTCGGGTTCGGATTTGACCCGCTAATTTGCTGATTTTTTGGGTTCGGGTCGAGAAAATCGTATTCAAAACCCAAAATTTTTAGGCGGGTTCGAATAGGATTTTCGGATCGGGTCAATTTTTGACAGGTCTATCTTTACCCAAAATGGAGAAAAAAAGTTGGGGATTCTTTGGACACTTACAATTCACTAGTCATTTCATCTCTAAATTATGGCGTGTATGGACCTGTTCTATTTCGCGTTTTAGATAGATAGATAGATACAAGGAGATGTAAGGAGCTGTAAGGAGCTGTAAGGAGATGTAAGAAGCTGTAAGAAGATGTAAGAAGCTGTAAGGAGATGTAAGAAGCTGTAAGAAGATGTAAGAAGATGTAAGAAGCTGTAAGAAGCTGTAAGGAGCTGTAAGGATAAATATAAGGAGTTGTTGAATTGTAAAAGAGTTGTATAGTATAATTTATTTTAGTTGAAAAATAATAATATTAAAATAATATACTTAAGAAGCTGTATTTTGTATTTTTATTTTGTTATTATTATTATTATTATTATTATTATTATTTATTTATTTATTTTTATTTTTTACTTTTTTTATTTCTTGTATTTTTTTGTAATTTTGTAATTTTGTAATTTTCGTTATTTTATTCTTTTATTTTTTATTTCTTTATTTTTATTATTTTTATTTTTTCATTTTTTATTTTTTAAATTTTTATTTTTTATTTTTATTTTTATTTTTTTTGTTATTTTTTAATTTTGTATTTTATGATTTTGTAATTTTTAATTTTTAATTTTATTTCTTATTTTTAATTTTTAAATTTTTAATTTATAAGTTTTTAATTTTTAATTTTTAATTTTTAAATTTTTAATATTAAATTTTAATTTTAATTTTAATTTTTTAATAAAAAATAAAAAATTAAAAATGAAAAATAAAAAATAAAACTAAAAATTTTGAAAATTTTAAAAAATTTTTAAATTAAAAATTAAAAATTAAAAAAAAAACATAAAAATTAAAAAATTAAAAAATAAAATTAAAAAATTAAAAAATAAAAAATTTAAAATTAAAAACTAAAAAAAAATTTAAAAAATAAAAAATAAAAAAATTAAAAATAAAAAATTAAAATTAAAATAATAAACAAAAAAATAAAAAATAAAAAATTACAAAATTGCAAAATTACAAAATTGCAAAATAAAAGTTTAAAAATTTTAAAAATTAAAAAAAATTTAAAAATTAAAAAATGAAAAAATGAAAAATGAAAAATAAAAAATGAAAAATAAAATAAAATAAAAGAAAAAAATAAAAAATTACAAAAAAAATACAAAATAAATAAAATGGAGATGTAAGAAGATGTAAGGAGATGTAAGAAGATGTAAGAAGCTGTAAGGAGATGTAAGACCAATCATGTAGAAAGATTTCAATAAAACGGAATAAAACTTGGCAAATACGTCGATTGTCCAACGACCAAAAGAGGATCAACCATTATTACTCCATTTGACAACAATTGACACAACCACAGTACGGATCGTCCATAAGCAGATGTGTTCAAGCACTAAAGTTTGCTTAGCTTTCAAGCTAGGCAATACAACAATAGTGAAACGAAGAATTAAACTAATCTAGCAACAGATAGAGATGGGTCTGGGTTATGATTTTACCAACTAATCCAGTCTAGCCCCTAGCATACCCAAACAATACTGGTCATTAGGAATGGTTGCATCATCAAAGCCCACCTAGGATCTCTTTTAAGGGTCAAAGGCTAGTCTAATTAGGCTAACCATCTATTTTCATGGGGTTATCCTAATTAGACCACAAGAATAACAACCCTCAAACTAACTAATATTCACACTATTTCATGTCGGAATTTCAGTTGTCCTCCCTCCCCACACTAGCAAATTGGCTTCACATTTCAAATAAATCAATCATTGAAAAAAATAATTAAAATCTCTCTCAAACATTACATCGAGTAATTAGCTAGCATATGAAAACTTGCCTAATTACAAGCATAAACAATTGGCTTTAGGGCCAATAAAAGATTAATTAAGCCTCTTAAGGGCCAATCACAAGCCAAGCACCATAAACTAACCAACAATTAACATTCTATGCATAATTAAACCTAAAGTTATCGAAACCAACATCTAAACAAACAAGTTTGTGGTGTCCAAATGTCACAATTTAAACCCTCATTTACCCAACTTTAGCTCATAATAAATTCCATTTTCTAGGATTTTATTTAGTTTTTCTAGTTTTGTATGTAAAAAAAAACTGATATAGGGGAAGGCTGATATCAGATTAAAACCGGTATCAAATTTGGAGAGATGGGGTTATCTGCGATGTATGGTTGTCTAAAGGGCTATAGATAGTGCACAAACACGTTGCAGAAAATCCATACCAGTTGCTTATTGTATGCCACCAAGATACGGAGCGAGTAGATGTTAATAGAGCTCAACAGAGATGTAAGAGTTCAACACAAGCATGCTCATGTCAAGGACTACTTGGCCATGTCAAGCACTTTTTAGTCCGAAATTGCTTGGACTCCAACCAGGACTTGACACAATCATACGTATGTCACTTGAGTCACTTGATACGACTATGTCTTGGGCATTTTTCATTTCCGTTTTGCAGCACATTTGAGATCTTTTGGACACCGTATTATTTCTCCTATTTTCTAGGTTAGGGCTGGGGTTAGCCTCTAAAATTCTATTAGGGGGAGAATAAATTAGGTAGTTTAGGTTTTATTAGAATTGATTTTTGGTTAACATTCTAGATTTTGTAGCTTTGAAGTTTATTAATGGCTAAGCTTTCTTTCTCCCTTCTATTTCTTTATTTTAGTTCATGCTTACATGATTGCTATTAGTTTAGTCTGTGTTTGATTTATGTTATGGTTGATTTTTTTTAGTAAGATTACTTTCCTATTATTAATTTGTTTGACATTAGATTAGTTTTCTTTTCTTTTCATACTTCTTAATGTAGTCACTAGTTCAGTTTATTTTGGGCTTTATTGTGTTGTAGTGATGATTAGTACCTGGTTTGTGTTGGTTAAGATTGTGATTAGCCATTTGATGGATAGCTAGTATATTGTATTAGGCCCGGCTGCACCTAACTTATGCTTACAATTTTAAGTTTTTTCTCATGCCCGCCACTTGTTCTATGAAATGCTTTAAACAACTGTTATCTATCTTCTTAGACGGTTGACTTGGACTGAAATGTGATGTCAAATAGCTAGTGTGGGAGAAAGAATAGTCAGGGTTTGGACAAAGTGTAAGATTGGCCAATCTTACAGTCTGATTGGCCTAAGGCCATAAAAATAGTTGGCTAGGCCAATTAGCCAATTCGTGACCCTTGAAAGTAATAGATAAGGGTACTTATGTAATTTTACTATACTTGTATTATATCTATAAATATAAGCGTCTGACTCCCAGATTGAGTGAGCCTTTCCATAATAAATTTCTTTACATGGTGTTAGAGCCAAACTGATCCTGAAATTTTTCGCTTCCACCAAAACCCTAGCCAAACCCTAAACTCGACTCTTTCTTCTCATGGAAGCAACTCCATTGCACCGCAGTGATGGCTTCCACTAGTAGCAACACGATGCCAGTTTCCCCCATCGACCACCCTACACCGCCTTATCTCACCACCGACAGTGGTGAAGTAATCTAACCAATTACTTCCCAGGAATCGTTCACTGGTCCTTCATCGCGGCTGTCTTTTGGCTCATTGGGCATGTCGTGCCCGCCACCACCGTCGTCTTCTTCCTTGGTTCCAACCCGTCCTCCTTTCCCTCACTTCACTTGGCAACCGATGCCCACGCATGCCTTGTCAAGGTCGTCCCACATCCTTCACTATTCTAGAACACCACGAATGACCGCTTTCTAGTGTTGTCCCTGTCGTGGGTCTTCATGGCCCAGTTTTCTAACATGGGTTTGTATCCACGCGTTCGACAACCCAATGTCGATGCTCCTCCCATAGTACAACTATGGGCTACCCATTGTCTCTCTGAATATTTGGATGATTAATGTGGCCAATTTTATCACAACTCCTCTTGATAAAGTCGAAGACCTTCTCACCTAGAAGGAGCAATTTACATCCTTTCTGGTCATGCATCAGCTCCATGGTTTTCTTGATGGTAGTATCACCCAACATTCTCCTTATATTGCCACATCTTTTGGTGGTCAACAACCTAACATGAGTTATTAGTTGTGGCCTCCTCTTGATCAATTGATATGAGCATGGATTTTTGCCACCATCTCCAAACATCATGTTATGGAGGGACATGACCTTATTCATTACTTTCCCATATGGCAACATCTTGAGTCACATTGTAATACTGTTAGTTTGGCTAGTGCTTTTGATTTAAAGCGCTTGCTTTCGAATCTTGACAAGCCTAGATCTCAACCCATGGATGAATACTTGTGTCATTAAGTCTATTACTGACTCTTTAGTAGCCATAAAGTCTCTAGTTTTGGATTTCGAATTGATTCAATACCAACTTAAAGGTCTTCGAGGTCTTGGATCTGATTACGACAATTTTGTCAATAATCTCTCATTTCTTCCTGGTGGAATCACATTTGATAAGGTTTGTAGGTGGTTATTGTTTCATGAATGTCATGTGAATTTTATTCGCAATTGGGAACATGGTCTTGCTATTAATCAGGCATTTGTTGCTTTTACCGGATTGTTCAATGCTGCTGGTTTGAATTCTTCAAACCAAAACTCTTGGTCCAAAGGTAACTACAAAAGTAATAACAAAAGTAACAATCATGGACATAATAATCGTAATAATAAGGGCCACAACAACAATAGCAAGAATTCAAATTCGTCTACTCAGTCAGCTGGATTCGCTCGTGGTATTCCTATAGGTTCTGTATGTTACAATTCGGTTGTTTCCTCGTCTAATATGTTTTGTGCCTCTGCTTCTGCTACTAATCCTTCATCTACAGGTAATGAATCATTTAAGGGGCTGTTAGGGTCTGCTCTGAATATTATTTGTCAGATTTGCAGCCTCTTGGCCATTCTGTTGTTTCTTGCCAAGTTTGATACCTGCCTAAACATACTTCCTCTATACCTATTACGACCACTTTTAAGCCTATTGAAGCTGCTAAAAGCCTTTGGTTTCAACATTCAGCTACGGCTACTCACATGACTCTTGAGGAAGGTATTTTGTTGAAGTTGTTGAAAGCCTTTGGTATCAAGATTCAGCTACAGCTACCCACATGGCTCCTACGGAAGGTATTTTATATTCTAAGACACATTACATTGGTTTTGATAGGGTTAAAGTAGGAAATGGATCTTTGTTGCATTGTCTAACGCTGGCTTATGGACCCTTAAGACTCATTCAAAGCCATTGTCTCTTAATTATGTTATTCATGTCCCTCAGCTGAAGGATAATTTTTTATCCATTCGGAGTCTTTGTAGGGACAACTGTTGTCATGTTGAGTTTAATGGTTCTTGTTTTTCTGTAAAGGACAACACCACTTGCGAAGTCCTCTTGCAGGCTCCTAGTACGGGCAATCTCTACCCTATTTCTCTCATCCCAGCACATGAGTCAACCTTAACTTGTCTTTCTCTCGACACATCAGGAGACACTTGGCATGGGCGGCTTTGGTCACCATGGAGCTAAAGTTTTAAAAATACTTAGGAAAAATAAGCTTGTTTCTAGTTCAGTTTTTGGTGATACTTGTGTTACTTGTCGACTTAGTAAATCTCATCAGCTTCCTTTTTAGTTAGTTGAACATGGTTCTGTTTCTCCATTACAATTAATACACCGTGATGTTTGGAAACGACTAGTTGTTTATGAATTAGGTTTTCGTTATTATGTAATTTTTGCGGATGATTTTTCTCGAACATGGTTCTACCCTATGAAGCGGAAATATAAGGTTTATACAATTTTTATTAATTACAAAACCATGGCTGAAAAACAATTTGGCCAATCTATTAAAATTTTTCAAAGTGATGGAGGGGGTGAATTTGATAATTTAGCCATGCAGGACTTGTTTCTTCAAACAAGAATTCTTGTTATAAAATCTTATCCTGACACACAGGCTCAAAACGATGTAACAGAATGTAAGCGTCCTCACCTTCTTGAGATGGTTTGTGATTTTCTATTCAGTCTCTTTTACCATCTTAGTTTTTGGTCAATGCTGCTCACACCACTGTTTTCACTATTAATTAACTTTCTGCTGCTGTCATAGGTTCTGAAAGTCCCTTTCAGAAATTGTTTGGTAAACTGTCTGATTACACATTCCCTAGAATGTTTGGTTGCGCTTGTTTTCCGAATTTCTCTGCTTCTTCACAAAAAAAATTACAACCTCGTTCTATTCACGTGCTTCTATTGGGTATGCCGCTCAGTACAAGGGTTATTGATGCTTGGAGCCTAGATCAAGAAAGCTTTTTACAAGTCGACATGTACAATTTCATGAGCATATTTTTCCTTATTATTTTGTAAAACATGCTGCTCCCACTGACCCTGTTGTCCATGACACCCTTATCAGTGACATTTTAGCTCTCACATCCACGACCCAATCTTTTGCCTCATCTGAGTCTCATTTAGGTTGTACTAGTATTGTATTGGTGTCCTTGTCCACACTCTCCCATGCACCTGATTCATCTTTGGGTCCCTTGTCCTCTTCTCTAGTGACTCTTGTGCCTATTCCGTTGCCTTACCCGTGCCTATCCTGTCACCTTCCCCCTCTCCAAATCGGTTCCACCCTTTATTCGACACCGTTATCGCAGCCCCAATTACCTCCCTCGGACTGTCCCCAACTCCTAGCAACCCTAGCCCAACTCCTCCGCAACCCAGCACGTGAATAGTCCTAGAACCCCCTTCGTGCACTCCCCACCCTACTCCTGTGGCCCTTCCTCCCACTTTATCCTCTTCTAATGTTCAACCTATGCAAACCCGATCTAAGTATGGTATCACCAGACCTAAATGCCTACTCTCTTTATCATCTCTTTGTTCTGAAACTGAACTCGCCTCCTTTAAAGAGGCTTCCCAGAAACCTCAACGACAAGAGACTATGACTGATGAGTTTAAAACATTAATGGCCAATGGTACATGGGAACTAGTTCCTTACGATTCTGCATAGAACCTCATTGCAAGTAAGTGGGTCTATTGCATAAAATATAAGTCTGATGGTAGCATTCAAAGCTCATCTGGTTATCGCTGGTAATCATTAGCAAGCAGGTATTGACTTTCATAAAACATTTGCTCCTATTGTTCCCCCTGCTACTATTCAACTCTTCTTATCCATTGCTTTGCCTAAACAGTGGCTTATTCATAAACTTGATGTCAAGAATGCCTTTCTTCATAGCATCTTAACTGAGCTATTGTACATGCATTAGCCTCCTAGTTTCATGATTCTCAATTTCGCAGGCATGTGTGTCAGCGACAAAAGTTGTCTATGGTCTTAAACAAGCAACCCATGCTTGGTTTCATAGGTTTAGCAGCTTTTTTTTAGCACATAGGTTTCATTGTAGTAAGGCTGATCCATCCATGTTCATCCTCTCTTCAGGTTCACGTACAATTATTCTTTTATTGTATTTGATGACATTATCTTGACAGGGAGTTCCATTTCTCTTTTACGATCTTTTATTGATCTACTCTCTCATCATTTTTTGAGGAAGGACTTGGGTGACCTTGATTATTTTCTAGGGATGCGTATAACTTATTCCTCCACAGGTTTGTTTTTAATCTTAGTTTAAATACATATCTAACCTTCTTCATAAGTTTCATATGCACACCTGCAAACCTATTCGCACTCACTCTACTGCTAGGACTACCCTTTCCCTCTCTGATATTGAATTACTTGCAGATCCCACTGTGTACAGAAGCATGGTAAGTGCTTTACAATATTTTACTATAATAGAACCTGGCATTGCATATAAGTTCATGTAGTTTTCCAGTTTATGCAGGCTCCCTGTACCACTCACATTTTGACTGCTAAGCATATTCTTGGTACCTTCAAGGAACTCTTGATCATAGGATTCTACTATGACATGCAACTATTCAATCCATTGTTGTTGCCTACTCTGATGCAGCCTAGGTTGGATATCATGATTATTGTTGCTCTACCACTAGGTGTGCGATATTGATAATTCATATTTTATATGTAATTTTCTTCTTTATTTTACCTACTTTTAAGTCTTTGAAATATATTTTTATGAATAATAATGCATATTTTATACGATTTTCAGGTAAAAATAAAATAAAAGAATTTGGGAGGAGTTGTTCAATTTTGCTTGGAATTTTTCACAAGTGTAATGCCTAGAGTCCAAGTCCAAGAGCCCAAAAGAAGAAAGGAAGAAGAGCAAGGCCAGCCCGTGTGGGCCCTGTGCACTGCGGGCCGTCTGCTCCAGCCTTCCCAGCTTGCCCTTACACTTCTACCCAAGAGAAACCTAGCAGCGTCGGCTCCCTCTCTCTCTGCTTACCACCTCTCCCTCCGTCTGGGCCTGTTTTCAGCAGCCCAGTTCGACGCCCAAGCCCACCAGCTCCTCTTCTCTCCCACATTCTCTCCCCAACCCGTGTGGGCCTGTCCTAGCGAGGCCCAACCGGAGCCCAACCATATCCCATCTTCCTCACTTCCTCTCCGTTGGGCTTGGTCTTGCCGCGGCCACAGCTGCTCTTTTCCAGACCAGTCCAAGCCTTAGCAGCCAAGCTCCTTTCCTAGTTAGCAAGTTCAAGTGACCTAGTCAAGGTTAATTAATCTTGATTAATTTTTAGCTAAAGACTGGTCCCATTTTATGCAATATAACAACAAAAATAATTAATTGAAACTAATTTTCATTAATTGTTGGCCACCAAGAGGGCTGGATTTTCACTATAAAAGGGGTCAAGGTTGAGGCAAAAGGGGGACACTGATCCATTCATCCAAGCATTCTATCTTCCATCTTCTATTTTTCTTAGAGAGTAGAGAGTATTTTGTAAGACAAAACCATTTGGGTTGAGGGGTTTGAAAGAAAATAAGCTTTATTGGCTATTTTCCTCTTTCTCTTTCTCATCTCATTTGTGAGTCTAATTTGAGAGTGTTTACTTTGTTAGTTTGTAATTGAGTACAAAAGTTTGGGCATAGGGAGTGAAATATACCAATTATCATGGTGTTTTCACTAACTATGGTCGGCTAAACTACTCGTTTCTAGGATTAGGATGGATCCTTGATAATAGTGTTATTTTTGCTAATTTCTTACGGGGTAATTCTTGTCTCTTTCATTGCATAATTTGAGTTTATATTTGAAACTTAATCTATTTATGCATTTTAATACTATTGTTTAATCATGTTGATCACAATAGTTTAATTTGCTATCTCAAATGAACATTTAACCTTGTAGGCTGATATGACATTATGCAATTGAACTTAAAATTGTAATTGTTTAAGTTGAATAATCTATGCTAGAAATTAGATGAGTTATGTCTGAAAAGAATAATTCATGCTAAACCACTAGATAGATAATTTTATTTGATAATTATAATTCATCTTTTCAATTCATGACTTAATACTTGTAGCTTAGGTTGCACAAAAGACAAATCAAATCCCCATTTGAATTAGTAATTCAATATGTGTATTAAAGGTGAAATCCAAAATTCTAGAACATTCTCTCATCTGAATTCTCTCTACTTGACACTTTTACTCTTCTTTTTGCTTCTTTAATCATATTGATAATTACACTCCTCATTCAACTTATTCTTTATAATTAGAAGAGTTGAAATTAAAAATTAATATTGTTCCTTGTGGGATCGACACCCCTATACTCGCTTGTCTACAATTAACCTTGTGCACTTGCAAGTAAAAAGGATTTTAAAACAAAGCATAAAATCCACATCAAGTTTTGTTTGTTTGGCCCAAATTTCATTGCTTTCCGCTCGAAGAAACAACATGCTGTCTCCAAATCCTCAACTAAAGCTATGTATCATGTTGTAGCTTATACTGTGGTGTAAACTGATTGGATCCGTAAGCTCTTACTTAATCTTTGTATTACCCTCGCTTCTCTAATTCGGGTGTACGGCGACAACGTGAGTGCTACATATCTTATGGCAAATCCTGTTCATCATGACCGCAGCAAACATATCGCTAGTTCACGGATATTTTTACTAAACGTTTGTCTTCACAACAGTTTTTATTTCATAAGCCCAATATGTCTGTGTGCTCCCCTATACAGCTTGAGGGGGTGTAATAAGATAAGGGTACTTATGTAAGTTTACTATACTTATATTATCTATAAATATAAGCATCTGGCTCCCAGATTGGGTGAGTCTTTCCATCACAAATTCCTTAACAGAAATATGGCTAAGGTGGTCTTTGACGGTGCGACCAACCATCTGAAATAGCTTTTGTAGGTTTGGTAGGTTAGGGCTTGTCTTACTATTTGGTTTGATAATTGGTCAAATCACAATCTGGAGCCCCTTTTCGTATTTGTTAGCTTAATTAAATTTGCTTCTTAATCCTGTTCCATCTAGTCTTGCATGAAATACTTTGGTTATTTTTGGTATTTAAAAACTCACCTCCTTGTGGACGATGCCCTAAGTGCTAGGTGATAGACCTTGCACTTAAGGTAGCAAAATTTAAAATTTAGATAGTGTTTGGTTGGATGCAGTGTAATTAAGTTGTAATGCAATCAATAATGTAATGTAATGGAAATGAAGTGTAACACAATAGTGATTGCATTACCAAATTTGGTTGGTTATAAACTAATTACATAAGGTAATGTAATCAGCATTCCATTACCATGGTTGGTTAGTTATCTAATATGTAATGGAATAATCTTTGAATCCAACTTTATTTAGAAATATTTGTTTTTAAGATTGTCAATATTATTAATTGTGGTTTTCTCCCTCATAATTACACATGATATGATGAGAGAGCATATGTCATACAAAATTACAAGAAATAAAAAGACTAATTCAAACTTAAATGCTAGAATTCATTTTAATCGAAACTTCACCTCTACCAAGGAAAACCAAATAAGTATACACAGAAATGAGAAATTGTAACAACTATAAATATTGAACTACATAGCATAGGTTTCACAATTTTCTAGCAAATTGGACTAGCAGGGGGGATATGATTGGACTAGCAGAGGATGGATGATGATGGTTGTGGTGATGGCAGGCCTGTGAGGTGGTAGAGAAGGAAAACCATTGACAGAGGAAAGTAGCAATAACCAAAAATACATATAATCATATAATCAATTAACTTCACGAGTCTAAATATCTCCTCAAAAAAGCGCTTTCACCCACTCTTTCTTTTCGACATTAGGGATACTGAAAAATACATCTGTGCTCTCTGGCACAGATGCAATTTTTTTTGCCCCTCGATACCTCTCCATTGTTGTCAATCCAAGCTAGCTAATTTTGCATTCAATTTGGTGCGCTTCTCACTTAACTCGACATCAAAGCAAATAGATCGGCTGGTGTTGTTACTAGCACCCCTTATCTCTCCCTCCCGAGAATAGAAGCAACTTCTAATTAGCCTTTAACTAAGTTATTAGAGGCTCTTATGTGTTTTCATAAGTCCCCAAATTTCACAAAACTTCCCCCAACCACGAAAGGCTCTTGAGCAGATGAGGATTCATGTTCATTTTTCTTACTTGACTCTTCATTTTCTTTCTCTTCATTCACCACATCTTCCATTTCTTTAGGGCCTTAAGCATCTTTTTTTGAAGCACGATCCTTTCCAAAGATTATGCACAAGTCCTCATAATAAGGCATGGCATACCTCTCCAATCATTAGCATTAGGGTGATTCTGTATCAAGAAGTACTAAATAAAGCTAATATCAAAACACGACTAAAAAGGGCCATTAAAAATATTTAAAAGATCAAATATTAAAAAGATATCTGGGTGCAAAATATTGAAAAACATTAAAACATAACCATCAACATCAATTAAAATTCTCAACCTTGGTAGAAGAATTATGACATTGTAGAGATTTTATCATTAAAAATCATATAAAAAATAAGGTACAAAAGCCACAGTCAAACTGAGATATTGTCAAAAATATGAAAGTCATTTCAGTATAACAGGAACTTGACAAGAAGACATCAACATGACTCCCAAAACCCATAACCTATGATCACATTACAGCTTCATTTCAATATACTGCAAAACCAACATATTGGCAGCTAGAGAAACAGAACCAGCATTTTCAGTACAACACTCGAGCAACAACATTTTTAGAATTTGCAGCAGAGTTGATAAATATCTGATGGCAGTACATCTAAGGAAATAGAACACAGAAACAAAACCAAAAAATGAGCTTGAATTAGCTTAGCTTCACATAAGTTTTCCAAACTTCTTTTTCGCCCACCGTTGACTTTGTTTCTGGGTCCCATCCAACTCCACTTGTACAGCTTCCAATTGCCATGTTATTTAAGACATCATATACGCCTTTAAAGTGTCAAGGTTGAGAATGTACATGTGGCTGAGCTTTTAGATTTGATTCGGGCAATTTGGCCTTAAGTTTCTCTACAACAGTATTTAGAAACCTTAGTTTAAACCCATTATCGACTTTGAATGATGTTCCACCATTCACAAGATATTTAAAAACTTCAATGAGTACATCATCTTCTTCTTCACTCCATTTTCTTTTATTTCTTCCAAGACCATGATCTTTTGGTGAAGCCATCATATAAACGGCGACAAAGTTTATACCTTGAACCTACAAGCAACAAAGACATCATATAGAGTTATGTATAAATAAAATGACCAAATACCTTGGGCATGGAAACGAGCAACATAGTGCAAATAGTAAGTGGAAAGTTTTGAGTATTTATTAGCGCTGGCAAAAATTCAAGCACAAATCAAATTCAGGACGGGCAAATCGGACAATGTAGAAATTCAGATAAGTAACCGATGTCCAATACCCGAGACGCAAGATTAGACGTACATGTCAGAACCCAAACTCTAGAACCAAACAGCAAAGACGGATTCTTTGTTAGCTATTACTATTGTAAACTATAGCAAGCTTACAGAACAGATCAATCAAACACTTACTATTCTAAGCAACTATTTTCATACTGTGTGGTATTATTGGCCGATTCCTTCGACTCACTCATTCCCCAAGAACTATACTATAGGCTACATATCCCTCCCAACCTGATAACACACACACACACACACACACACACACACACAAATATACATATATATATATATGTATATATATATATATATATATATATATATATATATATATATATATATATGCACATATATATACA
>JACYFF010031957.1:42637762-42653830 GCA_017589665.1 Selenicereus undatus
AAACAAATTGCTGACATCTTTACCAAAGCACTGAGTGGAGAGCAGTTTGAGAGGAATACACTTGAATTGGGTATGATTAAAGAGACTTGAGCATGCTTGTTTAACCCCCAATGATTGACTAGTTAAGGGTTTTAGGCCAAATAAAATTGATTTAGTAGATGCATTCAATTTCTGTGCTATTATTGGCATATGTGTGGAGTACAACATGCTGACACTCGTTGAGGTCTAATGATATTGCCCTTATTGTCTTGAGTCACCGAGTCACCGAACATTTAGTAGTAAGAACAGGCTCTGAGAACATATCTGACCACTATTCGGAATATACGTTGTTCAAGTGACACGACCAAGGTGTTGGAAATTGAAACAATCATTTAAACCTAACCATCCGTTTTCTCTCTCCTTCCCACAAAAATTCGACCTCCTTCTTCTTCCTCTGAACCACAAAAACCCCAACTTCATTCTTTCTCTCCTCATTCCTTAAACCCACTAACAACCCAAAATTCATTCCTCTTCCTTCTTCCATCAGAACCCTAATTTCTCCATTCTCTTCAATAAATGGCACGAACTTGCAGTGGGACTGCTTCCTCTGGGCGCAAGACGTCTAAACCACGCTCATTGCATGGCCAGTTAGCAAGGAAAAGAGAGGTTGGATGGTCGACTTCGACAATGGCGTCACCACCGTCGACCGAAGTCTCCACGGGTATGGAAACCTCCCCCTCACCTTCTTTCTCTATTAGTCCTTCAATTTTTGGGTTCTTGAAGAATTTAGACCTACAATCAGTGGGCTTGAAAAGTGATGTTATACCTTCAATGAACCCAATTACGGGATGGGAGTTGGTGGTTTATGACCCAAGTGTGGTCGAATCAAGGGTAGGGGGAAATCTGTCTAAGTCAGTTGAGTACCCTATTGATATGGATGTTGGGCATGTTGGAGAAGAACATGTTCTCAAGACTGATTCCATCATAGTGGACGATATTGATGAAGATGAACCGATTTTGCGGTTCAAAAGAACTATCCAGACCACCCCATAGCCAAAATTTAAACCAGGTATCAAACGTCAACTGTAAAGCTTGTTGAGAGCTACAAATTTAACCACTACTTCGGTTATTAAATAATTTTTATAGCATAGGGAAGTAGGTATCGATCCACGAGGAAAGATTTTTGTAAATTGCTAGCTTAATCCTAAATGATTTTATTAATCCAATTTATTAAATCAAAACTTAATAATTATAAAATAATTATGATCTAATAAATAAAAATCTAGAAAAGTACCCAATGATGTTCCTAAATATTCTGAATCATATTCTGGAAATAAAATAGTAAAAACATTTCCTAAATAATCTAGAAAAATAAAATCAGAATAGTAACTGAAATTCTAATTAAAAATCAAAACAGCAAAGAATAATCAGAAAATAAATATTAAAAATTGAAAACAGTAACCTAAAAGATTAGTCTTCAGGTATATAATCTTTTAGCTCCTCAATTATATCCAAATAATTTTAGAAAAATCAAATCAAAAAACTATCACAGAATATCAATGCAGAATATTAGATCTGAAATTGAAAATAAAATAATCTGCATAAATATAAATACGAAATTAATCAAGAAAATTACCCTAATTCTAGGACACAACTTTCTGGACTTAACCACACCTAAAAATCGTAAATTAGAATTAATAATCGAAATTTTCAGAATTAATTACCTAAACACCTGCACATACCAATTTCACAAAATAAATCTGAAAAATTATCAAATGATTTTCAAAAATTACGAAATTGAATATGGGCAGATTAGGACACTATATAAACCCTATGAATTGATTAAAATCGAAAAATAATAAAAATAACTATTTTTAGTCTAAGTTCAAACAAACCGGTAATTAAATACTAAAACTGAATATAAATCAATCTAACATTATAACCACTCCAAAAATCAAAATCTAAGCTATCTAAAATTACCTAGACACTCCTAAAAGACTTATATTTCTGGGGAAGGTTGTTTGAAATTATTTTGAAGCTAACAAAATTAGAACAAAAATCAACAAACTAACCGAATTAATTCTAAGCAACAAATAATAATCAAAAGTTATCAAATTTATGAAGAATACTTAGTATAATCTCAATCCACCATGCAAATTAATATTTATCATTAACACACAAGTTAATTTCATTCATGAGTTAAACTGTAGAAGATATCCACCAGCGGTTCTTCTCCGTTTTTCCTTAGATTTTAGTTTACTTAGGTCCAACCCTAATATAAACCCTACTAATTTGATAATCCTTACACCAGCGCAAAAATTTAACCAAATTAGAGCATTAAGTATTAAAAAAATATCATTTAATACTTTGTAATCAATTTACCAGCAAATCGATTTAACAAATATCTAAAGCGATTACCTAATTAAAAGAGATGGGTTTGAGCCATCCATGATTAATTAGGGTGATACCTAGGCCTAAATGATGATAACTTTTACGTATTATAATCTTCTAAACTATCAATCGAAATTGTATTTAATCAACTAGCATGCATTCTAATCGATTTAACACAAATTTCATAAACGATGAACACTAATCGCTAAAGAATCATGAATAGAATTCAACTAGACATTAAAGCATAAAACTTGTTTCAAAATAATTAATTTAGCATGGCTTCAAGAAGATTATACTAAGCATAAAAAATTGCTCACTCATATTAAAAATAAAATCACAAAATTCACCCAAATAATTCATGTTTAATAATTAACTAAATAATAAAAAAAATAAAACAAAATAATACTAACGTAATACACCAAAAAAAAAAATTACGCAAAGGCTGAAAGGCGAGAACGATTAATGGAAGAAGAAGGAGACCATGGGGGGGAGGAAAGATGATCGATGATGATAGTGGTGATGATCAATGATGATGATCACGGCCAGATGATGTGGGGACGATGATGGTGCGATGGCGACGATCTGATGACGATGATGAGGATGGCTGATCGTGATGAAGGGCCTGATCGAAGATGATGATGAATGTGGGTATGCTTGATGGGCGTGAAGAAGATGATGATCACAGTGAGATGATGAGGGGAGGAAGGAGATGATGTTGATGCTGAGCTGATGAAGCCGTGAGTTGGAGAAAGAGGGATGCGTGTGGTTATGAAGGAGAAGAAGGTGAGATTGAGATGATGAAGGATGATGGTGATGATGTTGATGATGAGACGCAAAGTGGAGCCGTGGGGATGTGTTTTAGATTAGGCGTGGTTGGGGTTCATGGTGATGAAGAGAGATGTTGGTGGGGCGTGTGATGATATTATATGGAGGAGGTGAGGCTACGGTTAGTTTCTTAGGGTTTTCTTCTCCTTTCTTGCTTAGATTGCTTTTTCTCCAAGACTTGTAGCTTTTTACCAATTCTTGAAACCCTAGCCCAATGTAATAATTATGAAAATAATACTTTCCATAATTATTATTTTTGGACCGTCTTGTAGCCAAGTGTGTAAAACTCGAGCTTCTACGTCCTCTCTTCTCCTCTTTATTAAATTAACACTAACCCTGAAAGATATATAAAACAAAACAAATTAAACAAAATAATATATATAATATACTCAAAATAATTATAAAAATAATGCATGAATTATGACTTAACATCAACGGAAGACTGCAACCTCACCAAATATACCCCTCACTCCACTGGTATCATGACCCAGAACGCGAAGTTCAGGTCCTGCCTCTATTTTGCCTTCGCAAAAAGATGGGGTCGACAACTCTGTCACAAAGAAAAAATCAGCTCTCGAAACACCCACCAAAACACCCACCAGAACACCTTCTAGACCAGCTTCATCCAAGAAACCTGCCCAAAAACAGGAGGCCTCAGAACAAGTGTCAGAACTGGTTGAGGAGTCAGATGAACCAAAGAGAAAGAAAATTAGGAAAAACATGACACTTGGTGAAAGGTATGAGCGTTTTCTTCAGAAATCTATAGTTCGTGGCAAGGTGGTTAAAGTCTCTTACTTTCAAGAACAGTGGCTTGGGGTGTTCTTAGAAAACTTGAGTGCACAAGGTTGGTTGGACTTGTTCACCAACACTAAAAGAGGTTGCTCTATCCCTGATTTGGCTGAATTCTATGCTAACTGTATTGTCACCAATGGAGTGGGGACAAGTACAGTTAATGGTCATAAGTTGCATTTTGATGCTCATGACTTAGGTGAAATGCTTGGGGTACCTTCTGACGGTTTTGATTTGTATGTCCGTGAGGACAAGAATGATGAGCGGTTGTTAGAATTGACCCGTGAGCTAGCCCAAAAACCCCACTTGACTGAGTCCCGATCTGTGTGAAAGGGGGAAATAATGCCATTGCAGCGATTGTTATTTTGGTTTGTCATTAAGAACATCATTCCCCGAGGTCAGGGATGCAACCTTGCTAATCCTATGGACATGTGCTATACTGACTTCTTAGATCGTGGTGAGAAAATTAGCTTGCCCGCAATCATGATTAGCCACATCGGGCGAATAGCTAACACATCCAAGGATCATGATATGGGATATGGGCTTTTGCTGACTTCTGTGTTTGAACAACTTGAGATTCCTTTACAGAAGAGGGTGGGCTTTCAAGTCAGTGATGAAATTAGTAGCAGTACTTTGGTTGCATGTGGGTTCAAGGTGAAAAAAAGGAGCAGTGCAGGTTCAGAACAAGAGACCCAAACACCTATTGACCCTATTCCTAGAGAGGCATCCACCTCCAGTGGTCCTACATTCGATACTCTATTATAGGACCAGCTTACCTTGAAGGGAGAGATAGCTAAAGTGAAGAAGGCACTCAATGCGAAATGCCACGAGGATATCTTAAGTGCCTTCTCTGCCCTCACGTCTAAATTTTCTTCTCCATCCTCCTTTGCCTAATCTATTCTTATGCTCTATTTCCAACACTGTTGTTAATTTCCATTTGCCAACACTTGACTGTGTGTATGATTGGCAGTAGTTTGTGCCAGACGGTTTATGCATGCTATTTGTTTGTGCGTGACTCGGATGGCCAATATCCTTACCGTACCATACACTTGAGTGTATCGCCGTTCTCTCCCGCATTACCGCTTTGGTGGTGATTGCATCCACACTGGATTTCAACTCCCAGCATCCTCACCCTTTTCGATGAAGTCAAAAGGGAGAAGATGAGTATGACCTTGTTTCGATTGGTTTGCCTAGTTTAAGTTGACCTCTTAACTCTTGTTTTCTTTCTAGTGTGAGGGTGGATAACTGTTTTGGCACTAATGTATTTTTTCCTTGTCTTAATATTAATTGTCCTTGATGACTTATAGTCATTTGGTTTGTCATCATCAAAAGGGGGGAAATTGTTAACCCAATTAATGTGTAAGGTTTTGATGATAACAATCCAAATGGACCAGCCAATATGCTGTGCTTGAGTTGTGTGTTAAGATAGGATCCGAAAATACTTGGAGCGGTTCAAATGAGCATGGAGCATCAAAGGCGATACATGCACAAAGAGCCCAGCTGATAACAAAAGTCTGATAACATTGCCTCGGAACAGTTCTGAGCACAGAGCATGGAGCATCGCATCGAACATCAAAATCATGTGCAAGGAGTTCAGCTGATAACAAGAGTCTTAGGCTTAATCTTGGTTTTATTTTTTAGATTCTTGTTAACATGCCAATTAGAAGGTCTTAACTTAGCATTTGCTTTGAAATGTTTTTAAGTACTTTAAAACACTGCCTCAAAACAGTTCTGAGAAGTCAGGTCTGTGGTGTTCTGACGTTAAAGACAGAAAACGAATTTCAAGATTTTAGAATATTTTTTTACTAACAATTTTCTTGAAATAATTAGGATTAATTTCCCTGTATCAGTTGAGTCTAAAAAGATTTTTTCTTTAAAGATAATGTTGAGAGATTTTTTCCTTAAAAGATATTATTGAAAGATTTTTGAAAGATTTTATCCTATCCTTTAAGGGAAGAATATCAAGAGGAATGATTTAGGAGGTTGAGTGTTAGAGTGATTGAAGGAAGGAAATTTTCCTGACCCTACAGCACAAGCCCACTATTTAAGTCGCCTCCTTCTCTAGTTTTTCAAGAGGATTTTCAAGGATTTTCAAGTGCAAAAATTATCTTTGAGAGTCAGAATTTTCTGTGAGAAAAACCTTCAAAGAGAGTGCTAAATCGAGTCTTAAATATTGGCATAATAGGGATTGTATTGTACCTTACAGTCAGCTTGTTTAGAAGCATTCAAGTAAGGTGTCTTGTTATTTCTTTTTCATCATTGAATGAAGAAATTGTCCAAGTCTTGGGAGATGTTGGACGTGATCTCTTAGGAGACGTTGGACATGTTGTCCATGTTGTCCAAGTCATTGGACATGGTCTCTTAGGAGACATTGGACGTGGTGTCCGTGTGCGGTTGTCCAAGTCTTGGGAGACGTTGGACGTGGCGTTTGTAACTAGGGTCTTAGGGTAGACTAGTTACGTGTGTAACAAATTCGGCCCATTTAGTGAAAGTGCTGTTGAAATCCTATAGTGGTAGATCATGGTTTTTACACCTCAGTTGTGCTAGAGGTGGTTTTCCATGTAAAAATATTGTGTCTCATTTGCTGTTTTTGTAACTATACTTGTTTCTGCTTTACTGCAAACACGCGTTCCAAATAGTTCTGACGAGTGTTTTGAGAAAACCAAAAAAGCTAGTAGGCAAAATTCACCCCCCTTCTTGTGTCCTTGTGTGAGTAAATCTAACAAGTGGTATCAGGGCAGAGTTCTCATATCTAGGTTAACACCTTGAGAGATCCTGAAAAGATGAGTGCACCACAAGGAATTTTGGAGGGTCAATCTGTGACTCGACCACCATATTTCAATGGACAACATTACAACTAGTGGAAGAATTGCATGAAAAATTACATCCAGGCTGATGACTACAAGCTGTGGATGATCATTGAGAATGGTCCTTACATCCCAATGAAGACCATGGAAGATGGCAAGACCGTTCCTAAGAAGCCAAATGAGTTCGACTCAGATGACTTCAAAAAGACGGAGAAAAACGCTAAGGCTAAGAAGCTGCTATACTTTGGTCTTGATCCAGACGAGTACACTCGTATCTCAGAGTGGGAATCTGCAAAAGAGATATGGAATGCTCTTCGAGTGGCTCATGAAGGAACCAACCAAGTCAAACAATCTAGGATCGAGCTGTTAATGAGAAAATACAAGCTGTTTGAAATGAGCGACAAAGAGACGGTAATGGATATGTAGACACATTTTACCCACATCACCAATGAGCTAAAATCGTTGGGGAAATCCTTTACCACTAAAGAGTTGGTAAGGAAGATCCTACGGTTTTTGCCTCAATCATGGGAAACAAAAGTTACAGGCATCCAGGAAGCAAAGAAGATGGACGAAATCTCCTTGGATGAGCTCATTGGGAACCTTGAAACTTACGAATTGATGAAGAAATCCCAGATGAAAGAAGAAATAAAGAAAAATCGAGGCCTTGCTCTAAAGGCTATTGAAAGCAACGACTCAGATTTGAATAAGGAAGAAATGGCCTTGGTAACTCGAAAGTTCAAGAAAATCTTCAAGAAGGCTGGGAGGATCATCAAGAAAGGAAGTACTAGTAGGGCGAAGAACAGCGATCAAGATCAGACTTCTGGATGTTTCAGATGTGGGAAACTTGATCATGTTGTAAAGTATTGCCCCATGCAGAAGGAAGAACAGGGTGAGAATAGCTCCGAAACAGTGGCAAAAAACTGCAACAAAGGCGTTTCACTAAGGCTATGATGGCCGCCTAGGGTGATACTTCAGAGGAAGAAGATGATTCTGGAGAAGAAAAAGCTATAGTTGCGCTCATGGCTATAAGTGAGTCCAACTCGGATCATGAGCCGGTCGAAAGTTTGTCCCAACCCAAGGAAAAGGTGTGTGGTCTTAACAAAGCAAAAGTTGTAAAATTATTGTTCTCTTTAATGGATGAATGTGAGGCAATAAGTGCTGAGAATTGCATGCTTAAAGATGTTTGTTCGAAACTGAAAAGGGATGGTAGAGTACTTGAAAGGAATAAACAAGAACTTGAACATGTGAATGAAATCCTCAGGTGCGAAAAATTTATGGCAGAGGAAAAGACCCTTGCCGTAGGTAATGACCTTAATGCACTTAAAGACCTCATAAATGCAAGAGAGAAAGAGTTTAACTCTGATCTTACAAGGTTGAATAGTGAATCCCTAGACCTGAAACTCAAGGTAGAATCCTTGGCAAGTGAAAATAACCAACTGCTTGAAAAGGCGCATAAGTCTGAATCTGACCTCGTTTAGAACAGACGCTGGAAGAGTTCCTTAGAAGCGTATGCTCATAAGGTCGAATCTGACCTCGTTCAGAACAGGCGCTGGAACAGTTCCTCATAAGCGCTTAATTGGCTAAATACTCACCATAGCCGAAATAAAAGGGGACTAGGATTTGTGAATAGACCTGCCACTAAGCCAGTAAACAAGAAGTATGTTGGACTTTAAGAAAATATCATTTGTTTTCACTGTAGAAAGACTGGTCATTATCGGTGCACTTGCCCTTTGAGAAGAAGGGCCAAGGAAAGAAACTCACTATATGTTAAACAAATATAGACTAGGAAAGATGAGTTAACCTCTATGTCAAAGAAAATGGGACCCAAGTGGATCTGGGTTCCCAAGACTAACACTTAGCTGTTTTGCAAGCTAAAGTGAGAGGAGGCAACCAACTATGGTACTTGGATAGTGGTTGCTCAAGGCACATGATGGGAGACATATCAAACTTCTTCTCACTTACAGCCTTCGATGGAGGGAGTATGGCATTTGGAAACGACAAATTTGGGAAAATTATCGGTGTAGGTAAGATAGGTAAATCACTCTCTCACTCTATTAATAATGTGTACTTGGTTGATGGGTTACAACATAATTTGCTAAGTGTGTCTCAATTGTGTGATAGAGGTAATCACGTTGAATTCTCTTCAGATCAATGCTTGATTACCAATGTCAATTCTGGTAGTGTTGTGTTGAGTGGGAAGCGACACAACAATGTGTATAAAGTGTGTGTTCTTTCACTTCCCCAAAATCATTTGACTTGTTTAAGTGCTCTTGATGACGATGTTATGCTTTGGCACAAGAGGCTAGGTCATGCAAGCCTTTCACTTTTGAACAAACTTGTTTCTAAGGACCTAGTAGTCGGACTACCTTCCATCAAGTACAATGATGACAAGGTGTGCAACGCCTGTGCTAGAGGAAAACAAGTTAGGACTTCTTTCAAGTCAAAGAACTGTGTTAGCACTTCCCGACCTCTTGAACTACTACATGTTGATTTGTGTGGTCCTATGAGGATCACAAGTAGAGGTGGGAAGAGGTATGTGTTTGTTATAGTGGATGATTACTCTGGTTTCAGTTGGGCATTATTTTTGGCATCGAAAGATGAATCATTTGAGAAGTTTCTTGTGCTTCTCAAGAAAATTGAAAAGAGAGTAGGACACTCATTGGTAAGTCTTAGGTCTAACCATGGAAAAGAATTTGAAAATTCAAGCTTCATTGATTATTGTAATAAAACACGGTGTAGATCACAACTTTTCTGCCCCCATAACATCCCAACAGAACGGGGTGGTAGAGCGTAAAAATCGTACTCTAGAAGACATGGCTAGGACTATACTTGTCGCTAGTGCTCTTCATAGAAACTTTTGGCCAGAGGCGTTGAATACATCGTGTTACATTATTAATAGGTGCATGATCAGACCTATACTCAACAAGACTCCCTATGAACTTTTCAAAGGACGAAAACCCTATATTAAGCACTTAAGGGTGTTTGGTTGCAAATGCTATGTGCTCAATAATTGGAAGGAATCCTTGGGAAAGTTCGACCCTAGAAGTGTTGAAGTCATATTGTTAGGGTACTCCTCACATAGTAAGGCATACAAAGTGTTTAACAAAATAACTTTGTGTGTTGAGGAGAGTGTGCATGTATTTTTTGATGAGACTAACTCTGTGGTTGAGCATGATACACAGGATGAAGAGTTTGAACTTGGTCTTGTAAGAAAAGACCTCTCGCTCACTCAAAGCTCCATAGTTGACAAAGGTAAGGCTCCTGAAGGTGAACCAAGTCCTGTAACTGATAATTTGGAAGGTGGGCAGGGAGCAAACCAGTCAGGGGAAAGCATTGCTGAACCTGAACAAAATCGACCTACTTAACCCAATTATTCCCAAACTGATATGGGAACAGGCATCAGAACAGTTCCAGAACCTATTTCACCAAGTACTCAGGAGAGATTAGTAAGTGCATATGTGGATCCATTTGCTCCACGACCTTAGAAGCACCAAAGCTCGCATCCTCTTGACCAGGTTATATCTGACATTAACAAAGAAGTGCAAACCGGATCTAAACTCAGAAACTTTTGTGCTTTTTATACCTTTTAATCTAACATTGAGCCAAAGAATGTTCATGAAGCTCTTGCAGATTCTGACTGGGATATTGCCATGTAAGAGGAGCTTCATCAATTTGAAAGGAATAAGGTTTGGTATCTTGAACCACGTCCTAAGGACAGATCGATAATTGGTACCAAGTGGATGTTCAAGAACAAGTTGGATGAGTTCGGAACAATCACTCAGAACAAGGCTAGGCTGGTGGTTCAAGGTTATAACAAAGAGGAAGGGATCGACTATGAGGAAACATTTGCACTTGTTACAAGGATTGAGGCTATCCGCATGGATACCTTAAGGAAGAGGATTAAGTTGTACCAAACAGACGTTAAAAGTGCATTCCTCAATGGATACCTTAAGGAAGAGGTGTATGTAAGTCAACCCCCTGGTTTTGAAAATCATGATTTCCCTAACCATGTGTTTAAACTTAACAAAGCTCTTTATGGTTTAAAACAAGCTCCCAGAGCTTGGTATGCACGCTTGTCAAAATTTTTAATCGGTAATGGTTTTCAAAGGGGCAAGGTTGATAATACCTTGTTTCTCAAATCAAAGGGGGAACATTTGTTGACTGTCCAAGTATATGTCGATGATATTATATTTGGTGCAACCAACAATGGTTTATGTGATGAATTTTCAGATTTGATGAGGAGTGAGTTTGAGATGAGCATGATGGGTGAGCTTAACTTTTTCTTAGGCTTACAAATCAAGCAAACCTCAAACGGAACTGTGATACATCAACAAAAATATGTCAAAGAATTAATTAAGAGGTTTCGAATAGAATCGGCTAAGCCTATAGACACACACATCTCTCCTTTAGCCAGGTTGGTTGCGGATGATGGGAGTCCTTCAATTGAGGAGAAATCCTACAAGGGCATGATAGGGTCGTTTCTATACCTAACCGCTAGTAGACCTGACATGGTTTTCAGTGTTGGCTTATGTGCTCGTTTTCAGTCAAATCCTAAAGAAACACATTTGAAAGCTGTAAAACGAATTTTGAGATATTTGAAACACACCTCTGACTTAGCCCTATGGCATCCTCGAGGATGCACTTTTGATCTCGTTGGGTATGCGGATGCTGATTATGCTAGGGTCTTGATTGATAGAAAAAGCACCTCAGCTATGGCTCATTTTCTTGGACTGTGTTTGGTCTCTTGGGCAACCAAGAAACAGCACTCTGTTGCCATGTCCACAGCAGAAGCTGAGTATGTAGCAGTTGCTTATTGTTGTGCTCAACTATTGTGGATACGGTAATAACTCAAGATCTTCTCTATTGACACTGGATGCATTCCCATATTTTGTGATAACACAAGTGCAATTACCATTGCCAACAATCTACGTCAACATAAAAATACTAAGCATATTGACATACGTCATCATTTTTTGAGAGATAATGTTGAAAAGGGCTTAATTTCAATGAACTTTTGTGCCACTAACAAACAAATTGCTGACATCTTTACCAAAGCACTGAGTGGAGAGCAGTTTGAGAGGAATACACTTGAATTGGGTATGATTAAAGAGACTTGAGCATGCTTGTTTAACCCCCAATGATTGACTAGTTAAGGGTTTTAGGCCAAATAAAATTGATTTAGTAGATGCATTCAATTTCTGTGCTATTATTGGCATATGTGTGGAGTACAACATGCTGACACTCGTTGAGGTCTAATGATATTGCCCTTATTGTCTTGAGTCACCGAGTCACCGAACATTTAGTAGTAAGAACAGGCTCTGAGAACATATCTGACCACTATTCGGAATATACGTTGTTCAAGTGACACGACCAAGGTGTTGGAAATTGAAACAATCATTTAAACCTAACCATCCGTTTTCTCTCTCCTTCCCACAAAAATTCGACCTCCTTCTTCTTCCTCTGAACCACAAAAACCCCAACTTCATTCTTTCTCTCCTCATTCCTTAAACCCACTAACAACCCAAAATTCATTCCTCTTCCTTCTTCCATCAGAACCCTAATTTCTCCATTCTCTTCAATAAATGGCACGAACTTGCAGTGGGACTGCTTCCTCTGGGCGCAAGACGTCTAAACCACGCTCATTGCATGGCCAGTTAGCAAGGAAAAGAGAGGTTGGATGGTCGACTTCGACAATGGCGTCACCACCGTCGACCGAAGTCTCCACGGGTATGGAAACCTCCCCCTCACCTTCTTTCTCTATTAGTCCTTCAATTTTTGGGTTCTTGAAGAATTTAGACCTACAATCAGTGGGCTTGAAAAGTGATGTTATACCTTCAATGAACCCAATTACGGGATGGGAGTTGGTGGTTTATGACCCAAGTGTGGTCGAATCAAGGGTAGGGGGAAATCTGTCTAAGTCAGTTGAGTACCCTATTGATATGGATGTTGGGCATGTTGGAGAAGAACATGTTCTCAAGACTGATTCCATCATAGTGGACGATATTGATGAAGATGAACCGATTTTGCGGTTCAAAAGAACTATCCAGACCACCCCATAGCCAAAATTTAAACCAGGTATCAAACGTCAACTGTAAAGCTTGTTGAGAGCTACAAATTTAACCACTACTTCGGTTATTAAATAATTTTTATAGCATAGGGAAGTAGGTATCGATCCACGAGGAAAGATTTTTGTAAATTGCTAGCTTAATCCTAAATGATTTTATTAATCCAATTTATTAAATCAAAACTTAATAATTATAAAATAATTATGATCTAATAAATAAAAATCTAGAAAAGTACCCAATGATGTTCCTAAATATTCTGAATCATATTCTGGAAATAAAATAGTAAAAACATTTCCTAAATAATCTAGAAAAATAAAATCAGAATAGTAACTGAAATTCTAATTAAAAATCAAAACAGCAAAGAATAATCAGAAAATAAATATTAAAAATTGAAAACAGTAACCTAAAAGATTAGTCTTCAGGTATATAATCTTTTAGCTCCTCAATTATATCCAAATAATTTTAGAAAAATCAAATCAAAAAACTATCACAGAATATCAATGCAGAATATTAGATCTGAAATTGAAAATAAAATAATCTGCATAAATATAAATACGAAATTAATCAAGAAAATTACCCTAATTCTAGGACACAACTTTCTGGACTTAACCACACCTAAAAATCGTAAATTAGAATTAATAATCGAAATTTTCAGAATTAATTACCTAAACACCTGCACATACCAATTTCACAAAATAAATCTGAAAAATTATCAAATGATTTTCAAAAATTACGAAATTGAATATGGGCAGATTAGGACACTATATAAACCCTATGAATTGATTAAAATCGAAAAATAATAAAAATAACTATTTTTAGTCTAAGTTCAAACAAACCGGTAATTAAATACTAAAACTGAATATAAATCAATCTAACATTATAACCACTCCAAAAATCAAAATCTAAGCTATCTAAAATTACCTAGACACTCCTAAAAGACTTATATTTCTGGGGAAGGTTGTTTGAAATTATTTTGAAGCTAACAAAATTAGAACAAAAATCAACAAACTAACCGAATTAATTCTAAGCAACAAATAATAATCAAAAGTTATCAAATTTATGAAGAATACTTAGTATAATCTCAATCCACCATGCAAATTAATATTTATCATTAACACACAAGTTAATTTCATTCATGAGTTAAACTGTAGAAGATATCCACCAGCGGTTCTTCTCCGTTTTTCCTTAGATTTTAGTTTACTTAGGTCCAACCCTAATATAAACCCTACTAATTTGATAATCCTTACACCAGCGCAAAAATTTAACCAAATTAGAGCATTAAGTATTAAAAAAATATCATTTAATACTTTGTAATCAATTTACCAGCAAATCGATTTAACAAATATCTAAAGCGATTACCTAATTAAAAGAGATGGGTTTGAGCCATCCATGATTAATTAGGGTGATACCTAGGCCTAAATGATGATAACTTTTACGTATTATAATCTTCTAAACTATCAATCGAAATTGTATTTAATCAACTAGCATGCATTCTAATCGATTTAACACAAATTTCATAAACGATGAACACTAATCGCTAAAGAATCATGAATAGAATTCAACTAGACATTAAAGCATAAAACTTGTTTCAAAATAATTAATTTAGCATGGCTTCAAGAAGATTATACTAAGCATAAAAAATTGCTCACTCATATTAAAAATAAAATCACAAAATTCACCCAAATAATTCATGTTTAATAATTAACTAAATAATAAAAAAAATAAAACAAAATAATACTAACGTAATACACCAAAAAAAAAAATTACGCAAAGGCTGAAAGGCGAGAACGATTAATGGAAGAAGAAGGAGACCATGGGGGGGAGGAAAGATGATCGATGATGATAGTGGTGATGATCAATGATGATGATCACGGCCAGATGATGTGGGGACGATGATGGTGCGATGGCGACGATCTGATGACGATGATGAGGATGGCTGATCGTGATGAAGGGCCTGATCGAAGATGATGATGAATGTGGGTATGCTTGATGGGCGTGAAGAAGATGATGATCACAGTGAGATGATGAGGGGAGGAAGGAGATGATGTTGATGCTGAGCTGATGAAGCCGTGAGTTGGAGAAAGAGGGATGCGTGTGGTTATGAAGGAGAAGAAGGTGAGATTGAGATGATGAAGGATGATGGTGATGATGTTGATGATGAGACGCAAAGTGGAGCCGTGGGGATGTGTTTTAGATTAGGCGTGGTTGGGGTTCATGGTGATGAAGAGAGATGTTGGTGGGGCGTGTGATGATATTATATGGAGGAGGTGAGGCTACGGTTAGTTTCTTAGGGTTTTCTTCTCCTTTCTTGCTTAGATTGCTTTTTCTCCAAGACTTGTAGCTTTTTACCAATTCTTGAAACCCTAGCCCAATGTAATAATTATGAAAATAATACTTTCCATAATTATTATTTTTGGACCGTCTTGTAGCCAAGTGTGTAAAACTCGAGCTTCTACGTCCTCTCTTCTCCTCTTTATTAAATTAACACTAACCCTGAAAGATATATAAAACAAAACAAATTAAACAAAATAATATATATAATATACTCAAAATAATTATAAAAATAATGCATGAATTATGACTTAACATCAACGGAAGACTGCAACCTCACCAAATATACCCCTCACTCCACTGGTATCATGACCCAGAACGCGAAGTTCAGGTCCTGCCTCTATTTTGCCTTCGCAAAAAGATGGGGTCGACAACTCTGTCACAAAGAAAAAATCAGCTCTCGAAACACCCACCAAAACACCCACCAGAACACCTTCTAGACCAGCTTCATCCAAGAAACCTGCCCAAAAACAGGAGGCCTCAGAACAAGTGTCAGAACTGGTTGAGGAGTCAGATGAACCAAAGAGAAAGAAAATTAGGAAAAACATGACACTTGGTGAAAGGTATGAGCGTTTTCTTCAGAAATCTATAGTTCGTGGCAAGGTGGTTAAAGTCTCTTACTTTCAAGAACAGTGGCTTGGGGTGTTCTTAGAAAACTTGAGTGCACAAGGTTGGTTGGACTTGTTCACCAACACTAAAAGAGGTTGCTCTATCCCTGATTTGGCTGAATTCTATGCTAACTGTATTGTCACCAATGGAGTGGGGACAAGTACAGTTAATGGTCATAAGTTGCATTTTGATGCTCATGACTTAGGTGAAATGCTTGGGGTACCTTCTGACGGTTTTGATTTGTATGTCCGTGAGGACAAGAATGATGAGCG
>JACYFF010031957.1:42720320-42731007 GCA_017589665.1 Selenicereus undatus
GTCTCAGTAGTCTCTTGGATCATTTCAGGACCTATTATCAGTGCCTCATCCAAGTCACTCTAGCACAATGGGATTCTACATTTTCTCCCGTACAGAGCCTCAAATGGGGCCGTTTTGATGGTGGATTGATAGATGTTGTTATAAGAGAATTCCACCAAAGGTAAATCATCTTCCCATTTCGCTTGGAATTCCAATACACAAGCTCTCAACATGTCCTCCAAAATTTGATTAACCCTTTCAGTTTGTCCATCTGTCTCTGGGTGATAGGAGCTACTAAAGTTTAGTTTGATTCCAAAGGCCTTTTGAAGTGCTTGCCAGAAGCGCGCCTGGAATCGTTGATCCCTATCCGAGACTATGTCGAGAGGAATCCCATGTAAACAGACTATCTCCTTTACATACAGTTGGGCTAGTCTTTCTATTCCCCAAGTATCCTTAATTGGCAGGAAATGCGCCGACTTCGTGAGTCGATGCACTATGACCCAGATAGCATTCTTCTTCGAGACAGAAAGGGGTAAACCCATAACAAAGTCCATTGAGATTGAATCCCACTTCCAAGTGGGAATTTCTAAGGGTCGTAATTCACCCACAGGGAATTGATGCTCTGCTTTAACTTTCTGGCAGATTAAACACTTGTTCACATATTCTGCAACATCTTTCTTCTTGTTATTCCACCAAAAATATTGTCTCATATCTCTGTACATTTTTGTGCCTCCTGGATGCACTGAATAACGAGTATTGTGAGCTTGTTCTAAAATTTGCTTTCTTACCTCCCCATTTTTGGGCACACATAGGCGATTCTAGAACCGCAAAGTCCCATCCTCATGTACTACAAACCCCGGGAACTTCCCTTTTTCTAAATTTTGCGTTATACTTTGGAGTTCAGGATCACTTTCTTGATTCAGTCGGATTTCTTCCACTAGGGAAGACTGAACAGTAAGTGCTGATAGTTGAGCATTCGTTTGTCCATGAGATACTAATTGAATCCCAAAGTCCTCCAATTCTCTCAAGAGGTTTAATTGAGTAATCATCACAGTGTTTGAACTATGTTGCGCCTTCCTACTCGAGGCATCTGCCACCATATTTGCTTTACTAGGGTGGTATTGAATCTGCAAATCATAATCTTTAAGCAACTCTAGCCAACGCCGTTGGCTCAAGTTGAGCTCCTTTTGGGTGAAGATATACTTTAAACTTTGATGATGCAGTATAGATCTTGCACGGTACCCCATATAGATAATGCCTCCAAATTTTCAAGGCAAAGACCACAGCTGCCAGTTCCAGGTCATGGGTAGGATAGTTTTTCTCATATGGATTGAGTTGTCGAGAGGCATAAGCTACCACTTTGTCCTCCTGCATCAACACGCACCCTAGGTCGTTCTTCGATGCATCATTGTAAACAGTATACTCCTTTCCTTCTGTTGGTAATGTTAGGATCGGGGCGGTTGTCAGTCGCTGCCTTAGCTCTTGGAAGGCTTTGTCACACCTTTCGGTCCACTCGAACTTATTCACCTTCTTTAGGAGATTGGTCAGTGGTGAAGCTATTTTCGAAAAGTCCTTGACGAATCTTTGGTAGTAACCGGCTAAACCCAAAAAGCTTCTAATCTCAGTGACATCGGTAGGCCTTGGCCATTCGGTGATTGCTTTCACCTTCTAGGGGTCAACCTTAATTCCTTCTTTTGTGACCACATGCCCCAAAAATACCACTTCTTCCAGCCAAAATTCACATTTCTTTAATTTGCCATAGAGTTGATGCTCCCTCAAGGTTTGCAGTACAGTTCGCAATTGGTCAGCATGCCCCTCCTGATCCTTAGAATAGATAAGGATGTCATCTATGAACACCACTACGAACTTGTCCAAATAAGGTCTGAAAACCCTGTTCATAAGGTCCATGAAGGCTGCAGGAGCATTAGTGAGACCAAAAGGCATCATTGTGAACTCATAGTGACCATACCTGGTTCTAAATGCTGTCTTAGGAATGTCATCAGATTTAATCCTAAGTTGATGGTACCCTGACCTCAAGTTAATCTTAGAGAACACTCCTGCCCCTTGTAATTCATCAAACAAATCATCTATTCGTGGCAGAGGGTACTTGTTCTTGATGGTAATCTTGTTCAACTCCCTATAATCAATACATAGCCTCAAGGTTTCGTCCTTCTTCTTGACAAACAACACTTGAGCACCCCATGGTGACACACTTGGCCTAATAAAGCCCTTTTGTAATAGTTCATCTAGTTGAAGCTTTAGGTTGGGGCCATACGATATGGAGCTTTAGAAATAGGTTGGGCTCTAGGAATTAACTCGATCCCAAAATCAATTTCCCTCTGTGGGGGTAGTTCGGGTAATTCTTTCGGGAAAACATCTTCAAATTCACAAACCACAGGTATATTTTCTACTTCCTCTTCTTTGGTTTGGGTGCTGATAGCATAACACCAATATCCAATAAATCCTTTATATAATAGCTTACTTGCTTTCATAGCAGAAATCAAAGGACAAGGGTTTGCCTCTTTCTGCCCATAAAAACACACTTTTCTCCCTTTTTCATCTTTTAGGATAACCTTAAGATCTTCACAATCGATGTGGGCTCCATAAGAATGCAACCAATTCATCCCCAAAATGATATCAAAATCAGACAAGTCAAATTGAATCAAATCCACAGGGAAGGTGGTTTCACAAATGGTGATGGGGACAAGTTGATAAGAGAGGGGGCACTCAATCACAGAATTATTGGGCAGCTTGATTCTGTAATTGGTTGCCATCCTTTTGTTCTCAAGGCCCAATTGTTTAGCAGATCGGGTAGATATAAACGAATGAGTGGCACCTGAATCAAATAATACGCAAAATGGCTTTGAATTTAAAAAGAGAGTTCCAGTGACTACCGTACCAGAGGTAGCAGCTTCCTTTTTGTTCATCACAAATGCCCTTCCTGCAACTGTAGGCCTTGAAGGTGGAGGTCCCTGGCGAAGCGGGGCCAAGGGTTTCGCTGCACCCTTATCTACAGCTTTTAATCGTTGGGGGCATGTAGCGATAAGATGTTCAGGACTACCACACTACATGCATTTGTTGGTGCCAACGCGGCATTCAGGAGTGGTATGATTTGTTCTTCCACATTTCGCACAAGGCGCTGTTGAGCCTGTAGGACGGCTCTTGGAGGGAATAGAAGTAGGTTTCTTCTGGTTCTGCTGGTTCTGCTTCACACTCTCACTTGGAGTCTCCCGCTCAAACCCCTTTCTCTTATGGTTGATTGGAATCAGTGTCGTCAACTCCGTCTTCACTCTTTCCAGTTCGGCTGCTCGCTCATATAATTCTTGATAAGTTAACATGGGTTGTCCAGCTAACTGATTTCGAATATAGAAGGCCAAACCTTCTCATCTTCAACCTTTCAGATGACACGAATTCAGGGACAAACCTAGATAGTTCGGTGAACTTACTAGCATACTGCATCACCGACATGCTACCACTAATTTTGAATTCCATAAATTCTTTCTCCTTTTGCCTTTGCACCACAGCTGGGTAAAATTTCGCCCTCAGCTCTGTTAAGAATTCATTCCAAGTGAATTCAGGCCCTTCAAGCTTATCCTTCACTGTATTCCACCAAATGTCAGCTTCACCCGACAAATAATATGTCCCAGTGTTCAGTTTCTTTTCCTCTGGTACCTCAACTACTGCAAAAATTTTCTCCATTCCCCTTATCCATTCCTCTAATACCACGGGATCATAGGACACGTTGTAAACTTTAGGGTTGCGCCGTGCTACCCTATCTGCCAATTTATCATCCTTAGGAGGGGTTTCAGTAGACACCTGGGGAATTCGTTTCATCAATTCAGCAACTAAGGTTGGCCAATAACTCAGGTTGCCTAAGTTGCCAGCTAACTCAGAGAGCGACGATGGCATGTCACCATGTGGTGACCCCTGACACAGAGGCTTGATCACCCGATCCCTGGCCTTGCTCTAAATTGTCCTGTACGTACACCTCATTGTCATTTTGCATTGTCTAAGACATTCTGACCAGACATTAAATAAAACAATTCAGACACTGGGACCCCAGTCATATAGGATAAACATGTCCAATAAATACATAAGAGATGTCTCACAGAATATTTCATAACTCAAAGCGTTATCACTTCATTACATAACTGCTTACTTACATACATAGTTGGTTCATATACATGAACACAAAAGCATATAATACCTGCAAGCCTAGTTCTTACTCCTAAACACCAAACACTAAATAGCCTTAGACACTAGATCCATCACATGACCAAAAAGAGTTACGGATCATGTCGTCATGGTCAAAGAGGATTGGACTAACTATATACAATGTCGGATGCCCCAAAAATATCACCATCCAATCCCACCATACCATATCTACATACAGGGCTCAAAATTAAAAAAAAGAACACCACGTCGATCCGTAGAGCCACATAGCGATCCCTAGATGGATCGTAATCTGGGTCTGACTCATCATCAGGTTCTTCACCTGAATCAAAACTGCTCGTGGATGCCTCCGACTCGGCATCACCAACCTCTGGTTGAACTTGGGCTCATGTTCGTCCTCTACCATCAACTCATCCTCCTCTTGCTCCCCTGGCTGCTCTATCCCCATCTCCTCATTGCCTTGATCCTCCTCGGGATCATCCTCTTCAGGATCCTCCTTCTCAGGATCATACTCCTCCTGGTGGTCCTCACTAGAACTGATCACCACTAGGTCCAGGGTATCAGGGATGTTTATAACCTCGTGGGCCTCCCCAGGGCTTTCAGGCATCAGTGGGGTGCCTAGTACGGGTGGGATAGGTGGCTCCTGTGCTAGCGCTGTGGCTACTGGTGGATGATGGACCTGATGGAGGTGAAAAACATGCTGAAGGGTTTCCATGGTAAGTCCCCTAAGTTCAAACTCCTCTCTCAACAACAACTCTGCAGTGAGAGTCGACCAAGCCCCCCCTGGGCCTGAAACCTAGGCCCGTCTACGCCTGGGTTCCCTGTCGTCATAAAGTCATTATAATGGTGCCTGAATTCCACCCACGGGCTAATCGGGGGTAGGGACCACAACAATCTCCGCGCACGGAACGCATTACTGTGGAACTCAGAATAAGGGTCTTGCGCGTGTGCCTCCATACTAATATGGAGCAACGCAATGTGTGCTATCATTGATCCACCCGGCAACATGTTCACACCATAGGGATCCATCTAACAAAGAAAACACATGTGTGAGAGGCAGGTATAACCATAGCTATCCATAAATGAAGAACATGCAGATAAAAGCAACTTGCATTCTCCTAATATCACCCTAGCAATATACGATAGCCCCTCCTAGCCACCACTCTCACCCTATTGTTTCTAGCCCTACCATCCTCAAGAAAATCTCAACCTGACTCTTATACCAAATCTGTAATGCCCCAATAATACATAAATCATAGCTGCATTTACCTACCTAAGCATAGCACCAAAAAAAAAAAACAATGAATGGGCGTTATCGTCGTCCGCAAGGACAAGGCTTCACTTAAATATGAATGTTTATCCATAAAATCAATGTTTATCTTCAAAGGGCATACACGTCCATTCAAACCATTTAATTACATAAAGGAATGATTCTAGCTTCTCCGGGTTACATCAAGGTTGTAACAACATACATAACTCAGTTTAAATATATAAATGGAACACCAAAATGCACCACAAAAAGGCATGAAAACATCTTAGCACTTCTATCCGCCAATCATAGGGACGGGCCTGATCTAATTATCACCTTCAGCCTCCTTGCTCACCTGAGAGCGGTTTACTAAGCATTTTCCTAAAACAAAACATAAAAACATTTCGAACTGTGAGCCAAAGCTCAGTACATGCATCCCTGTGTTGACAAAGATTCAATGGGGAAAGAAATTATGAGGACCCATTTTGCAATTCATTTGTATTTTAAAACAGGGAATGAGATGTATATAAAGTTAAATTGCCAATTATTATCTGTTAGTGCACCCCTTAGTAACTGTTACGATCTATGTATAGGTGTACACCTGCCAAGCCGACCGGAAGACCTAACCTGAAGCCGCGCGGGTAACTGAAGGGTAATGCCCTGTAACTGATAACTGATGTGGTCACTAATTATGTGATAAATCACTGGTTCAATTGATTCATTGACGTACTTACCAAAACATTATAATTTTGATAAATACGTGCTGATTTCTAAAGATACAGTCAATGAACGTACCTGGGGTCTTTAAAAGTTAGTTCACAGATTAAATAGAAGACTAAAATGGAGAAGATGAGAGCTTAGGCCTTGATGTTGTTCAAAATCATTATAGGCATAAAATTAGTACAATGGATACCCTTAAATAGAAAAGGCTTATAAAGAATTTGTGCGAACCAGTTAATAGGTTAAACTGATAAAGTTAAATAAAGTATAGAAATGCTAAGTCAAGGCACGGTAGCGAGTTTAGAGGGTAGGGTTTATGACGAGGGTATGGAATGAATAATCCACAACTTATACTCCCGACCTCCAACTGAGACGTAAGACCCCAATATAAATAGCTTAGGAAGTCCTCTAAAACTTTCCTGAAGGGCACATAACCAGATTCCCACGACAGGTTCCATAGAATGGGGTTAGAACAACAACATGTCAGGTTTTAGTGCTAAAAACAACCATTCTGTCCATTCTGCCCAGGTTCCGTAAAATAGCCATAACATCCTCCACAGACCTCGGATTAAGGCGATTCAAGAGTCATTGTAAAGATAACATCCAGATATATCTACCCACCAAAAATCAGAATTTTTGTCCAGGCCGATCATTACCAGTTTTGTTTCAAAGTTCGTCTTGTTTCACTGAAAATTCCAGCCTCACTGTTTTTGGTTGTCCTCTCACTTTTCACACCAAACCTCAACTTAAACACTTTCTTAAGCGCATGTAAGCACACTATGGTACATCCCAACATCATAAAAGATCACCACACTCAAATTCACTTCATAAATATATCCAACAAGGCTTACTTTCTAGGCACATAAACACATACCTCAAGTTTAACACAAATTTGGTCCAAACCACGCATTCTTGGATAAAACCCTAACTTTGGGTCAACTTGAAACCCATCTCATCTTTCCAACGCATCATAAAAACCATAATAAAATTCAATACATTAAAAGATAAGCAAAAAGAAGGAGAAAACAAGCCACAAAGATCACTTGAACAAGAAGCTTGCATACCAAAGATGAAAACCTAACCCTAACTTCATCCAAAATCAACTCCACCATAAACCCTCAACAAGGTGATTCTTAATACCAGAAAAATAGCATAATCCATCATTAAAACAACCAAAATAAAGAACAAAACCCAACAAGATCAAAGATCAAAAACAAAAATCAGCATAGAGGTGAAAGAACACTTACTTTGTGCTAGCAAAAGAGGTTGATATGCTTATTGATGCTTAAGGAGTGAAAGAGGTGTTAGGGGGTGGTGAGTGGGGGGGTTTTTTGGTGGTGGAAAGGTGGTGGTATGGTGGTGAGATGGGGTTGCCGAGTAGAGAGAGAGAGGGGTGGGAAGAGAGAGAAAATCACTTGGTGTAAAATGAAGATAAAAGCCACTTTTTAAATTTTTATAGTCACCTTAATACATGGCTGAATACTTCGCTGCAAATAGGGTAGAAAAGTCAATAATATCATGCTTGATTAAGGCTTAATTAAGAGGATTTAGTTAATCAAATAAAGGTCAAGTCTTGTTGCATCAAAATCGGCTTTAAACGGGCTCGGGTTTAGCGAAAAACTGAAACCGAGCGTATTTCTGAAATTTTTTTGTTTTTTTAAAGTTTGGGATAAATGGTTGTGCTGCCATGAAAAATAATGTTAAACATTAAATTTTTAAATATCAAGGCCTAACTCAATTTCCAAAATTGAGAAGAAGAAATCCCCGAATTGCAAAGTAAGGGTCCTGTTAGAAATGACCAAATGAGAATAATAAAAAGATGGGAATATAAAAAGGAATGATGTGAATGAAATGAACTAAATCACATGGATTAATACCATGAAATTAATAAACAGAATTCAGGGTCGGACCACTACAGTCTTCCCCCCTTAAAAGTTTCGTCCTCGAAACTAAACTAGTGGACTTCCCCAAATGATGCTAGATTACCTCGAATAAATGTGGGTATTTGGCTTTCATTGCCTCGTCGGTCTCCCAAGTAGCTTCTTGGGAGGTATGGTTCGTCTAGAGTACTTTAACCAATGGTATTTGTTTGTTGCGCAGCTGCTTGATCCTACGATCTAGTATTTGAACGGGACGCTCTTCATAGACTAGATCTTCAGCGATATCGATAGGTTCAGATACAATGGTGTGATTTGGATCTGAAATATATTTTCGAAGCTGAGAGATATGAAACACGTTATGGACGTGCTCAAGTTCGGCAGGCAACTCTAGGCGATAAGCGACAGGATTCAACCTCTCAATGATTTCATAAGGTCCAATGTACCTTGGACTCAATTTGCCCCGTACTCCGAACCTCTTCACACCTTTAGTTGGTGAAACTTTTAGGAAAACTTTATCACCACTTGAAACTCTAGAGGCCTTCTTCTTTTGTCCGCATAACTTTTATGTCGACTTTGGGCAACCCTAATATGCTCCTGAATCTTTCTGATCGTCTCAGTAGTCTCTTGGATCATTTCAGGACCTATTATCAGTGCCTCATCCAAGTCACTCTAGCACAATGGGATTCTACATTTTCTCCCGTACAGAGCCTCAAATGGGGCCGTTTTGATGGTGGATTGATAGATGTTGTTATAAGAGAATTCCACCAAAGGTAAATCATCTTCCCATTTCGCTTGGAATTCCAATACACAAGCTCTCAACATGTCCTCCAAAATTTGATTAACCCTTTCAGTTTGTCCATCTGTCTCTGGGTGATAGGAGCTACTAAAGTTTAGTTTGATTCCAAAGGCCTTTTGAAGTGCTTGCCAGAAGCGCGCCTGGAATCGTTGATCCCTATCCGAGACTATGTCGAGAGGAATCCCATGTAAACAGACTATCTCCTTTACATACAGTTGGGCTAGTCTTTCTATTCCCCAAGTATCCTTAATTGGCAGGAAATGCGCCGACTTCGTGAGTCGATGCACTATGACCCAGATAGCATTCTTCTTCGAGACAGAAAGGGGTAAACCCATAACAAAGTCCATTGAGATTGAATCCCACTTCCAAGTGGGAATTTCTAAGGGTCGTAATTCACCCACAGGGAATTGATGCTCTGCTTTAACTTTCTGGCAGATTAAACACTTGTTCACATATTCTGCAACATCTTTCTTCTTGTTATTCCACCAAAAATATTGTCTCATATCTCTGTACATTTTTGTGCCTCCTGGATGCACTGAATAACGAGTATTGTGAGCTTGTTCTAAAATTTGCTTTCTTACCTCCCCATTTTTGGGCACACATAGGCGATTCTAGAACCGCAAAGTCCCATCCTCATGTACTACAAACCCCGGGAACTTCCCTTTTTCTAAATTTTGCGTTATACTTTGGAGTTCAGGATCACTTTCTTGATTCAGTCGGATTTCTTCCACTAGGGAAGACTGAACAGTAAGTGCTGATAGTTGAGCATTCGTTTGTCCATGAGATACTAATTGAATCCCAAAGTCCTCCAATTCTCTCAAGAGGTTTAATTGAGTAATCATCACAGTGTTTGAACTATGTTGCGCCTTCCTACTCGAGGCATCTGCCACCATATTTGCTTTACTAGGGTGGTATTGAATCTGCAAATCATAATCTTTAAGCAACTCTAGCCAACGCCGTTGGCTCAAGTTGAGCTCCTTTTGGGTGAAGATATACTTTAAACTTTGATGATGCAGTATAGATCTTGCACGGTACCCCATATAGATAATGCCTCCAAATTTTCAAGGCAAAGACCACAGCTGCCAGTTCCAGGTCATGGGTAGGATAGTTTTTCTCATATGGATTGAGTTGTCGAGAGGCATAAGCTACCACTTTGTCCTCCTGCATCAACACGCACCCTAGGTCGTTCTTCGATGCATCATTGTAAACAGTATACTCCTTTCCTTCTGTTGGTAATGTTAGGATCGGGGCGGTTGTCAGTCGCTGCCTTAGCTCTTGGAAGGCTTTGTCACACCTTTCGGTCCACTCGAACTTATTCACCTTCTTTAGGAGATTGGTCAGTGGTGAAGCTATTTTCGAAAAGTCCTTGACGAATCTTTGGTAGTAACCGGCTAAACCCAAAAAGCTTCTAATCTCAGTGACATCGGTAGGCCTTGGCCATTCGGTGATTGCTTTCACCTTCTAGGGGTCAACCTTAATTCCTTCTTTTGTGACCACATGCCCCAAAAATACCACTTCTTCCAGCCAAAATTCACATTTCTTTAATTTGCCATAGAGTTGATGCTCCCTCAAGGTTTGCAGTACAGTTCGCAATTGGTCAGCATGCCCCTCCTGATCCTTAGAATAGATAAGGATGTCATCTATGAACACCACTACGAACTTGTCCAAATAAGGTCTGAAAACCCTGTTCATAAGGTCCATGAAGGCTGCAGGAGCATTAGTGAGACCAAAAGGCATCATTGTGAACTCATAGTGACCATACCTGGTTCTAAATGCTGTCTTAGGAATGTCATCAGATTTAATCCTAAGTTGATGGTACCCTGACCTCAAGTTAATCTTAGAGAACACTCCTGCCCCTTGTAATTCATCAAACAAATCATCTATTCGTGG
>JACYFF010031957.1:42745290-42755877 GCA_017589665.1 Selenicereus undatus
ATATATATATATATATATATATATGTGTGTGTGTGTGTGTGTGTGTGTGTGTGTCTATATATATATATATATATATATATATATATATATATATATACATATATATGTATATATTTATGTATATATGTATATATAATGAATATATAAATCTTCTTCTTCCTTCCTGGGGGCACCCAGCTATGGCGAAGGGAGGAAAAAGAGGAAGACCTAGGTTACATGCTAGTTGGAATTCAGCAGAAGGGAGGGAACTCGGTAATAACAACCCTAATACGACATTGGGGAATGAAGTCACGTCTAATCGGGAGTAGAATTAGGAGGAATCTAGTGAAACAGTGGACTCAATTGGGTAGGGGGAAGGCGACCCTGAACCTGACAGGAGCATAGATCCATATCAGAGTAATTCCCGTCAAGTAAGTTCATATGCTTCCTTAGTTGATGCTGAAGAGGGGACTACCCTCAATTATGTTCCATTGATTGACATTCAAGGTTGTAAATGTGCAAAAATTGAAAAAATCGATGTGATGTCTGAAGTAGAGTATTGGTCCAATGCTGTTATATGTGGGGTGGTAGGTTCTAACCCACCTATTGAGGTCATTGAAGGGTATGTTCATCGCATATGGGCTACAAAGTGCAAGCTTATAGAGGGGTGTTCTTGGTTTGGTTTAACAATGTGTAGGACAAGATGGAAGTGTTGAAAAGAGGGGTGCACTTTTCTGACAGGAAACCTTTCATAGTGAAGGGATGGAATGAAGGGCTTATTTTAGACATTAATTCACTGCAGTCATTACCAATTTGGGTACAGTTCCCAGAGTTGTATCTCAAGTACTGGGGGAATAAAATCCTCAGCAAGTTGGGGAGTATGCTGGGCATTTCTATTAAGACTGACAGGATAACTAAGAAAAAATCAGCACTGATTTATGCCAGGCTTTTGATTGAAATGCCATTGAAAGGCCCTTTCCTAGATCACATTGATTTTATCAGTGATTGGGATGTGGTAGTAAGACAGCATGTGAAATATGAATGGAAACACATCTCAATGTGGCCACTATAAGATGCTAGGACATGAGGAGGCACAGTGTAGGAAGAAAGCCAAACCTAGGCAAGAATGGAGACCAGTGCGAGGAAAGACAACAGGGAATAACATAGATATCAGAAGGTCAACTTCAACAGAATCCATAGTCTCAATAGATTTCAACAAATGACACAGATAATGAAGCTTTCATTATACCTAGAAGGTGTGTTCAAAGCACAAGTACAGAAAAGCAGTTGACTGGCCAGGCTCCTTTACAAAATACTTTCCAAGTATTGATAGAGAAGGCAAATACAGAGATGAAGTGTGGGATTAGCCCCCCCCAAACGGATAACATCATTTCATGGAATATAAGGGGCTTAAATAGCCCAAATAAGCAAGAAGACATTAAAATCTTCTTGGAGAAGCATAAAGTAGGGATTGTTGCTTTACTGGAGACCAAAGTGAAAAATAAGAATGTTACAGCTATAGGGGAAAGACTATTTGGTAGATGGAGCTGGTATACTAATGTGGAATTTAACCCCAAGGTCATGATATGGATAGCTTGGAAAGGATATGCTTATCAGGTGCAAGTGATCAAAACTACAGAGCAACTGATCCACTACAAAGTCATTCAACAATCTACACATAAGACTTGTTTTACGACCTTTGTATATGGGAAGAATAGTATTTCATTGAGGAAAGAAGTGTGGGAGGAACTGAGACTGTTGGCCAACAATATGCATGAAGCTTGGTGTGTACTGGGGGACTTTAATGCAGTCCTAGCACCTGAGGATAGGATAGGGGGAGGGGATGTCCAATACATGGAGATAGCTAATTTCAAAACTTGTCTAGAGGACACTGAGCTGACTGAAATCAAAAGCACAGGAGCCTATTACACATGGACAAACAGAACAATTTGGTCAAAGATTGACAGATTGACAAGGTAGTGGCTAATAGCTACTGGTATGAAACAATGAATTATACTCATGTGAAATGTGAGGTGGAGGGTTTATCTCACCATACACCCTTGAAAGTTTCTTTCCCTTCATCCCCAAGAAGATGTTCCCCATTTATGTTTTGTGAGATATGGTGTTTAAATGTAAGACCCGCGTTTTTGTTTTTCCATTAAGCTAACTGTATTATCTTTTTACGTTATAAAATCGTATTTTTAGTAACTGTGTGAGTTAAATTATTATCGATGTGCTTATGGGAGATATAATTTTATAAAAATGGATTATTATTGCTATTATTGATTTTAAAGTTCATTCGTGCTATTTGTGTCTTTAAATTTTATCGATAGTTTAATTTAGTCGTTATTCGATTTATTTAGTCGTTTCCCGAATACGATTAGGCTGTCAACCTTAGAAGTCATTCGATGTTTAATAAATCGAACCCTTATATATTTGGGAACAAATAGTCAATGGAAGGCCATACTAACGATTGGGTTTAGAATAGGAGGTTGCGAGATTGGATAAACGATTTTAGTTGAATGGGCCCGACCCCTTCCTCTTCATTTTCCACGTGACACCGACCCCCCTGCTCTGTCTCTCTATTCTGCATCTTCTTCTTCCTCCTCCATCACCATGCTCAACCACCAAGCTCTCAAAACCCCCAATTTTCGGTCAGCCAGCTCGAAAATCCTTAGATTTCGCCTCCCCATCATCAAACCAACCTTTTGATGCGAAATCGGAGACAACCCAACATGGTTTCGGTTCATTTGGGCTGCAATTCGACCCCCGAGGCGTGAGCCGAAGCCTAGCCGAGCAACCTCACTCCTAGTTGCTTCGAATCCACCACAGATTGCGAGTAAATTCGTAGCCCAAACACCCACCACGAGTTTGAGTATGTGAAGGAGCTTTTGGGTGAAATTAGGGTTCAAAATACGCGGGTTTAGGCGTCAAATGGGGTTTGTTCACGTGGTTTTGGGAAAGGAACGTTGAGTTCCCAGTTTGAAGCCTTCCAATCGAGTCCCAAAAGCCTATAATCAAGTCCTTGGTTTAGAGTCCAGGTGGGTGTTCCTCGCCTCCTAAATTAGTATTAATTTCTAAATATTTTAACCTAAACGATGATTTATGTCAGCTTAGATTTAGTTAATTTCATGGATTATGTGATGAGAAACTATGCATGTTTAGAATCAATTCAAATATGTTAAGTTCATACATGCCTGAAGATTTAATCCGAAGAGAATTATGCATGTTTAGTTTTGATTCGAATCTATTCAGTTAATTCATGCCTGAAGATTTAATTCGAAGTGAATTATGCATGTTTAGTTTTGATTCAAATCTATTCAGTTAATTCATGCCTGAAGATTTAATTCGAAGTGAATTATGCGTGTTTAGCTTTCAGTAGAACCTATTCAGTTAATTAATGCCTGAAGATTTAATTCGAAGTGAGTTATGCATATTTAGCTTTGATTCGAATCAATTCAGTTAATCCATACCTGAAAAGTTGACTTGAACAGTACTTTTGATGTAATAAATGAATGCCTAAAGTTGTGTTATGTTTAAATGGCATAAATAGGTTTGAATAGTAACTTCGATATAATAAACAAATATCTTGAACGCATTCTGTGTAAAGGGGCCTAAATAGGTTCAAATAGTAATGTCGACGTAATAAATGAATCCCTTGAATCGTATTACGTTTAAGTGGTTTATTTAGATTCGAATAATGACTTCGGTGTAGTAAACGAATGTTTGAATCGTATTATGTTTAAATGACCAAATTAGGCTTAAATAGTGACTTCGAAGTGACTTGAATCATGAATGCAAACGCTTGCATCGTATTATGTTTAAATGACCAATGTAGCCTAAATAGTGACTCATTTTATGTTTAAATAGAGACTTGACTCATGATAAGCTTGAATGGCATGAATAGGCTTGCTCAGTAACCATGGTGTGATAGACAAACGCCGTGAATCGTAATATGCCTAAATGACCTAATAGGCTTAAATGTAACTTCGAATCGATACTTGATTGTTTGGTTAAAAAAGTCAATGGCGTATGATTATATCTATGTATAAATAAATATGTGGTTGCGATTTTATAAATATATGTATGCTTGCTATAATGCACCGCTGAGTGGTGCTGCTTGCCCAGGTGAGTGCATAACCCCTATCTCTTTATAAGCTAGCATGATAATATGTTATGATTAATGAAATTGAAAAACCGAGATGGTAGTTGGATGGTTTGAGGAAGAACTATGAGTGGTTCTAGGTTTTTGTGGTATGGTGCTTGTGAGGAGGGAGTTCGGGTTGTGAATTGACCGCAATTGTGTGGATTCCGAGGCCATGTGCAGCTCACTGTGTTGAATTGATTATGAAGTGCTTGAATGTGATATATGTGGACCCCCTTCCCTTCGATGTCCTCAAATTGCATTATGTGCATAAGGGTGAGTTTTTCAAAGAAGAATTTCATGTTTTGAAATGATAGTAGCCATAACTATTAGTACATGATGGCTTATTTTAATTAAATGAAAACAGTTTTGGGAGTGAACTCGCTCGAACGGGGGAATCCCTAAAGAGTTTTATAAAGGCACGAGTTGTATAAAAAAGGATTTCACTGTGAGAGGCAGCAAAATTATTAGTTGTTATGGCCGATACGCTTTAAAGTGGCTAAGATAATGTGCTGCGGACAATATGATATGAATGATGTTAACCTAGGGGAAAGTTCAGAAACCCTAGAGGCCCTGACGAGGGTTAATGTAATAGTCTGATATGTTATATGTAGTCATCCCGGGAGTAAGAGCTTAAGCATGAGCGTTAGGTCTCACTATAGGGTTGAGAATAGATCTCACCCAATCAGCACCTTGTAATGATCTTATGTTAGATGTATTTTTCTAATAAGCAAATAAAAGCCGTGGGCATTATGCCATTTCAAGTATTTCAAGAAGAATGTTTGTATGGGCCGATAGGAGGTTAGATGAATGAAACGTGAAAAGTTTATAAGGGTCCGTATGCGACCATTATGAAAGAGATTTCTTCTAAAGAATATGAGCCTCAAGAGGCTAAATTGATAATTCATATTTTATATACAATTTTCTCCTTTATTTTACCTACTTTTATATCTTTGAAATATATTTTTGAGTAAATAATGCAGATTTAATGAAACTTGCAGGAAAACTAAAATAGAAGAATTTGGATGAAAGTTGTGCAATTTTACTCGGATCGCTTACAAGTGCAAAGTCTAAAGTTCAAGCCCAAAGAAAAGAAAAGAAAAAAAACATAAAATGGTTTGTTTGGGCCTGAGCAAGCGGCCCAGTCTTGACCATGCCTCTCACTCCATCTCATCCTCCCCTCTTCTCTCAAGTGCTCCATTTTTCCCACATGGCTAATTCTTAACCTAGTCAAATGCCATTAATCAAAATTAATATTATACTTATGACTAGCCATGACCATGCATGTAACATCCCAAATTAAATGGAATTAATTTCCACTAATTTTGGGGGTATCCTAAGGGCTGGATTTCCACTATAAAAAGGGGCCAAGGTTGAGGGAAAAAGTGACTCATATCCATTCTCATTCTTTCATCCACTCACTCAAGCATCTTCTTGTCCTTTCATCTTTCATTTTTTTTAGAGAGAGTCTTTATAAGACAAGATCTTTGGGTTGAGGGGTTAGAAAGAAAATAAACTTTGTTAGCTATTTTTCTCTTCTCATCTCATTTCATTTGTGAGTCAAATTTGAGAGTTTACACTAAGTTTCATAATTTTGTGTAAATGAGTATAAGGTTTGGACATAGGAAGTGAAATATACCAATTTCAATGGTGTTATCCCTAACTATGGTCGACTAAACTACTCATTTCTAGGACTATGATGTATCCCTGGTAATAATATTCTTTTGCTAAATTCTTATGGGGTTATTTTGTCTCTTTTGCATAATCTTGAGTTTATATTTGATCATCATCTACTTATGCATCTTAACACTAATATTTAATCATGTTGATGACACTAGTTTAATTTGCTATCTCAAATGAATATTAGACCTTGTAAGCCAATATGATGATTATGTAATTTGGGCTTAAAATTATAATTGTTTAAATTGAATAATTTATGCTAGAAATTAGATGAGTTATGTCTAAAAAGAATAATTCATGCTAAACCACTACATAAATTATGTCACTTTATAATTATAATCATCTTTTTAATTCATGGCCTAATGCTTGTAGCTTAGGTTGAACAAGAGACAAATTGAATCCCCATTCGAATTAGTAAATCAATATTGGCATCAAAGGTGAAATCCAAAGTCCTAGAACTTTCTCGTATTTGATTTCTCTCTACTTTAATACTTATTTGATCTTCATTTTGTTGGTCAATTTATATTCATAATCCAACTCTGAAAGTAATTTATTCTTTATAATCGGAAAGGTAAATTTTAAAAATCGCTATTGTTCCTCGTGGGATCGACACCCTATACTTGCTAGTCTACAATTAACCTTGTGCACTTCCAAGTAAAAAGGGTTTTAAAACTACATATAAAATCCACATCAAAGTGTTTTCAAGAAAAGAAGCAAAGCTTTCTGTACATGTTCTATGCTTTTCTTATAAATGAAATGAAAATGAGATCTAAGTAAAGTATGCTCATGAAAATAAAAGTGTTATGTGCATGTTCCAAGTACAACTTATGAATGAGATACTAAGTAAGATACGTTTATGAAAAGGAAAGCCTTATGAGCATGTTTCATGCATATCCTATGAATGAGATTCGAATGAGACTCGACATGTGTGTGTGCCATATGCATATCATATGAATGAAACGCCAACAAAGGTATGATTATGAAAAGAAATAACCTTATGTGCACATCATATGAATAAGGTTTCATGTATAGTTTAAATGGAATGCTAAGAAGTTATGTTTATGAAAAAGAAAGATTCCTATGCTTAGCCCTCGATGCTTGCTTATGTGCTTAACTGCTTGTTAGTAAAGGAATTTAGTCATTTGAGGACCTAGAAATATGTTTGAGTGGTTAAAATGAAGTTTATGGTTAGTAATCCTTTCATAAGGATTTTATGAATGCCTAATATAATAGTAAAGTATGAATATGTGACATGTGACTAATATGAATATTATTGCCTGTAACGGTTTTGGTTTTAAGGGGGTCGGGAGACACTCACTGAGCGTGTGGTTGCTCATCCCTCTTTCCCCCAGGTTTTCCTTGACACAGGAAGAAGTTGAGTAAGTTATGTCAAGATGGAGTCTATTCTTGCTTGCAAGGTGTTATGTGTGCCTACTTACATCTTAAATGAAGTCTTGTAAAGTTTGTAAATGTTTGTAAACAAGTATTCTAGTTCATGTAATGCATATTGTTGATGAGTCGCTCTGTATGCCCATACGAGCTGACCATCTAATTAGTTAGATGTCTTCTTGGTTAAAGTTAGTTATGTTTTGGGATGTAAACCCCATACTCCGATTGTGTGAACCGTTGACTTGTATCCTTCGTTTCTTCTTTGTTCATGAACTATTCTGTTTAGTGTACTCCGAGCGAGTGGCTCATTGAGTTATGAACTCTGGCATGTAGCCGTTGAGCTTCTTTTAAATGTTTTACGCTTCCGTTGATTTGCAGGGATTTATTGTAACGCTTTTAGCCTAGAAACGGTCAGTTTTTAGGGTAAACTCTGTTAGTTTCGTCCCAGAATTTAAGTAAAAAGTTAAGAAAACATACCGCTTTCGGCCCTAGGGGTAGGGGGTGTTACATTAGACCCACAATTTAAGGGGATAGTTCAGAAACATGGACAATTACAGCAAAGAGGGTCTCAGATGCATCAAATAGGGAGCCTTTTGAGACATCTGCAAAAGCCTTTAAGAAAGCTGAATAGAGACTGTTTTTCTGATCTACATTCCCAGCAAGGTCTGGCCAGGAGGAAGTTGGAGTTAACTCAGGAAGACGTACAAAAGAACCCTACTGATAAGGCCCTGTTGCAGGTGGAACATGAGTGCAGAATTGCTTACACAAATATCTTGACTTCCACTCTTTCACTGATTAAATAGCAAAGCAAGGCCTTATGGTTGAACCAAGGGGATCAGTGTACAAAGGCTTTCATGGCAAAGATAAAGCAAAAGAGAATGGAGTCCTATGTCTATGCAATAAAGGACAATAAGGGAGAATGGCATGAAGGTTTTGAAAAAGTTTCACAAGTCATGAATGAGTTCTAGCAGTAGTTATTAGGCACACAAGTGATTGAAAGAGAGCCAATTGACAAAACAGTGGTACAAGAAGGAAAGGTGCTCGAAGTTGAACAGCAATTACAACTAATAGCACCTTTTACAGAAAAGGATATTAAGGAGGCAATATTCTCAATTCATCCCATGAAATCACCAGGGCCAAATGGCTACAACAGCAGCTTTTTCAGAGAGATATGGGAGGAGGTTGGACCTAAAGTAAGCAGGGCTATTCAAGAATTCTTCAGCAAGGGGGAGATGGATAGGTTTTGGAATTCAACAAAACTGGTCCTTATCCCCAAAGTTGAACACCCAGTACCAGCATGTGATTTCAGGCCCATTTCATGCTGCAATGTCTTGTACAAAAGTATTACTAAGCTCCTGTGCGCCAGACTGAAGAAGGTATTGCCAAGTCTTGTTAATCAAAGTCAAGGGGCCTTTGTGCCAGGTAGAGAATTGATTTATAATGTCCTTATGTGTCAAGAGGATACAACAGGAAACATGTGTCCCCCAGGTGCATGATGAAGATTGATTTAAGGAAGGCATATGATTCTGTTTATTGGGAGTTTGTGGAAGCACTCATGATATTGCTAAAATTCCCAAACATGTTCATCAAATGGGTAAAAGCCTGCATTACCACCCCCACCTACTCACTTCATTTAAATGGGGAGGATTATGAGACGTTTGAAGGAGGGAGGGGTTTAGGACAGGGTGACCCTTTGTCCCCTTTACTTTTTCTCATGGCTATGGAGTATTTCTCAAGGCTTTTCAAAAAAGCTAGCAAAGAGAAGGGTTTCAAACCCCACCCCCACTACAGGATGACCAAGTTGATGCACTTGATGTATGCTGATGATCTCATTGTGTTTAGTGCAGTAAACCCTAGAACAGTCCAGATCATCATGGAAGCTTTTGGGAAATTTTCCACAAGCACAGGGCTGGAAGCCAACAAAGCTAAATCCCAGGTAGTGATGGGGGGTGCAGTGAGGATAAGATGCAGGATATTAGCAGAATCACAGGTTTCCAAGAGGGGACATTTCCCTTTAGGTACCTTGGGGGTACCTATCACAGCTAATAAACTAAGTAAAGTGGAATGCAAAATGCTAGTGGAGAAGTTTACAAGAAATATCACTATATGGGCCACCAAAACCATATCTTATGCAGGCAGAGTAGCATTTGTGAACAGTGGGCTAATGGGGGTCTTCACCTTTTGGGCAACCATCTTTATATTGCCAAAGGGGGTGATTAAGGAGCTGGAGAGACTCTGCAGGAACTACCTTTCGGGGGCAGATGAGGCCTTTAGGAAGGTACCCTATGTGTCATGGGATGAGACTTGCAAGCCAAAGAAGTTTGGTGGCCTAGGTATCAGAAATTTGGAGGGCTGGAACACAGCCTGTATAGCTAAATTGGTTTGGGCAGTGGCAAAGAAAAAAGATCTTTTATGGGTGAAATGGGTGCATGAAAGATACTTGGGGAAAATATCCTGGTGGGATTACCCTCCCAGGCATGACACATGCTGGTACTGGAGGAAGATGTACAAAGTAAAAGAAGAATTCAAATGGGGTTGCAGACCAGGTGCAAAATGGAAATGGACAGGTATCAAGAGCGAAGGTTATACAGTTCAAGCAGGGTATAAATCGTTCATAGAGACCAAGGACAAACCCAAGTGGCAAAGACTGACATGGTCAACAGCAAGCACCCCAAAACAGTCATTTATTTCATGGTTGGTTATGAGGAAACGGCTACCAGTGAGGGAAAGGCTGGCAAAACTAACTGCAATACCGGTAGTCTATTTGCAATGGTACGAAGTTAATGAAAGCATTGAGCATCTGTTTAACAACTAGAAAGGTGTGAAGGAGGTTTGGGGGGGTGTAAGACAGTGGTTTAGGCTGCAGTTTAAAGCTAACTGGAAGGACTGGATACAGTATATACTGGCTCTCAAGGCACCCCTAGCATATAAAGAAATGCTATATGCCACATTCAATGAAGTGGTGTACACAGTTTGGTGGGCAAAAAACCAAATGACCTTCCAAAGGAAGCACATCACCCCTCCCTAAATACTGAACCAAGAGAGGGAGCAGATCATACACAGAATTGTCTTTCTTAATAGGAAGTCTTCAAAATACAATACATACATAGATATACTATTAGGATAGGAAGATGAACTATTCTAGCTCATATACAGGACTGATGTAATCTCTGACGTCTGGAGAGAATGACATACCACTTTTTCCAAAAAAAAAATTAACTATATAAATATAAATATATATATAAATATATATATATATATATATATATATATATATATATATATATGCATGTGTGTATATATATCTACGTATAGATACATACATACCTACATATATACATATATATATATATATATATATATATATATATATATACATATATATACATATATAC
>JACYFF010031957.1:42776632-42792893 GCA_017589665.1 Selenicereus undatus
AATAATAATAATAATAATAATAATAATAATAATAATAATAATAATAACAATGAATTCTTAAATTATAATTGGCAAGGCCTACTCTCAATTCACCTGAAATTTTACGATAATTAAAACTCGAAGTGCAAAGTGGGACCCCAAATTGTAATTTTCTAAATAAGTAAATTGAGTGTAATTGAATTAATAAACATGATTTGGTTAAGCCAATAACCATGAGTGATTAAAAATATGATTAATTGAATGAATAACTATGATTAGTTAAATAAATAAATATGATTTAAATAAATAAATATGGGTTAAGGTCGGGTTATTACAGCCTTCACCGCTGAAGGAGTTTCATCCTCGAAACTTATGATTTTTGTGAAAGTATGCACTGATATCACAAATAAATATGGATATTTTACTTTCATCTCTTTCTGGGTTTCCCCAAGTGGCTTTTGAGGAGGTATGATTTGCCCAAAGTACTTTTTGCCTCATCTGAAACTGTGATTGTCTCCTACTTTTGTCTAGATAACTCTTTTATCGGCCTTGTCTCACCTTAACATGTCCTTGATTAACTCTATTCTTATACCCAATGCTTCTTTTGGCTCATTCCAATAAGACTCGACATTGCTTAAGATTATTCTCTTATCAAAATGTCCTCATTTAGTGTTCTTAAGGCATCACATGTTCTCCCCTCATCCGACTAATCAAAGCTCTGCTTCAATTCCACATTGGACAGTAAAACGAATATCGCCAGGAATGAAAATGAGGGAATTGGTAGTCAAGTGAGTCATTAAGTCTAAAAGAAATAAACAATGAGATTAGAAAAGATTGATAAAGGGGGGATTATCATGAGGTGGTTGAAATAAAATAACCAGAATGTTGAAATATAATGCCAAATGAATCATGGTTTATAAATATGGATCATTAAGGATCCAATAGATAGTCAACCAAGGGGAAAGATGGCTTGAGTACACTTGGGTTTAGCAAAAGCAAGATGGCAAGATGGTAACTTTCTAGCCTCAATTGTTAGGTTAAGTGCACTAGATAGATGGGAAAAGCAATGTGCGAGAAGTATATAGATAGATTGGATAAGTAAAATGCAATAGATATATAAATAGATTGGACAAGTTACATTGGGAACATGCCTTTGCTCAGATAAAGTCAATTTGAGCGCAGCAATAAGATGGAATGGAGAATAATGAAGTTTGTTGATGAGGACGTAAAATGTAAGTGTGAGAATTGAATTTGAAAGCACGGAAAATAATTATATTATGAATTCAGAGCAAGTTATACGAGCGTATCATTATGAACAAATGAAATATCAGGTATAGGGAGATTAAAAAATATTGGATAAAATCAAATTGGAAAGATGAAACAAGCAGACAATTATAGGAACTACTGTAAAAGAGCATTCTTGCAAACAATAAGTGTAACACCCCCAGCCCCTAGGGTCAGGAGCGTTACGTTTTTTTACTTCTTACTTAATTTCTGGGGTGAAACGGACAGAATTTCCCCTAAAAACTGACCGTTTCCAGGCTAAAAGCCTTACAAAAATTCCCTGCAAAACAACGGAAGCGCATAACATTAAAAGACGCTCAACGGCCACACGCCGGAGTTCATAACTCAACGAGCCACCCGCTCGGAGTACACCAAACAGAATAGTTCTTTAACGCATGAAAAATAAAAGATACAACTCAACGGTCTACGCAACCGGAGTACTGGGGTTTACATCCCAAAATACAGCCAACTTTAATCAAGAAGACATCTAACTATTCAGATGGTTGGCTTACACAGCCATACAGAGCGACTCACTAACAATATGAATTATATAAGCTAGGAAACTTAGTTTACAGCATTTACAAACTAGGAATACATTACATCACATGAATCTACTTCTATATGGCACACATGACTCTTTTCCAAGTAAGGGTAGACTCCAGCTCGCGTAGGTAGCTTGACTTCCACCTGTCATAACAAAAGCCTGGGGGAAAAGGGGAAAAAGTATTGGGGTGAGCAACCACACGCTCAGTGAGAATTCCCCTACTCCTTAAAACCCAAAACAGTTACAAGCAATAATACTAATAATAGCCATGTATCACACATTCATACTTTAATATCATATTAGGCAATCAAAATCCCCAAGGAAAGATCACCACCCTTAAAACTTCATTCTAACTCCTCAACTCGTACCTAGGTCCTTAACGACCAATCTTTCTTTCTAACAGGCATTCATACACTTAATCAAATAGTACAAGGATGAATATGATGCTTTCAAATACTCCTGTGAAAACATAGTGACTCATTATATTCAAAGAACAGTTTTTAAACCATGCTAACTCCTTTAATGCTTATAACTTTTCTAAAAGCTCTTGAAACACCCAATTTGGTAAGAAAGGCTTTGGAAGAACATTCTTTCATAAGATAAGCACCTTGAAAAGCTTAAATGTACGATGCGTTACTAGGATTTAGCTATACTTCACTTGAAACTTCATTCAAGAACATATTCATGAAGGATATGAAGGTTTCGCACATTTAAAAGCTTCCTTCTTTTCTTTTAAACAAAAATCGCTTTACTTGGCCTCTTGAGGCTCGTGTTACTTTAAAAGAACTTCTTTTCTTTTCTGAACCGCTTAGAATGGCAATTTGCCAAATCTCCTCTTTAACAACTTACTTATAACATAAAACATCTTATTGTGCTGGCTAGGGGGGGTCAACACCGCCATTCAGTGAGATCGTCACTATTATTCTACGTTATCCCCGGGGTGTACGTACTTAACTTTTGGCCAAAACGTGTCTCAGTAGATAAATTCAAACTTCGATATTGTCCTCTGTGGGGCAACAGCTCACACCAGGATAATCATATCCTGAGTCCACTCCCCCTCAAGGTTTTCTTACACGTCACACATCGTAACTTATCTGGGGAACAGCTCACACCAAGATATTTCATATCTTGAGTCCAGTTCCCAGGAACAGCTCAAACCAAGATAATTTATATCTTGAGTCCAGTTCCTAACTTATCTTAAGGGAAACAGCTCACGCCATCTTTGCATCCAGTTTCCAGGAACAGCTCACACCAAGATAGCTCGTATCTTGAGTCCAATTCCTAACTTACTTATCTCAGGAGGAAACAGCTCACGCCCTTTTGCATCTAGTTTCCGCCCTCTGGCCAACTTTCCAGCACATTCTTAGACTTTAAAGACATATTTCATTTCTCTGTTTCAAATGCTTACTTGGCTGAAAACTCGCTTTTTAAAGTAAACGACTATAACCTTTTCAAATGCTTATAATTCACTTCCTTTTCAACTTAAAACCTTCTTACAATGTTAATACGTTTGCTAAATCGTAAATCGTCTTCGTAAATAGTTTAAAAGCTTCTTATAAACGTTATAAGTCTATTAACACATAAATCGACTTTCTTTGAAACTTGAAAACTTCTTAAAAACGCAATGAGCTTGTTAAATCGTAAAACGATTTCGTTTTGAACTTAAAAGCTTCGTATAAGAGTAATACGGCTACTAACTTGCAAAAGGACTTCGTTTTTTTAACTTAAGAAGCTCTTATAGATGCAAAACGTTTGCTAATTTATAAAACGACTTCATTTCCCACTTAAAAGCTTAATATAAACGTAATACGTTTATTAACTCGTAAAACGACTTCCTTTTAGACTTAAAGGCTTCTTCTAAACGTAAAACGTTTACTAATTCAAGGAACAACTTTGATTTTAGCTAACAGCTTATTATAAACGTAATAGGTTTGCTAATTCATGAATGAACAAACTCAAAACGCTTTAGTTAGCATTTAACTCAAATTAAATTCGTAATTGAAACTTCAGTTGTTATTCTATAACTCCTTTCAACTCTTTTTTAAAACTCAAGAAGGGTGTATAAATGAACTAAAGACTTAAAACGCTCCAAACTTGCTATTATTCAAAAACTGTAAGTATTTGACTCGTTTGTAAGATAACAAGGTTTCTTTGTAGGCTTTCAAACGAACGTTTCTTAAACAGGATGGAGTTAATAACTTGTAACTCGAAACTTAATAGAAATTTAAAAAGCAAATAGTATACAATCAGCTAAACCCATAATTAGCCTTGAAATGGCCCTTTTTAAGTCGTTTAAAATTCCTTAAAATATAAATAGGGGTCATAAACAAACTGATGCCTTAAAAACCTTTTTGAACTCACTTTTGGATCGCTTTTGAAATTCCTAAACCTATCGACTATTCAGTCGAGTCACTAACTGAGCAGTTCGACGATTTAGGACCTTTTTAACATTTTAGACGTCCTAGCACGCAAATAGTCAAATGATAAACTTAAAAGCATTCTCAACGCGTAAACCAAGCTTTCTAAACGACCTTTTCTTTTTGAAGACGTCTAAAGTTTCAAGAATTAATTACATAATGTCACGTAGCACATCAGGGGAAGAGGATTTACACATAGCACATTCATACACTTCATATCACAACTCATTAAGCCACACACGGCCTCGCAATCCACACGATTGCGGCAATTCACAACCCTATCTCCCTCCTCACACACCACCAATTACCAGATCCTCGAATTTCTCAACAGTTCCACCTCAAGCCATCCAACTACTAACTCGGTTTGATGTTGTCATAAATAAACCAATAATTCATAAAACCATCATATATAAGCATAACATTCTCAACAATAGCCCATATCGAAATTAATACAGTTGTACTTATTTAACGATAACTTCTAAGTAGAAAACGACATGCTTGTCTAATGCCTCAATTCGCCCGATTAGCATTTCAAAACTTCATAACATGATTCAGTAAACTTCATAACATGATTCAGGGCTAATAAACTAACATTACGACAACACTAAGGTGACAATCTGATTATTAATAATTCAATGAACTTCCAAACTGTCTAGCTATGAATAATCCAACACCAGTTTCAACATCCAATTAACCCATGATTAACACCATGTTCATGGTTTCTCAACTTTGACTCCAATTTCACCCAAACTGATTTCCAATCTCATAATTAACATGCACTACTAATTTAGTTAAAAATCATTGAAAGTAGTAATAATTTAGGAGGAAAGGAACCCTCACCTCGATTCCAAGCTAGGGTTTCGTTTGGAGGCTTTGGGTTCGACTTTCGGTACCCGAACACCTCTCATTTCCAACCTTGCCCACTGGTCACGCTAGCAACACCAAACTCACGCCCAAGCTTCACCATTTCGAACCCTAAAATCGACCCAAATGCACTCTTTGATTAAGATTGAATTGGGTATATGCAAGCAAGGATTCCTACCCTAACTTATAGAAAATTCAAGCAACTAAGAGGTTAATTGCGTGGTTATACCTGGGTATGCGTTTGAGGCCCGATTCGTCGCCCAGAGTTGCCGTACCCGTGCTGGGTTTGCTCGAACTCCTGCCCAAATTCGCGCCCAATGGTAGCTAACTCGAAGGGGATGTCGAATGGGTGAGTTTTATAGGTAGGGGGTGGCGAAAATCCTTTGGCTTTGACCTTAAAGGTCACGTTAATGGAGGAAGAGAAGAGTGGAAGAAGGCGAGCAGCAGAGAGAGAGAGGAGAGAGAGTGTTTGTCGTGTGGGGGGGTTTCGCGTGGAGAGGAAGGAGGAAGGAGCACATAAGTCGAGCGCGTAATTTCTAAAATACCCCTCCCTATCTCTTTCTTTTGTCCCAAGCTGATTCATATTTGACACCGCTAGTCTAACTCGAAATCCAAACTCTAAACCCAAAATCAATAACGTGGCCCTTCATCGATTACTCGTTCCCAAAAATATCGATGTTCGATTTAATAATATCGAACTATCTCTAAGGTTGACAACCTAATCGTATTTGGGTTCCTAGTCGATTTAGTACTCGATAATAACCGTTAATAATGCCTATGAAAAATCATCGAACAATTTTCAAAAATGATAACTTTAATAAAATTATCGATCACATAGGCACATCAATAATTAAATTAACTTGCATCGTTAAAGAAAATAGGTTTTTATAACGCAAAAACGCATCACGAACAACTTAACATAAGATAAGGTGCGCGGACCTTACAATAAGCCACCATTGGCATGGTTTAGATAACAATTGAAGCCATTTAAACAAATCGCCTAGATAAAGAGATGTTATAGACCAAGTGAGTGTCAATAGCAAAGGAATAATGCCCCTGAACAATCCAAGGTGACTAGGGCCGAATTAAATCAATGACTGGAAGTACTAGGAGCATTGCTGGTGTAAGGTCTTAGTGAAAAGAGCAGGCTCTTTATATGCATGGCAACTAAATCTTACTCATACCAGCCATATAGTGCCAAGTAGCACACCGCAAGCTACTGAATTACCGTCACAGGATTCCCTACAGTAATTCCATCTCATACCGATTCAACCCAAAGATAGACCAAGTTGTAAATGGCATTCCCTCAATAGGTTTTAAACATCACTGTACTCAATACCATATATGTTAGGACACCTGAATGAAACTCTCAAATTTTGGAGCGAAACGAATAGAGTTCCACCTAAAAATTGGCTAAAACCCAGGCTTAAAGCCTTACAAAATGTACTTATCATGAAAAATCGCACTTCAATAGCTCAATGGCCACATGTTGGAGTTCATAACTCAACGGGTCACACACCCGGAGTGCACAATTGCAAAAATTTAAGCAAATGAGAGAAATGAAACATACAATACAACCCCCAGATAAATGAGAGCAAGCCTCACTAACAAGTCACCCAAATGGTTCCACACGCCACTTTGCTAATGCTCAAATCTCAGGATATTACAAAAAGGTTGAGTCATCCAAATGGAAATGGTTCCTCCATATATGCCCATACATATGAACTTATAGTCAATAACTCATTTAACTGGTCCAACATAACTCATACACACCTTGATAGCTAACTCATAAACACTTGATAGCTCATAGTGGCCCTTAAAACCTTGGCTCTAATACTAAATCTGTAATGCCTCCAAAATGCTAATGACATGATTTACGGAAAACTGCAGCGGAAGACTTAATGATAAAAGGCGCTGTCCTGATAAGGACAAGGCTCACTAAAACCATTTAATCTTACAACTCATGTTCACAATCACAATATCTATTAGACTGAAATTCTCTAAGACCACAGTCCATGATATTTCAACTTCAATACAATCGACTTAATCATACCATGTGCTAATTCGCACTCTACACTACACAAGTATATTGAATATAGACCCAACTTGACCCTGAGGTCGATCCCAACATTTATGCTATGTTGAATCTATTGTGAGCATCTGATGACTTCCAAAAGGGCTTGCTGAATAGAGAAACATGTGATACTTCATCACCTAAAATGGAAAACATGAAAACAATTCGAAAATGTGCGCTAAAACTTAGTACGTGCATTCCTGTATTGTAAAATAAGCATAGAAACATTGTTGATGGATACCCGCCTTTGCAATTCATTTAGTTCACAATAACAATGAAAATGAAAGTAATATGAAACTAAATTGCTCATTATTATCTGGACATGAACCCCTTCCAATGATATGATATATACATAGGTGTACACCTGTCAATCCGATCAAGAGTTGGCCTGAAGCCGCGTGGGCAAATGATGGGCTAACGCCTTATATATGATAACTGACGGGGTCACAAGTTAAATGGCGAATCGCCGTATAAACTTATTCATTGATAAACTCATTAAGAGTTGTAACTTGATAAATATGTTCTGCTTTCTAAAGATACAGGCAATGGACATGCCTTGAGTCTTTAAAAAGATATCATTTGACGTAATAAATGTCATCTGTTTTCATAAATGTCATCTGACTTGATAAATATGGTCTGACTTGATAACACTTGTGCATAATGGGGAACGATAACTAGATCTCGACTCTGGATCATAAATGTCATTATAGCTATGTGTAGTCAGTAAATGATCCTTACTCACATAATTGAGTAAGTAAAAGTATGTGCAATAGAATTGTGTAATTAAATGGTATACATGACTTGGGTATTTTAATATAACTTCAAAACTGAATTAATGAAAGAAATTAAATCCGATATAAAGTTGTTGAGTTATTTTGATTAAGTTTTGATGATAACAAATCCATGTGTAAAAAATTTGTCCAAGTAATGTTGCTCCAAACACGATCTCCAAACAGGCCTAACTGGTGTTTTGTTTTTTGTATTAACTGGTTTGCTACATGTGAGAACAAGTCTTTAAAACAGGTTCTACTTGGTGGTTCTATATTAAGAACAACTCGATTGTAAAAGCATGTTGTTCCTGGACTCTAGCAAGATCAGCTCGATGTAAAGCATGTGGTTCCGAAACTCTAGCAATGCAAAGAACAACCCCAGCAAACAAGGTGGCCTTGGTGTTCACAGCTGCTCTACAAATCTTGAACAAGATGACTGGTTCAAAACAAGAAGTCTTGGGTATATAGGTTTTATTTATTTAGACTCTTGTTAATATGCCAATATTGAAAACATCATTTTAAACACCTCTTGAATCGGCAGTTGCGCTAAGCGTTTCAAAACACCAGTTGCGAACAACCCTGTAAACAGGGTGTCTAGGGTGTTTCTGAATTGAAACGGCTATGCCCGATTATTTTAGAAAAATTTATTTCGGCTAGCCAAAAGCTCTAAAATACTTTCTTAAAATCCCAGGATAGCTAATTAAGCCCTGGAAAGGATATTTTTGAGATACGAATTATTATGGGAAATTTGCCAAAACTGTTTTGCTAAATATTTTCCAAAACCAAAAGATCTTTATCACCTATATTTTAGGAAGTGATTTATTCAAATTTCAAAGTTGAGATTTCTGGTTCCTTATTTGAAATTCTCCACGGCTATTTCAAACGAAGAGGATAAGTTTTTATCTTTTAGAAACAAATCCCTTTTATCTTGGAAATTTCTTATCCACTAGCCGTTTGGAAAATCCTTTGATTGGAAATCTCCTTTGATACCATACTTGGGAGATTCTCAGCAACTTCCTTGACTTTTTACCGTTGATCTTCTTGGTTAAAAGCTTAGCTCTTCTCTCCCATTCATAGACAGAACAGATATTGAGAAAACACAGTGTGGTAAAAAGGAAAAATTCTGAAAACCCGGTTTTTACTCAAAAGTAAGAAAAGATTTCTTGAGCTTCAATTCGCAAAGAAAAACCGTGACAAGCTGTGTTAAATTGAGTTTTCAAACTATTGGCATAATAGGATCTTCAGTGTACCTTACAGCTGCTTAGTGAGAAGCCCCCCCAGTAAGGTGTTTTCAACCCTGATCTTGGATCAGAAAAGTGAGTGAGTGGTCCTCAGTCGTGTGGACTTTGGACGTGTCCAATCTGGTGAGATTTGGACGTGGTGTAGCCGTTCTTAGGGAAGAAGGTTACGTGGTTGCAAGTTGTGACAAGGTGTGTTACATTTGTAACGAGTTAAGCCCGGTTATAGTGAAGTGGTTAAAAGCCTACACGAGGTAGGTCGTGGTTTTTCACACCTCAGTTGGGCTAGAGGTGTTTTCCACGTAAAAATTGTGTGTGCTTTATTTCCGCATTTATCTTGGTGATTTTCGTATTTGCAATATCTGAAAACACCCCCTGCAAACAAGTCAACAGGGTGTTCGTCATCTGAGAACAACCTCTGTCAGGGTGTTTGTTACTTATAACGCGAAAATCAGATACCACAATTCACCCCCCCTCTTGTGGAAGTATACTCATAAATTCAACAAGTGGTATCAGAGCAGGTTCTCTTTCAAAAGGCTAACACCTTGAGAGATTCTGAAGATGAGTACACCACAAGGAATTCTTGAAGGGCAATCCATTACTCGTCCACCCTATTTCAACGGCCAACATTATAGTTGGTGGAAGAATAGGATGGAGAACTATATTCAGGCAGAAGATTATGAGTTATGGATGCTCATCAAGAATGGGCCCCTTGTTCCCACCAAGGTGCTTGAAGATGGCAAGATGATTCCCAAGGAACCCAAAGAGTTTGATGCTGAAGATTATAAGAAAATGGAAAAGAATGATAAGGCCAAGAAGCTATTATATTTCGGCCTAGGTCCAGATGAATACACTCGCATCTCTGAGTGTGAATCAGCCCAAACTATCTGGAACGCCCTGCAAGTTGCTCATGAAGGTACGAGTCAAGTTAAACAATCCAGAATTGAGCTACTTATGCGACAATATGAGTTGTTTGATATGGGTGATCGTGAAACTGTGATGGATATGTACACACGGTTTACCCACATCACAAATGAATTAAAATCTCTGGGAAAGTCTTTCACCACTGAAGAGTTGGTGAGGAAAATCCTCAGAATTTTACCTCGTATGTGGGAGGCCAAAGTGACAGCCATCCAAGAGGCTAAAGACATGAACAAGATCACCCTCGACGAGTTGATTGGCAATCTTCAAACCTATGAACTCAGAAAGAACTCACAACAAAAAGAGGAGTAGAAGAAGGATCGTGGGCTTGCCTTGAAAGCACATGAGGACACTGACTTTGACCTTGAAAATGAAGACATGGCCCTAATGACCAGAAAATTCAAGAAATTCTTCAAAAAGGTCAAGGAAAGCAACAAAAGAAAAGACTTCAGTAAGTCCAGAAACACCCCCAAAGAACAGCTCACAGGGTGTTTCAAGTGCGGCAAACCAGATCACTTAATCAAAAATTGTCCTCTGCTTCAAGAAGATCAGATGCCCGAACAACCTCGAAAACAGGGTCGAAAACACCCTGTAAATAATCTGGGCAAGCGTTTCTCGAGAGCTATGCTGGCTGCTTGGGGAGATTCCTCTGAGGATGAAGGAGAATCTGAAGCTGAAAAAGAGGGTGTAGCACTGATGGCACAAAGTGATTCAGATTCAAGTGATGAATCAACAATCAGCCTCTCAGATCTCAAGAACAAGGTACATGGTCTTAACAAAGCTACTTTAGAAGAACTTCTATATAATGTGATAGACACCTGTGCTGATCTAAAAAGAGAAGTTCGTGACCTAGAGCTTGAAAATGAAATTCTTAAAAATGAAAAACTTGGTTTACATGAAAATATTAACATACTCAAAGAAAATCTCTTTATAAAAGAAGGAGATTATACTCGAGTGGAAGAAAAACTCTTTGAGGTGGAAGGAATGGTTGAAGACTTGCTCAAAGAGAACAAGAGCTTGCATGCTAATATAGAAAAACTGGAAACCGAACTTGCCACGACCAAGTGTTGGAACAAGTCTTCACAAGCCCTTGATTGGTTAAACACTCACCACAGTCGAAACAAAAAGGGACTTGGTTACAAGCATAACCGGACCGTTCACCCAATACATAGAAAGTATGTGGGATTACCTGAAAACATCGTTTGCTTTCATTGTGGTAAAACGGGTCATTATAGATATACTTGTCCTTTAAGAAAACATGCCAATGAAAAGAATGAAAGGTATGTGAAACAAATCTGGATTAGAAAAGATGAGCTTCACATGTCTAAAAGAATGGGACCCAAGTGGATCTGGGTTCCCAAAACTAACCCGTGATTTGTTTTGCAGGCTGAAGTGAGAGAGAACAACCTTACGAACAACCCCACCAACACCCTTGAAAACAGGCAGTTGTGGTTTGTTGATAGTGGGTGTTCACGGCACATGACTAGTGAAAGATCATATTTTCTCTCACTTACAGCTTTGAATGGTGGGAGTGTAGCATTTGGAAACGGCAAGTCTAGGACAATTGTCGGTATAGGTAATATTGGTAAAACTCTCTCCCACTCAATTGATAATGTGCACTTAGTTAATGGGTTAAAGCACAATTTGCTAAGTGTGTCCCAACTGTGTGACAAGAACAACCTAGTACTGTTTTCAAAAACACGTTGCTTGGTTGTGAATGACGACACAGGAGATGTTGTGTTAAGGGGGAAGCGATGTCAAAATGTTTATAAAGTTAGTATTTCCACTCTTCCCCAAAATAATCTGACCTGTTTAAATGCATTAAATGATGATATAATGCTATGACACAAAAGACTAGGTCATGCAAGCCTATCCTTGTTAAATAAACTTGTTTCCAAGGATTTGGTTGTTGGACTACCTTCCATCAAGTATAATGATGACAAAGTATGTAAAGCTTGTGCAAAAGGAAAACAAGTCAGATCTTCTTTAAAATCTAAAAAGTGTGTAAGCACTACCCGACCTCTTGAGTTATTGCATATTGATCTATGTGGTCCCATGAGGATAGCTAGTAGAGGTGGGAAAAGGTATGTGCTTGTAATAGTGGATGATTACTCTCGATTTACTTGGACTCTGTTCTTGGCCTCAGAGGATGAAACTTTTGAGAATTTTATTGCCCTTCTCAAAAAGATTGAAAAGAGAGTAGGACACTCATTGGTTAGCTTGAGGTCTGATCATGGTACTGAATTTGAAAATGCAAGCTTTACAAAATTTTGTAATGAACATGGTGTTGATCAAAACTTCTCAGCCCCAAGAACACCCCAGCAGAATGGGGTGGTTGAACGAAAAAATCGTACCTTAGAAGACATGACTAGAACAATGCTTATTACTAGTAGTCTTCCTAAGAACTTTTGGGCAGAAGCTTTGAACACATCATGTTACATTATAAACAGATGCATGATTAGACCCATTTTGAACAAAACTCCGTATGAACTTCTTAAAGGCAAAAAACCCAACATTATGCATCTAAGAACATTTGGTTGTAAATGTTTCGTGCATAACAACGGGAAGAATGCCTTAGGAAAGTTTGATCCTAGGAGTGATGAGACAATATTTCTTGGTTATTCCTCTCACAGTAAGGCATACAAAGTCTTTAACAAAAGAACCCTGTGTGTTGAGGAAAGTGTGCATGTGTTTTTTGATGAATCTAACTCCTTGAATGAGAGTAATGCACAGGATGAAGAGTTTGAATTAGGTCTTGTCCAAAAGGAGTTGTTGAATCAAGAAAAATAAGGTGAGAACACCCTGAAGGAAACAGGTACAGAAGCTGTTCCTCAAAGCGACAGGCAAGGTGAGCTCCAAACAGGGGGAAACACCGTTGAACCCTGTTCGGAACCATGTTCTTCAGGAACCAGCTTGCAAACAGGTGCAGAAACAGGATCAGGAGGTGTTCTTGAGCCTGATCCTACACACACTTCAGTTAGAACAAAACATGTGGCTGTGGATCCAATTAATCCAAGATCATGGAAGCACCATAGTTCGCACCCTCTTGATCAAATCTTGTCAGATATTAATATTGGAGTGCAAACTAGATCTAAACTTAAGAATTTTTGTGCTTTCTATGCTTTTCTTTCTAACATTGAGCCAAAAAGTGTGAATGAAGCTCTTGCAGATTCAGATTGGATCGCGGCTATGCAAGAAGAGCTTCATCAATTTGAAAGAAACAAAGTGTGGCACCTTGTGCCTAAACCTGCAGACAGAACAATCATTGCAACCAAGTGGGTGTTCCAAATAAGCTGGATGAGTCAGGAACAGTCACTAGGAACAAGGCAAGGCTGGTGGTTCAAGGGCACAATCAAGAAGAAGGGATTGATTATGAAGAAACCTTTGCACCAGTTGCTAGAATTGAGACTATTCGAATCTTAATAGCCTTTGCAGCTCATATGGAAATCAAGCTATATCAAATGGATGTTAAAAGTGCATTCCTCAATGGATACCTTAAAGAAGAGGTGTATGTCAAACAACCCCCTGGTTTTGAAAATGGTGATTTCCCAAATCATGTTTTTAAACTTGACAAAGCACTTTATGGTTTAAAACAAGCTCCAAGAGCTTGGTATGAACGGTTGTCAAGCTTTTTACTTGAAAATGATTTTAGAAGAAGCAAGGTAGACAATACCTTGTTTCTGAAATCTAAGGGGGAACATCTATTGATTGTCCAAATATATGTAGATGACATTATATTTGGTGCGACTCATCATGATTTATGCAATGAATTTTCAAATATGATGAGGAGTGAGTTTGAGATGAGCATGATGGGTGAGCTTAATTTTTTCTTAGGCTTACAAATCAAGCAAACTCCAAACGGCACCATGATCCATCAACAAAAATATATCAAGGAGCTACTTAAGCGTTTTAGGATGGAGTCAGCCAAACCCATAGACACTCCTATTTCTCCTTCAACCAAGTTGGTTGTGGATGATGGGAGTCCCTCAATTGAGGAGAAACTCTATAGGGGCATGATTGGGTCACTCCTATACCTAACCGCTAGTAGACCGGATATCGTTTTTAGTGTTGGTTTATGTGCCCGTTTTCAGTCTAGTCCTAAAGAGACTCATCTTAAGGCTGTTAAACGGATATTAAGATATTTAAAGCATACACCTGATTTAGCTCTATGGTATCCTAGAGGTTGTAATCTTGATCTTGTTGGATATGCTGATGCTGACTATGCAGGTTTTCTAGTTGATAGAAAGAGTACCTCAGGTATGGCTCATTTTCTTGGTCCTTGTTTGGTATCTTGGGCTACCAAGAAGCAACATTCTGTTGCCATGTCCACAGCAGAAGCTGAATATGTTGCAGCAGCTTCATGTTGTGCTCAACTGTTGTGGATAAGACAACAGCTTAAGGATTTTTGTGTTGACACTGGATGCATTCCTATTTTTTGTGACAATACTAGTGCTATTAACATTGCCAAAAACCCATGTCAACACAAAAGGACAAAACATATTGACATTCGACATCATTTTTTAAGAGATAATGTGGAAAAAGGCTTCATTTCAATGAATTTTTGCTCCACTGAAAATCAAATAGCTGATATATTCACTAAAGCACTGAGTAGAGACCAATGCGAGAGAAACAGACTGGAACTGGGGTTGGTGAAAACACCCTGAGAACACCTGTTCTCAGAGTTGGACCAAGCTGACAAAAATACCCTATAATACCTGCTCTCTCTCCTTGCTTGGCAATTGTTACCCTTAATGAATTTGTGCAGTCTATATGCTACTAAGTTCATGCGTGAAGACTGCTACCTTGAGAAATGGAGCAGAGTAATAAGGGAAGCATGTTCAGAAACAGGCAGCTCGAACAGGTATGTCCCTTGGTTGTTCGATACATAGGGAATGTGTTTTGCTTTTAATATTTTCACCCGTTGCAATCTTTTAAAAGATCTCGGCTGCTCTCTCTCTCCCTCTCCCTCTCTTCTTAAGTGCTCTGCTTGCAGTCTTGTCTGTCCTCTCACGCAAACAGCTCTAAAACCCTAATCTCTCTCCTCTACAACAATGGCTTCCAACCAACCCTCTAACTCAAACTCTCTGGTTCTTGCGTCTTCAATCCCTGCTCCCCCTCGCCCAATTCCTTACAAGCCTTTCACATTTCTGAAAAGCTTGTCCCTCGCATTAGTGGGGATAGGGATGGATGACATTCCCTTCAATTGTAGAAGGGAATTGGTACTTTTGGTAGGGTCAGTTGCTTGCCCTCTTCAAGTCAAGTCGGAGGATGTACCATCAGGGGCTCAAGACAAAATCTTGGAACCTTCTACAGAGCTATATGGTGAATTCGAACCCTGTTCTTTTGGACTGTTTCCAGAAACAACACCAGAAACTAGGGATGAATCCTTGAATGCTGTGTGGGTAGAGGATCTGATTCCGGATGAGACATCCAAGGAAAGTCAGGAGAAAAATTCTCTCCCTGAGTCCGAACTCCCCACTCCGGCTGTTCAAACCGGAGAGAAAAGAAAAAGGATAAAAATTGTGGCCAGACGTAGCAGAACGCCCATAACAAGGCCACAACCAAGGTTTCAGCCCTCTGAAACTCCCTCTTCTCCTCCTTCTTCCAAGCCTTCTCGCAAATCTGCGAGAATTGCTCTCAAGTCAGTCCCTAGAACCTCAAAATCATCTGCTCCGGTCATTGAGGAGATTTCCTCCTCCTCAAGTTTGTCTGGGTCTGACTCTGAGGATCCCTCGTTCAAACAAGGGACCCCCGTGTTCTCAGAACCTTCTGATGAACAAAACCCGTCAATACCAACCACTTCCACAAAATCCTCAGCCTCAAAAACACCCCTCAAGAGGAAACTGAAAACAACCCCTCTGTCCAAAACTGCATCCCCTGCTCCTCACATCAAAAAGACAAAATTGACCACTCCCTCTCCCTTGTCTGAGAAACATGCGCAATTCCTTAAGCGTAATGTTGTAAGGGGGAAGGTCGTGAACATACAGTTTTTTTAGGAATAGGGTCTGGGGGTGTTCTTGAATAAGTTGCGTGTCCAAGGCTGGCTTGAACTGTTTGCAAACACCCACCAAGGGTGTTCTGTGGCTGAGTTGACTGAATTCTATGCCAACTGCTCTGTCACCAATGCGGTGGTGACAAGTGTTGTCAATGAGTGGCATTTTTCCTTCGAT
>JACYFF010031957.1:42812450-42831795 GCA_017589665.1 Selenicereus undatus
GTAAACATACATACTCATACTTAGACATAAACATAATCATTCGTAAATATACATACTTATACTTATTCATAAACATAATCATTCGTAAACATAAACACTTATACTTATTCATATATAAATATATCTTAAGAGCTTATAACATTCATACATGTAAATACTTACATACACATACATACTTAGTAGACAAAACATACTTATACTTATTCATATATAGGTTTTATGAACGTAAAACATGAAAACATAATTTTCTTACAACTTTAGCTTTAGGCAAACAACGAGAAAGGCCTCTTAAAACATGGTGAGTATTCTAACTCACGATTCAAAACTTGGGTAGTTACTAGCATGTACTTCAAAACTAGGATTCACAATACACAACCCCAATTGTCCTTTTTCAGATCGTTTCAACCCTTTTAAACGCAAAAGAATGAATTTGATGCAAATCAGGTTTACTAACTCATAAATCGATTTTGCGAATAGTTTAAAAGCTTTTCATATTCAAAATAAATCTGCTAACGTGTAAACTACTTAGTAAAACACATTTACGAAATCATTTCTAACTTAAAAGTTTCGTAAAAACGTAATTAGTTTGCTAAATCGTGAAACAATTTCGTTTCTAGCTTAAAAGCTTCGTAAAAACGTAATTCGTTTGCTAAATTGTAAAACGATACTCGTTTGAAACATAACGTGTTTAGTTAATGCTTAATTCAAACTAAGTTCGAAGCTTAACAGCTTCTTATAAATGTTATAAGTTTATTAATCCATAAATCGACTTCCTTTGAAACTTCAAAGCTTCTTAAAAACGTAATAAGCTTGTTAAGTCGTAAAACGACTCCGTTTTCAATTTAAAAGTTTCATATAAACGTAATACAGATACTAACTCGCAAAATAATTTCATTTTTAGCCTAAGAAACTTCTTATAGACGTAAAACGTTTGCTAGTTTGTAAAACGACTTCATTTTTAACTTAAAAGCTCTTTTAAATACGTAATACGTTTATTAACTTGTAAAACGACCTCACTTTTGACTTAAAAGCTTCTTATAGGGGGTAACACGCTTACTAAATCGTAAAACGACTTAGTTTTCAACTAAAAGGCTCTTTATGAACATAATGAGGTTGCCTAATCATAAACGACTTTGCTTCTAACTTGACAGTTTTGCTAAATCATAAAACCGACTTCATTTGATTACAAACGTAATAAGCTTGCTCATAAACTTAATAAGCTTAACTCACTTGTTTGTCCACACATACATTTGAATACATATAACGACTTCGATTTAGTAACTCGGGGGTAAATCACCAAAATTGATTCAATCGATACTAAACATATGTAACTCACTTCCAATTAACACCTCAAGCCTACTTCTTCCAACTTGATTGAAGCTAGGCATATATAACTCTCTTCAAATTAACCTCATTAGCATAAGTCACCCAAATTGATTCGAATCGAAGCTAAACATATGTAACTCACTTCGAATTAGCATCTTAAGCATAATTCACCCAAATTGATTCGAATCGAAGCTAAACATATATAATTCACTTCGAATTAACATCTTAAGCATAATTCACCCAAATTGATTCGAATCGAAGCTAAACACATATAACTCACTTCGAATTCACCCAAATTGATTCGAATCAAAGCTAAACACATATAACTCACTTCGAATCACCCAAATTGATTCGAATCGAAACTAAACACATATAACTCACTTCGAATTCACCCAAATTGATTCGAATCGAAGCTAAACATATATAATTCACTCCGAATTAACATCTTAAGCATAATTCACCCAAATTGATTCGAATCGAAGCTAAACACATATAACTCACTTCGAATTCACCCAAATTGATTCGAATCGAAGCTAAACACATATAACTCACTTCAAATACATATCTCTAGCATAATTCATACTCTTTAGGCATACATACTTATAACTAGCAAATCCATAAACTTATTCATATGATTATCATTCGAAATTCTTAAAATAAGTGGGATTAAAGGATTACCCACTTTGAATTCAAGCAATTTGCGTGCAATTGGCTAGATTGAAGACGAATTCGAGCTCCACACACCCAAGAATCTCGTTTGCCTTCGCGTGGGGGTTCGGATTCCACCAAACCGAAACCCTAACTTACAATTTCTGGAGAAATTAACCACAATTAGGAAGAATCTAGGTCAAGAATACACTTATAGATGAATGAGGAGTTCGAATCACCTTGCATGCACCGAAAATCGTCGGTGCTCGGTTCCGTTTTGCGTTGGGACTGCTCGACCGCGCACGGGGGAGGACGCCGGAGAAGGTGGCGTCGCCTGGGGTCCGGTGGCTAGAGGGCGGCGGCGGCCCGACGTGAGGGGAGGAGAAGCGAAGCAACGAGGGGGAAGAACAGGGGGGGTGAAGCAGAAGCAAAAGCAGAAGGTAGAAGGAGGAGGAGGGATGACCGGGGGGGTCACGGCAAGGGGGAAAGAGAAATAAGGGTACGCAAATTACCGTTTTGCCCTTCCCTTATCTCTTTCATTTATGCGACAGTCCGAACTTAACACTGCTAGTCTAATTCGTAAACCGATTCCTAAACCCAAATCCATAATATAATCATTTATCAACTATTCGTTCCCAAATCTATCTAGGTTCGATTTAATAACATCGAACTATTTCTAAGGCTGACGGGTATTCAAGTAAACTTTTCTAACCCAACAGGCGTGATATTCATTAAGCGAATACGACACAACTTCGGGTGTCACACTCATCCTCTTCAAAAAAAATTTATATTCAAGCATGTGTGCATTTTCTTTTAATTCAAACTCTTGTGTTGTTTTTTTTAAATTATGAACCTTTAATTAGTTGCGATATCAAATTATTATGGGCAAATTATTTTTCACAAAATTAATAAAGCGAAATAATAAATCATAACATAAAAACTAAATTAAATAAATATGTTTTGGTATGGGGCCCGTAGGTATTATTTTATTTGGTAAGCAAAAGTGATGAGCTTTGCGTTGGAGAGGAGGATTGTGAGCCAAAAAGTTGGCTCACAAGTTGATGTGGCAGTAGTAGATTCTTGCTGGTGAGCTAAAAAACTGGATGAGCATTGGGGATACTGTAAAGGCTTGAATCCACCCCAGCCCCCCCCCCCCCCCACCAACCCCCTCCTGTTGTATTATAGGAGCACTAGTTTTGCCGCACTATTTTGAACCAAAAAAGAGGAAAATTATAGTTTTAGGTCCTTGTAGCGTGATTAGACCATATCTTGGTGAGGCTGGTGGTGTGCTCGATAATCGATATGGTACAGAGCAGGCGTAGGTGCGGTTCAATGAGGTACCAGAATTTGTGAAGGCACGAATGAAAAAAAGGAAGATCGTAAAGAATGTTGAGGTCGAATTAAAACTTAAAAGGCGCCGTCGAGGAAAAGCCAAATGTCAAGTGGGATTGGTTTGTCGGCTTGGTCTGCTGTGGGCGATGGGCCGATGGCACATTGTATAGGCCACCCTCGACATCGCCGACTATTTTCGTTTTCTTTTTTTTTAAAAAAAAAGAGTAATAGACAAAACAGCTATCCCTCTCAATTTTGTAGTTTTTCCGAGACATAAGTTTGCAATTTAGCATAGTTCTACATTTTCCCAAACAAATGGAACTAAAAGTTCAAACTTAAATCATAGGATCAAAGCGACAAACACTGCAATTTGCAATCCCTCCTATGGCCCTGCACCAGTAGATCACATAATGCTCACAAACATTTTGATCTTCCATATCCCCCTAAGGATTTCGAATGCAGTGTATGGTACAAATTGATCCGAGCTAGTATCATGTATCAAAGCCGCATTTGAATTTTTCATGGTCTTACACAATTGCAAAATAACCGTTGGTAAGGAGGTCAAGATCCATGAACAAGGCAAAGAGCCCTAGGTTAGAAGTGCCTGCCTGAAACTAATAAAACAAGATTCCGCAGCTATTAATCAGCTTCCTGTACTCAAAACTCTTTTCTGCACTTGTCAGCTGGTCATATAGGTCTCAGGCTATGTTTATAAAGTTGATGTTCTAGGTACACAGTATCTCCGTCAAAGACAATCAGCAATTGGCAATGGGAGTAGTTGTCAACCGTCCACACTAGCAAGAAGTGATCAAACATTGAGGACATTAAAAGTTGAACCTTTAAGTTCATCAGTTTTGCAGCTAAGTACTAGCGCAATTTCATCGCAGTAGAACACTATGTAAAAGCCACAGATCCCATTTTGGCAATATAGGAAACCTGCATCATGTATGAAAACAAAGCTAACAGGAATATTTGTGGGATATTTAAGCTAGGAAAAGCTACTAGGAAATCAATAATGAATTCGTGATGCCAGGAAATCAATTACAAAGGTATCACTATCGGTTAATTGACACGCCACATGGTTGTAATCACTTGATCCTCTGTCCTCGACCAAAATATGCAAATTTTGATAAAATGCAAGAGTCCAACACCTAGACTCACACTGAGTACCTGATAGTTCAGTATAGGCATGCTTAAACATGAGTAATACTACCAATGCAAGAGCTAAAACTTTTATGCATGGCCAGAACCAGAGAGGCTTCAATTTGCAGCACGAACTTGAGAGACTACCTGCATCAAATGTTGAGCTATTCGCAGCGCAGGTCTACAGTAATGGGAACTAGACTGAATTACAGTTCTCAGGACTAAAAAGTCCTGTAAGCATGTCAGCGTAAAAAAAGGGGCAAAAGCAACAATTAACCTTACCCTTGCGGGCCTTCTTTTAGATCACTTACAAGACAAAATGGCGCTCAAGAAAAAAAAAATTAGAATGCAAATATTCAAGACAATAAAGTCTGGTAGAACGCAAGTATAAAAGTAAATCCATCTCAATTACCAGAACCGCATACATCATCTAGTGGTGAAAGAATAAAACACGATCATCTAGAGTGGGTCAGATAGATGATAAATCGTATTATTTGGACACTTAAGATGGGACTGACCGACAGAAAGAGCAATGCACAAGTCATCTAGAACTATTTTGCTTGTAATCGCTGAGTACCCATCAATCCTTTTGAAGACATATAAACTGTGGTACCTCAATAACCTTGATAGATAAAACATCTTCTCGATGCACTCCTGTCCATAAGCCTTGCTAAGTCTCAACAGATGTTTGAAGAGTTTCTCATTTTACGCGTAATCGACCTGCCCATGCGTACACGCCGAGTAGTAAGCGCCTCCAACAAAGCATCTAAGGCATCTTCTACAGCCTCAGCCTGTTTATCTAAACAATACGAACCGAATTGTGGAAGAACTGGCAAGTCAGAAAGAAGTCCAGCGGCTGCTGCAGCTGTACAGGTACGATCCCATGATGGTTGAGGCCTGAACTCAACCAAGCAAAAGATGATAATTAATAGTAGCAGGACAGTTTAAGAGATGTATACTAGATGAAAGCAGCAAGAAAATAATAAAATGAGCAGAGATTTAGAGAACAGTGTCTAATTTACCTAAGTTTGTGCATCACTGAAGCCCCTGTGGCAACTGATACACAGGATATCTCATCGCTCCCCCAAACTACTTTTGCTCGATCCTGGGAAATAAAATATATAGCAGCCAAATGACTCATGAGATGATGTAAACATGAAGCACTATTAGACAAGAAAGAGATGAACAATACGGTCATTGCAAAATGAGAAAATACCCCTCGCAGAAACATGGTCCACAGTAATTGTACACTGACTTGACAACTCACAAGATTTCATAAATGCCTCATTCCTCAAATATCGCTCCACACATACAGAACATACATGCCAAATGTAACCCAAGGCAACAGACTATTTGGAAAAGCATGGATTATGGATCAAGTCAGAACATGGCTCATTTTTATGAACATTCTCTTAAAAAGGCAAGCCAGCGACTTTGAGGTTTACCAGCGTTTGAATTCCATAAAGATAGAAATTTCTTCAGAAAGATAATGCTCATAGTTATAGAGAGAAAACTCGGAGAAACGGACTACCAAACCCAGCACCAGTTCAACAAGGTAAATCATACAAAAAATGTGAATTCAACATTTCGACCACTATGTATGATGATTATCATGATGGTTACAGCGACAATTATGATGATGATGATAATGATGACCATGCTACCTTTAAACGCTTAAGCATTGCCCCAGAATTGTTCCACGTACCATCAATCAAAATAAAGTTTAAGATATCATCTGCAGTACCCTGTAAAGAAGCGTAAAAGTAGCATTATGTATACATCTTAAGGCTAAATCATAAAATGCCACATCAAAACGCAAGCGACATAATCAGAGAAAGCAAATGTCACAATAGATGTTAACTCTTGTGGTTGCGCTTCCATAAATAGTAGATAGTCCACAAGAAAATGAAATAGTGCTATTGTTTACTAATCACTAACGGGGATTATTATCACTCCATGAAAAGGCCAAGGGACTTGCCCAGTCTACTCTAACTGCCCACCCATGTTTCTTAGACTCGGGTACGGGTATCCAATACAGATATGTGTCCAAGTGCCAGACTCGGCTATTTTCAAGAAAATTTGCAGATTTTTATTGTAACTTGAAGTGTCAAGGGTCTGAGATGGTTGCAGCAGGGTAAAAAGAAGAGTTGGAGTAACTTAGCTGCCTACCACCAAATCAAAACTTACCACCTCAAAAACATTATGCCGCACCCCTAAGGGATAGTCTATAAAGAGACGGTACCAGATGGAACCAAACATCCTCTAGCCGGAAAGAAATGTCAAATTCTTAACTTATGCCTTTTGAAACCGCACGATAAATGGAACATCATTCTCTAATACTATTTCAAAGAGAAACGACTTCCAGCCAGTTCGCTATTCTGGTATCCTACTTAAAAATCTCAATATGATTTATTCAGTAATTTTTTAATTTGTCTTTCCTTCAACTTTAAGCTACAAACACTATCAAAGTCCATGTACCAGAGAGAGTTCATCCATTGATTCCATTCAACTAACAACATTAAAGTAAACGTAGTATTACTAGCATATCAATTACCGTTGTACGTGATACATCCTTTGAGAAGTAATCTTGGACAGACTTTGGCTCTCCAGACTTATTGGGATACAGGCACCATACCTTGCTGCTTCCTACATGTATAAATATATGATCAAGACAGAATTTGGAAGAGCCTCACGTAAGGGACAAGGAAAACGAAACCAAAAACTTGCACGGCATGATGCAAGAGCGTCATAGATGTGTGGATTCCTGTCAAGACCAGGATACCATTCCTTCCCACGGAGCCACAAGTTCAACTATTTACAGAAACCAACCTTAGAAAGCATTGTATGTACATCAAATTTCTAAAACTACATAACTCAAGGACACAATTTTCTGGATTCAAATGCATCGCCAAAATGAAAATATGAAATACATTAAAGAGGAATAGTAGACAAGACACAAGCAATGAAACAAACAGGGTAATCACTAATTCACTAGTAACAATGATAAATCAGTCAGTGAAATACACAATTAAAAGTACAAACATCAGGTTATTGAGGCAAATATAAGAATTTCCAAAAATCCACCAATCATATTAAATAAATATAAGGCACTGTCCACAAAATGTATTACCGGCAAGGTCAATATCCAATATGAAAGACCTGTGGCTTTTACTAGCATGGCATCTCTTTTTTTTTTTTTTTTTGATGACCCAGGGTGTCTAGGCCAGCTTACGCGCACCTCGACTAAATCCCTGGGGTCCCTGAAGTTAACGACCAGGAAAACCTCCAGTGGCCTTGATGGGGAGTCGAACTCGTGACCACTGGGATGCAATCCCAATGCCTCACTAGCTGAGCTACCCCATCAGGGTTAGCATGGCATCTCTTTTAACAGTATATAGAGCAATTGTAGCCAAAATTTTTGAAAATAGAACTAACAATACCCTACAGTTACTCTTTTTCTAAGAAGGAAAAAAAAAAAAAGAGTTTGCTTCCTTTTCAATTTGTTTTTATTACTTCTTAATCAACCTTATATTGCCTCTTCAAAAGGCGCAAATACTTTCTGTAGATTGTCCACAAAGTCTGTCTGCTCTAGGGTTATGGTTGCATACACCAAGATCTCCCTAAACCCACTTGTATGTAATCCATTCTGGGTTTATTTTCACATTGTTGTGGAAAAAACTGACAAATTTTTGAGATGGAGACAACTGAAAGTTAGGTGCCCTGATCCATTATTTCAATAAGCAACACCCTACGTATGCAGATATTAAGCTATTTTGATCATTGAAAGAGAACCATGCAAATCAATCCCCAAAATTTGCAAACATCTATGACCTAAACATAATCCCTAAAGATGACAATATATATGCAAAGAAAAGAGGACAGAGGTCTCAGTTTAAAACAAATCCTTTGGCACCTTGGCTAGGTCATGAGAAGACAATAAACTACATCCCTCATACAGCAGGGAGACACAGAAATCTGGATCCAAATTCCATTGACACATTTTTGACAGACCACATGTATATAGGCTAGGTACTTGGTTTTATCTAGCACCCATGCTAAACAAACTCATCAAGATGTAGATCGACTAGGCCAAGATAAAATGTGTATCAACGAGCTAAAGACAGACTTGAGAATAGATTTACTACTTGCATAATGAATTTGCATCTTTACAGCAGAATTTTTTATATGAATGACGTCACCTGCTTTCTTGAATTCATTCCACATTATGTCTTCATGTTCAACAATACCAAAGAGGCATAATGTTGCCGCTTGGACACCAAAAACTTGCCACAACAACTTTCCAGTGTTATTTTGTCGCAGAAAATCCTATATAGGTAACAATAATTTTTTAGTCAGAGGATAAATGTTACCTGCATTAGCCTAAGAAGCAAAGGCTTCATCATAACTCATAACCCATACGGAAAGAAAATGCAAACCTTAGGATGCATATACACCCAAAAATGTACTCTACGCCAGAGCGGGCATTGTTTGACTTTTGAACACATACAATCACCAAGTGCAAGCCAGCACTGCAGGAGAGATGAACTCATTAGACCAGATGATATGGGAAACAGACCATGATGAAAAAGCCACTCTAGGCAATGGAATCCCCAAATAGGCATATCTTTCATCTCTTAATTTCCCATTTTAATCCCTATCACCACCAAAATTATAACCCAATATGTAAATACAGCGGAAACAATGATAAGACCAAATCAAGTACCTTCTGACAAAGATACCCTCGACTTCCGAGCAAGCGACATGCTATCTGTCGAGCTGAGAAGAACTGAAACTTCATTTCTGACTCACTTAAAGCCTTATATGCCGCCCTGTGTTTCTTGTCCTCTTCTATTTTAAATTCTGCCTGGGATTTAGTTTAGTAAAATCAAAATAGGCACAACCCAAAGTTGAACTTTGAAGAAGTAAGATTCGGGTTCCGTCATAACTGATCTACGCTTTCAAAACATAGGCAAATCATTTATGACCGTAAACAGAGTTATCTCATACATCATGCATTAAGCTAAAACAATAAAGCATTCAGAAGTTAGCAAAAACTAAATCTTTTTTTTTTTTTTTGGATAAGGAGCAAAAACTAAATCTTATAAATGAAGTTTTATACTCATAAAAATACAATAAAACCTTTAGAAGTCCTATGACCACCATGAAAGAGAAGCTAAAAGGATTGTTTCACATTGTCTGCTCTATCCACCTTCGTACTCCTCCCAACCCAACACCCCCCCCCCCCAAAAAAAGAAAAGGAAAAGGCCTAACACCAAAGGAAAGCAAAACAAATAATTACCCTATGATAGATTGCAGTAAAATTAGCCTAAAATTGACCCGATTTTCACAAGCTACCTATTGCTTCAGAAAAGACAGAAGCATATGACAATTTAACAAGGTTTTAATAAACTATAATTCAAAGTTGACATCAATTTTTATAAATATCTTACACACTTTTTCCCACTTCTCTGTATTCTTTTCTAATTAGTGACCACATGACCCATTTTGGTGGAATAAAGCGCCAAAAATCATTACACACACCAGTGAGAAGGCCAAAAAATTAACAACAAGAATGTTAAAGAGTTAAAAAACAGCAATAATGTACAAAAACACATGACATTATATGTTGACACCAAACAATACTCAATGCAACACTCCTGAAAAGGTGAGTATTTACTGACATGCACAATGAAAATTCAGGTATTGAGAATGTTAATTCACATTTAATGGTCATCTCTAGTCGCGGGGGGGGGGGGCGGGGAAGCGGAATATCTATATTCAATCGTACAACACTCACAGAAGTTCCACTTCATCATGAAATTACTAACCCTGTTCAGCAAACATCGTATCAGCATATTCCTAGACAGGATACAACTAGAGGCCGTAGACTAGCAACACGCACGAGTTTTTAGGGTGTCTGAATTTGCAGGAGGAGATATAGAGTAAGATGATGGTTAATCCAGAAGCGTACGGATGGAGTATCTGACATACTATCAGAAAATTTCAAATTCATCATAAATGAAGAAAGGACTATGTACTATATGATCAAGGAAACAGAAAATACTAAGAGGTTATGAACAATGCAATCACACATATTGGACAAAACCCCAGAAAACTGGTTAAAAATTCGCACAGACCACTCAAAATTTCTGTCTCTCAACTCTAGAATCAAAGAGAAAATTCCGGCACACAAGTACAGGAAACACAAAAATTAGAATATAAAGCGCAAATTTTGTTATGAGAAAGTGCGAGAGAAACCATGAGTCCACCGCCATTGCCACCAACGCTCATAAGGGCATCAGTCTCTCTCTCCAATGCTTTCAAGTAACCAATGGCATCAATAACCACGGCGGGCACGGGGGAAGTTGTGCCCCACCCCTGCCATTCCTGCAACGTAATAGTCCCGTCAATTGGGGGCCTTGTTTGACGCCTTGGAGGCGAGAGAGAGCTTGAAATGGACCTCCACCTCGAGAAGAAAGTGAGGTAGCCATTGCTGCTGCTTCTGATTCTGGGAGTGCTAGGCTCCATTTTCATGTAGGGTTCGAGGCTACAGACTGTGAAAGGGAATATGAACGGAGAAGCTGGGGGATAGAGAAAGCATTTCTTGTTAAGGGATCTTAACTGTGTCAACATGGAGAAGATTCGGTAGAGTTTTGAGAAGTCAGAACCCGAATGGATTCCGTAGGGCATAATCATCACCAATGGGACCTACTATTTCTACATTAACTTTTTTAAAATGTTTTGTTTCACAATTCTTACTCTCTTTAACGGGAGCTCATCATTTTAGCTCACTAAATAAAATAGTATTTATGGGTTCACTCTACAACACACAACTTTATTTTTAAAATTAAAAAAACAAAAAATCTTATTAAAAACATTAAAAAAATTTAAAAAGTAAGGGAAGCCCGGGGGCCTCCTCATGTATGCAAGCCGCCTCATGAGGCACGGGCCATGAGGCCTCCAATAGATCTAAGAGCAAAAGCAGCGAAGGGCTCGTGCGAGGAAAGAGAGAGCCGAGGGAGGAAGGGGTCGGCGCGGACGGCTGCAGCGAACAGCTCACCGGGAAGGCTGGCGGGGCGGCTGCGCGGGGCGAGGGAGCTCGGCTCCATTTTTTTTGTCCTTTTCCCCCCCAAAACGACGTCGTTTTGGGGTGGGCAACTTTTTGGAATTTTGGCTGCCAAACTGAGCAAGGCGTGGGGATGGCAGGCAAAATTTTACTGCATGTGATTAAATCTGATGAAAGTAAGATATGTTCGGCAAAGAATATGGGCTTGTGATATTTTTTTTGCTTTGTTGAAACATGTGAAAGCCTTGTGACCGCTTTCTGCAGCAAGTTTTGAAGTTATAAATATGTACAATAGTTTCGTCAGGTTTGTTAACACTGACGAAGAAAAAAATTTCTCCCCATACGTTTTCAATATATCAGCTTCGTGTGAGGAAATATTCAGTTTTCACATGAAGAAGCAGTGAAAGAAAGAGTAAAATTTGTTATTGTTAGCTTCGTTAAATGTTTAATTGTTATATATTGAAGTTGATATTTTGTTTCAGTAATATTGTTATTTTTGTTTTAGTAGAAGAAGTTGTTGGTTTGTTTATTTTTAGTTCATATATTTATGATAATGAACATATGTTTTTAATATAGTAGCTATGATTTTATTTATCAAATGTTTAAGTAGATTAATTTTAGTTATGTTATTAAAAGATTTATGGGCATGAAAGTAGGGTTCAGTCGGTAGTGTAAATAAAAAAATTATATGTTAATGACTATGTAAATAAAGTGAAGAAATTTGTTTAATTTTATTGTCTGTGGTGAGACATTTTTAGCTTCAATGAAGTGTAGTTATGAATTTATAAATTCAGTTGTGTAAAATTCTTGATTATGTAATTTTACAATTGGTAATTTTAGTTTCTTACGTTGTTGTGGTTTGTATTTGTAGAGAAGTTTGAGTTGCTTTTTCAATCAACCAAGAAGTGAAGAAAATTGTAAGTTGCTATTTAATTTATAATGTGGTAGAAAGAAATTATTATGTGGTAGTTGATATGTTAAATGCGAATAACATTATATTTTGTTAACATAGTAGCAATGAGATGAATAATATAGTGGACAAATTAATTGGGAATTTGTAAATATTATTTGTGTACATAGGAGATAATTAAAATTTGACTATATGTTGTGGTTATATGTTAGTAAGCAAATTAATTTGAAATTTGTAAATATTATTTGTGTAAGTAGGACATAATTAAAATTTGAGTACATGTTGTGGTTATATGTTATTAAATGTTTTAGGAAACACTATGAGAAATTTGTATAATTTGATTTTGAGTGGTGAGACATTTTTAGCAACAATGAAGTGAAGTTTTGAATTTATAAAATCATTTGTGTAAAATTCTTGATTATGTACTTTTAAAATTGGTAATTTTAGTTTCTTACGTTGTTGTGGTTTGTATTTGTAGAGAAGTTTGAGTTGCTTTTCCAATCAACAAAGAAGTGAAGAAAAGTGTAAGTTGCTATTTAATTTATAATGTGGTAGAAATAATTTATTATGTGGTAGTTGATATGTTAAATGCGAATAACATTATATTTTGTTAACATGGTAGCAATGAGATGAATAATATAGTGGACAAATTAATTGGGAATTTGTAAACATTATTTGTGTAAGTAGGAGGTAATTAAAATTTGACTATATGTTGTGGTTATATTTTAGTAAGTAAATTAATTGGGAATTTGTAAATATTATTTGTGTAAGTAGGAGATAATTAAAATTTCACTATATGTTGTGGTTATATGTTACTAACTAAATTAATTTGAAATTTGTAAATATTATTTGTGTAAGTAGGAGATAATTAAAATTTGACTATATGTTGTGGTTATATGTTACTAACTAAATTAATTTGAAATTTGTAAATATTATTTGTGTAAGTAGGAGATAATTAAAATTTGACTATATGTTGTGGTTATATGTTAGTAAGTAAATTAATTTGAAATTTGTAAATATTATTTCTGTAAGTAGGACATAATTACAATTTGACTATATGTTGTGGTTATATGTTATTAAATGTTTTAGGAAACAGTATGAGAAATTTGTTATAGTAGCAATGAGATGAATAATATAGTCGACAAATTACTTCGAATTTTTTAAATATTATTTTTGCAAGTAGGACCAAAATAAATTTTGACTATATGTTGTGAGTATATGTTTTTAACTTAGCAATATGATTAAATGCTTTATGAAACACTATGAGAATAATGTTTTCATATGTTTAAGCATGTGAATGAGGTTAAATAATTGAATTGGTGGGTCGGAAAATTTGCGTGCATATTCATCATCGGTTCAGTAATTAAATGTTTAAGTGAGGACAAAAAAGAACACATAAATGATTTCATGTATATATAATTGTGTTTTAGTTTGTGAAAGTTATGTATATATATTTTATTGCTTGTATACATTTCATTTTGTAGTAATTTTGATCCATCGTATGTCAAGCTTGTTGGGTGTTGCTATCGTTCAACAATCTATTTAACATGGTCCATTATAAGTTAGTGAAAGGAATATGTTAGTGATTGTGATAATTCAAATTAATATGTAAGTTAGCAAAAATGATTTGTATATGGACTTTCATGTTTAAATGAGAACATGAAACTATGTAACGTCATGACCTTCAATTACTATAAGTCAGTAATATATTAAACACGGTCCATTATATTTACGTAGGTGGTATCTTGATCTGAAATATGGACCCTAACACTCCCCCATCATTTATGAGCTTGCTCGATGGTGACGATTCACCCCAAGCTGGGGGGAACAGTGCTACCCCAATCCCCGCACTGAATCCCCATGCGTCACATCCCCCATATGTACCACAAAACTACCATCCTTATCCACATCATTCATATTACCCACCCCACCTGAGCTCAAGGATTCCAAGTGGTTCAAGTCAGAATCCTCGACCTTATCCTCCACCATATTACACATCAATACCTAACCAACCTTTCAATGTTCACGGGAGTGAATACCCGTACCACCCTCCTTACTATCCACCACCGCCTCCTCATGGAAATTACCTTTCTGCGGGGAGCAACTCCACCCCCTCATCCACACCAACGGGGTCACAGGTCGGGTTGGGGCAATCTGGGACGAACATTGAGGCAAGTACTGATGAGTGGGACGGGGATGAAGTATTGGGAGGAACTGTTGGTGGGGCGAAAAAGTGGACCGTTGACGAAGATCAACGGCTTATTCGGTCATGGATAAATGTAGGCACAGATCCTATTGTCGGGGCCGACCAAAAGAAGGCTAGCTTCTGGAGTAGGGTGGCCTCCACTTTTAATATGTACCGTCCACAAGAGGCATCAGCACGAACTTCAAAGACCTATAACAGCCGATGGCTTCGGTGCGCCCCAATAGTGAATAATGGACAGGTATTATGTTGGAAGTGGAACGTAGTAATCACAGTGGGTGGAATGATGCGAAGATTTTGGAAGAGGCCCACAGAATGTACACTGAGCATACAACAAAGAAGTTTGAGTTGGATCATTGGTATGAGATGCTCAAAGACCAGCCAAAGTGGAGGGCAATATGTGACCCACCTAAGTCAGGGTCAGGATCAACGAAAAGATCCAAACCTGACAGTGAAGAGGCTGGAGATGAAGGTGTCGGCGGAGGTGAAAGACCCGAAGGCCGGAAAGCCGCAAAGAGGAGGATGAAACAAAAGGCGAACAACACCATAGTTGATCTAGTAACAACTGAGCTAAAGGACATAAAGAGTGCCAACGCTGATATGAATGAAATGTTCAAGGAGTTCATGATCACAACACAACAAGAAAAAGCTCAAAAGAGTATGAGGAGGGAAGCAAAAATAAGGAAAGACGATGAGAGAATAATGATGGTAGACACCTCGACAATGGCTCCTGAACAAGCAGCGTACTACGAGCACCTGAAATCAGAAATAATGCAAAGGAGATTTGGAAGCTCGTGATCACATTAGTAATATGTCTCCCCTCCCCCTAATGCTCTAGATGAGGAGAAGTATGTATGTGATTGTATGTTGTAATAGCCTATTATGTTGTTGTTGTGTTCAATGTGTTGTATTACACATGAGTTTCGTATAATCCTGTTATGATATGAAGTTCCGCGGAACGGGTGTGTTTATTATTGTTTAAGAAAATGGTTTTTCTTCTGTGCATTAACGAATGAAAATTATTATGTTGCGCAAGCAGAATGTAATGGACCATTTTAATGTCGGAACACAGCCTAATGAGGAGGAATCCTCGCCCTCCTCCTCAACATCGTCGTCTTCATCAGAAGACGATGTGATGATCCCCGTCATGTCGACGTACCTTCAATATCAGCGACAAGTGCAACAACAAATGATGTTCCTTATAAAACTTAGGCAAACAGCAGCAGAGATGACACCATCGACATCTACACCTCGGATGAAAAAGAGATGGATTAAGTGAGATAGAGAAGCTGCCCACAATCGCTTATACCAAGACTACTTCGCCGAAGATTCACTGTACAACGAACATCATTTCCGGCGTAGGTTCCGAATGCGGAGGCACGTATTTCTCCGCATTGTCGACGCACTCGACAACCAGTCAGAGTACTTTCAGGTTAGGTATGATGGGGCCGGAAGGCGTGGGTTGTCGCCATTAACTAAATGTACCGTAGCCATGCGAATGCTTGCCTACGGCGTAGCAGCTGATTGCGTTGATGAGTACTTGAAGATTGGTGCCATCACTACAATTCAATGCCTGAAGACGTTCGCCTCATGCGTCGTTGATGTATTCGGGGAGCAGTACTTGAGAAAACCAAATCAAGCTGATGTTGATCGCTTACTACAAGTTGCTGAAGCCCGTGACTTTCCTGGTATGTTAGGAAGCATAGACTGCATGCACTGGGAGTGGAAGAATTGTCCAACAGCTTGGAGGGCGTCATTTCAAAAGCAAGTTTACAAGGTGCCAACAATCATCCTTGAAGTCGTTGCATCATATGACCTATGGATATGGCACACGTTTTTCGGGTTGCCCGGAAGTCTGAATGACATCAACGTCCTTGATCGCTCACCTGTTTTCCAAGAGATGTACGAGGATCGGGCTCCCAAATGTGAGTATGTTGTCAACGACCACCATTACAACATAGGATACTATCTTTCGGATGGAATTTATCCACAATGGGCGACATTTGTGAAAACAATCCCACTTCCCCAAGGGCCGAAGAAAAAACTATTCGCAGAACGTCAAGAATCAGTAAGGAAGGACGTTGAGCGAGCCTTTGGTGTGTTACAAGCTCGATTTGCCATTGTGCGTGGCCCCGCTCGTCTGATGGATCAAATAGAAATTGGTATTATTATGAGAGCATGTGTGATACTCCACAACATGATTGTGGAGGACGAGTGGGATAACTACGAACTCGCATTTGACTACGACGTTGTCGATGAAACTGTCCCAGAGCCCGTTCTTAACCACAACCAACATCCATGCTATGAGACGTATTTTCAACGATCATGCCAAGTTCGCAACTCCAACACACATTTAGCTCTCCAGGCGGACTTGATTGAGGAAATATGGAAGCGAAATTCAGGTCCGCGGTACAGAGGATAGTGCATTGATCTTCATATTGTAATTTTTTTTAAATTGCTGAACTATTGTAATTTTTATTTCGTTTCATGTCCACCAATGTATCTTATGTTTTATTTACTATCTAACTGTTGTAATTTCTAATTTGAAGCATCTGTGGTTATGTATGAATGGCATCAATCTCTTGGGTTTTTTATTTCATTAGTTGTGTATGATAATTATTACGTGCACATTATTTTTTTCGCACCAAAATCACACCCAGCTAACCAACCCCCACAAAAAAAAAAAAATCAGCAAAGTTCATTCTTGACAAACGACAATAAGTTGTCTTCATTCATCATCATATTGTAATTTCTTTGATTCACATACTCTAATTTTTATTTCCTTTCTTTTCAACCAACGTTTATTTTCAAATTTATTTATCAAACTCTTGTAATTACTATGTTTACGTATGTGTTAATTTCGTAATTCAAACTCTTGCACTGTTCAAAAAATACAAATACGCCATCCAATTAGTTGTGTTACCAAATTACTATAGCCAAAATATTTTTCCCATACATAAATAAACCATATACACAATCACATAAAATACAAATAAAACAATTAAATATGATTAGGTGTGGGGTCCGTAGGTATTATTTTATTTGGTGAGGGAAAGTGGTGAGCCTTTCATTGGAGGCAGTGAGGATTGTGAGGGAAAAAGTTGGAGAGATGGCTGATGTGGCAGTGGTAGGGTCCAGCTGGTGAGCCAAATTTTGGCTCACCATTGCTTTTGCTCTAAATGCTTGCCTCACTCTCATTTCTCTCTCTTCCTTTTACCTCGCCAGTAGACCGCTGAGAATGCTCTTTAGCCCCAAAAAAATAAAGAAAAGAGAAAAAAAGATGTCTGTAAATGCTGATTAAATGTTTCTTTGAATCGTTGTTCGGTTTGTGGATCAAAGAACAATTGAAGAAGCCAGTGTTGTTCATAGGGTTATCGGCAAGTTATATATATACTAGTTAAGATTAACGCACTGTTCTGAAATTAAGTTTTTGAATAACTAAGGCCCTGTTCTTTTCGTTGGTAAATCCAAATTCACAAACATCAACCAACTTCAACAAACTTCAATCCACTTCAACCAAGTTCAACCCACTTCTCATTATTTTAACTAACTTCTATCCATCATATAAAAAAAAAAAAATCCAACCCACTTCAACCCACTTTAACAAAAAATACTCACTTTAACGAACTTCAACCCATTTCTACTAATCTCAACCAACGTTACCCATTTACCAACTTATATTTTCCAACGAAAAGAACAGACCCTAAATGGTACTTTGGAAATTGTTAGTTCAACGTCAATATGTTGATAAGTAAAGATGATATACGGATTTGAATCCAACCAAAAAGAATTGGCGTAATTGTGAAGACATGGTTGAAAGTACAAGATTTTGAGAATGTAACGTTCAACACATAAGGAAGAAAATAAATCCCATGAATACAAAATGCTTGAAAGTATAAAGCAAATGTTCTAGTTCAAACAGTAGTAAAGATAAGATTGGATTATGGAAAATGCATGGAAATAGAGCTAGTTGCATGCGGTGACGATTCTTATTCTGATTGTATTAACAACGAAAATCACAATCGTAATTCAATTAGAAGACATTGACATGCACTTGTGAATGAAATATATTTTGTTGCCTAGAGAAATACTTTCATTTTGATGTTGCAAGAAATAAAATTATTCCTTCTGCTGAGCTCACGCAATGTCCAACTTTAGCGAGGAGGCTCCATGACAAAAGTCCATGATTTCTCTAGATAATTGTCGACTATGGCGTATAACGGAACCTTTGTATCTGCATACATTTGTAAATTACTCATAATATATATATATATATATATATATATATATATATATATATATATATATATATGCAAAATGATAAATGTCTTGCTATAAGACACTTCTTAAGCGTTTTCTTTTGGCCTAAAATTTATATTACAATGTTTTTAAATTGATAAAAATGGTATGATCAAATAGTGGAAACATGTTACAACTTATAAATTCTGTAAAATTATATTTTTATTCATAATTTACGACATTTCTAAAGTATGTGCATCATATGTCACTGTGGATATGGTTGATCCAATTAGGGCATCATTTAATACTTTGTCGGTATAGCTGACGCGTATTTAAGCTTAGTCATTTATATTTAAGTGGAATCATTAAGAGTTTGAAGATTTTAAATTACAAAATACGTTAATTTAAGATGAGACAAGACATTTAAAGGTGTCTTACAACAAGACACATATCACTACTCATATATATATATATATAT
>JACYFF010031957.1:42842347-42889743 GCA_017589665.1 Selenicereus undatus
TATATATATATATATATATATATATATATATATATATATATATAATGGAAAATTATATGGGGTTAGTTCTAAATTTACTAAGAAAGTTAGTAAATTACAAATACAAGTATACAACTCATCCCTAACCCTATATCAAATGTGTTGTGCAATTATCCAAAGGATTATGTGTCGTTAAGCCAAGTTTTAATCATCTCAACTGAGTTCATGCGATGACAAAATAAGTGGACCAACCTAACACAAATAATTTGTCAATGTTCTCATTTGTGAGCCTCAATACCAAAATATACCTTGAAAAATAAAAAAAGGAAAGAAAATAATAACATTTGTATTTAGATCCTGGTGTTTGTTTATAAATTCACATTTGTCATATTTGGAGTTGGTAAATAAAAACAAGTTGGCTCAAGTCGACATTTTTGATAATCTATTCAATGTTATTTGATAACTTGTTAAGTGATCATATATCAAAATTCAAAGATTTGTCTTTGTGAGATTGACAACTTGATTTGCATTTACTCAATGAGTCAAAATAAAAAAGTAACGATAATATATGAGCATGTGTCAATTAGCATTGCATTTATGTGATTAGGAATGCTCGTTAGTGAAACTCGAGACTTAGAATTTATTGTCCAAAATTCAAACGAGTCACATTATTATGAGATCATATTCAACGATACATTCTTAAATATGATTTTGTAAAATTAAACATGTTGTGAAGATGATTTAGAATCGTAGATCAGTAGTGTACAATTTTTGACAGTAGTCACAGAATGATATTATAAATTTATAATTGTAGACTGCATTGCATTAAGTCAAAGTGAATAAAATAGTAAAATAGGATTACTATATCATAATAAGTTTAATAAATTGTTAATTATACTTATCTTTTCTTAATTCCTATTGTGACAAAATATTTTTTTCTCTTATATTTTTACTACATATCTATCAAATTAAAAACTTAAAACTATCAACTACTGTGTTTTTTTTCCTTAAGTTTTTAATTGATTTCATTTGTAAAAATTCCCTCTTAAGTTTTTTCTTCTCCCACCTAAACTCAACTAATTGAGTTTGAAAAATTCAAAATTCCCCCCCAAAAGAGGAAAGACTAAGCCCCCCCCCCCAAAAGTTACTATTTATTCGGGTAAAATTGAGTCAGGTAGGAATTGGATAAATCGGGTACCGTTCGGTTCGGGTTCGGGTTGTCCTTTTTCGGTTCCCTTCGGGTCGGGTCACCATGGATCGGGCTTAAATTGGGTCGGGTCATTTTGGGTCATGTTACAATTCGGGTTTCGTTTGGTTATGGATCGGTTTACTTCGGGTGTTCGGGTCCAAATCGATTCATCCAATTTCGGGTGTCAGTTCGGGTAAGGATTCGGGTCGTTCGGTTCGGATTTCGGGTCTCGGGTCAGTTTTGCCGGGTCTACCCCCTTTCTCTGCAACTTGTCCTCTCTCCCTAACACAAAGACACGCATTGAATGCACAGTTTTTTTTTGGGATAGAACTGAATACAAACTTATCAATTGATCATAAACTAAAACAATTCCCGTACTTTATTTGATATATAAGTGCACAATGTTTTGTACTCAATTTATAAATCCACCCTATCGCAAAATTATTAAATTGAAAATTCCTTTACAATAATAGTATTAGGAGCCATTCATTGCTCTTTTTCGAACTAAAATCTTATAATTAGTATAAAATTAACTTAGTTAAGCAAGAATTTGGAGACATATGTCCATCTCTATTAATTAACATATATATCCAAATTACATTCTTACTTAGTTAACTTGATTTTATATAAATAATAAATTTTTTATGTAAATAATAAAATTTTCATTTGAATTATAATAGTTAGAGACTCGTAAATATCTTTTTAAAAACTTAAATAAAATAATATGATAAGGGAAATTGTGCACTTATATATACGAATAGTAATGTGAATAATAATATGTGGTCCAAATGTTCGGATATTGCCGATTTAGGGTTTAATAGTCTAAGATTTAGCATTTAGAATTTAGGATTTAGGATATAAACCCTAGGATTCAAGGGTCTAACGTTAGGTTTACTGTCTAGGGTTTTTACTTGGAGTGCTGGTTAATGGAGCTTGTGACATATACAAATTCATACATGTTAACCTAGACATCTGTACATAACTATCTAGGATTACCTGAGATTATTATTATCAAATTTTTACAAAATTTAGAGCATAAAAATGAATGCCTTGATTTATTCTTATGCATTGTAGCTATACAGAAAAAGAAAAATAATAAAAAAGTTCATTAAACTTATAAAACAAACGGGATGTTTACAAGTTTATAATTTTATTTTATTAATTGAAAATTTACGTATACGTTAAATAGTAATAAATAGAAATTAGTGCTCCTTCAAAAAAAAAAAAAAAACCTAGTGCAAGTTCTTTGTTAGAATATACTGTTTTTTAGGTGAATTGTAAATGGAAAGTATCTTTTTGGGCTAATCTTAATTGGAAAGTCTATCCGTTAAAAAACAACAAATTTTCATATTTTGTATTTATTAAAAAAACCAAAAGAAAAGAGAAAGAGAAACCAAAAAAACAAAAAAAATCCTAAAGTAATAAAAGTTGAACGCAAAACCATTGTAGGGTTAGGCTTTAGGGTTTAGGAGTTTACGGTTTAGTGTATAGGTTATTTAATCGGCATATAGTAAAAAGCTATTTGGGATAACATTTTAAGGTTATTGTGTAGGAACTCAAGCATCAATGTTTAAAGTTTAGGATTCAAGTATTTGTCGTTTGGGATTTAGGAGTATTTAAGAGTTCAGAGTTTAAACCCGAGGGTTCAATTGTCAAGGATAAGTGTATGACAAACCCTAATCTATAGACGTCGAAGTGTCAAACACTAATCCCTAGTTGTTGATACCTGAGTCTTAAGGTTCAAACCTAAACCTTAAACATTTTTTTTTACTATAATGTTAAATAAACCTAAACGTCAAACCATAAAACCTAACCTTAAACACTAAGGTTTTTGGGTTTTTGACCACAGGATTCTAGTATCTCATGAGTGACTTTTAATGGATATATTAATATATTAATATATTCTAGTATCTCATGCTACAGAAAAAAGAGAAAAAAACTCGAATAGTAATCATTTACAAAAAATTTAATGATAATATTGTCTTTGATGGTTATTATATTCCTTATAAAGTAGTTTTTTTCAATAGAATTTAAGGGGCCTCTTGGTTCTCAAAAATTAAATTATAAAAGAATATATTGACAAATAAAAATGAACAAAGGAGGCATTCCTTTGACTGCTTTTCCCTCAAGGACATTATTGAGTGGAGTAATGCCATTTGGTCTTAAAAATGCACCTCAATTAATATTCCAATGTAGAATGGATAACATCTTTAGAAATCTGAATCACTATTGTCTAGTTTATATCGATGATATTCTAGTCTTTTTTGAAACTATAGAATAACACAAAGATGACGTTCTAGCTGTCACTTAAAGATGCATTGATCATGATATTATTCTTGGTAAGAACAAGTGCATTTATGCTGAACACAAAATAGAGTTTTTAGGTCTAGCAATAAAGGCAGGACAAATCATCCTACAAAAGCATGTTTTAGAAAAACTATAAATTTTTCCTAAGAAGATTGAAGATGTGAAGCAATTAGAAATGTTTCTTGGCTGTCTTATCTATACTTCAAATTTCATTAAAGATTTAGCTAAATTGAAAAAAGCATTACAGTAGAAGCTCTAGAAAGAAGTAAATTGGACATGAAAGTGATTCAAAGATTGTTCAAAACTTAAAAAAGATGTGCAAAATTCTTCATGTTCTTAATACCCCTAATAAAGGAGATGATTTGATTCCAAGACAGATACCAACAATGAGCAATAGAGTGTAGGGGTGCACTAAAAAAAAATCCCACAACAAAAAACTGAACCAAAAAACGGATAACCAGACAAATTTTTTTTAAAAAAAATAAGTTCGGTTACCCGAACCCAAAAAATTTTCGGTTTTCAGTTCAGTTGTGGTTTGGAAAAATTTAGGCAAAAAAGTGCACTATTTTATTATTTATAAATGGTAACCAAAATTTAATTTTTATAAAAAATTTAAACATGAAAAAGAAAAATTTAGGTAAGAAAGTATGCGTTTTTTATTATTTGTGAACAGCTAATCGGTAACCGAACTGAAAAATTGGTTAACCACTCCAAAAAACCTGTTAACCAACTTTTTCGGTTCAGTTATGGTTTGGGTTTGGATTAGGGATGGCAATGGGGCGGGTACGGGGCGGGTTGAGCCGTACCCTTACCCATACCCGTTTTCAAAAATCGTACCCATACCCGTACCCGTACCCATCGGGTATTAAAAAATAAAACGCATACCCACACCCATCGGGTTTTGTGGGTTTGCGGGTTTTATTCGGGTTCAAATAGATAATGAAAACTAATACCCATATGAAACTCATATCCAAGTACGATATATGTTTTTGTCCTTATAAGATTGCAAAGTTGTGATATTTTGAGAATATATTGTTTAGAAATGTGAATTCAAATACATTATTGACTAATTTTTTTGTTTGAACGGTTTGGATTAGACTTTAATTGGAAAAATATTAATCGAAAATAATTTTTTTTCTTATAGTAAAAACGGGTACGGGTAGGGTACGGGTATGGGGCGGGTGAGGGCTATACCCATACCCGTACCCATACCCATACCCGTTTTCCAATACCTGCCCCATACCCATTTAAAACCCATTTTCATCACCCATTTGGGTTTTAAATGGGGCGGATTTTGCGGGTTTTAAATGGGTACGGGTTTTATTGCCATCCCTAGTTTGAATGAACCAAAAATTTTCAGTTAACCGAAAATTTTGAATCGGTTACGGTTCGAAATTTTTTTGAATCTAAAAACCAGTTAATCGATTCTCAGTTTACCAAAACTTCGGTTAATCAGTTTTGTACGCGCCTACTTAGAGTGCAGTACTCAAAATCAAAGAAGGAGGAAAACTCTACAAATATTGTAGTGGAAGTTTTAATAAAGCAGAATGCAACTATCACAAGATAAAAAAAAAAAATCATTGCAGTCATAAGGGGAATTGAAAAGTTCTTAATCTTTGTAGTCCCAAATTTTTTCTTATTCGAACTGATTGTAAATGAATACTTGATTTTGTGATAGAAGAATTTATCAAAATATGCAAGCACAAGGGCAACTCTTTTGTTGGCAATTAGCTTAACCAGTTTTCTTGTACTATTGAACACATACAAGGATCGAAGAATTCTGTAGTAAATAGTTAATGCTTGCCAATGGTGATAGTCAGAGCAGAATTACTAACAAAAAAGGTCAAAATTCAAAATGAAATGCCATTATTGCTATAATGGGCTTTTCCTTCTAGTAGAATCCATAATCCTTCTAGTAGAATCCTTATGGATTGTTTGAAATTCATACAAAAAGTAGATCACACTTTCGTTAGTTATCCTCTCCCTACCTAATAGTATAAACAAATAAATTACCTAAAGTGTTTTTATGATGTTCAAGCAAAACTAAGTTCCTATGTTTAAGGAAAAGGTTCAACTTATACTGCTTGCACCAACTGCTATTACAATTATTCCTATGATATTTGGGAATCATAGAATACTATGATCTTCTTCCTTATTAGGTCTGGAGTTGGAGGTGGTAGATTCGCAACAAATTAAAGCAAAGCTAAATTCATACAAAAAGTAGATCACACTTTCATTAGTTGTCTTCTGTCTACCTAATAGTATAAACAAATAAATTACCTAAAGCGTCTTTATGATGTTCAAGCAAAACTAAATTCCTATGTTTAAGGAAAAGGTTCAACTTATACTGTTTGCACCAACTATTACTATAATTATTCCTATGATATTTGAGAATCATAGAATACTGTGATCTTCTTCCTTATTAGGTCTGGAGTTGGAGGTGGTAGATTCGCAACAAATTAAAACCCTTTGGATGACCCCATCATGAAAAGGAATATGGGATGGTGGCTTACCTCATAGAAATCCTTTATCTAAAGTACCCATTCTTCTCAAGTCTAACTAAGTTTCAAATGTGTGGTTAAAAGGATCCATTGGATTCTCACATGTCTTGATAATCCAACAAGAGCCTCATATAACGAAAGTTTACATATTGAGGTACATAGTGCATTGATTGAATATGAAAATGGAAGGACCAAACTAGCCTATTATCTTGTTTAATTAATTGATCTAGAAGATCTCTATGATTAATTACAAAGAATGGTTTCTAGAACAACAAGAAGTAGTTGGTAATCCTACTTTTAGCAAGAGTCATTGGTTTGTAAAAACATTTATCATCAAATGTCAGCATAGATTGAACGAGGAAAAATAATAATGCCTTGCGAAAATATATAGCTTTTTTTTATCACGATCATTTAAGCAAATATGTGAAGGTAGAAGGAACTATTTCAGAAGATGTCTTTATTGTCCCTTTGATGTTGGAGTTAGAATTCCTATTAGAAAAAGGAAAGAGATATCAACATGATCTATTTGAAAAATAGGATCCAAAACATCTTGAGCTTGATGAAGATTTATGATGATTATCTGAATAATGATAGACTTAAAGACATTATTAGAGATGAAGACATGCAAAATATTAACATAGATGACTAATCTTGTCAGTATTAAGTGCACTGAAAAGTTGTTACACCAATAGGTCTTATCCTATCAGGTGTCAAGTTAGTAAAATAATGTAGTATGCTATAACTATATGAAAGCATCTTGTACCAATATATGTACTGTAATCATTAGGGCATCTTATGTAGTCCATCTCCTATATAAAATGAGAGTTGAGTGTTGTGAAGGAACACGATCATTTGAGCATAGTTGAACAAAAGAGAAGTCGGGTTTTTCTATTTATCTATGAGCAAGCATCTCTGATGATCTTAGTGGTCTAAGTCCCTCTTCAATCTTTCCATTATAATATTTTTCAAGCTTTCAATAAAAGATGTTTCCTAGTAGGGAATGTGATCCAATCGAACATTATGTCGTGAATATTATAATTTCTCGATAAAAATTTCACTATATATAAACATATAAAAACTTGATTAGTGACTATGGTCCGAGGTAAGAAACAAAACGAATCTACGTTATGCCTGATATAAGGAAGGTGTGGTTGAGATTAACAATACCTGTAAACGGGAAGCTAAAGCAACGTCTGGGTCCAACACCGAATAAGTTCAAGTAATGGTCAAAACTCTCAAGTTAAATTTTATTATTTTGCTAAACAAGGAAGACCTATAATAACAAAAAATATAATATTTATGATATAAGTAGTACATTGTGATAAATAGTACTGATAAAGTCATTATAATAATTAAAAACATTAAAACTAGTTATATTTCCACAAAGATTCTAGAACACAACAAAATCAGAATTAGTAGCCCATTTTGAGGCCAAGTCATAATTTTAGAAAATTTCAGGTCAACAAAATAAATATTCGTCACCTAGAAATCATTTAACCCAAATAGTTGTACCGTGAAAAACATTTATACAAAACTAAGGAGTCCTAAAAATATTTTTCCAAAAACGCAAGTTCAGTAAATCATTATACCAAATCTTACTAGACTAGATAGAAATTTTTTCATGATTACCCCAAATATCTTTCTAGGTTATTCATGTGACTGTATATACATTTCCAAGTTGATATATATGAATCGTTATATAGGTTACGAGCAATGTTAACCAAGACGCTTACTGCTAACCCTAGACCCCAAACATTAAAGTTTAAGCTCTAACAGTAAACTCTTGAACCCAATGAATGCCCTAAACCTGAAACACTAAACCACACTCTTACACCCTAAGCATTGACACTGATTTCTAAAAGCTGAACCTCAAAAAGTTTTTGTTTTTCAAGAAAGCCCTCGAACAATATATCTTAGATGCTAAACCCTAAACCCTCAACATTGATGTTGAACATTAGGATTGAACCCTTGGTGACACTTCAATTTATTTGAATGGTTGAACCCACAACTCTGCATGCTAAACTCTAAGTCCTAAGTCCTAAACCCTTAACTTAAACCTTAAATCCTAGTCCCTAAATGGAAAACTCTTAAACTCTAAATCCCAAACCTTAAACTTCAAATGTTAGTTTGTAATACCTAAAATACAAAAAGTTAAATCCAACCCCTAAACCCCAGAGTAACCCTAAACCCTAAAGTTCAGGGTTTAAGAGTTTAAAGTTTAGTGTTTTGCTTGTATCATAAGAAGTGCTAACTTTTGAGGTCTAATATTGCTTATTCTTGCTCATTTTCCTTCATTTTCTCTCACGTTATGTATTTTTTTAACAAACCCTCTATAACCTCATGCATCTCCTGATTACCTTTCCATATCATCCTAAGTTTTTATATATACATATTTTGATTAACATGTTTGAATTATTATATATGTTAGGAGCAATATTAACCAATACTCTACCTACTAACTCTAGACCCAGAACACGAAACCTGAATGAACACCCTAAACTCTTTAACCTTGGGGATAGATTAACCTTAAACTATAGGCCTTACACTCTTAAACCCCTATTAAACATTAAATGCTGATTCATAAAATCTTAACCTCAAAAAACTGAACCCTTAACTATTCAATTGCATTGAAACATCATTAAAAGTCACTTACTGAAGCATATAGTCACTTTCTTGTAAAATTCGTTCTTGTTCAGCATTGACAAACATGTTTCCTCTCTTAAATCCTAAACCTTAAATGGTAAGACTCTCATCTTTAGGTTTCTTTTTTTTTTTGAAGAAGCCCCAAACCCTATATCTTAGATGCTAAGCCGCAAACCCTAAATAGTGATGTTTGAATTTTAGGATTCAACCCTTTATGATACTTCAATTTATTTGAATGGTTGAACCCCTAAACTCTGCATGCTAAACCTGAAACCCTAAATCCTAAACTCTAAACTTAGGCCTTAAATCCTAAACCGTAAATGCTAAACACCTAAACTCTAAATCCCAAACCTTAAACATCTAATGTTAATTTTTTTTCACAAAGGTAAATGGAAAAGGTATTAGATGCCTCTTCTCACAAGAGTGCGCCCAATAACATCCTCAGCAAGGATGCTCCTTAACTGAGGTGAAAAGGTGCTGTCTACGATAGAGAGTACTTCTATTGGCGTTACTGAGTGACCCAATTTGGCTAGCCAGTCTGCGGCTTGGTTTGCCTCCCAAAATATATGTTTGATTATGGTGCTAGTTGTCTTTGTTAACCATAGCTTGACATCTTCCAGTATGGTTACTATTTGCCACGGTACCTGAGATTTGCCTTGGAGCGCTTGGATTACGGTGTTGTTGTCCCCTTCAATGATGATGTTATGGTAGCCTGCTTGAATAGCCGTGATTACTCCAGTTTTGAGGGCATGGGCTTCTGCTACAAGAATAGACGCCTCTCCAAAATGAATCGCCCCGACTTTGGTGGTCTTCCCTGTCCAGTCGTGGAGGATGAAGCCGCCTGCTGTCGAATTGTTGATGAGCAATCCATCGAAGTTGAGTTTGATGTAGTCGGACGGGGGGGAGTGCCACTTTACAAAATGATGTGAGGTCGCCATAGGGAGGGTAGAACAGCTCCTTATTGAATCATCGGTTGATGTTGAAGTTCGAATTCTCCATTCTGCATAAGCTTTTTTGGCTTGTATGAGGCACATGAGTGGTCTAAAAACCTCATTTTTAAAAACTATTGCATTTCTCTGTTTCCAAATGCTCCATAGGAGGAATGTCGTCCATTGTAAGACTGTCGGCTGATTAAAGCTTTTAATCGTACTGAGCCAGTGGTATATGTCTATGTTATTTATAGGGTGTGCGTATGCTAGTAACCATCCATGTTGGATGGCTAAGAGCCAGAGTTTTTTTAATGAGTGACAGTCCTTTAGTAATTGGTCGTTCGTTTCTACTTCGTCGAGGCAGAACGGGCAGACTGGGTTAACCGTCATACCTCGCCGTAGTAGTGTACCCCTAACGTTAATTGGTAAAACTTAAAGTACAAAAAGTTGAATTGACACCCTAAACACTAGACTTTAGGGTTTAAGAGTTTAAAGTTTAATGTTTTTCTTCTATCATTAGAAGTTCTGACTTTTGAGGTGTGATATTGTTGATTTTTGCTCATTTCCTTAATTTTCTCTCATCTTATGTATTTTTTTTATAAAAAAATCCTCTATAACCCCATACTTACCCCGAATATTTTCTAATGTTATCCCATGTTGTTATATATACACATTTGGGTTAGCGTATTTGAATTGTTATATATGTTACATGCAATATTAACCAAGACTCTACTACTGGCCCTAAATGCTATACATTAAAGCCAAACCCAGCCCCAAAACTCTTGATCCCTAAGGTTAATAACCTAAATCTTAGACCTTAAGCCTTGAACCCTAAACCATTCAAATATATTTCAATACCCCTTACAAGTGACGTGCTAAAGGGATACTAAAAACCTACAATCAAAAACCCATAAGGTTTTCGAATTTAAGAGTTTAAGGTTCAGCGTTTAGGTTTTAGGGTTTAGAACTTATAGTTTAGGGTTTAAGATATAAGCCCTAGCTATAGATATTTAAAGAGTCACTTAAACTTTGTGTCAAAGGCCCGAACCTTAGAGTTTAGGGTTTAAGATGGTAGAATTTTACGGCATATGCCATGATTATCTCGAATATGGTTAAAGTTATCCTAAATTCTAAAGGCTAAACTTACTATACTATGATTATCTTGAATATATTTGTAGTTATCCTAGGTAATTGTTTATGTATTTTCGAGTTGATTTTTATGAATTGTTCTATGCATGAGCAATGTTAACCAGGACCTTAGCTACTAACCTCAAATCCTAAATACTAATGTTTAAACCATAAAACCTAAACTCTTGAACCCTGTGTTAATATCCTAAACCTTAAACCCTAAACCCTATACTCCTATACCTCTTAAATATTAACACTAAAGTTTAGGGTTTAGTGTTTACAAGGTTAACATTATTGTGACGTTGTTTCAAGCCTATTATTTACCAAAAATTTAATTATTTTATCCAGACCAAATCAAATTAAATATTAACATATATTCTAGATTATATTCTAACTTAATTAATTTAATTTTATATTATATCAATTTATTTTTTTATAGAGTAGTGAGTGACCCATAAAGATAATTATTGTAAAATAAGTTTGTTTTTATTGTTGTGAAAGAAATTTTAAATGAAATAATGTTTTTGATCAAATAAAATAATTTCTGAACAACAATTTGTAGACTTAGATAATAATAATAATGATGATCACGATGAGAGAGAAAATGAGGATGAGAGGACTGAAAACAAGCCTGAATGGTTGGATGAGGGTTGAGAGAGTGGGATGGGAGAGAGGCAGTTTAGTCACTCCAAGTGACACCAATTTTGTCAATTGAAAGGAAATGTCAGGTCCTACCTCGCACAAATGAACACTTCTAAGTTTTACAAAATTCTTATAGTCACTCATAAATTAGGCCAACACTTTTTGGGAATTTTTGTAAGCTCTTTCTCTCTATGTAATAACCCGAACCTAAATCATGTTAATTACTTTGATTAAACTCCATTTAAATTAATAAAGTTGAACGCCACATTTCAATTCAACATTCGATATATTTATGTAATTGTAGGTTGATGCGATAAGGTGGCTTCAAAATAAATTTTAATCATGCTCCATATTAAACCATTCAAAAATTATGAAGAAATTAAAACAAAGATTAATGAAAATTAGTCCATTTATAATAAATGAGTAATTGTGGAGTATATGTATACACACAATTTGCTCACCTATATTATACAAATAAAAATATAATGTTAATAAGCGAAATAAAAACAAATGCAATGAACACATTAATTAATATTGGTAAAGGTCATAAACTTTTCCAAGATAAATAAACAGAATACTAAAAATGACCTATATATTAGTCCAAATAATTATTAGTTCAAAGTGGAAATTGTTTTTTCGCAGAAAAAAGGGAAAAAAAGGGCTAAAGGAAATAAAAGAAAAATCTAAGTCTTGGGTGCAGATTAGATCAAAATAACAAAATCAAAGCAAATAAAGACACTCCCCCTTTTTCTTACTTCCCAATTGAGCCACCCTTTGTGAACCATGCCTCTCCCACGCAACACCCAATATCCTCCTCCCCTGCTTTGCTTTTTCCCAACAACCATCATCCCGCCATGCCGCCATGTTGCCACCGGACCCCTTGCAGTCACCGCCGTCTCCACCACCTCCCTCGTACTCCTTATTAGTCATATTGGTTTGTTTAGAAAGGTAAACCGTGAGCCCTATTTCAATTATTCTTACCATTTTATTATTGATTTTCTTACTAAATGTGTTATTCTAATGTAGATAAATGTTATTTTGTGTAAATTTATAGTTTTGATGATGATTTTGAAGTTTGGAGTTGTTGGGAGTTTATAGGTATTCATTGGGAATTAGCAATTGAGTGGGCTTGTGTTGTTGTAACTTGACTTTGTTGAGTTTTAAGGGATCATGTGTGTTGTTACTAAAATCAAAGGGGGGGGGGGTGAGGGGAGGAAGGCAGGTACGTTGTTAATGGAATTAAAGGGGGGTGTATGAGTGTTGGATGTCGTCGTGAGAGTGATGAGGTTGGGTAAGGTTGGAGAAGAGAAGAAAGAAGGGTGGTTTTGATTATGGGGCTTTTGAAGTAAATCGGCTTAATATGAATATTGGAATTAATTTGAGGAATTGAAATGTGTTTCTATGTGGGAAATGAGTGGAAATATTATTTTGAGGATCCTGAAAGCAAATTAAATTTGACATGAATATTGGAGGTTAATTGAGGGGGGATTGAATAAATTTTAATTTGTAAATTTGGGTGGTAGTATCAATTAAAAGTATTGTTATGCTTGACTCTTGTGACTTAGTTAAAGTGGTGACATTAATGAATTGGAATTAGTGTTAAAGATTAATTAAGTGTTTTTGTGACTCAAAGGGAGGAACAAAGATTGATTCATGCTTGAATGACAACAAATGATATATGTTCTTGGGACCTAAAACAAATAAATAGAAATCGAAGTACATTTGCAGCCTAAAGGATTGAAAATCTTTCCGATTTGGATATGGGAGCATGATTTTACATCGAGAATCAATTTTGAACCACAGGTCGAGCAAAGTAACTAAACTTCTTCATGGATAAATCACTAAAACCAATGGTAATACTTCTTTTCATAATGATCATAATAACAATAGATATGAAATTTACAATGGTAATAAAGATAACAACTAATATTAATAGTAACGATGACTATAGTAATTACAATAATAATGACATTAATAACAGTGACAGTAAAGCTAACTATATTAAGCACTATAATAGAAATAAGAACATCAATACCATTGATGAACATAATAACAACAATAATAAAAAGAAGGCGTGATATAACTAGGAAACCAAAATCGATTTGTGTGCTTAAATTAAAAATTTGTGATGCTTTGATAATTAAGAAAAGTATAAAGGAAAACTGTGAATTATCTTCTAAGGTTGTAATTAATAAAAATTATTTGAAAATTTACTAACCATAAAATATATGCATTTGGAGCATAAATGAGGTCACTCCGCCATCATAAAGCTACAAACAAGCATTTTATAAGAGCAAAAATGTTTTATTTTTTAAATTCCATGACCTTTATTGCTTGTACTCTTCGAAAGTTCACACATTTCTCAAAATTATACAATTTCATGCAATATTTATGCAATGAATAAGTTTGAACAATGTTTTGTCACCTAAATAAGAGGTCCCATCAGTTATCAAGCATCAGGCTTACATCATCAGTTCCCCGTGCAACTTTAGTTTAGGCTTCTTGATCAGCCTAGGAGGTGTACACCTATCTCAATGATAACATCAACTTTAAACAGGGTTTCTACTTCTAGATAATAACTAGCAAAGTAATTTAAATCATATACTCTCTCTCTCTCTCTCTCTCTCTCTCTCTCTCTCTCTCTCTCCCTCTCCCCCTTGTTTTTGAACTAAAATGAATTGAAATGAGTGAACCCAACTAAATTGTTTTAAATTTTAGCTTACAGTATGGGAATAAACGTATTGGGCTTTGGCTCATTTCTTGAAATATTTTTGTTTTTTTCTATTTTAAGTAAGGAATTATTAAACAATCCTCTTCCTCGCAATCCCGAAGAAAGTAAGGCTTTGTATGTTTTGTTGTTGTTGCCGTTAGATGCTCACAATGGCTATGGAATAGCAGGAAGACTTGACGAAGCTTAGAAGACATGTACGGTGTACATTTCAAGTAAGCATGTTAGGTGTGACGTTTAAAGGCAACATATCAAGTTATATTTAGTTATAACAAGGTTAAACTATAATGTGAACTAGACTTATGCTACGATTTGAATTCTCTGATCATGTTTGTGCCTCATATGTGAGTGCGCTATTACTTAAGTCACTCAGTTCTTTTCAAAGCCTTGTCCAAGTTAGGACGGTAGTAATGCCTCCAACCATTAGCTTTCTACTGCAACCATACTTATAAGTAATTACTTTAGGTTAATTAAGTAATTAGGGGGTTAAGGGCATTGCAGTGTTGGTATGAAAGCATAGGCTTAAGGGTGAAGAATAATAGCCTAGAGATCTGATTCGGCTTCCTTGCTCAATGAGCTTGGCCGAACCTCAAAGCTCTATCAATAGACTCTTTCTCTATGCCTATCACACTAAATCAAAAACAAAACTTGCAAAATCAAATTGAAATTTGAAGCGAAATAGAGTAACAGGGGAGGGGGAATTTAGCGTTCCAGGCCATCTGGCCTAGCCCAATTTCAAGTTACCTCCATTAATGGAGGGTCACCCAGCCATGCTTGAACCAGAAAATAGAGGGAGTGATAGAGTAATTAAAACTGAGGAGCTGAACGTGGAGATGCAGGACAAATGCAAAATAATTAAATTAGGCAAAACAAGTTTGACAAATTCCACTTATAATCACAAATTTCAACTCATAACCATTGAATTCTATCACTGAGTTTAAAGGATTCTAATCTAGGAAATTCCAAGCTCACATTTAGATCTAAAATTCGAAATCAACAGGAGATGAAAGATGATAATTCAACTGCAAATTAAAATCCTAAAAATCTAGCTACATATTGACATTAAATCTGAACAACAAAACCCAAAAAAGAAACCTCAAGTTTGAACCCTAAATTATCCAAAAATCTAAAATTGCAAACCAGAAAAACTCAATGCTTGAATTCAAACTCTCAATTACTAAAAATTCAAATTAAAACTAGCTAAAACTCTAAAACTAAAACTTAGACTTCCTCCTTCTAGCGCCGCTACCTCTCCATTTATAATCGAACCCTTCATTCTCCACTATTGACATACAATGGTGTAGATGGTGAGGATGAATATAGTGCCGGCATCACGTAGGAGTTCTGATACAACTTATTTCCTGTTTTTACAGTTATTTGCAATTTTAAGTCTTAATTTCAACCAATTTTTTTTAATAGGGAATTTTAAGGTATTTTTTGGCAAGTCAGTTGAATGATGAGCGAAAGTTTGCTAGTGGGAAATCAGAAAAACCCTCAATGGAATAGTGTAAGAAGGTGGGCTGGTGCAATGAAGGGGTTAATCCGATTTTTCTCGAGATTTCTCTCTCTCTCTCTCTTTCTCCTTTCTCTCTAAATTCATCACCATTTCAACTATCATTTCTATCTTGATCAGTAATTGTCGAATTCCCTTTTCCTCTTCTGGGTGAGTTCCTTGATTCTGAATCAGTGGTATCAGAGCATCGATTAACTTGGCCTTATATAATCTGCAAAACTGGCTCAGACACGAAATTTAGCAGCAATGGAGGAATCAATGAAGGCGATTTTGGATGAGCAAAAGAAATGGCTACAACAACAAATTCAAAATCAAAACACTCGGATAGTAGAACAACAAAGGCAGTTCCTGGAGCAGCAGCAACAACTGATCAACCAACAACACTAGGATGTGATGGCTCAGATTATGGCTCAAGTGGGACAAGTCGAACCAAGGAATAAAGGAGGCAGATTTTCCCCAATCAACAATGGTGTGAATGGAGGTAATAACATGCAGTTCAATCGAAAGGTTGAATTTCCTACTTTTGATGGCAATGACCCTAAGGGTTGGATTACGAAGTGTACTTGTTATTTTGGGCTATGTAGAATTAATGATAACCAGAAAGTTGATTTAGCCTCATTACACTTAAGGGGTCCAGTAGAAACCTGGTTTGATAGCTACATTCTGGGAAGAAGAGGAGCGAGTTGGGATGATTTTATTGTTGACTTGTGCGGCCGGTTCAGGGACAATTCGGGTGGAAAGGTGATAGAGGAGTTCAATAGGTTGCAACAAGATGGTATAATTGATGAATACTTGGCCAAATTTGAAGAATTAAAGCATTAATGTTGGTAAGAACACCCACTATGCCTGCATCATATTTCTTGGAGAGCTTCATTGGGGGTTTAAAACCTACTGTGAAACCATTGGTGAGAACTGCAAATCCTCAAAATTTAGACATTGCTATTGAACAAGCTAGGTTTCATGAGGAACACATACTAGCCTTGAAATTATCCCCAGACAGACCCTTAAAAACCACCCACCTTACTAACTCCACAAAAGGCTTATTGCCTAACCCCACCTATGACCACAAAACCCCACAAAATTTCCCACCTAAAGCTCCACAAAACAATCTAAACACAAATAGAAACCCAGTCTTACCTGTGCAAAAATCCCAAAGATTCATACCTACTGTAGAGAGAGCTGAAAAAATGGCCAAAGGATTGTGTTTCTTTTGTGACCAGCCCTTTGAGAAAGGTCACAAGTATGCTAATAAGGAACGACAATTGTTCCTTATAGAAGTTTTAGGGGAAGAGGAAGAAGACCCTGTAATAATTGAAACTTTTGATCGAGAGCTGGAGTTTGTGCCAGAGGAAACCAGTCCTCAGATCTCTATTAATGCTATGAACGGAAATTCTGGATTCCAAGCAATGAGGGTCAATGGGCATCTGGGAAAGAAGACCCTGCACATTTTAATAAATTGAGGAAGTACTCATAACTTCTTGGATGAACAATTGGCTAAGAAATTGGGCTGTAAGATGGAACCTATTGAGGGGCAATCTGTAGCTATTGTTGATGGAAATGTGATGCATTTTCAATATATCTGTAGGAAATTCAAATGGCAGTTGCATGGGGTAGAATTTGAATAAGATGTTTTATTATTACCCCTAAGAGGTTGTGATTTGGTATTGGGAGTCCAATGGCTTTCTACACTAGGGGTTATTATATGGGACTTTAAGCTACTCAAGATGGAGTTTGTAGTACAAGGGAGGACACTTGTTTTGTGGGGGATATAGTCAGGAAAGGCTCAGTTGATGCCCCAGGAGCAATTACCTAAAGCTCTTAAGATTGCTGCTCACCTGTGTATGTTATAGCTTCTGCCTAAATATGTACAATTATAGAGCCTAGAGGGCAGCTTCCAGGAACAACTACCTAATGGGTTGAGAAGAGTGCTGGAAGCTTATAAAAATATTTTTGAGGAACCCACCGTACTACCTCCATCTAGGGGACCTTTTGATCACAGAATTCTTTTGAAGGCAGGAACTCCACCAATTAAGTTGAGCCTTATAAATATCCATTGAAGCATAAGGATATTAATGAGAAGTTAGTGAAAGAATTGTAAGATAGGGCATCATCCGAGTCAGCTCTAGTCCTTTTGCTTCACCAGTGGTCTTAGTTGGGAAGAAGGATGGCTCTTGGAAGGTGTGTGTTAATTATAGAGAGCTCAATGAAAACACAATTAAAGACAACTTTCCAATACCTATAATTGAGGAATTGTTGGATGAGTTGTCAGGATCCAAGGTCTATTCTAAGATAGACTTAAGGTCGGGATACCATCAAGTGAGAATGTATTATGATGATATTCCAAAGACAGCCTTCAAGACACATTTTGGTCACTATGAATTCTTGGTTATGCCATTTGGCTTAACCAATGCTCGAACAACTTTCTAGGCACTTATGAATGAGGTATTTAGGGATTATTTGAGGAAATTTGTTCTATTTTTTTTTTTTTGGATGATATATTGGTATATAGTGCTAGCATGGATGATCATCTTATACACTTGGAGAAACTTCTGAAATTGATGCAACAACATTAGTTGTATGCCAAGTTGAGTAAGTGGTCTTTTGGATTGGCCAAGGTGGAGTACCTGGGACGCTACATTTCAGGTGATGCGGTAGAAACTGATCCAAGTAAAATTGGAGTGATTGCTTAGTGGCCACCTTTGAAATGTCAAAAGGATGTTAGAAGTTTCTTGGGCATAACTGGTTACTATAGGAGGTTTATTAAGAGGTATGCCATAATAAGCAGGCCTTTCACTAATCTATTAAAGATGGATGGTTTTCACTGGAATGCAAAAACTGAACAGGCACTCCTTGTATTGAAGAAGGCCTTGGCTTCTACTCTTGTATTGGCTTTACCAGATTTTCAAAAATAATTTGAGATTGAGACAGATGCATCTAACAGTGGGATAGGTGCAGTACTCCACTAGGGTAGACACCCTATTGCTCTTATCAGTAAAAAGCTAGGGCCAAAGTGGCAAAAGTTGTTAGCATATAAGAAGGAGTTGTTGGCCATTGTCTTTGTTGTGCAAAAGTGGGAGCAGTACCTAATTGGGAGACCTTTCATAATCAAAACTGACCAAAAGAGTTTTAAGCATTTGTTAGAACAGAAGATCTCTACCCCATTCCAACAATTTTGGCTATCCAAATTGATGGACTTTGATTATGTTATTCAATGTAAAAGTGGAGTTGACAATATGGTGGCTGATGCTCTATCAAGAGTTCCTAGTGCTACCCTCTTATTGATGGCCATATCGACCATTCAATCAGACCTGATGGAATTATAAAGAAAGGTTGGACTACTAATCCTCATTTATAGTATATCATTCAACAGAAGCAACTAGATGCTGCCTCATTTCCAAAGAATCAATTGCAGGGTGGCCAATTATGAAGGAAGGGAAAGCTGATGGTGAGTGCAGATGAGGCTCTAAGGGCCATGTCACTGTAGTGGGTTCATTTAGCACCTAATGGAGGTCACTCTGGGAGGGATGCAACTCTGAAGAAACTAAAGCAACTTTTCTATTGGAAGGGCATGAACAAGTCAGTATAGGGTTTCATAAGACAGTGCACTACCTGTCAAGCTTGTAAGTATGATAATAGTGCCTCTCCTGCACTGTTACAACCTTTGCCAATTCCTGAGGAAGTTTGGACAGACATTTCCATGGACTTTATTGAGGGGTTACCTAAACCTTAAGGAAAAGAAGTCATTTGGATTGTGGTTGATAGGTTGAGCAAATATGCTCACTTTGTAGCTTTGGTACATCCTTATACTGCTAAAATAGTAGCCCAAGCTTGCTTAGACAACATATTCAAACTACATGGCATGCCCAAGAGCATAGTTAGTGATAAGGACACCAGCTTTCTAAGTTCATTTTGGCAGTCCTTTTTCTTAATTTTTGGGGTTGAATTGTCATTGTCTTCTATTTATCACCCCCAGACAGATGGCCAAACTGAGATCTTAAATAGGTGTTTGGAGAATTACTTACGGTGTATGTGTGCTCACACACCCAAAGATTGGTGTAAATGGCTTCCCCTAACTGAATGATGTTACAATACCACTTTCAAGTCTGCAATTCAGTTAACCCATTGTGAGGTTCTCTATAATCAACCTCCTCCTTTACACCTTCCTTATTTACCCAAAGAGTCATCTAATCTTGCTACGGATAGAACAATGCAAAGGAGGGAGCAAATGATCAAGAAAGTGCAGCAAAATCTATAGAAGGCTCAGATCAGAATGAATCAATTGGCAGACAAAAGCAGGCCTGATAGGGTGTTTCAAATGGGAGATTGGGTGTGGCTGAAACTGCAAGATTACAGGCAGTCTAGTGTCCGACCTATAGCCAACAACAAGCTTGGACCTAAATATTTTGGTCCCTTTCAAGTATTAGATAAATTAGGCCATGTGGCTTACAAATTGAATGTAACACCCCCAGCCCCTAGGGCCGAAAGCGTTACGTTTTCCTAACTTCTTACTTAAATTTTGGGACGAAATGGACAGAACTTCCCCTGAAAACTGAACGTTCCCAGGCTAAACGCCTTACAATAAGTCCCTGTAAATCAACGGAAGCGTAAACATTTAAAACATAACTCAACGGCCTCACGTCGGAGTTCATAACTCGACGAGCCACCCGCTCGGAGTACACCAAACATAATAGTTCATTAATACAAAAACAATAAAAGATACAACTCAACAGTTCACACAACCGGAGTATGGGGTTTACATCCCAAAACATAACCAACTTCAACCAAAAGACATCTAACTGACCAGATGGTTGGCTCATATGGCCATACAGAGCGACTCATAACCAATATGTATTACATGAACTTAGAATACTGTTTACAAACTAAAAAGGGCATTACATGACTCCTTAAAGACATAAATAGGCACAAGTGGCACTTTGCAAGCAATAATCGATTCCCGCTGATTCAACTTCTTCCTGTCATAAAGAAAACCTGGGGGAAAAGGGGAAAGAGTAGTGGGATGAGCAACCACACGCTCAGTGAGTGTCCCCCAACCCCCTTAAAAGCAAAACCGTTGCAGACAATAATATCTTTATTAATCACATATCACGTGTTCATACTATAATATCATAATAGGCATTCACGAAGTTCTTATAGAACTATCACTAACCATAAGCTTCACTTTACCCACTTAACATATTTCTAGGTCCTTAAATGACCAAACTTCTTGACTACAGGCAGTTAAACACTTAGGCAAGCAATGAAGCTAAGCACATAACGTTCTTTCTCATAAACATAACTCATAATATCCACTTAATGAACATTTAGGTCATACTATGACTATAATAATAAGCTACATGTCACAGATTGTAGACACTTAAACATGATAGGTTCTCAATTTCATGATAGGTTCTTAGTTTCAATAAAGGTGGCATGTTAGGGACTTGCTTACATATCATGTGACTCTAAACAAACTTGGGATGCACTATCACCTATATGCTCAATATGTACTTCAAGAAGTCACCACATGATATATCATGGAAACAACATGGCCACTTGCTTGCTTGAACACATGCTTCTAACTATAATGCTTGTACACTCACTTTGAAGTCACATATTCTTTACGATCACATGCTTTGAAGTTTCAAGTATAGACACTTTCGTTTCTTTCTTTGCAAACATAACTCATTCATAAAGTATACTTAGAGCATGCATATAGCACACATAGGAAACTTTCTTTCTTTTTACTGAAAACACTTCATTTAGCCATTGAGGCTCTTAAAACTCTTCTGTTAGCCTATTGAGGCTCTTAAAACTCTTTTCTTTCATCTTGGTCGCATAATGACCCTTCAAACTTTCTTTCTGAAATATTTCAAAAGGCAAAGTGCCAACTGCTTTTTTTTTTTTTAATAAGAAACTACTTCTGGGCATAAGATCATAAAGTGCTGGTTGGGAGAGATCTACACTCAATCCCCTAAGCTCTTACTGCCGGGATGGCAACTAACTTTTTGGACCTTAACCCTCGTCAGGGTCTCTAGGGACTACTCCCTAGGCTATATAGAGATTCCCCCGTTCAAGCAGGTTCACTCCCTATCTGATGTCCCTATGCACTTATCTTAGCCGTTTAAACTGGTCTTAACGACTAATAAGTTTGCTGCCTCTCACAGTGAAATCCTTTATCATACAACTCACGCTTTTGTAAAACTCTTTAGGGATTCCCCTGTTCAAGCGAGTTCACTCCCAAAACTGTTTTCATTTAATTAAAATAGGCCATCATGCATTAATAGTTATGGCTACTATCATTTCAAAACATGAAATCTTTCTCTGAAAAACTCACTCTTATGCACATAATGCAATTTGAGCATTTAAGCACATATATCACATATATCACATTTAAGCACTTCATATCAATTCAACACAATGAGCCACACATGGCCTCGCAATCCACACGATTGCGGTTAATTCACAACCCAGTCTCCCTCCTCACTTTCACCATACCACAAGACCTCAAATGCTCATAATGTTGTCCTCAAACCACCCAACTACTAGCTCGTTTTATCAATTTATTAATCACAATATGTTATCATATTGGCTTATATATATAGAAGAGTGAGGTTTAAGCCCTTACCTGAGCAACACCACCTTTTAGCCACATGTAACCGTATTTAGTCATTAGTTGACAACACTTTACTAAGTACATCAAACAGGATTTAAATCTAACAAATACGATGCATTTCGAAGGAAACTTTCCTAAGCATGAACGTACTAAAAATGGGTTCGAATGAAAGCTAACATAATTCAATAGCCTCAAATTTAATTCGATTACATGCATTAGCTAGTTTTAATTCGAATCGAAGCTAAACATGTTAAAACAATTTCGAAATTAATTCTTTTTCACATGTTCACTAATTAACTTGAGTCGAAGCTAAACACGTTCACATAACTTCGAAATCAATCCCTTTTCATGCATTACTTATTTCTTGAATCGAAGCTAAACATGTTAAACTAACTTCGTTTTTAATTCTTTTTATACATTAGCTAACTTTAATCAAATTCAAGCTAAACACGTTCATAAAACTTCAAAATTAATCCCTTTTCATAATTTAGCTAAATATCTTGAATAGAAGCTTTACATGTTAACACAACTTCGATTTTTAATTCCATTTTCACACGTTATCTCATTAACTTGAATCGATGCTAAGCACGTTAATATAACTTCGTTTTAACAGTTCACGCATGGTTTTCATTCATGGACTTGAATCAATGCTAAAGGCACATAATTCACATCGATTTACAATTTCAGGCATAAATCAACCAAATGAATCGAACTTAAGCATGAACAACTCATTTCTTGACATTTCTAACAAATTTATCAAACCCTAACTTGACATGCAACATCAATCTGCTGAAAACATCTTCGAAATTAATACTAATTTAGGAGGCAAGGAACACCCACCTCGATCCTAGCTTAGGGCACACAAATTAGCTGGAATTGAAGCAAATTCAAACACCAATTGCTCAGAGTCTCCTCCGTCCTTCGCGCAATTCACGACCTAGCCCAAATCCAAAACCCTAGCTCGCGATTTTTGTCCAATTTTCGCACGATTAGTGACGGTTTGAGATAGAGATTCAATTTAAAGAAGGCTAAAGGCTCGAAACTCACCATGCAAGTGAATTTTGTTCGAGCATCGGTTCTACCCGCGCTGAATTCGGCCAAACTGTGGCTGATTTGGGTTGAATTCGACCACTCGACTGATGGGGGAGGTTGATTCTGGTGAGGATGGCCGGATTCTGGCACGTGGGTGGCATCTCGAAGCCCCAAAATGCGGCAACCCACCTTTGCTTTGAGGTGAGAAGTGGCGAAAATGGGCTTGTGGCGGTCAGCAGTGGCGTTGGGTGACGCAGGGGACTGCCGTGGTCCCTCCCTGGCTCACCGGCGACGCACGTGGCGGTGGTGGCAGGCAATTATCTGGGCTCTACGTGAGGAGGAAGGAGAAGTGGAGAAGCAGAGGAGAGAGAGGGAGCTCGGGGGCTGTTATGACCGAGAAGGAGGAGAAACCAAGAAAAAGGGGTTTGCAAAATTACAAAAATGCCCTCCTCTTCCAATTCCATCCTGAACTGTTCGATGCCTGATACCGCCAGTCTAATTCGTATTCGAATTCTAAACCCAAATCATTAAAACGACCTTCTAACAACAATGCGTTCCCAAATATATAAAGGGTCGATTTATTAAACGTCGAACGACTTCTAGGGTTGATAATCTAATCGCATTCAGGAAACGACCAAATTAAACTATCGATATCATTTAAAGGCATAAATGACACAAATTAACTTTGAAATCAATAGTAGCAATAATAATCCTTTTTTTAATAAAATTACAGCTTCCAAAAGCAAATCGATAATCATTTAACTCATATAGTTACTAAAAATACGATTTTATAACATAAAAAAGGTAATACAAGCAACTTAACATAAAAATAACGAAGGCGGGTCTTACATTGAACCTACCTGATCATGCCCAAATTCATCCCACAGTGCATGTTTCCCACCTTAAGGCATTTGTGGGGACTTTGCCTCAATAACCTTACATCCCTAGCTAGTTACAGGGAAGTCACTTTGACACTTTTAGAGTACCTTACAAGGTGTTAGTTAGGAAAATGGTCAAGAGGAAGAATTCAGCTGCTGTCCAATACTCGGTTCAATGGGAAGGATTTTTAGAAAATCAAGCAAGTTGGGAGTTTGCTGATGAATTTTAAGCAAAATATCCATCATTCCAGCCTTGAGGTCAAGGCTCTCAAGGAGGGAGCATTGATGTAGCTTATTTCCTATTTTTACAGTTATTTTCAATTTTAAGTCTTAATTTCAACCAATTTTTTTTTTAATGGAGAATTTCAAGGTATTTTTTGGCAAGTCAGTTGAGTGATGAGCGGAAGTTTGTTAGCGGGAAATTAGGAAAACCCTCAATGGAATAGTGTAAGAAGGTGGGCTGGTGCAATGAAGGGGTTAATTCGATTTTTCTCAAGATTTCTCTCTCTCTCTCTCTCTCTCTCTCTCTCTCTCTCTCTCTCTCTCTTTCTCTCCCTTCTCTGTAACTTCATCACCATTTCAACTATCATTTCTATCTTGATAAGTAATTATTGAATTCCCCTTTCCTCTTCTAGGTGAGTTCCTTGATTGTGTATCAAGTTCGATGGTGGTGAGTGCAAGCAGTGGTGGTGGACGTGAGTGCTGGTGCCATGTCGAGAGAGGGAGATGAGTTAGAGTTGGAGATGAAGATGAACCAGAAAAGAAGAGGGGGGGGGGTGTGTCGGGGTTCTGGTTTGGTGAGCCCGAGAGGAGAGAGGAAGAATGAGGAATAAAGGAGGGGACCGGGTCACGCGCCGTGCACGTGTAGGTGTAGGGGGGATGGGTTTTTGTTTTGTTGTTTTTCTTTTTTTATTTCCCCTATATTCATGCTTGCTTTTCGTTTGGGCCAATCAAAAGAGTGGCTTTGACTAATCATGGGTCGAGTCAAGTGGAAGTCGAGCTTGAACTCTCGATTCAGCATCTTCATCTTATTTTTTTTTCATTTTCTCTAATTTTTCGTCACCTACAAAAATCAAATAAAATCAAATAGAAATCTAAAAATACTAATTATTTCAAGCATGAATCGGGTATAAAGATATTGTAAAAATATCATATTTTTGGTGAAAACAAATACCCCCACACTAAGATTTTGCTTGTCATTGAGTGAAACACCTAAACTACCTAAAAAGAAACGGTAAATAAAAAAACGAAACTCATAACTTACTTTTGTAGGAATCACGGTTGCATTTAGCGCATGCAACAAGCCCTTTAAACCCCTCGATTTTCCAAGTGGACGAGTGAAGTCTCGTGAGAGTTTTCAAGTGAAATACCCACAAAAAGCTTTTCAAAACCAGAAGGAAAAATCTTTTTGGGTTTTTTCAAAACATAAACATATACACAAGTAATGGGGGAAATCATGTACACGACTTTGGCAATTGCACCACCCTAGTAACCAAGTCACAAAAGCATATACAAATAGAATGTACGATCAAGAGACAACTAAGTCAGAGGAAGCATCCCGAATCTTATTTTTCACCCCACACACAATATGCAATGATGTGTATTCCTAGGTGCATATGCAAATGCGTATCAATCCTTATGAATAAAGTTGCTAACATTGACACGATCCCCATTTCCTTGCCTAGTTATCTGCTTTGCTCCTTTATTCCTTTTTTTATTCTTTTTTTCAAGAATAATAACGCACACACCCTAAACTCATTTGACTTACAAATGTCCGGGCCTTCTCTAAAAAGAGGTTTTATTACATTATGCAAAGCACTCATTTCATTGCCCAAACAGATGCAAAATCAAGTAAAGTAACACATATTTAAGCCAATTAAAGATATGAAATAAAGATACTGGCTATAAACATTGGTGCTCGGGTTTTTATTCACTTTTTTTTGGACATTTTTTCCTTTTTTCTTCTTTTTTTCCCCAAATTTTCAAAAGCATAGAAGAGAACTTCGACAAACAAAGAGTTCACATGCCACCTTAACAACAACACCCTAAGAATTGATGATAAAGTGAGCAAGGTAGCACAAAATCACACATATGAGATAGGGTTATTATGAAAAATTGAATCTACATCCTCAACTAAACATCTCATCATGCAACCTCTACCTACATATAACTCAATAGCTTAGCAACATGGGGTTACAATCGCCTCAGAAAGCACACAAATCCCCAAAGAAAAAGAACAATCTTTTTGAATTTTTCAAAATTTTTGAAAAATATATATAGATGGGCACCTTACTCCCACACTAAAACTCCACAATGTCCTTATTGTGGGAACTAAGGTGCCAAAAAGCTCTCACATAAGCTATACAACCGAAAAACACTATAAATCCACAAATATATACAAACTAGGACACCATCAAAATCAAAACCAAGATAAAAAATGAAATCACCAAAATCAAAATCAAAGTAAAATAAAAAAAGAAAAGTAAAACAAAAACCAATTCTAAAATAAAACAAAAGAAAACCAAAAAGAAAACACGCATAATCATCAAAATAAAAACAAACCAAGACCAAGGACCTACTAAATAAAAACTAAACAAAAAGAAACCTTAAATAAAACAAGACAAAAAAGAAAAACAATAAATATAAAGCCAATAGAACAAAAAGAAAGCATTAATCACAAATTTACAAAACCTTACCACCAATAAACAAAACACGACTAAAACATCTTGTAAAAAAAAAAGAAATACCCAATCATTAACAAGGAACTACTAAATAAATGACAAAAGACAAGTAAACCTGAAATAAGACAAAATTCAAAACAAATTCAAAACAAAATGCAAACAAAAACAAAACCAGTAAAATACCAAAAGAAAACAAAACCAAAACCAAAGAAAATCAAAAACTCACAAAACCAAGGAAACAATGTGCACTACTAAAACATACTAAAGAACAATATTCGATATCCACAACTAATAAGTATTCACAAAACAAAATACACCATAACACAACCAAGGATGATCATAGCCAACTTGGCCCCACAAATCCTAATTGCTCCTCAAGATCGATCACCCACACAATCACAGTCTTAATTATCCACAACTATGTACAAAAAGAAAGAAAAGAAATGAAAAAGAAGAGTAGAAAAGGGGTGAAACGATCATACCAGGTTGGGTATTGATTGTAGCTAAACTAAATGTTCACTTAGATGACGCTGATGAGGACCATGGAGCATCAGCCGCTCCATCTCAACTCACAAACTACTACTCATCAAAACCCACCAAAGCTCGAAGCAGCTTGTCAAACAATCGGGCACATTCCTCACAAAAGCACAAATAGTTAGAAATAGGAGGTCTAACTCAAATCAAGTGCATAAAAGGAATGCAAATTAAGGATACCTGTAGCTTATCAAAGCTCTCAGCCCAACAAAATGAGAGATGTGTATATGCAAAATCAGATGCACAAGTGAAGCAAACTCTATGCCCAATTCAGTTCAACAAAACACTCAAGTCTTCCTCAGTGCTCAAAAGCTCCATTCCAAGGGACCTGGTCCATGCACTGATTTGGAGCTCCAATTCAAAGGCCATCCTAAGCACTTAGGATGTGTTACTCTCCCATTTTGGGAAGGTCAAGAGGCCTTCTAAGATTTTTAATCATGAAATTGAGGTTAAACCCTCGACAAGAATAAGTTGAGCTCAAAACAGTAGCGTGCTCACAAACTGCCCAGAAGCCAGCACACATACTCGGTTTTGCAAGCTTGATTACTCAAGCTTAATTTGGACTTAAGAGGTTGCAAATCCACTTTTTCGAACCCTTAATATGTCAGCGTTAAGGACATATAAAGAGTCCTAGGTTAGGTCACTTGGTAATAAGTCAATTGGAGCCTTTTTTCAGATGCTGTAGAAACTGTCCCAGCCTACACATGCTTCACCTTTTGGCCTATATCTCCCAAACGGTAGCTCCAAAGTTCTGCTAACTTGAGCCACCTGAAATTTGACTTCGTAAGTTTTCTATCAAGGTTTGTTTCACCCAATTTGAGTGAGAGACCTAGGAGATATAGCTGTTTGAAGTTGACAATTGTAATCTGAAAAGCTGCTAACAAAAAGCATAAAGCACTTTTCAGCTTTTGTGTGTTTTTTGGTCTCCTCTTGCTTTATGGACATGTATGGCCATTTTTCCTCATTTCTTTTAGCTTGTTAAAGGCTCTCTTATATAAGGGGGGCCCTTGGATTGTAAGAAATCAGATTTGGATATATGAAAAGAGCTCAAAGCTTTTTCTCTTAAAAATCTCATTTCTCTTTATCCTTGTTTCCAAGGTGGTGAGTCTTGAGTGGAACCTTTATAGAAGTGTTGGTGGCCAATCCTTTAGGCATTTCTTGGTGGTTCCTTAGTCTTGGTGGGTGGCTTAGTCTTTAAACCAATTCATATCTTCAGCACAAGGAAAATTTACAACTAAACTCAAGCAAGCTACAATCCGGCCCATCTTAGCTCATTCTCCATTTGGTGTCAGAGCTAATCCAAGCTGGTGTTCCTAAGTTTATACCACATTTCCTTGCTTTGGTTTCATTCTTGTTAAGCTTCTCTTTCACTCTTATTGTGGAAACCGTGGTGAATTTACCACTCTCTCTAGCTTGAGCAATCCCACTTCTCATCTCAAAACAACCTTGACCAAACACTTTCTTAGATCCTCAACTCTTAACCCACATTTTATTTCCCCCTTTCTTACTCCTCAAGAACCCCTCAAAATAGCCTAAAGACAAACCCCAACCAAAACCCCTCAATAAGCTTCAAACCACAAAACCGTGCAAACTCGGGCAGAACTTGGGCACGGCCACCCCGTGCCCATAGGCACAACTGTGCATCCACCTTAAAGTTCTAGAATGCTGGCACGTCCATCCCGCCCCCCTATGCACGACCGTGCCTTCTTTTCCCAGCCTGTTTTTGCACCGTGCTACCCCTAGCGTGACCATGCCCCTCTTCCTTTCAAGCCTTTAACCTCTTCCCTCCTCATTTCTAATTCCCACCATGTCTGATGAGGAAAACCCATCCACAAACTCTCCCCAACTAGCAAGAGTGCCAAGAGGTATGAGCTTAGAACATGCTCATATCATAAGACAAGATAATGCCATTGTAGCCTTACAACAAAGTGTGAAGCAAATTAGTAGGCAACTTGAGCAAATGACGAACCAATTTATGGCTCTCCAAGGAGGCCAAAGAGCTCAAGAGCCAGGTGATCATGGGGATGAACAAGGCTTCTATAGTGACTCAAGTATGGGAAGCAATCCAAGAAGGGGAGGTAGGAGACCTCATATGGATGACTTTAGAGACATCAAGGTAGAACCTCCGAAGTTCAATGGCAACTTCAATCCCGATGAGTACCTTGAGTGGGTTTAAGTTATGGACCGAATCTTTGAAGCCAAGGGCTATGATGATGAAAAGAGTTTCAAGGTTGCTAGCCTTAAACTCACAAGGTATGTCTCCTTGTGGTTTGAAAGCATCAAGAAGCAAAGGGCTAGAGAAGGCAAGAGAAAGATCAACTCATGGGAGAAACTTAAGACTCTCATAAACAAGAGGTTCCTTCCTGAAAGCTACAAGTAAGACATCTACAACCAACTCTTCTCACTCAAGCAAAACAACAGAAGTATGGGTGAGTATATGAGGGAATTTGAGCAACTCCTCTTGAGGGGAGGTATCCATGAACCCCAAGAACAAACTGTGGCTCAGTTTCTCAATGGGTTAAACCCCATCATTGCTAGAAAGGTGGAACTCCAAACTTATTTCACCTTGGATGATGTTGTCAAGCTAGCTCTCAAGGTTGAAAGTGAAGAAAAGAGAAGAAGGTCTTCATTAGGCCTTTCCCCAAGGATCAAGTGAGCTCAAAACCCCCTTTCAAACCCTTCCCTCATCCTAAACCCGAGAGCTCCTCACGGGTTGACAAGGACAAGCCGGTGTCTCTTCTTTCTCCAAAGGAATTGCCTAAGCAACTTGAAGGGAAGAAGTGCTTTAAGTGTCAAGGATATGGTCACTTCTAATATGATTGCCCAAACCAAAGGGTCATGACCGTGCAAGAAGTAGAAGAAGTTGATGGTTTATTGATGGAGGCTTAAGAAGAAACTCATGGAGTGGAATCAGATGACATGAAGGAGGAGACTTCACTTGATACAGATGAAGGTGAACTACTTGTCTTAAGGAGGTTACTACACACTCAAGACACCTCTTATGACAAGGCTCAAAGGAAGTGATCTTCCACTCTCGGTGTACCATCCAAGACAAGGTGTGCAACTTGATCATCGATAGAGGGAGTTGTACCAACATGGCCTCCACTATTCTTATTGAGAAGCTTGGCATTTCTACTATTCCTCATCCCAAACCTTATTCTTAGAAGTGGCTCAATGATGGCGGTGACATTAAGGTAACCAAATAAGCCCTTATCTCCTTTTCAATTGGAAAGAAGTATAGGGATAATTTCCTCTGTGATGTGGTGCCAATGAGTGCTTGTTATATTCTTTTAGGTCGACCTTGGCAATTTGATAGGCATGTTATGCATGATGCTTTCAAGAACACATATTCTTTGATTATTGACAAGGAAAAGATTGTTTTAAACCCATTACCTCCTAACCAAGTCCACAAAATTAAGCCCAGGGCAGGAAGTGAGAAAAAGAGATACCTTCTCATGTTGAGTGAAACACGGGTTGAGAGGGCTTTAAGCAAGGGTAAACAAGTTTTAGCTTTACTCATGCTTGAAACCAACAAAATTGAGGAAGTGACTCCCTTACACCCTCTGATCTGCCCCCTCATTTGCCAATATCAAGATGTCTTTCCACAAGATTTACCCCCGGCCTCCCACTAATCCGAGGCATTGAACACCAAATTGACCTCATTCCTGGTGCCCTACTTCCTAACAAAGCAGCCTATAGATGTAACCCTAAAGAGACCAAAGAGCTTCAAAGATAAGTTGATGAGTTGTTAGCTTGAGGATATGTAAGAGAAAGCATGAGTCCTTGCTCGGTTCCGGCTTTGTTAGTGCCCAAGAAAGATGGAAATTTTCGCATGTGTGTGGATAGTAGGGCTATCAACAACATTACTATCAAGTATAGGTATCTCATACCTAGGCTTGATGACATGCTTGATGAACTCCATAGCTCCTCTATCTTCTCCAAAATTGATTTAAGGAGTGGGCATCACCAAATCCGCATGAGGGAAGGTGATTAATGGAAAATGACATTCAAGACCAAGGGAGGGCTTTATGAGTGGTTAGTAATGCCTTTCGGCATCTCTAATGTCTCTAGTACATTTATGAGATTGATGAATGAGGTTTTGTGGCATTTTCTTGGGAAATTTGTGGTGGTCTACTTTGATGATATCCTCATTAATTCAAAGAGTCAAGAAGATCATCTACATCACTTGGAAGAAGTTTTCAAAGTTCTAAGAGCTTAAAGGCTCTTTGGCAAGTTGGAAAAATGTGAGTTCTTTTCACCCCAAGTCACCTTTTTGGGGTATGTTGTCTCTAAAGATGGAATCTCCATGGATCAAGCTAAGGTTGAAGCCATCAAGTCATGGCCTACTCCTGCTTCAATCACCGAAGTTAGGAGCTTTCATGGCTTGGTATCTTTTTATAGGAGGTTCATCAAAGGGTTTAGCACCCTCACAGCCCCCATCATTGAGTGTATGAAGAAGGGAGCATTTGAGTGGACCAAGGCTGCCTATGATGCCTTTGAGAAGCTCAAAACTAAGTTATGTGAGACCCTGGTGTTAGCCCTCCCTGACTTTGACAAGCTCTTTGAAGTTGATTGTGATGCAAGTGGAGTAGGTATATGGGTTGTCCTCATGCAAGATCAACGCCCCATTGCTTACTTTAGTAAGAAGCTCAATGGCTCAAGGAATAACTACTCCACATATGACAAAGAGTTTTATGCTTTGGTAAGAGCGCTTGATCATTGGTCACATTACTTGAGGCCAAAACAGTTTGTACTTAACTCCGATCATGAGGCCTTAAAGTACTTGAATGGCCAATATAAACTCAATCCAAGGCATGCTAAATGGGTTGAGTTCTTCTAAAGCTTCTCCTTTGGGCTAAACATAAGAAGAGGGGCAAGAATGTAGTGGAGGATGCACTCTCTAGACGACACTCATTGTTAGCTGTGATGGAAGTAAGGGTCCTAGGCTTCTAATTCATCCGTGATCTCTACCAAGAAGATGAGGATTTTAAGCCTTAACTCAATGGTCAAGAAGGTAGCACGCATAACCCCTACACTCACCAAGAGGGCTTCTAATTCAAGTGCAACAAGCTTTGTATTCCAAAAGGACCCATTCGAAAGCTTCTTGTTAAGGAAGTTCATAGAGGAGGTCTAGCCGGCCACTTTGGAATCAATAAGGCCATTGGTATGCTCAAGGAACACTTTATTTTCCCTAAGATGGGAGGTGATGTTCATGAGGTGATTTCACTACAAAAAAAGGTTATACTTCCACACTTATTTAACCACACTTGAGTAAGCGTAGCAGGAAAATAAGTTCCTAGTACTATCCCCACACATAATAAGTGCAGATAAATATAACCACGCTTATAAGAGTGGTAGTAAGATAATAATGTATCCCCACACATATTAAGTGTGGGGAATTACCTATCGTAAATATGAAACAATTAGCACTGATATTAAGTGTGGTAGCCAATTTATTTAATTTTTTTAAATTGTGTTTTTTGTTTAATTAAACAGCCAAATTAAATTTTAAAAAAAGAAAAAACAAGAAATTACGTTTTTCCTTAAATAAACCGCCAAATTAAATAAAAAAAAAGGGAAAAGATTGGGGTAGAATTTAATTGAATGAAAACTCAAGTTCTACGCCATTCTGCCTCAATTACTCCCGCGCACACCTCTGCTTCTCCAGTTTAGCCCTACCCAGTTCGTCGTGCGTCTGGTCGGCTCTGGTCGGTGGTGGTCGGCGGCGAGGTTCCGGCGGTCAGGTGGTGGTTTCTGCGGTGTGTAGTTCGGGTCGTGGGCTTGAAAATCCGGCCAAAGCTTGATTTATGTGGTCAGAAATTGATCCCACCATTCGTGGGCAACCAAAGCTTGAAATTCCGGCATCTCCTAGATTCCGGCGGCAAGGATTCCGGCCAGTCGCTCAATCTAGAGTCGGTATTATCATCCCCTTTCTCTCATTATCTGAATTTTGTGGTTTGAAATTGAAAATTAGGGATTGTATTGTGTGCCTTTGAAATTGCTTCAATTGAACTCTCTATTGTTGTCATTGGGTTTTATGTTTAGTCTCCCTGCCATGAAATAATTTACTGGATATCCATGACCTTGGCTTCCTGTAACATGTCTTGTATAGTTGGTGATCATGGCAATGTTTTTAAAGGTTTGGTAGCTATGTGGGTTCATTTATCATGTGGGATTGGGATACTAGGATTGAATTAGCTGGAGATTAAGAATAATGGTAACTGTCCTGTAACATCACGTACGCTGTAAGTTTCCTGTAACATCACGTACGCTGTGTAAGAATAGCTTCCTGTAACATCACGTACGCTATGTAAGAATAGCTTCCTGTAACATCACGTACGCTGTAAGTTTCGGGGGCCTCGTTGCGCGACCGGTCAGCGAGACCACCGTGCTAGGTCTGCAAAAGGGGGCTAAAGAAAACATATTCAAGGCATTCTAACACATTGATTCTGAAGGGGAATGCATGGACAGATATGTTAGTAATATGCAAATGTTTGTGGTCCTTGTGTTAAACTTCATAACTGCCCTCATCCTTATTGGACGGGATTTGTGTAAGAGGAGCACAAAGGAGGTTGCATTCAAGTGTATAGTTATATTGTTTGTGGTTAGTTTTCTAGTAAGGTTGTCCTAGGCAGTTAGGACCCTCAATGCCCCTAGATTTGTGCCACTAGTTACTCTGGTTTCTACGCCTTTGATTACTTGGATCTATGTCAAAGATTTTATGAAGTAGAGAATAGTTAGAGCTTCTACTAGTAGTCGATATTGTGACTGGTTTATAAGCTAACCAGTTTGGTTAACTTCATGATTATTGGCGGCTTGCTTTTCCTTTGCTTATTCAATAAATGTAGGGTGGATGGGATTAATGATATGCTCAAACATTAGACATTATTTGTTATGTGATATCACTTGTGAGGCTGAGTGAACAGAGGGCGCACTAATGACCCCAACTGCATCCTTCTTATGAGTGGTGTATTACTTTCTATTAACATTGTCAATGTTACAACTTTATTGTATGAGAAACTGCAATTTTATTGCAAAAACCTATTTTTAACCTTTTCTTTTACTTCAACATGCAAAAATCGCTAGCAAATAAATTTTAACTTAAAGAAGGCCGGTTTCTAAACACTTGTTGTGCTTGTGATGTTTTTTTTGAATATATAAATAAGCCAAGTACTGGAGAAATCAAGGGCAGTGTAACATATTCATATGAAAATGCGCATATTACCTCAGTTGTAGGTTTTACGACCCCCCAGTTTTCTTACTCTATTTGAAAATAACATGCAGAAAATTTAAATTAAAAATCATAGGAAATAATTTCAATTAATATTCTTCAAATTTATAAATTTATATTCCCATAATTATTTCTAATTATTTTCAGAAAAATAAAATAGAAAATGATTGCAGAAAATTAGAACAGAAAATAAAACCAAAAATTTGAAAACTAATCAACTGCTGTAAACTAAATATGCAAACAAATAATAAAAACACCTAGCTTGTAAAATATAATTTTCCACACGTAATAAAACCCTTAAACCTGAAAATAAAAATTAAAAACATAACTTTTTAGGTTGTCTTTGTATGTTATGGAATTTTATTATTTTTTTCAACTCTGGTTTAATGTATTTTTACATAGTCAGGTTGTGTTTAAGATCTCACTACCTTTTTTTCGACCAACCCACCCCTTTCCGGCCAAAAATGTAATCACATTTCAATTCCTTTTTTTCTGATTAGGAAATCACATCTTAATTCCAAACTTACCCAAAAAGGAAAAGACAAGGTAAAAGAACTCTAAAAAAATAAATCAACGTTATGAATTCAGAATTAGTTCGAGATGCAACTAATTAAAAGCAAATCCAAAAATAAAGCATAAATTAACCAAATTAAACCAAATGAACCAACCCACTCCAAAAATAAAAAAGGAAAATTTACCGATTTGGTCTTGAATCAACGGAGAGGCGGGGCTCTTGTTACCATTTGCTGACAATTTAGTCTTGCATCCCTACAAAACAAATATTCGAGTTGCGTTGAAAGCCCTTCAAAAATTTGTAATTTAGGGTGAGAATAGAAAACAAAGGAATAACAAAAGTGACTTGTTTTCAGTTGGATGATAATTTGAGGTTCAATTGGAGGGAAGGACAACGAGTAGATAAGAGAGACATGGGGGGATCTTTCATTTTACCTGTAGATTAATCAAATTGAGAGCTTTAGATGGTGGTTACAAAGAGCACCATGAGTACATAAGAGAGTGGGAACTGAGTTAGTTGGGGATGAGAAGTCGTGAATGGTTTGATTTCTTTTTTTTTTTTAGCAGTTAGTATGCGAGAAAAAGATGTGCGGAAGTGGCCGGGCAGCGCCTGGGTATGCAATTTTTTAATAAATAATAACTCCCATTAATCGACGACTAAGATATACTCCTGGAATCAAATCTATGGTTGCTATCATTTGTACCTCCACAAATTAATCTCGAGCGACCATTTTCTTCATTTACATGTTTGTTTGAGCACACATGTTGGATGCCTGGATGGTTTCTTTGATGGTACACACAGACCCACAAACACAAGTTTGCGAATAATTGGATTCCTACTTAATGTAATTGCATTGCTATAAGAAGGTACATCTTGAAATCTTTTGTATGTCACACCTGTTGAACGTTTAAAATTTACTTATTTATTTACTTACTTAGTAAGTACCTTTCAACTCCCATTCCCCAAGAATACAAAAGTTGTTTTCACTTTCCTTAGCTTTTCTTTTCTTAAAAGAGAATTTCCTTTGTTTGTTTAAGTGTAAAAATTGTTATGTAATTTTTTCAATTTACTCAGTGATTTTTATGCCTTGAACGATGTCTAAATGCATATTATTAAGTTGAAGAACTATTTTCATCTTCAGCTTGTTAATATGATTGAATTTGTAGCTAGTGGTTTAAATTTGCTTAGTTCTTATGGCGTAGTATGCTCTAAGCACATGAATTTGATGTGTTGTTGTGACCCTTGTGATTCTTTTCCCGTTGTCCTTTATTGATTGTGAATGCTTAGTTATAATGCTTATATTGACTTATGTGATGACCTTGTAGGTGGTTGGTAGAAATTATAATGGACAAAAGTTGGATTCATATGCATAGAACTTCTCTTGAATATAGGAATGGGGTTGAGTCATTTTTGGAATTTGCTTTTTGCAATGCTGGGGGTAGTAAACTGATCGTATGCCCTTGTAATAAATGCAAAGTTGGGCATAATCATTGCTTCACAAAAGAAGAAGTGGCACATCATCTCATGTTTAATGGTTTTTGGCCATACTATAAAGAGTGGGTGCATCATGGGGAGGAAATTTCTAAACCTTCTTCATTTTTTTGTGACAAAGGCCACAATACTGCTAATACCCAATCAGAAAGTGGTTTTGGTGCTTCAGAGGTGGTATTTTCTGAAGCCACGGTGTCGGCTGAGACTTTTGCTTATCATAAGTTGATGGGACCTGAAAGTAGTGGGAGGGTTAGAGGAGTTGGGTCTGGAGTAACTTCTAATCAACTTATTGGCAAACGTAATTGTCAAAGTGGAACTGAACCTTCGGATTCTAGCATAGTGAGTCTATTGCTAAAAGAGGTTCAATCCTTGCGCCAAGAGGTCACTTACTTGAAGTCTCAACGAAATGATGATGTGCATGTTCTATCTCAGGTCATTTTTAAACTATGGTTTTATTACTTATTATTAAGTTGTCAAAATAGATAATTAATACATGTACTCTTTGGATAAGGTATATGTTAACTTCTTTACTTGGTGTGTGATTAGGGTGATGATGTTGAAGAGAATCAAAGGAATAACACACCCTTAGCTGGTGAACCCATAAGAGATACTTCGATACTTGTGCCCACATCAGCTAAGAATAATGAGGCGTATATTAAGGTTGCAGGTCAAATTAAAAATACCACTGTATTAAGGGATAAAGGTGGAGCTGCTCATACATCTAGGTGGTCTCATGTTCCAAATCAAGTGAGTTCACATTATGTATGTGCATAAATGTCGTATTCTCGTACAAAATCTTATGTTTGGCTATTTTTTATTTTTAAAGAACTATCATACATGATTTTGTGTGTTTGTAGGCGAGTCATCAAAGACAGTGTGCTTGAGGCAAAGAGAACATACAGGTGCAAATAAAACAAAACAACCACTTCTATTTTATTTTGATGCATTTAGCTTCATGTTGTGCCACTTGGGTAAATATGACATTTAGAATCATGACACTTACAATTATGTTCTTGTCAGCTATTTCGTCTTACACAATCATATCTGACTACTAGTTTTATTTAGCCAAATCCACTTGAAGGAGTTAACAAGTCCTGTACAACTCAAATCGGCAAGAAACATACTATTATGACAAATAGGATGGAAAATTCCACAAGTGGCATGCTACGACCCCATAGTCTTGTAAATCAAGTAAGTCCTTATTTTGTGCACATAAACATTACATTAGAGTATAATGTAAAAACCCTGCACAGTTAGCTTTTCGTTATTGAAGTTTCTTTTCAATTTGTAATTTTATGTAGTCGGGTGAACTATTTTCATCTATGGGGGGAAATACAAATACTTCAACTGGTTGCTCAAATCAATCGAACATCGCTCGCAGGCTAAATTTTGACCAAAGGGAACAGGTAAGACGTTAATTAAGTAATTTTTTCCCTAATATTATGTTTCTTAAATTGGAACAGATTATTCAACTAATTTGGTTGTTTTTATTGTTTAAAGGACAACTTTAGTCACCGTAATCATTCATCATCTAAGGAGATGAATCGTTTGCCTCGGAGCCTTACAAATTCGAAGAGCACTCGAGTTGAATTTGGGGCTTGTGATGATGGTGTCACCTCGAATGATGAGATTTCTGGAGATGGTTGTCGGAGACTTGTAGGAACTGCATATAATCAACAAGCACAAAATCCGATCAGCGCACAAAAAAGGAAGGAAGTAGATACTTCTAATTTTCAGTCAAGTATTAATTTGCCTAAGAAACAAGCAAATAAGACATCACTGCATAGTCAGGTAAATAGTTGTTGAAAGATATTATGAACTCTATACTTCCACTGTATCTTTACTCGTTTACGCATATGGTTTTCTATGTTTTTCTTACTTCAAGTATCCTCACCAAATGATTCATTTGAATGAATCTTAAGTGTGGTCATGCGGAGATAGAGAATTTAGTCGATAAGGTGATCGAGGAAAATCCGGACACCGTGAGAAGTTTCAGGAATCCAAAGAGAAGAGAGTTTGCTCATTGTTTTCTAGGTGGCATGGTATATAAATTCTTGTATATTCTTACATTTAAGGTTTGATTAATGTCGTTTACTTTGGGTAATCCAATTCTAAAAATAAAACATCATTTATTGTAGGCCTATATTGAGGGTAAAAAGAAGGTGGACAAGGACCTATTGAGCGAGATTCTTTACGAAAAGTTGTTCGCTACTCTTCAGCAACCTGGTAAGAGTATGTTTTGGCGATTACACTTTTAGCCTTTTCTTCACACCCTCTGAACAGCTATTCCTTCCCACCCATTTCTCGGTTGAAGATTTTGGGTCTGTTTTGGCGATTATCTATGCTTGTGGATACTGGCTTTGTGAATTAAACGATTAACTTGTTATGATACTGAACCGAGCTATTTGTTCCCGTGAATTGCGAAGTAATTGTGGTATTAGGTAGATTCTGCTGAAGCTGTTCCTGTGAAGTGAAACGAACGTGCTATTTGTGAACCCCTCCTTTCTTAAATTGATAAAATGATGCTATTTGTGAACCCCTCCTTTCTTGAATTGATAAAATGATGCTATTTGTGAACTCCTAATTCTAAATCTAAAATATCTAGGTAGTTATACCTTCATCATCAGCAGGAACATAAGATGAGCGCCTTGAACGATGTTGATGATGTGGAGTTGGTTGACAATTTAAGATCATAGTAACTATGATCCTAACAGTAAATTTATCTTGTCTTCATGCATATACTTGGTTGTGGTTGTATTATTGATTGAACTTGATTTGTGGTTCTATTGTTGGTTCAACTATGTTGTGGTTCTATTGTTGGTTCAAACTCTGTTGTGCATCAACTTGATTCTGCCAAGTCTGCGTCTTAGTTAATCGCTTTGGTTATCTTTTCTAATATTATTTTTTTGTGTGTTTCAATTGTCTAACAGGTTGCATTGCTAGAGCTAACATCTCTCAGTGAAGAAAACGAAGATAGAGATTTTGTTATACATTCTTGGATGTTAGGCATGTTTTCAAAGTATAGTTTTAGGTGGTATTTATATAGAGCAATAACATGTTCAATCAGCTATACAACAAAAAAATTAGTAGGATGGATTCAAAACAACACAAGAATATTTAGTTTTGACTACCTTGGTCATTATGTTGTGTCTGCAATTAATTTTTTTATCATGCACTAATGTGTAATTTATTGAATTGATATTTAATCTATTTTAATTTGTTGGTTTGTTAATTTTATTCATTCATGTTATGCGCGCTGGTAATTAGTATAAAATTTATTAATTAAAAAATGAACAATTGTATACAATTGTTCAATTTTAAATTAATAAATTTTATATTAATTGCCAGCATTATTTTTTAAAAACTAAACCGACACTAGTAACACTTTTAAGTGTGGGAAAAATTATGATTTCTTGCATCTTTTAGAGTGAGCATAACGTAAAATGGCTACACATAAATTGTGGGTAATTATTACTTACTCCGCATTTATAAGTGTGGGAAATATAGCTCTACCCGCACTTTCATTAAGTGTGGAGAACACTTTCACACACTTACCTTCCCCACACTTAGCCTAAGTGTTGACAACTGTTGTTTCTACACTTATAAGTGTGGTTATTAGCAAAATTAAATGTGGAGGGAGGCAACCTTTTTTGTAGTGTTTCCAAGTGTTCTATTTATCAAAACGCCAAGAGTCAATTCCACCAAGGTTTATACACTCCTTTGCTTATCCCTAATGGTCCATGGGAAGATGTGAGCATAGATTTCATAGTTGCTCTTCCGCATATTCAAAGGGGTAAAGATGCTATTATGGTGGTGGACCGTTTCTCAAAGATGGCTCACTTCGTTCCTTGTGAGAAGGCTAATGATACATCTCACATAGCCCATCTATACTTCAAGGAAGTTGTTAAGCTTCATGGTATTCCTAAGAACATTGTGTCTGATCGGGGCACAAAGTTTCTTAGTCACTTTTGGAGGTTTTTGTGGAGAGGTACTAAGCTCTTGTATAGTACCTCCCACCATCCTCAAACGGATGGGTAGATCGAAGTCACCAACAAAACTCTTGCTACTTTGCTTAGAAGCTTGGTGAGTAAAGGTATTAAGGAGTCGGATCTCAAGCTTCCCCATGTTGAATTTGTATACAATCACACTCCTAGCTTTGCTACGACCCATTCTCTCTTTGAATCATGCTATGGGATCAACCCAATAACTCTACTAGAACTCATACCACTTCCCTTTGAGTCTAGAGTGAGTTATGAGGCTGGAGAGTAAGCAAGGTAGATGAAGAAGCTTCACCAACAGATTCGGGAAAAGATTGAGAAGACTAATGAGATGCATAAGGCAAGAGCCAACAAGCACTGCAAAGCATTCACCTTCAAGCCCGGGGACTTAGAATGGTTACACTTGAGAAAGGAGAGATTACCATCAAGAAGGAAGAATAAGCTTATGACTAGAGGGGATGATCCTTTCAAAGTCCTTGAGAAGGTCAATGATAATGCCTACAAACTTGAATTGCCCGAAGGCATGGGTGTATCTTCCAGCTTCAGTGTGGGTCATCTCACACCTTACCTTGAGGATGAAGATGATGAAGATGATTTGAGGGAAAATCACAATCAAGAAAGGGAGGATGAAGCAAACTCCATGCCCAATTCAGTTCAACAAAACACTCAAGTCCTCCTCAGTGCTTAAAAGCTCCATTCCAAGGGACTTGGTCCATGCACTAATTTAGAGCTCCAATTCAAAGGCCATCCTTAGCACTTAGGATGTGTTACTCTCCTATTTTTGGAAGTTCAAGAGGCCTTATAAGAGTTTTAAACATGAAATTGAGGTTAAACCCCTGGCAAGAATAAGTTGAGCTTAAAACAGTAGCGTGCTCCCAAACTGCCTAGAAGCCAGCGCATATACCCGGTTTTGCAAGCTTGATTACTTATGCTTAATTTGGACTTAAAAGGATGAAAATCCACTTTTTAGAACCCTTAATATGTCAGATTTAAGGACATATAAAGATTTCTAGGTGAGGTCATTGGGTAATAAGTCAATTGGAGCCTTTTTCCAGATGCTACAGAAACTATCTTAGCCTGCACATGCTGTACCTTTTGGCCTACATCTCCCAAACGGTAGCTCTAAAGTTATGCCAACTTGAGCCACCTGAAAGATGACTTCCTAAGCTTTCTATCAAAGTTTGTTGCACCCAATGTGAGTGAGAGACCTAGGAGATATAGCTGTTTGAAGTTGACAATTGTAATATGAAAAGCTGCTGACAAAAAGCATAAAGCACTTTTCAGCTTTTGTGTGTTTTTTGGTATTCTCTTGCTTTATGGACGTGTATGACCCACTTTCCCATTTCTTTCAGCTTGTTAAAGGATCTCTTATATAAGGGAGGCCATTAGGTTATAAGAAATCAGATTTGGATATATGAAAAGAGCTCTATTTTCTCCCTCAAAAATCTCATTTCTCTTTATCCTTGTTTCCAAGGTAGTGAGTCTTGAGTGGAACCTTTATGAAGTGTTGGTGGCCAAGCCTTTAGGCATTTCTTGGTGGTTCCTTAGTCTTGGTGGTTGGCTTAGCCTTTAAACCAAATCATATCTTCAGCACAAAGGAACTTTACAACTAAACTCAAGCAAGCTACAATCTGGCCCATCTTAGTTCATGCTCCAACGAGTCAATGGCCTAAAAATGATGTCGCTATGTGAATGCATAGGCCAATGAGAGTGATCTGAATGACTGAAATAATGTATAACGTCTCTAAAGGGGAAGGGGAGAAGACTAAGTCAAGGCCAATCAAGTGAGATATGAAAATCAAAGCTCATAGGATAGCCTAAAGTCAAGTCCTTCACCTTAAAGTAATCCTCGAGTCTATCTATGTCACTATCATCAAGAGTCTGATCTAAACAAAGATTGCCAGGCACAAAAGCCTTAGACTCTATAAAAGTAGACTTGGGCAGGTCTAAAGAAGGAAGAAAAGTGGGCAAGGGATAAGAAAAAAGTGAAATGGGAGGGGCAGGAGCTAAGTTAGGGGAAGACTCAGTAGAAATGGGATCATCAAGCTCCATGTGAGGTGTAACCTCATTGAACTGCATAAGATAATGCTTATCAAAATAGTGCTCCTGGATAAATGTATCCTCTGACTTAACTAATAGGCCACACTGATCATCAGAACAAGCGTTAGTCTCAAATCCATCTCTCTCCTTAAGCTTTCCTAAGGGAGCCAATGGAAGAGACAAGTCATGAATGACTACACTGCCCTTGGGATGGTCACTAACTATGCTAAACTCTAGGGAGCGAGCAACAACCAAAGGAGATAAGGGATCACTCGAAACCTCAAGGTCATCAGAAGGCGTATCATCATAATAATCATGCCCTAAATTATTGTTTCATTTGTTATCCTATCAAACATAGAAGACTCTAAATTGTTGCGTTCATAGGAGCATGATGACGTTATTTGAAGTGATAATCACGAGGGATAATTTGAGAAAGGTAAATGGGAAAAAGGGAGAAAAGAAAGAGTGAAAAGAGAGGACATTTAGACGTTGGATTCATCAAAGAAATAAGAGTTGCAGGTGAACATTAAGCATACCAATTGTACAGAAAATGACTATTTACACATATAGAACCACAGGAATAAGGCTCAAAGATGTGCTATATACTTGTACAGATTCTTCACTTTTGTATACTAGAACTCTTAAGGTCATAATTTATATTCCAACTAATGAATAGACAAGGTTCATGTATAAAGATTTGGGAAGTAAATAATCTATGGAGGAGGGTAATATAAGTACAACGGTTTTATGGGTTGAATTCAGGGCACTTGATTTTGGGGCATCACAGCTCATGCTACTCAGGAATTGGTAGTGGTGACTTAAATACATATTGTATTGACCCTATAGGATTATCACTAGTGATTTTATAAGATTGAGATGCCAACTTCAAGAGGGTATTGCCAAGACACAACATTAGGTACAACAACAGTGGATTTTGGGGCAACAAGCTATGAGAAGTGTCTACCCAAAAGTTAAAAGCCCAGGTGACTTTCTTTTGTATGTATCAAACATATGAAATTATAGCCATGGGAGTCCCTATATTGATCTAGAGGAGTCTATACCAACCTTTGGCCAACAAATGATAAAACTACCTTACAAGGTGTCATTATATAATTGTGTATCCTTGTTGGGAGCACTTAATCTCTTTGATTACCGAACCCCTATTATGCAAGAAAATAATTTAATCGGTAATTCCTTTTTTTTTAATCTTATCGACCTTCTTTGCTTTGCAAAAACTGTTTGATCATCTTAGCAATATTTTATTGCATACCTTTTCCGTCGTTAAGTTATCTCATCACATCAATCATTGTATGGAATCCCCATCATTAAGGTAAGATATGCCCCTCTTGCTTTCACTGATTATCTCAGCTCAGTTTTCTTCTTGTCATCATCCTTTTAGTAATAACATGGTCTTTCTTTCTCATAATGGACTTTGATTTTCGTTCGTTTGCTTTCGCCACCACTTTTGAATCCATTGCATTTAAAAGGATGTTTCTCTTTCGTATAAGTGAATTGAAATCAAGTATGCTGATGAACAACGTCTATACCTAACTGTAATGCTATAAACTTATTTTTAGCCCTTTCTGGGGTTGCGAACTATGTGTATTTGTTAGTGGGACTTGAGTTTTTGTGGCAACACCACAAAAATAGGATCACCTTGTTCCCTATTCATATTTCTACAATATCTCCATTCGACTTTATAACCTTGAACCTTGTTTTGCTCTTCTGATCCATGGGGATGAACTTTTTGATTTTTCCTCTTATAATCACATAAAACCTATATAGGGATTCCTACATAGATGAAATACATCCTTGTTAAAGCCCGTTTCGAGTATTTACACCAAGGTTTCTGCAGAGGGATAATTTCATGGTCAGATTTTGGGTTAATACCAAATACATACTATTCTTTGCAAATAATGAAATTCGGTCTGCATTAAACATTTGGCCGCCACTTAAATGGTCTATTTTACTGTTAGTCTGGCCTTCAAAATTAATATCACGTATTCTTATTCCTGTGTAACTAATGTGGGGAACTATTTAACTCTTATTGCCCTTCATTTTTGAATTATTTACGCTTATAGTTATTTCATTCCGCCGGCCTCGTAGTACTACTTCATTTACCCATCATTTCGAAATCTGCCATATGCTCCCTTCATTAAAATCTTACATCAGTGATATTCTTATTATTTTCGATCATTTATTTACTTTTCCCATAGTCATCTTGATTTGTTTATTCACATCATCTCTTTGCAATTGCATCTCTTCTTGATTCCGAACATATGTTTACTAGATCCTAACTGTAACCATACATCTTATCAGTTATCACTATAGTATTTGAGGGTCTTCCCCTTGGGGACGAGGATGAAAATTGGGCCAGAAACTAGACTAAGTTGTCAAAATAGCTAAACTAATAAGATTTGAACAAAATATTGATTAAAAAAATTAAACCAAGCTACAGTTACTCTATTACATGATAAGAAAAACACAACAAATCTTAAAAAAGAAAACAAAATAGAATAGTAAAATAAATTCAAAGTGAAAACTAAACATGTTATGCTCTTTTTCAACCATTATGATTTCACCTCCCATGACATTACTACTTACTCAGTAGATGGAATTATAAAATATGGGCCTAGGGAGGTATTGTACCCACTAAAGTAACTTATGGACACAAAATTATCAACATTCCTACCAAGCACATCTAACATGTTATCCTCATATCCCAAATCAACATTAGCATCATAAATCTTAGAATTATCAATGGGCTTATCAAGATAATACTTAGGGGAAGGAGAGGGTAATGAAGAAAGAGGGGAAGCATGTGAATGAGCAAGCGGATTATAGAGCTAAGGGAAGGATGAATCATGAAAGTGAAGGACAAAATCAGTATTGTCCCCGAGTGATGCAAAGTCAGGTTGAGCATAGAGTGCATAAGGACATGAATTTATAGTATGATCATAAGAATTACACAAGTCACACAAAAAAGGGTATAATAAAATCCAGCATAGACTGCACAAGGATTAGGAAATGAATATCTAGAAATACAACTAGTCTTCTCAAATTTAAATGAATTCCAAACAATTCACTCAAGCAAATACCATGCTTCATTAACATTTTCACCAAGAAAACTCCAATACTCTAAAAGAGCACGAGTTTTGCTATTCACACCCTCATCAACAATGTTAAAGATTTTCTATTTACTCACACAATAACCACTCTAAGCAAGAAAAGCATTTAAACACTTAAAATACCCTCCAAGTAATTCATGGTCGAATTAGAGGAAATGAAAAATTGCTATTGTTTTTTCCCCCCTCAAAATTTCTTTATTTTTTAATTTATAATTTGTTTTTTTTTTCACAAAAAAAATAATGCTTAGTCAAACATATCGAGAAATACCCAATATTTGACACTAGGCCCTGGAAACGGTGCAAAAGCTTGATAAGGCCGTAAGCGTGGTGGTGTTGTAGCAAATCAAGGTTGTCTTCCACAAGGATTAGGTCAATCTACTTGGCTTTATTCCTTAAAGATAAGCTAAGAGGATTAAAATTTAAGATTAAAACTAAATTAATCTACTGTCTAATCTAGTGGATAAATAATCAAGGAATTAAACAAAACAAGAGATCTCTTAATTCATGTATCAATCAAGCACTTCTTCCTCAATAGGTTGTTTTAAAACAGACAATAAAAGTATCTCAATCCTATTTGAAGGTGAGGTGAAATACCTAAATCTAACCAATTATCCTTTCTCAAGGGCTCTTGATTTGTTTAGGTTCATTAAACATGCGATTATCGAAGTCTTGGTTTCTGAACTGTTGTGACTTTCTCAAGATTCCACACAATCAACTCAAATGCTAGGGTTCCAATATTAAATTTCACCTTTTAGTTATTCACCCAATACCTAAAACGTGCAAGAAAGTAATCAGATTTCTCACAAGATGATAAATACGTAGGATTCAATAAAACAAGTCAATAGATTCCAAAACAGCAAGATGATCAACATAAGATTGGGAAAATTAACAAATATTTGCCTGAATCCAAGATCAAAACAACAAAAGCTAATCCAAACTACAAAATATAAATCCTTATATGAGAAAAGAGAAGAGAACATCAGAGAAAGGAAATGCTCATCCAAACAATGCACCTGAATCCCTCGATTGCAAACCCGACATGAAATCCTTGCAAGATCTCCACTTCAATTCACTCTCTCCCTATAATCGAAACTAAATTCTAATCTAAATGGTGAATATGAAAGTGGATGGAAAGGAATGCGATAATGGCAAATGAGGTTGGAAGCAGGCTTTTATTCCGAAATGAAAGTGGCCCAACATTACAATAGCTAGGAAAATGAATAACTATAAAGAAAACTAGCTGATTTGACGAGCATGGTTGACCACGGACAATCCATGGTGAGTCCACCATGGCCTGGCTATGGTTCCCACTGGTCTGGTCGTGCTTTCTTATTTACCTTGCTGCTTCTTCTTGGATCTCCTGAACAGTGATACTGGCCACGGCACACCCATGTTGGGTGTCCTTGGATCTCTTTTGCTACCTTCTTTGATGCACAAGGCATTAAAATCTTCATTCTACTAATATGCTTTGGGCTCATAGAGTGAAAAATTTGCAAACACTCTCAAAATAAGTGAAACCAAGCGTAATAGTAGAAATAAAGGCATAAATCAAACAATTAAGCACAATAATGCCCTAATATGACTCGTAAACACTTACGAAAACCTATGCGAATATAACATTCATCATACCCCCACATTTAAACCTTTGCTTGTCCTCAAGCAAACATTAGATAAAACCAATAAGGGGAGATGCATCT
>JACYFF010031957.1:42904743-42959668 GCA_017589665.1 Selenicereus undatus
ATTTGTGTATGGGTGAAGTTGGTGTAGCCTCGTCCAGAAGCGTTGAGGTTGAAAAAGAGGCCAATGATGAAGCAAAGAAATTCTATAAGTTATTGGAAGAATTGCAACAACCTTTATATGAAGGATGTAAAGCTTCTAAATTGTCCACAATTGTTAAGGTACTTCACATTAATTTTCTTGGTAGGTGGAGTAATGAATCATTTACAATGCTGTTGGAGTTCTTGAAGAATGAGTTGTTACCAATGGACTCATTGTTGCCTAATTCTTATTATGAAGCAAAAAAGATCATTAAGGATCTTGGTCTTTCTTACACCAAAATAGATGCATGTGTGAATGATTGTATGCTGTTTTGGAAGGATGATGAGACACTAGATGCTTGTAAGTGGTGTCATGCCTCTAGGTGGAAGGATGACAAACATAGTGGAGAAACCAAGAGAAAGAAAAATGGCAAAAAGATACCAGTAAAAATGTTGCGTTATTTCCCACTAAAGCCAAGGCTTCAAAGATTGTTTATGTCTTCAAAGACAGCATCTCACATGAGATGGCATCATGAATGCCGTGTTAAGGATGACATTTTGAGGCATCCAGCTGATGCTAAGGGATGGAAACACTTTGATGAGACTCATAAGAAATTTGGTTCAGAGCCGCGTAATGTAAGGATAGGTCTTATAACTGACGGTTTCCAACCTTTTTCAAATGCAGCTACCCCGTATAGCATTTGGTCGGTGATGCTTGTTCCATATAATATGCCCCCTTGGATTTGCATGAAGCAATCAAATTTTATCTTGTCTATGGTCATCCCTGGTCTAGATGCTCCTGGAGATGCCATTGATGTTTATCTCCAACCTTTAATCGAATAATTGAATGAACTATGGGAATTTGGTGTGGAGACGTATGACGTGTCAATAGGGCAAAATTTCAACATGCATGCTGCTTTGATTGGCACAATCAATGATTTTTCGGCTTATGGAATCTTATCTGGTTGGAGTACAAAAGGAAAACCGACATTCCCTTGCTGTCACAAGTTCACTTATTCCATTAGATTGCCAAATTCTTCCAAGCAGGCTTATATAGGCCATCGAAGGTTTCTTCCTAAGAAGCACACCTGGCGGTAAAAGAAGGATTGGTTTGGAGAGATAGAAATGAGAGATGCTCCTGTGCCATTATCTGGAGATGATGTTCTTGAGCAAGTGAAAGATCTTAAAGGTATTCCCCTGTCCAAAGCTGCACATGTAAAAGTTAAACTTTCTCATGAACAGAGGGGAGACAATTGGAATAAAAAGAGCATATTTTTCAAATTACCCTATTGGAAAACCCTTTTGTTGAGGAACAATTTAGATGTCATGCATATAGAGAAAAATGTGTGATATCATTCTTGGGACTACGATGAACATGAAGGGAAAGACCAAAGACAATGTGAAGTCTCGTTTGGATTTGCAAGCTCTAAATATAAGGCCAGAATTGCATCCTCGCCAGAAGGGGAATAAACTTGAGTTACCTCCTGCTCCTTACACTTTATCTCGAAAGCAGAAACAAGTATTGTGTGAGTTTTTGAAAGGGGTGAAGGTTTCAAATGGCTTCTCATCAAACATCTCTAGGTGCATTAATTTAAAGGAGCTTAAAATCTCAGGCTTGAAGAGTCATGATTGTCATATCCTCATGCAACAATTACTTCCTTTAGTCTTACGTGCAGATATCCCAAACAAGGAAGTTAGTGAAGCACTCATTGAGTTATGCACATTTTTCAAAGTGTTGTGTGCTAAGACATTAAGAGTTGAAGACTTGGAACAGATCAAAGCTCAAGCTCCGAAAACTCTATCAAAATTAGAGGAGTTGTTACCTCCTGCGTGTTGGAATGTAATGTTACATTTGGTCATCCATTTAGCTGATCAGGCTTTGATTAGTGGGCCTGTGCAATACCGTTGGATGTATTCGGGAGAACGGTGTCTTTATGTGTATAAGTTGCTTGTGGGGAATAAAGCTCACCCTGAGGGTTGTATTGCAGAGGGCTATATTGCAAATGAATGCATGACTTTATGCTCTAGATATTTGCACAGTATTGAACCAAAATTCAACAGGCCTGAGAGGAACTATGATGGAGGTGTAAAATCTGATAGAACTCTGTCTGTCTTCGCACATGCTGGAAGACCTGTAGGAGCTGCAAGATATATTGATTTGGATGCACTTCAGAGGGAACGAGCTCATGTGTATGCGTTGAAGAACTGTGAAGAAGTCCAATCATTTTTTAGGTACTATTATTTTAATTTTACTATAACAACTTCAACATTTTTTTATAAACATTCAGTAATAACATTCCACTTTTTCTTTTGCAGTGAGCATTCTGACCAAATGGCACAAAGTGGTGTACAACTATCTGGTGATGAACAAGATAGACATTTTGTGCAATGGTTTAAAGAAAGGGTGGGCATATTTACAGAATCAAGTGTAACTATACTCATATTAGGTTCAATTTCATGGATAATATGTCTAATTCATTTTGTATGATTCTTAGGTTGCAAAGTTGTGCAAGGAAGGCAAGTGTGCCCATGGTGATGAGATGTTGTCATTAGCTCGTGGTCCTATTCCCTATGTCAAATCATTTAGCGGTTGCATTACCAACGGGTTTAGGTTTCATACTATAGACCGTGACAAGTGCATGACAACACAAAACAGTGGGGTCCTTGTCGTGGGTAATGCTGGTGATGGATCTGGTGATATTGAGTACTATGGCGAGTTAATTGATTTAGTGATTTTGGAATATCTTGGGGGAAACCACATCGTCTTTTTTCGTTGTAACTGGTGGGATGTGCTGAAAGGAGTTAAAGAAGATAGATTCGGTTTTGTTAGCGTTAATAGCAAACGACGTTTGAAAACAAATGACCCCTTCATATTGGCTAGCCAAGCATCACAAGTTTTTTATGCCTCTGATATTGCAAATAAAGGCTGGCGTGTTGTAGTGAGATCACAACCTCGAGATGTATATGACATGAGAGTGGAAGGGAGAAACATAGACGGTGATGGTAATGATGGTGGGGATGCGGCTGATGGAGCTTACCAAGAAAGCGAGTCATTTGATACTCGCTTACTTACATGCATCTCATCTGAAGACATAGAGTATTCTATTTCTCATCCAAGGACTGATATAGAACCTGACATGGTTGATATACCTTCGGTGAAAAAAAAGAAAAAAAAAAGTTTTATAAAGCGGTATTACAAAGCTATTTCATTTTCTCACATTTTGGGTGTTGTTTGAGTTATTTCTTTGATTTATTTAAGCTATTGCAGTAGTGCTAAAGATCTTTACAATGTTCATTGATTTTGGTCATATGTAAATGTTTAGGTAAAATGGCATGTGGAGGTGGGAAAACTTTGAGGCGAAGATTCGTAGCACCAGGTGTGCTGGGTCGTAATCGCACTCCAACATCAACACTTACTCCAAGGTTTTCTTTACAATGACCTTTACAGATATAACTCTGTTCATTATGCTTTTTCTTATTAATATAATGAAATTGGAATTATTTATGCTTTCTTATTCAGTTGTGATCTAAATTAGAGTAATTGTCTTTTATATTTGACAACGCTCTTTGACTCACGACACTTTTGTTGTCTTTCAGGGAAATGTATGCGGCTGAATGTGATGAAAGAGATGATCAAACAAGAGGTGTGACGACTAAGAAGGCAAAAAGTGCTACGCACGTCACTGGACAACCTCTATCTAAGATGGGTGAGAAAAGCACACAACAGCCACTTATTTCAATTTGTTCTGGGACTAGCAATGGCAAAGACCAAGGAGCTAGCAATGGAAAAGATCAAGGTTCTGGGAATGATAAAGGCAAATCTACCGCAATCTTGAAGCCTACTGTCTTGTTGTCTACAAACAATTCTCTTTCTCATACTCAGATGGAGACGACTGTTAATAACAACACTCCAAATGGTAAGAGATCCTTAATAATAGAAAGTTACACTTCATTTAAAAGATTATTAACTTATTGTCTGATTGATTTTGTAATTTTGGTTGTTGGTGTTGGGAAAGATGAAGGTGGCACATCTTCACCAACAATGAAAAGAAAAAGGAATCCTAATGCCAGACCTCGAGGCATGAATTTGGTGAAAGAGGTAGCTAGGCTGAAACATGGTGAAAAACTTGGAGTGGAATTCTATAACAATGGTGTTGTTGGTGATAATTCTAAAGCATTTTCAAGGCATCTAGGGAAACTTGTTCGTGATCGTACGATGTGCCCCATTAGAGTCCATTCTTGGGATGAGATCCAACCTGAGTATGTAGAAACCATGTGGGTTGCAGTTGTGGTAATGTACTTGGACTGTGATTGGTGTTTATATTTGTCTAACTTTTATCTATCATCTAATGTGGTATATGTCTTACTTTAGGAAAAATTTAAAGGTGGTGGAATTGAAAATCGCAAGGTTCAAGTAATGAAGCATATGAGGAAACTTTGGAGAAGTTGGAGAGGCAGTATGCAACATAATAACATTAGGAACGCAAACAATCTTCAAGCTGCTCTAAAAAAGCGACCAAGGGGTATGCTTGTGGAGGATTGGGAATGGCTTGTTACAGAGCACTATTCAGATCCAGAATTTTGGGTAATAAAATTCAAATGATCAACTATTGTTAGTTTGTAAATTCACTTCATTAGTTTAAAAAAGCATATCTTTTTCACGTATCTTGATTAAAATTCGTCATATTCGGTTCTTTCAACTTGACTTCATTTGTTGCAAATTCAGATCAAGAGTACCCGAAATTCAGAGAATAGATCTAACTTGAGGATGCCTCATCGCTTAGGTAGCAAATCATTTAGGCAGATCATCTATGCTGAACTGGTAAGACCATATTTAGTCTTGTTTGATTGAGGGTAATATGTACATGTCCTGAACAATTTTATCTTATAAAGGGGGGCAAGGAAGGGAAGCAACCAACTGTCGCAGAGATCTTCAAGGCTACACGAAAAGCAAAAACTGGAAATTTGGAAGGCCAAGACGTAGAAAAATATGTATAAGCTCTTTAACTTGGCTTATATAATGGGTAGTGTCTATTCTTCTTACTTTAACTAGGGTTAGGATATTGTTTTTCAATTTGCAAAACAGGAGGAGATTATTTCTATAGCAGACAAACATCCAGAGTTCTCCCAATTTGAGCTGATTGAGAAATGTTTTGGGCCCCAAGATCATGATCATGTCGTTTGCTTTGGTCATGGAGTGACACCTAAAGATGTTCGGGGACCGCAACCGAGTAAAGTTGACTTGATGACAGAAATTCAGGAAAAGAATCAGCAAATTAAGTCATTAACGGGTCGTGTGGATGCTTTAGAGTCAAACCATCAAAGGAAAATTGAGGAGATGAAAACAGCTCATGAGGTGCAAATGACTGAAATGAAAGAATCTCATCAGCAAGATATGGCTAAAATAGAAGATGCTCATCACAGGGACATGGCTACTGCAGGTGATAAACTTGAATTACTTACCAAATTAGTTCTTCACCAAAGGCCTCATGAGATGCACTTGTCAGGTATGTACCATTGGCTTGTTTTTCTCTTTTTTGGATTAGTTTTCTTAATTACTTTCTCCTTCTTTCTGCCTCTTTGTACTTTAACACCCCGTTCTGATCTTCTCTACACTCTTACTGTTTTTCTTGTGTCATCTTCTTCTCCTCCATACTCAATTTTTCCTTTTTCAGTTTAATGGGGGTCTTACTATTATACAAATGAATGCAGGCCCTATCTTTGTTGTGTTTGGCAGTATTTGGAAAAACATGAGTATGGTATCATTGTGAATTCTGTGTATATGCCACTCTAAAGTGTTTTCAAAGAAAAGAAAGGAAACTTTCAAATGTGCACATCCTGTTCATCTTTTATGAAAGGATTTCCAGGTATAGTCAATTGAAGTTTCAAATGTTGCATTATTCGTTTCAATGTGTACATTCTATGAAAGTATTTTTCTTGACAAGTCTTTCTTACCAGTTTAGATGTTTTGAGAACCTTTAGAAATAAATATAAGCTTTAAAGGAGTTGATGTGGATTTTAAACCCCTCTTGGTATCTATCGAGAGTCACCATGTTTTCAAAGTGAGTTTGAAAGCCTTTGTATTCAGTCCTAGTTACATACTTGCTTATGTGCTTGAATGCTTGCAAGTAGGGAAGTTTGGTCATTGAGGGCCTAGAATTGAGTTATTTCTGGTTGTTTCACTTGGGTTGAACATTTGATCTTCGTGGATGTTTCACTTGGTTTGAGGATGGTATTGCTGTTAATCATAGTTGCCAGTCGGCTGGTGGCCAAGAAGTGATTTTAGTGTTATTTAGTTGGTATATGTTACATGATATTTATTCAATGCAACATAGTTCATGAAGCTTCTTTAAATGTTGATGCAGTTGGTATTACTATTTTAGTGTTATTTGGTATTCACTTATAGTGAACCTTTTTTATTTTGTCTATTGTCCACTGGTTGAGGCAATGCTGTCCTGGCCTTTGTCATCCAAGTCCTGCTGCCACACTTAGTCACTGTCACTCTCCTCTCTTCTTTCTCCCCCCTCCTTACTGTTCATCATGGTTGATGTATTCACAAAATGCTAATGTTCGATGCCCTGCACTTATCAGTGACTTCTTACGAAATGACTTTATTAGTTACGGAGCATTTACTTTATACATGCAATTTTGTATTTTCTTCAATGGAGGAGCCAGAAAGTGGTAGATGAGAGACATGAATTTTGCTGATTGAAGGTGATATTCTGATAATGAATGTCCATTTTAATTGCTATTTAGTTGGTCAGTTTTTGCATGATATCTGCTATATGTTGTAGCAGCCAATGCAACATGGTTCATGAACCATAGTGTTGCTGAAAGTATTGGGGTGATTTTATTGAGGAATCATAGTTTAAATATTTTGTAATCTTGAATACGACAATTCTGCTAGAGCTTCATTGAATTAGGCAGTGGGGTAGTGCTTGCCTTGCCTTGATTTTTCCTGCCTCAATGAGTAACTGATGCCATCAAACAAATGGCTCCAGAATGGTTTTTTTTTGGGGGGGGGGGGGTTACAAACTAAATAGTGCTAGCTGTTACAGAGCTTTAGGTGGCTTTTTATATCCAACTTGTTTCTGAAGGCAAAAATGATAGCTCCAGCAGAACATCTGTTGCATTTCCAACAATTGGAAGCAACATTATGCTGATGAAACTCATAGATAATACCCAGGAATCAGATGCAGCCTGCCACCGAAATTTACCACTTTTAAGTACATTGCATTCCACGTTAGCAGGAATTATTATTTATTATCGTACTTCCATTCATCCAAGGGCTAGACAACAGTGGACTTTAGCCTCTGTCTAGCTGAACAAAATGTTACGAAAATCAAAACTATACATTCTTTTATAGCCAGTTGCAAGCCTGTAATTTTCAGTGTCCATACATTTAGTTACTTACCTCCCCAGCTCTTTCTTTTGCATCAGTTACTTCATTTTTAGAGGAGGTCTGAATATTGGAGGTTTAGGAGTTCAGGTCTGGATACCCTCTTTCTTTTGCATCAGTTACTTGGATCTATTCTAATTTAGGAGTGATTTTGGCAGGCAAGGTATGGGATGCTCATAACATCAAATAGCACTCTGTGACATTGGGTAAGTGTTGCAAGCAACTTCTCTCCATTGCCACCTTGAGCAATTAGAAACTCATGTTCTGATGTATTTCAATTCCATATTATCTTTAACGATCGAAAGCATTCACCACATTAAGTGGTCTATATTATGGTAGATATGGATAATATATGTCAAAACTGATATTGGCTTTGGTTATACTTGTTTGTTGTAGGTGGCAGGATTTGGAAGATTAAGTAGGGCGATTCATTGATTTTTGGGAAAATGCATATAATTTTTTGAGAGAAGCTTCATATGCAATATAACTTTTGTGGTCTTGTATAAAAACTAATCAGTTTAGAAGTTATCACTTCCCAGCACATGCAATTCAACTTTTGGGTTTTGTATAGAAGCTGATGATAAGTTTACAGGCTAATATAGACTTCATAGCCTCATGTATATGCATTGGAACTTTTGGGGTTTGTATTGAAACCAATCATTCTATATATAGCTAATTATATGATCTCCTAGTATTTGCTAGCTATTTTCTTATGCCTCTTAATTGCTAATTTATTTTATGCTTTTCAACAATTTTTTTCATTTGGTGGAATTAATAAGCTAGATATGTTTTGAAACTTTTGGAGGAATATATATATATATACTATTCGAAGTATCGATTTATGAAATATAATATCATAAGGGCTGCACAAACACATTCTTAAAAACTTTGAATCAATAGTTTATTACGACGGGAGAAGTAGTTGTATGTGGATTTCTTATTTACGATAGGAGCAATGATCTATCATAAAAATTTTCACTACTTATAACGGGAGACAAGACCCGTCATAAAAAGATGTCATATCTTTTACGACTGGGTTGTTGCAAAAGATCATTTGCGTCGGCCACATCTACAACAGGACTGTTTCTTGTCGCAAAAAGCTTTAGAAACAGGATTTGAAGTCATTTACGACAGTTTTTCCTTTCGTAAATCACCACTTTTCTTGTAGTGCTAGAGAAGCAGCATGGAAGAGTTACACACATGAAATAATATGAGACTAAATATAATAATTGGTCAAAATATTGTTCAAAATCTCATGGGATATCTACCATGGTCTTTTGCAGATCTTAAAACAAAGCTCATGTCCTAATAGCATTGCTAAAGACTCCAAAGGGTAATCCAAAGGGTAATCCAAAGGGTAATAAAGTTCTCAATCAAGATAAGGGCCAAAATAAAAAATATTTACAAAACCTTCAAAAACAAAGGGTAATAAAGTTCTCAATCAAGATAAGGGCCAAAATAAAAAATATTTACAAAACCTTCAAAAAGTTTCACACCTAAAGGGGTCACTCATCAAAAGTCACTCAAGCTCATCCAAAGTATTTTGCCTAGAAAAATCGAGGGCATCGTAAACAAATCTACGCCATCCCTACATACAATCCTATATGCAAACCTAAAATGCAACATACCATAGGAAAAGAAAGGAAACCTAGACCTATATACTACCTTTCCCCCCAGGCTTAGATAAAACATTATTCAAAGGAAATAAACGAGGGGAAAGGAAAGGTGGAACAAAAGAGACCAATCTCACCATGTTAGGTGTTCGGCGCACCAAAGCTAAGGCCTCTTAATAAACGTGACACATGGAGCATAAACCACTACATCTTGAACTCAAGACTTCGCTTATCAAATCAGAAGTCGTCAATGGATGCAAAAGCTTGTCGAATGCAATAGCATGAGATTCGCAAGCAAGGCAATAAGAGAGCATCCAGATAATCATAGCAAACAAAGTCATCGCTCTCTTTAACAAAACAAATTCCATTGAAAAATCAAGTGAGAAATCCAAGAAAGTAGTCCACATTATTCTTCTAGGCCCAACCACTAGGCACATACAATATGGGTCAAGAGAGTTATTATACTCGCTAAAGTAACCTAGGACACAAGATTATCAATATTCCCACCAAGCACATCAAACATGTTGTCCTCATAGCCCAAATAGACATTAACATCACAACTAATAGGACTATCAATGGACTCATCAAGATAATACTCGCGGGAAGGAGAGGGTAATGAACAAAAAGAGGAAGCATGTGAATGATCAAGGGGATTAATGATCAAAGGGATTGGGGAGAACACTATCATCAAAACTAAGGTTAGGAAAGTCCTTATGCACAAATACATCACATGGCCCCTCCAAAGGAGTCTTAGCCAGATCATGCACCTTATCTAAAGTATCTTTTGACTCAAAGCATGCATCAACAACACTTAACCTAGCAACCACCGCAAAAGGCTCACCCGTATTGAGCCCATTGCACTGAGGTAAAGGGAAGGATGAGTCATATAAGGTCAGGACAACATCAGTATTGTCCCCAAGAGATGTAAAGTCCGGTTGAGCATAACATGCATAGTAAGGACACGAATTTATATCATGGCCATAAGAATTGCACAAGTCACACCAAAAAGGGGCATAATAAGATCTAGCAGAAAATGCACACGGATCAGGGAATGAATATCCAGAAACACAACTAGCCTTCTCAAATTTAAATGAATCCTAAGTAATCCACTCAAGCAAGCACCATGCCTCATCAACATTTTTACAAAGAAAACCAATACTCTAAAAAGAGCACAATTTTCACTATTCAATCCTTTTCAACAATGTTCAAAATGCTTAAAATACCTCCAAAATAATTCGTGCTCGAATTTTGGAAAATGGAAAATTGCCATTGTTTTTTCACCTCAAAGTTTTTTATTTTTTAATTTTTAATTTTTTAGTTTTTTTTTTCAAATAAAAACAAAATGCTTAATCAAACCTATTGAGAGATACTCCTGGCAATGGCGTCAAAAACTTGATAAGGCAATAAGCGCACGGTGGCATTGTAGCAAAACAAGGTCGTCTCCCACAAAGACTAGGTCAATCTACTGGGCTTTATTCCTTCATGATAGGCTAAGTGGATTAAAATTTGAGATTAAAACTAAATTAATCTACTATCCAATCTAGCGGATAAATAATCAAGGAGTTATAGAAAATTAAAAATCTCTTAATTCATGTATCAATCAAGTACTTCTTCCTCAATAGGTTGTTTTAAAATTGGCAATTGAAGTATTACAACCCTCTTTCAAGGTGAAGTGAAGCACCTCAATCTAACCAATTACCCTTTCTTAAGGGATCTTGATTTGTTTAGGTTTATTACGCGTGTGACTATCAAAGTAGTGGTTTTCGAATTAATGTGATTTTCTCAAGACTCCACACAATCAAGTCAAATCCTAGGGATTCGATATTGAATTTCACCTTTTAGTTCTCCATTCAATTCCCAAAACATGTGAGAAAGTGATTAGATTTCTCACAAGACAATAATAATCTAGGATTCAATAAAACAAGTTAATAGATTCCAAAATACCAACATGATCAACACAAGATTGGAAAACCGACAACTATTTGCATAAATCCAAGATCCAAACAACAAAAGCTAATCCAAATTACAAAATATGAATCCTAAGATGAGAAGAGAAAAGAGAAGAGAAGATAAGAGAAGAGAAGAGAAGAGAGGAGAAATGCAATGCCAAAGAACGCGCTTGAATTTGTCGATTGCAAACACAACATGGAATCCTTACGAGATCTCCACTTCAATTCACGCTCTATCTCTCTAATTTAAACTAAATCCTAATCTAGATGGTGAACGTGAAAGTGGATGGAATGGAATGGGATAATGGCAAATGAGGCCAGAGGCATGCTTTTATCAGGAAAATGAAAGATCTCAAATGTTAAAATCGCTTGGAGAAGAAACAACAACAAAGAAAACTAGCTGATTTGATGACTAGGGCTAACCATAGGCAGCACTTGGGGGACCCCATGGATCATGGTCTGCACCACAGCCTAGCCATGGTGCCCACTGGTTGGGTCATGCCCTCTTGTTTGCCATCCTGCTTCTTCTTGGATCCTCCTGAATTGTGATACTAGCCATGTTACGTATATGTTGGGTTTATTTGGACCTCTTTTGCTACCTTCTTTGATTCACAACGCTTCAAAATCTTCATTCTACTAGCATGCTTTGGGCTTGTAGGGTCAAAATCTGGAAACACTCTCAAAATAAGCGAAACCAAGCGTAATAGCAGAAATAAGGGTATGAATAATACAATTAAACTCAGTAATGCCCTAAGATGACTCCCAAACACTTATGAAATCCTATGTGAATATGACATTTATCACTTCCCCACACTTAAACCTTTGCTCGTCCTCAAGCAAACACTAGATAAAACCAATAAGGGAAGATGCATCTGCAACTAAAAAAAATGACAACCTCCTTAAGCTAGGCAACTCATAGCATATAACAAGCAAGAATATCAATGTAAACACCAAACAGTGCATAATAAATTTCAAAATCAGGAGAAGGTGGATGTGTTCAAAGTGATATATGACCATAAGCCAGACGTCAAGCTTGATCACCCCTAAAGAACCAAAAGGCACATATGCAAGCACATAGAATTGATTAGAGCCAAATGGACCGGTAGAACCTCACTTTTGGAAAATGTAAATCACTCCAACTCATGTGTTTGAAATACAATATGGGTTCACTCAAGACTCATTCCAAAGATGCAATTTACTATATGCTTGCCATGACGCTCAAATTGTCTACCACAAAAAAAAAAAGCAATGTGCACATAATGATTATGAGCACTTTACTTGGGTTGTAACATAGGCTACAAGGGTTAAGGGAAAGGAGTGCACTAATAAATATGGACAATGTGGAACTATTTGGCCAAATGACCAGGAAGCAACCAACAAGGCACCAAGTAATCATGAAGTGCACCAAAATCGAAACCCCAACAACACAATGAACGTCCTCCACGAATTAAGTAGGAAGTGAGGTGGCCAGTAAGGAACTCAAGCTATTTATATACTCCAATGTCAATCACTCATTCATTGCTTTCTCTCTTTCTTTATTTCCTTTCTTCTTTTTTTCAACATAATTGTTCATTTTTTCTTTTTTTTTCCCCTTTTTGCTTTGGGAAGATGAAATAGAATTCAACTATGAAAGGCATAGGACCATTGATTGTCAACTCATAGCTTTATATATAGATAAGCAAACCATATCAACATAAGGGGAACACTCCAAATCTAATGCCATTAACCCCTCATCAAGCTAGCATACCAAGAAATCATAACTCAATTGGCCCAATAAGCTCCCCACAAATAAACTTGAAGTGATACTCTATAGAATTGGCTTAAGGAACGGAGTATGAGTGGGCTAAGGGCTAAAATGGAAGGGATCTTAACAAGAAAAGGGTCACAAGCTCAACAAGGCTAGAAAATACATTAACATAGAACTCAAGGGTACGCTATTTGTTTATGTGGCTAAAATGACTGAAGAAAGAATGCCTCTATCATATCATCAACAATGCACATGCAAATGTGATTTTGAATAAGAATCAAGGCAAGTTCTAAAGATGCAACTTGGAAAAGTCAAACACATGAAATAACATGGGGGTAAATATAATGATTATTCCGAATACGATTCAAAATCTCACTGGATATCTACCATGGTCTCATCTAGGTCTTAAAATGAAGCTCATGTACCAAAAATGATGCTATAAGGGCTCCAAGGGATAACTCAATAAAGAAAACAAGAAATATTTACAAAACCTACACAAATTTTCACACCAAAAGGGGCCACTAATCAAAAGTCACTCAAGCTTATGTAAACTATTTTGCCTAGCAGAAGCATCATCAGACGGCATTGCAAACCAATTTACACCATCCCTACATACAATCCTATATGCAAACGTAAATAACAACACACCATTACAAAAGAAAGGAAACCTAAACCTACATGCTCTAACTAGTATGTAAACTAAGAATAAAATGAAAAACATAAAACTAGCTTTCCCCCATGCCTAGATAAAGCATTATTTAAAGGAAATATAATAGGAGAAAGGAAAGGGGGAACAAAAGAGACCAATCTCACCAAGTTAGGTGCTGGGTACAGCTAAGCTAAGGCCTCCTAATAACTGGGATACATGGAGCATCAACCACTTCATCTCAAACACAAGACTTAGCTCGTCAAATCAGAAGTCGAAAATGCATGCAGAAGCCTATCGAATGCAGCAATAGGAGATTTGCAAACATGACAGTAAGAGAGCATCAAGATAATCATAGAAAAAAAAGTCATAACTCTCTTCAACAAACCAAATGCCACAGAAAAATCAAGAGAGGAAACCAAGAAAGTAGTGCGCATTATTTTTCTGGGCTCATCCACTAGGTGCCTACAATATGGGTTGAGGGAGACATTGTACCCACTAAAGTAACGTAGGGATACAAAATTATCAACATTACCACCAAGCACATCAAACTTGTTGTCATCATAGCTCAAATCAACATTAGCATAAAAAATCATAGAATTATCAACGGGCTCATCAAGATAACACTCGGGGGAAAAAGAGGGTAATGAACAAAGAGGGGAAGCATGTGAATGATCACGGGGATTGGGGAGAACACTATCATCAATATAAAGGCTAAGAAAGTCCTCACGCACACATACATCACTTGACCCCTCCAAATGAGTGTTAGCTAGATCATGCACCCAATCTAAAGTATCTTCTGACTCAAAACATGCATCAATAACACTAAACCTAGCAATTAACCAAAAGGCTTACCTACCTTGAGCCACGTACACTGAGCCAAAGGGAAGGATAGGTCAGGTGAGGTTAGGACAACATCAGTATTGTCCATGGGCAATGCAAAGTCAGGTTGAGCATAGCATGCACAACAAGGACATGAACTTATAAAATGACCATAAGAATTGCACAAGTCACACCAAAAGGGGCATAATAAGATCTAGCATAAATTGCACAAGGATCAGGGAATGAATATTTAGAAACGCAACTAGCTTTCTCAAATTTAGACGAATCGCAAGCAATCATTCAAGCTAATACCATGCCTTATCAACATTTTCACAAAGAAAAGCGCAATACTCTAAAAGAGCGTGGGTTTCACTAGTCACACCCTCATCACCAACATATAAAATTTCCTATTTACCCATACAATATATGCTTTTAGCAAGAAAAGCATATAAACGCTTAAAATGCCTCCCAAATAATTCATGCTTGTATTGGGAAAAATGAAAAATCGCCATCGTTTTTGTTGTCAAAATTTCTTTATTTTTAAAATTTTTAATTTTTTGGATTTTTTTTCAAATAGAAACATAATGCTCAGTCAAAGCTATCAAGAAATATCCAATATTCGACACTAGTCCCTGGCAATAGTGCGAAAAACTTGATAAGGCCACAAGCACACAGTGGCATTGTAGCGAATCAAGGTTATCTCCAACAAGGACTAGGTCAATATACTAAGCTTTGTTCTCTTAAGATAGGCTAAGCAGATTAAAAATTTGAGATTAAAGCTAAATTAATCTACTATCTAGCTAGTCAAAAAATAATCAAAGAATTATACAAAATAAGCAATCTCTCAATTCGTGTGTCAATCAAGCGCTTCTTTCTCAATGGGTTGTTTTAAAATTGACAATCGAAGTATCACAACCCCGTTTCAAGGTGAAGTGAAATACCTAAATGTAACCAATTACCCTTTCTCAAAGGCTCTTGATTTGTTTAGGTTCATTAAGCATGCGATTATCAAAGTCGTGGTTTCTCAACTAGTGCGACTTTCTCAAGACACCACATAATCAAGTCAAATCCTTGGGTTCTAGTATCAAGTTCCTCATTTCATTTCTTCACTCAACACCCAAAATATGCAAGAAAGTGATTAGATTTCTCAAAAGACAATAAACATCTAGGATTCAGTAAAATAGGTTAATAGATTCCAAAATACCAAGATGATCAAGACAAGATTGGGAAAATTAACAAGTATTTTCATAAATCCACGATCAAGTTAATGAAAAAAAAGGGCAGTCCAGTGCATAAGCATCCCACGTTCACGCAGGGTCCGGTGAAGGGCCCAATCCCAAGGGGTGTATTGTAGGCAGCCTAACCTAACTTTGTCAGTGACTGATTCCAAAGCTCGAACCCGTGACCTTTTAGTCACACGGAGAAAACCTTGATCAAATTAATGAAAGCTAATCCAAATTACAAAACATAAATCCGAAAATGAGAAAGGAGAAGAGAAGAGAACTGCTCAGCCAAAGAATGCACTTGAATCTGTCAATTGCAAACTTAGCATGGAATCCTTATAAGATCTCCACTTCAATTCGCTCGTTCTCCCTCTATTCTAAACTAAATCCTAACGTAGATGGTGAATGAGAAAGTGGATGGAATGGAATGGGGTAATGGAAAATGAGGCTAGAAGTAGGCTTTTATCGAGAAAATGAAAACTGACAAATGTTATAATCCCTTGGAAAACAAACAACCGCAAGGAAAACTAGTTGTGGTGTCCATTGGTCATGTCATGCTCTCTTGTTTGCCTCGTTGCTTCTCCCTGGATCCTTCTGAACCGGGATACTGGCCATGGTACCTCCGTGTTTGATGTCTTTGGACCACTTTTGCGACCTTTTTTGATCCGCAAGGAAATCTTCATTCTACTAAAATGCTTTGGGCTTGCAGGTCAAAATTTGCAAACACTCTCAAAACAAGCAAAACCAAGCATAATGGTAGAAATAAGGGTATGAATCATACAATTAAGCTTGGTAATGCCCTAAGATGACTCCCAAACACTCATGAAATCCTATGCGAATATGAAATTCATCACTTCCCCATAAATGTTGGATTGTCCTTAAACAAATACTAGATAAAACCAACAAAGGGAGATTCATCTATGATTAAAAAACATAACAACCTCCTCAAGCTAGGCAACTGATGGGACATCACAAGCAAGAATATCAATGATTGACAACCCCAAATACTGCACAATACTTTTCAAAATCAGGAGAAGGTGGATGCTTTCTAAGAAATATACGACCATAAGGCCAAATATCAAACTTGATCACCCCAAAAAGAATCACAAAGCACATCATGTAAAATGAGGGAACTAAACAAAGAAGTAGAACATCACATAAATCAAGACTACTAGTAGAAAGGGAATTGAGCATTTGATCAAACCTAAATAGCCATTACAAGCTCTATTAATAGTTGTAGCAGGGATTGAAACCAAGCACAACATAAACCCGCATTAAGTGCACAAAAAAAAAAAAAACTAAAATAGGCATAGAAAGAGGAAAGAGAGTTAGAGAAAAAAGGGCCTTGTACTTAGCTTCTCAGCTTTCAAAGCTAGGCCTAAATTCCATTCTTAACCTCCATGGTTGATAACTCAAACACAAGAAGTACGCATTGAAGACAACAATCACTGAAAGTAGGGAAGGGAAGAGAAGGGAATGGAAAGGGCAAAACATTGCTTCCTTGCTCGCAACTCAACCCCAACTTGAACACTCCTTGCCCTCCATTAATGTAATCAAATAGGAGCATTCAAAACTCTTAAACCGAAAACTTAAATACCCAACTAAAAAGAATCCAAGTTGAGATTGCCCAGAGGCAGAGCAAATGAAACCTAAACTAAACATTAAAACCTTATTATAATTAAGCTACAAAGCTCTTTGAAAATGGTGGAGTCGCCATTAAGGTAGCTTCCATTTTTAGAACAAAATAAGTGAAGATGAAGATTAAGAACAACATAATCAAATAAACATTCAAACAAATTGAAGGCAAAAGTCACAAATTCAATATAACCGATCCATTCCATTAAGAAATTCGATGGGCTTGGAACTACATTAGATGAAATTGCAAGCTTATAAAAATGGATCTGAAACCAAAAGAAATAGGGGAAATGAAATTCCAAAATAGAATCCTAAGTTACTACCCTATATTACATGATACTAAGTCAAAATGAAAACCTAATAATCTAGCCTCCTATTTGCACCAAAAATATGATCTTTTTACGATACCTTTATATCTAATCTGTGCTAAAAAAATAATTATTATATCTAGAGTTTTAGTTGAATTTATTTTATATTTGTAGGCCAATACAATGACTCCAAGATTTTGTCACTTAAAATACGACGTTTCTTTGCTTAAGTGTTGTGACCTTCAATCTTCACTTGGTTCTTCTATACTGATCTTCTATGATGCTCCTAAACCGTAGAATACAAGTCATCTAGCTGCTACATGTTTTATTTTTATTTTTATAATCTTAAACTTTGATCATGAAATATAGAAGTATTTGTATAGGATATTGACATTTACTCAGGGAGTTTGATTCTTTCCTACTTTGGTAAATCCCTTTGTGTTTCACTTAAATCATTCTTTTTATGATGGGAATAATCATCTGGCTTCTCTCTCTCTTCAAAGTGACCATATACATAGTCATTGAATCCAAATCTTCTCAATAATTGCATTGTTAGTAGCTAATTAGGGAGCTATATAGAAATACATTTTGGTAGTATTTAATGCTTGATGGTGACATCTAGCTATTTCTTTAGAAAATTTGATTTTCAACTTGTTTGGCTACTTATAGTTGATATCCTTCCTTTACTTGATGTTTTCTTATTCCTCAACAAAATCAAGAGCAGCCATATAATTAGTCACAGCACTTCTGATAATAAAAATATTAAATGAAATCATTCTTTTATTGATAGCTATCATCTTGAAAATGGGCCATACTGTGTTAGGGAATCTTTTTTACTCAATGATTGATGCTTTATATGATATTCAATAAGGACACAAGCATGGTCATAAGTTTAAGATGAAATAAATGGCCTAAACAATAAATGATCTATAAACTATTTATGACTACTATTTGTTAAGTTAAATGTAGCAAGTACATGGCGTATCTATACCTAATAATCAACAAGTATTGGTCGTATCCATAAGTAGTTGTGTTTTCAAGTACAACAATTACCTCAAGTATTCATGCTACACAAATAAAAATGTGATAACAATAAAAACCAAACAATATGAGAAAGTGATAAAAGGAGGTTGGAAAATGAATCCGCCTCATAATTAACACGTTATTCTACATAAATCCTAACCTACCCAAGCCTATACAAGTATTTAGAAATGGTTGACTGCACCATCAAAAACCACCCAAACCCTCTTTCAAGGGTCAAAGACCAGTTTAATTGTTCTAACCTATTTTCATGGGGTCAGCTCGATTAAACTGTAAGAGTATTGACCTTAGATCTAGCTAGAATTTAGACTATTTTCAAGTAAAAAACCATGTTCTCTCTATTTGCACTAGCAAATTTACCACACCTTTTTAGCATAATTCAATTTCATAGAAAATATGGACGAAAATTTTTTCAAACATTTCATCAAACAATTCATAGGTGTGAGAAAATCCCAAATTATACTCATAAAGTAGGTGAGGTAAAAGCTTAAACAAGATCGATTACCAAATAGAGATGCAAATCACAACCAAAGAAACACAATTTAACAACTATTAACATCAAAACAAAATAAAACCAAATAGCAATTAAACTAACGAATAAACTAACAAACATTAATAAAGGTACAAAAGAGGGACGAAAGCTTGGTTTTGAATTGAATGACTCCTTAAAGTCTAGCACTTTAATCCTAGAATTAACATACGTTAACCCTAATCTACCTACTTTTTCGCACCTAGTGGGGCAGGAATGGCCATAAGAACCCTAGAGCTAAGCCTTAAAAGATCCAGGCCAAGGCGTTCAAAAATCACACTCAAGACATGCTTAAATATGCTCCAAGGAAAGTCAATAGTTGGCAAGGGTACCTATCACCCTTTAGAACCCAATAAAAAAATTCTAGGTGCAATTTCAAATATAGAAAGTACAATTACACACAGAGCAAGGCACAATTGCATCAAACTCGTAGCGTTTTCCACTTAGGCATCAGGAACCTCGAATTTTAAGCTAACTTTCTATATTGCTCTGGTGCTTTTATTATCTACAAGAGAAAACAAAAATATGTGAAAATCATAAAATTATATTATTAACAAACAAGAAATAAGTGACTAAGGGCAATAAAATACGACATTTTCACACAAAAGAAACACCCCCACACATAACCTTTGCTTCTCCTCAAGCAGAACAAAAGAAGACTATTTAAGGAGCTAACTCACTTTTATAGGAATTACAGTTGCATTTAGCTTATGCAATAAGCTCTTTGGATCCCTAGGTTGCTCCTAGTGGACGATTAAGGTCTTGTGAGGGTTTATAGAAGACATACTCGTAAAATCTTGAAAAAGAAAGAGAAAAAAAAGAAAGGAAAATGAAACCCTTATTGATTTGTATGGAAAAACACAAATTCATACAAACAGGCAAAATTGTACACAATTCAATAAACCATATCACCCTTGTGACTCATATTTGAACTCATATATAAATAAAATGTACACATCAATGCTCTCAACTCCATGAATGACATCTAAACCCTAACTAGCACCCATTAGTAAATAGTGAACAAGTAAGATAAGTAGGACCTCACTTTAGCAAAAAATGGAACACTCCTCTTAATGTGTTTGAAAAAAATAATGTGGGGTGTTCTCAATACTCACTCCAATCATGCAAACTACCATTGCAACATATCAATCATGAGTTCTTTCAAAGGGTTGTAATGGAGCCAAAGTTAAGGGGGACAAAGGGAATCAATTAGCAAAAAATGGAGCTATATATTAGTCAAAAGACTAGAAAGTAAAAATTCATCCACAACATTTAGAGCTAAAACACCTCAATTGTAAAAATAAGCATGATCCCCACAAATATCCACTAATACAAACTTCTTGAATGATCGCCATGCCAAAAATGTTATTCACAACCTCTTTTTTGCCTATTCACTTTTCTTCCTTTTCTTTTTTGTTCTTTTTTCCTATCTTTTTTTTCAATTTTTTCTTCTTTGTGAGAAGCAAACCAAAAGACATGCGAAAGGCACAAGAAACACATAATCCCAAGTCACAATCCCTTCAATCCAAACCACCAACAAGGACATCCAAAATGATCAGCCTGCATAACATGCCAAATGCAATATAAAAGTGTTGCTCCACTAGAATTGTGCATGAGTATGAGATTTTTGTGTAGGCTAATGATGTACTGAATATTGATGCAACTTAGGTTAAGGTACAAAGGGGATAACCAAGATGCTAAGAATGCATAAATGGGTGGCTTTTTAGCTCATGTGCCTCTTCAAACCAAAGAATTCCTTAATCATTTTGACAAGTGCACATCTTGAATGTGATTTCAAGAAGTACCAAACCAAGGTCTGGAGATGCAATTATAGAGGAGTCATACGTGAAAATAACAATAAAACTATCTGTAATGAACAGTCTTTAGGCTCAAAGTGACATGCGACATCTACCAAAGCCAACTTGCTCTAGGATGAATGTTAGGGTAAGGACTGTAGCATGAAATGATACACTTAGGACAAACATCTGTTATGCACATCCTATTTATATACAAATAAATAAGTAAGACATAATGTGTTAAGACCAATCAAAATAATACAAAAATTCCTAAAACAATCAAAAATAGAAAATCTTTTTGGATTTTTCCAAAAAAAATTGTCTTTTTTCTTTTGCAAAAGTTTGAAGCATGACTTCTCTTCCCTCGCACCTAGATCCCACGATGTCTTCATTATGAGTGAAGAAGCCACCATGCTTGCAAAAGAGAACCAAAATAAAAAAACACCGCAATGACAAATATACAGAATCCATGGATAAAAAAGAAATAGAAAAAGGAAATATATATAGGGAAGATTAAAAAAAAAAAGAAAGGAGATGAATATTCCAAGTTAGGTGTTGGGTGCACCTAAACTACTGGATCCTCAATATGGTGCTATGGGATGCCAGAAGAGCATGAGCCATCCCTTCTTGACTGTTAAAACTGGGGTCAAACTTCAGTCTCAAACTTAGACGCTGAAAAATCTCTTAAGATCTTATCTTATGCAGGTGCATGCATCCCAAAATGAGGTAAGTAAGAGAAAACTAATAAGGATGTAACAAAAATGGTTAGTCCCCTCTTAACTTATCAATTACCTTAGAAAAATCAAAAGAATGATCAAAGAAAGTGATCTGTGATAATTTTATAGGCATATCCCATAAGGATGCACGATAAGGATTGATGGAGGGATCATGCCTCCTGATGCATCTAATACATGAGCATAAGAGAGGGTGATGGGGCGTAAGGGAAATCAGCTGGGGACAAGGTCAAATGTCTCATTACGAATCGGATCAATGGAGTCAAGGGTAGGAGTGGCACTAGTAACTACATCATCACTACACAACTCCTCTGAAGGAATCCTATACAAATATTTGTCAACCAAATAAAGTTCTTTTGACCAAGAAAATGAATAATCCTGATAACAAGGACTGACATTAACCATCAGTAGTATCTCTAGGGGGATGGAGCACCAAGTGGTAATAGAGTGAGGGAAGTGTCAATCCCTTCCTCTAAGCTAGTCAAGGGTGTGTTAGCAACATCAAACTCTAGGGGAAAAGAAGACTCATCACCATCACACAAGCTAACCAAAGGTATAGAAAAAAGGTAGGCTAAGCTCAGTCTCATGTGACATGTGATATTCACAAATACTGTTCAAACTTAGCATTTTGCTCTTTTATTGTCTCTATCATGTTATTTAATTTACCAAAGCTTTCATAAAAAATCACAAAATAGGGGCAACAATTCACATCATGAATAGAACATTGGCGATGAGAGCATACAACATGAGTATAGTGAGGACGGTGATGACAAGAATCCCTAAATTGATAAATACATGAAGATTGAGCGTGCAAATCACGGGGATTTTGGGAAAGGTACACAAAAGACTCACTAGTATTCTCATATTGCCATTGATATCAAGCCAAACACTAAAAAGCAATGTTCACATCATACCAACATATAGAGTACAAAGACCACCATTCTTGAATTTTGAGATAGCTCGGGTCACATGAGTTATACCATGAAGTATAACATCAGATATTTCCTATTTTTTATACATAAATATTTGATCTGGACAAGTATTGCCAAAAGGGCTCATGCTCAAACTGGGAAAATGGAAAATATGCATTGTTCTTTTTTAAAAACAAAAATATTAATTTTTTTTTTTTGATTTTCCAACTTAAAACACTGGTCTTCAATGCTCAACTAAGCTTCAACATTGAAAAGTACAACTCTCCCACACTAGCACCAAAAGCTTGTTAAGTCAAATACTGCAAGTGTACAGTGTAGCCATAGCTAGTAATCAACAAGTACAGGTCGTATCCATATAGAGTTGCTTTTTTAAGTACCGGAACTATCTTAAGTTCTCAAGCTAGGCAAATCAAAAGACGATAATTATGAAAGCTAAACTATGTAAGAAAGGGACAAAATGAGGCTCAGGTTGTGATTTCACCCTGTAGTTAACAAATAAAGCTAGATAAGTATTTAGGAATGATCAATTGCACTATCATAAACCACCAAAGCCCTTTTCAAGAGTTAGAAACTAGTTTAATTGTTCTAACCAACTATTTTTTACGGGGTTAGCCTAATTAATTAAACCATAAGAGTATTAACATTGTCTAGAATTAGCTAGGATTCATACTACTTTCATGTCAAAATCTAACTATTCTCTCACCTGTGCTAGCAAATTGAACTCCCTTTTAGTATAAGTCAATTGTTGGAAAAAAAAGAATGAATGTTGTTCGTAGTTTTCGTGGGGGAAAGGGAATATCATTCTCGAGGACGAAGGTCATTCACCTAACTGTTCCTTAATTTGCTATTAAAGAGGGTGATGAATGCAATATAACTAATCCTGTTCTAATGATCTACCAAAACTAAGCTAACCACTAATGTTGATCTCAAGACCTCAAATTATTAAATGGGACTACAACTACTAAATGCTAAACTATTCTACTCTTAAGCACGAAGATCAAGTAATCCACTACATTAGATCAAACATGAAACACACAGGGTGATTGATAGGCTTCACATAGCCTCAACAACATCCCAAATTTCTTCCTCAAACTTCATCAACATAAAAAAAAAAACACAATCCTAATATCCACAACTAGCTACTTCATTCAAAGCAATAAAGGGAAAGGTGAAAAGAAAATAGCTAAGATTCCATAAACTCCAAATGATAATCCTTATGTGGAAATTACTTCTCTAATCTTCCAAATGTCTCTAATTGCGACAATCAAGTTCTATCAATCACTTTTTCATGTGGATTTTCAAGTTGAGATTGTAGAAGCGAGAAATGAGTAAAAGAAGAGAGAGGATGAAAACAAGTAGAAAAAAGGATGACTAGGATTGTAAAAGTGGATTAGAGACTCAAAACCTCTAAAGGTGAGAATTCAATCCCCCTCCAATCCTACTTTTCCTCAAAACTCATGATTTTTTAGGTGGATGATTTGACAATAAAAATACAGAATTTTGATTGAATTAGGAGAGAGAAAGTGAGATTAAGCATTAACTAAACAAGAGCAATCAAAACAAAGCCAAATCTAATCAAAAGCTTGAACTTTTCATTACTTGAATATTAAGGCTACAAGAGAATGTTTAAGAGAGAAAAGCTACCAAAAGACGTTAAAGCCTAAAAAGTATCAAAAAGATGGTATTGATTAGCCTAAAATTAGTTCAAATACAAAGCAGCCCTGGCAACGACATAGTTGTGCCACTTGGCAAGACATGACCATGCCAAATATCTATCTTGCTAATCCTATTTTTTCGTTGGAATCTAGCTTGGCACAAGCATCACATGTGGCATGGGCAGCCCCGGCCAATTATGAATTTATGCATTTTCTGGCTTAGCACAGCCAGTTGGGTATGGTGGCATAGTCCTACTTCATATGCAATTTTTCTTGATTTCTCTCACATATTCTTAATTATCCACATGCTTAGTAAATATGCCACTATCGACACTTGTTGTAATGATAGCTATAAACATGTAAATCACCTAAATTATCTAAATAAGAGTTTATTAGTAAATTAGGCAATAAGAATATCAAAATTGCATCCATTGGGAACCAAACAAATGCTGTTTCAAGCCTTTCATCAAACACTTAGCTAGCTTGAGAAAATCCCAAATTATAAGTATAAACTAAGTTTGGTTAAAGCTTAAACACGACCAAGTAGCCATTATAGGGGCTAATCACAAGCAAATCAACACAAATTTAAGTACTATTTAACATCAAAACACTCTAAAGCAAGAGAACAGTTAAACTAACAAACATCAATAAAGAGAGATAGAAAAGAAGAAAACTTAGTCTTAAATTAAATGAAACCTGGTAAAGTCTATAAATTGAATCCCAAAATCAATGTAAGCTTACCCTAATTTGCCTATTTTATTCCCCAATAATGGGGTTTGAAAGGCTGCAAGAACCCTGTAATTGAGATCCAAAAGATCGAAGCTCAAGCCTCTCAAACTAACATGCAAGACATGCTTTGATAGGATCTTAGGAACATTGGTGGCTGGCACAAGTACTCGAGTCATGTAATGCCTAAGTTCTTAATCATATAATTAGACTTAATTAACTCATCATTAGTGATCAATACAGTGGAAGAGGCATGGTTAGGACATTACCACCATCCTATAGAGGCGAAGGCTTAGTTAGTTGGTAAACTTAAAATTAGCATAATAACATTTCTTATTTTATGTATAAAGTTGTTATTTTACATATAAAGTGAATGACATATGCTTTGTACTCGCTCAACCCAACTATAAATTCAACAACATAAAGAGATTTCACTATGAGCTGGCGTATATCTCCTTGAATCATTCCTTGGTTCACTTGTAATACCCAATGTGTAGCTTGTCAACTGCCCAACCTGAAGCATAAAAACACAAAATGTTTAAAGGATGAGCTAAGCTATCACGCTTATCCTTATATTGTAAAGAAATAAATTTATCATTCATAAATCGTGTGCCTTTTAATTCATTTTAGTTTGAAATGAAAGGAGGATGAGAGATTTATATTAAAATTTTTACCAGTTATTATCTAGAAATAGAACTCGAATTAATGAGTTCATATCAAGGTAGTGTGATCATTAACTAATGTGCACACTTCCAGGTCGATTGAGAAGCCTGACTTGAAGCAATACATCTGAATTGATGGGGCCCAAGCCCTGATAATTGATAACTGAAGGGTCCACCTGATTATGTGGCAAAACAATACTTGAAAATAGTTCATTAAACACTTGTATATTATGAGATTTTGATAATTGTAAAAAGATATTTGGATTTTTGAAAGGTATAACGAGTTAATGTAGCTAGAGTTATAACCTCTCTCTATCTCTGTCCATCTTTTTGTGAGTGCAGTAGTAGAAGTTTTGTTTATGGCTCAACAATGATGAAAATGGCCTTGCCTCTACTCCAAATTGACCTTTAATCATTACAACAACATCTCTCATTATAGGGCCTACATTTATGGGATATGGGAAGATCACGCTGGAGGCACCCTTATCTCTATAGAATTTTCTTCCCATTTAAAGGTCGATTCCAAGAGACACATACAAAAGGATTTTGAGAAAATATAGAGGTTGGGACTTTCAACACACAAATGAGAATGTAAATATAGAATACTAAAACCAAATTGCACTAACTGTACACATTGAAAACAATAAAAAATATCATATAACAGCTAAGCACCATACCTTAACAATCAGACAATGGAAGCTTTGACAAGGTGAGAGTACTATTAATGTACAAAAATAACAAATGTCAAATAGGAAAGTAGTGAAAACGACTCAACACAATTCCTACCCTTCAGCAACCAGAGGAATGTCAAGAAGCCAGCTACCTATGGTGCACTACCTTAATCCTAGAGCTCTACCAACTCCTGTCTTGAGCCATGTCCATAGTTAATCCTAAACATGTCAAATCATATACAACCATCTCGCCCAAACTCTTCTTTGATTGTCCTTTGCCTCTACTACATTTGAGAAGTTTAATCATCTTACATATCCTCATAAGTGCATCCACGCTCCTTTTCTTCACATGATCGAACCATCTGACTCTAGTCTCTCTCATCTTTTCTTCTATGTATCCCACTTTTACTATACTTCTAATCATGTCATTCCGCACCTTATCCATCCTTGTATAGTCACACATCTATTAAAGCATCCTCATTTTTGCAACCATGAAGATCTGACTTGGGTCTTTTACTGGCCAACACTTTGGGTCATATAACAACGCAGGTCTAAGTACCATACTATGAAATTTACCATTTAATCTTACAAGAATCCTCTTATCACATAACACTCCTAAAGCATTCTTCCATTTTTGCCAATCCACTTATATATGCTAGTTAATGTGTTCATCAATATACCCTTTTTCTTATGTGATCGAGCTCAAATATTTAGACCTTTCAACCCTTGGTATTGTCATCCCATCAATAGTGGTTTCTCCATCGCTCTTTACTCTTCCACTCAAAGCAAATTTTTAGTATTCAATCTTCGATCTGCTTAATTTAAAACCTCTTGACTCTAGGGTATGTCTTCATTGCTCCAACCTACTATTAACTCCAACCTTAGTCTTATCAATAAGAATAATAGTATCCGCAAATAGCACACACCATGGTACCTCATCTTAGATCCCCTTAGTGAGTTTGTCAATAATAATAGTGAAAAGAAGTCCTAACACTTGTCTTTGCTGCCTCATACATATCTTTAATAAGTCGGAGATATGTAACTGGCACTCTTTTCTTCTCCAAGAATCTCCATAACACTTCATGCAGAACTCTATCATATGCTTTCTCTAGGTTTATGAACACCACTTAGAGATCCTTTTTTTTTTATTAATGTACATTTCCATGAGCCTTCGAAGGAGATGAATTGCCTTAGTAGTCTATCTACCCGGCTTAAAAGCAAACTAGTTCTTGAAGATTCTGATGTCCTTCCGTAACGTTCTCTTAATCACACCTTTTCATAGCTTCATAGTGTTGCTTTTACCTCTAGAATTATTGCAATATTGAATACCACCTTCAATCATTACTAAGGTTTACATAGTTTCTTCGTTATTACAATCTTTGTAAATAATCCATAATTTTACTTGGTATTTTTCTCCTTTAAATGACTAGCATACCCGTCATTGTTTAATTAAACATACAAATGAGTTTATTTCCCGTTCATTATTAGATTAGTCATATTGAGCCCTTCCTTTATTATTGTTACAATTAGTATTACTATTATTGATGTTATCGTCATTATTATTTTGATTATTATTATCATTAATTACTATTACTAGTTTTAATATCACTTTTGTTTCGACACAAAGAATACCCAACCTTTATAATTTACCAGTTTATCAATGAAGCGATTTAAGATAAGTAAATCGAATTTAAGGACCTATTCTTATTTTGATGGAATGTACACGTTCCCAGATCCAAATCGAAAGGATATTAACCTTTATAACTCATTTGGTTCTTTGTAATCAAAGTAATAATATAATCAAATGGTAAATATTATTTCATTATCATGTTTGGTTACCATTAAGGGATGTAATAAAGATTGCATTGTAATCATATTTACCTAAATCTATGCAAGTATAATTACTTGGCTTTTCCTAAACTATTGTGGTTGTATACCCTTAAATCAAAGCCTAATCAACCATAAGTTATTATATCTGGGGACTTTTTCTTTCTTATCCCTATTGTCTCTCCTCTGCTTCCCATCTCTTAGTAATACACCACAACATTTTTAAAGGTTTGAAGCTGCCCTCACCCCCTCACCACCTCATATTAGATACTGTTTAACCCAAACCATGATCATGTTATTATAACTATATTTATGTTTATTCTAGATATCCTCTCTCACTCTCTCTCACTCTCTCTCTCTCTCTCTCTTACACACACATGCATACACACATATGCATACACCCCATCATCATCATCATTTTCTATCTTTACTTACTAAACATGAAAAATATTACATTATTGTAATTAAATTGAGTGAATGATAAACCTCTACTTCAACCCCACTTTATCCCCTATTTGACGTCTTTTCTCCCAAGTTTTCATGTTCGATCGTGTTAAGAAAGGATCAAATCACCTCCTTTAGCATATATTCGCTCATATAACATCTTTTTGTATTTTCATGGATTTTATTGAAGGAATGAAAAGATGGATGATATTCAGTAGAAAGGTGTGCTGAGGAGGTGAGTCTTAAGCCTCGAAAAAGGTCACTCAACGTCACACGGAAGCGCCAAGCATTGAGCACAGGTGCCCCATGCCAGGTCGCATGCCCGTGCCACACAAAGCTAGCATGACCAACCAGCCAACAACGTGGTATGGTCTAGCCGTGCCACGTGTCAGCAGCTGGCACAGTCTGGCTGTGCCATGTGGCACGACTATGCCTCCCCTGTCCCATAACGCGACTTAAATTTTTCTCGGGGCTGCTTTAGGGGATATTCAGTTTTCTTTTCTCAGACTTCCTTTTAGGCGATTTTTAGGTTTTCATTCAGAGTTTTTGCTTTTCATCTTTGGTATTGAATTCATTACTTTGAAGATCGATCTACCTTGAGATGACGATTAATTCAAGTTTGTTCTTCCATTCTCTCTCTTTCATTGTTGTTGTTCTCGAGTTTAGTTGAATCATGCCTGTTTCTCTTATGGTTGAGTTATTGAATTTTAGTATGATTTGCAGCTAACCTCCCAACTTGGGTTGGGATTGAAGTCAATTATGTTTAGTTAAATCAAAATCTAGCCCCAATCCCTTATTTTTCTCATACTTGTATTCATGATTTCTACTATGCAAACCATGTGTTCGATAAAATGCTCGAAAGAGCGTTCGTCCATTATTATTCGGGTTTAGGGGAGCGTTGAAAGACGAAACCTTTACTTAGCGTGACTTAATAGACAATTAGGATTTTAATATGAAAATAATTAAGGTTCTAATTGGGATTCGAGATTATAGATCTTATAATCCTATGACTTTTAGTCTCATGAAGATAGGTGACGACAGTTCTAGGATTAGTCTTTGACCCTTAAGAGAGGGAGGAGATGAGCTTAACTGGCAATCTATGTACTCATGATGCATGCTTGGGATTGTTTGGCGGGGTTAGCAATTGGTTCAGCTAACATGATTGTCCTGATATCTCAACCTAGGTGTTTTAATATCTTGTTTTCTCATTCAAGCTTTTAGTTGTTATTGTTTCCTTAGTTTAAATCCAAGCATACAACAAACTTATAACTTGATTGGTCTAGATTGAGTGTCTACATTAGTTTTGGTATTCGAGAGCGAGTTCCCTATGGACACGACCCGTACTCGCCGGTTGCTGGCCATAGCTACACCGTGCGCTTGCGGTGTAAATTTAAGACAACAGTGAAGTCAGTCTCATGTGAAGCATTATAGTTATGACCATAAGGTATTGGATGATAATTATCAACAAAGCTACAAAAAATTAAAGTAGGAAAAATAGAAGTGAATTGAATTGCAAGTACTTCACATCACATGTAAAATAAAGCATTGTTTGTAAATAAATTCATCCCATTACAATTGCAAAAACTTTGTAATCAAACATTGTAATGTAATTATTATCCCATTCCATTACATTAATAATTATTTGATTCCATTACATGTGGATTACATTACTTTCAATCAAACACTATATTAAGGCCTTAACTAACCCTTGATTTCTATTTATTTATTTTGGATTACAAGAAAATATGCAATTTTTGACTCATACAACATAATTTAGTTTGTAATGATATCCTAGTTGGTCATTAACACTTAAAACTCATCATTGATAATATCTGGAATCCATCATCCTCTCTAGTTTCATTAGGTTACCATGAACCAAGGTTCAGTGTTGGTTTCCATCACTAAACCCACATAAACCATTCATTAGAATACAATTTAATTCTCTAATTAAATTCTATATTCATAATCAAGCATATTCATTTCAAAATGCCCAAATTGCATCTCCTTCCTTTCCTATAACCCCCAACCTCAAGCTCTTCTTCTTGGTCTTTAACTCTTCCATAGCCAAAGTCCTACAGAGAAATGTCAACCATTAATTTCATTCAAACACAATAAATCCCTTTAAATTTTAATCCAACTAACTTACATGAGCTCACCTTCATAGCCTTTACTCAAAATTTGCTTCCCTAAGAACATACACAAACCCCCACACATTTCAATACCCAAACTTTACAAACTTCAAATTTATGCCAACAATGCTCATCTAATGCTAAAAGAGTGCAATTTATCAACTAAATTGAGAAAGAAGAGATGAAGGTTGAGATTCACCTTACAATCACTCAATGAACAAGAGACAAAGGAAGGGGAGAGTATGGTGGTGGTTGCTCGTGGTGGCCATTGGATGATAGGCTACACAGATGGCTAGAGGGGCCGTAGGGCAGAGACGGAGGAGGGGTGTATGCATGGGTTGAGGCTCAGGGTTTTTAAATCTTCTTTTGATTCAATTCATAGCACCTAGATTTTTATCTCCCTTTTCTTTCATTTTTTAAGTTTTTAACTTTAAAATTTTTAGCTTGGTCGTCATCTCAGCATGCAAATGTTTAGGCTCCCACTTGGGGCCTTTCTTTACATTTTACTCTACATATGAAGCCAACATAACTACACATCCATTTTTACTCTCATTTTGTTTTTACTCATTTCCTAAGTTGTTTAGAAAAATTATAAATTTTACTTATATTGATGAATATGTACTTTTGTATTCATTTTTATTTCGTTTATTTGCATTATCTTTTTATTTACATGACGTAGATACACAAATTATATAAAGTATTCTTAATTAATATCTTCCATGAACAATGCAACATTCAATAATTTTTACAAGGATAATTTGTATTTATTTATAGGTATTAGGTGGTTTTATTATGAGACCTTATTAATAGGCCACTTTGTTGTCTCTGCCTGCACTTGTTTAAATATTTCAAATGTCAAATTAACATGCGGTGCTTAACTTTGTTGGATTGAAATAAACTAAAATAATTAATATCAATTAGGTCTAGGCTATTACAGCCTTGCCCCATTAAAATCATTTTTGTCCTTGAAACATGCGAATTTGAAAGTAGTCGATTTACCCCATAATAAGTAAGGATATTTGTTTCTCATTTCTTTCTTTGACTCTTAGGTGGCTTCCGATGAGACATGGTTAGCCCATAAGATATAACCAAAGATATGCTCTTATTATGGAGTTGTTTGACCCTATAACTAGTATCTGCACAGGATTCTCCTTATAGCGAAAGTTTCTGACAACCTCTATAGGTTCCATCACTATGTTGTGATTTGGGCTTGGACAATATTTTCAATGCTGTGAAATATGTAAAACACTATGTACATGCTCAAGTTCAGTTGATAAGCTAGTATGCAAGCTAGCAGGTTTAATCTTTTGATGATTTCATAAGGCCCAAGATACCTACGACTAAGTTTCCCTCTGACATTGCACCTTTTGACTAGGGATGGAGGTATTATTCGAGCTGGAAAACCCTGATCAAAACTCGCCCCATTTCGCACACGAATAGGTGATGAAAATGCATTTCAAGTGGGTATGGGTATGGGTATGAGTATGAGTATTGCGTTTGAAAATGGGTAAAAAAATCTATTCCTAGTTATGCACCCGATTTGCTAGTAAAAGGCAACCAAAGTATGGTAAAATTCAAAAATAAATGTTAGGCATAAATGAAACTCTAAGTGTATGATGTTCATTAATGTAAAATAAAAAAAATAATTTTTTAACAATTTAAACTTCCGTGAGTTCATCTGGACATGAATTATGATAGCTTCACTTGAAATTCCAAATAAAATATAATGCGTATGCAAATATAGGTTGAATATGAGTCACACTTTGCGCACTCTATATATACCTGAATAAAACCCATAAACCCAAAAAACCCAATGGGTATGGGTATGAGTATGGGAATAGATATGATTTTGAAGATGGGTGTGGGTGTGGGTGTCGGTATGGCTCAACCCACCTCGAACCCACCCCATGCTCATCCCTACTGCTGATACCATTGACGAGCAACACCTTAAGGATTACTTTATCCCCGACTTAAAATTCTAATGGTCACCTCTTTTTGCTAGCATAGCTCTTTTGTCAGGTTTGGGCAATCTTAGTGTGTTCCTATATCCTCCTTACCTTCTTTGTGGTTTCTTCGATTAACTCCGACCCTATAATCAATGCTTTATTTAACTCACTTTAAGATAACTAGTCATTTTTGGACATTTTGATCTTATTAAAAAGGTCATTTTCTATTCTTAATTGTATCATGTGCCCATTACGGACAAAATTATCGATAATGTCGTGAGATTTGATGTCATCTTAGCAGTTGAGTCTCTAATATCTTTTTGGTTAACAATGAAATGATATGTTGTAGTATGCCTTACAGTCTCGAATTTGCTTATTTACATAACCTCCTTCATCAAGCTAGTCAAAGGTTTGCTAGATCCAAACTGAACATTGAAGATGAAAATGTCCAGGACAAGAATGACAAAAATGGTCATCAAGCGGGTCATTACTTTGAAAAAGAATTTGATAAGTGCTTAATATGTATATCATTTTAGGGCTATTTTGTGTCATTTTTAGGAGAATATTGTGCTTGTTGTTATTACCCTGCATTTGTTCTTCAATAGCTATATTTTGACCTCCCACATGGTCATCCATGTTATGCCACGCCCGTATAGCAAATAATCAGTAAAAACCCGGTTCTAGCACAGACCACAGTTAGACCGTAGTGCACCCCACGGACCGCGGTGAGCCTGTAACTGTTGCCTCTTCATTTTTCCTCAGCAGTGTGGCTGAGATTTACTAAGCTTCTCTATAAAAAGAGACGTTCTGCAGCATGTAGAGAGCAATCTAAGATCAAGCAAAGTAAAAGTTTAGAGTAGTGTAGATTAGTGCTTTAGTTTCTTTATCAAATTTTGTAGTTTTTAGTTTGGTTTTTGTATTGGTGTGAGTCTTGAGTGCGAGAGTTTGTTCTTGAGGCGGCTTCGAAGCCCTTGGTTGAAGGCCATCTGAGTCAATCCCCTGCTTGCTCAGATTTCGCCAATCGTTGGTTAGTTTGTTAATCTTTTATCATGTCTGAGTAGTTTTGTTTAGTCTAGGGATTTAGTAATTTGTGGAAGTGTTACTGGATCATGTTTTAATCAACACAATTGCGCTTATTTTCATGATTGGTTTGGCTTTGTTTTCTGAAGTGTTTGGACTGTTATGAGTTGATTTTTGGCCAAAATTTGCTTGCACACTTGAAACAAACGAATGAAAAACTAAAACGTGACATTTGGTTGTTGGACTGCCTGATTAGACCTAACGTAACTTCGTCTCGAAAGAGAGATTTGTACGTTAGGAGGGCTAGTAAGTAATCGAGGACATTGAACTTGAATTAAGGCAAATTGGTTTGAAAGAAAGACTTTTGCTTAATTTAGGAAAATTTAGTTGTTTTCGAAAGAATGGACTGAGTTTTTGAAGAGATTACAATTCCTCGAATTTAACTAATTAAAAGAAAGCACATGTTCGTTATTTTTGATCCAATTTCCTTTCTCAACTGCGAGAATTCCTAGACCTTTTTTCCTTATTGATTTAGAAAAGTTTGTTTATTGTTAAATCGAGTCCACTTGAACTAGAATTTTACCTAGCACATTCTAAAAGGTAAGACTCAGTAAGCCACGATTAGTCTGAGGAACAATATCTTTTATCTATACAACGAGTATTTGTGCGCTTGCGGTAGTATGATCAAGTTTTTGGCGCCATTGTCGGGGACTAAAACTGTTAACTATTGAGTTAGTCTTGCAAAAGTGACTAAGTATTTTATTTGTTTTTTTATTGTTATTTTTGTTTTTCTTTCTTTGCTAGTTTAAATTGCGCTGGTAGTGTTGGTGAAAGTGCGTGCAGGATTTTTTTCCCTAGTTTATGCAAAGTCCAATCTTGTGTGAACCTGATCCAGAGATTAAAAGAACTTTTCACCTAAGGAGGAAAAAGCAAAGAATTGAAGAGCAAAGGCACGAGGTAAGAAGGAGTTCAAACATGGAAGAAGGTGACCAACGAAGGACTCTTCGTGATTTTGTTACCCCAGGAGTCCAGGGGATCGCCTCAACCATCGCTCGCCCTACTGTGGATGCTAGCAACTTCGAACTCAAATCGGCACTCATTTCCATGGTGCAACAATCTCAGTTCGGCGGAACTCCCTTGGAAGACCCAAATTTACACCTCTCAGTCTTTTTAGAGGTGTGTGATATGCTGAAATTAAATTGAGTCTCTATTGATGCGATTCGGCTGTGCTTATTCCCTTTCTCATTGAGGGATAAAGTGAGGGCTTGGTTTCACTTTTTTCCGTCTGGGTGCCAAACCACCTGGGATAAGTTGATAAGAGCATTCCTCGCCAAGTTCTTTCCTCCAAGCAAAACAACGAGCCTAAGGAATCAGATCACCAACTTTTTGCAAAGAGATGACGAGACGCTCTATGAAGCTTGGGAGCGTTTTAAAGATCTCCTACATTTGCTAAATTTATTATTTACAAGAAAATCCTTGTCCTTTTTCGATGGCGGTAACGCCCTGATCATTTGGGATAATACTTCAAAGTGGTGAATCTAATGAAGAGAACGAAATTAGTGAAATATGTACATTTAGGGGCGTTACAGATTTGGTATTAGAGCCAGGTTTTGATTTTTCCTGATGGGATACAGAGTGTGGATTTCGGATATAGGAGTGCGAGAAGGGTTATTAGTAAGGAATATCAAATATTATTAGAGACTTGTGATATTAGAAATGCATGTTGCTCATCTTCTATATGCCCCCCCATTTGTGTTTTCCTTACTAGATGGATCCCTACGCAATCAACATAATGCCTGGTACATCTGTGGCCACTTACATTTCACTATTGCATGCTAGTATTATAACTCATGCACAGGACCCTTTCTCTGAGTTTCATAGCATCACAGTCTGTGCACACAGATTGCTATGGTCCTTACCGATAGTTGATTCGTGGGTGGAATTCAAACTTCGTTATCATCATTTCATGATAACGGGGAACCAAGGCTGTGACGGATCTAGGTCCCAGGTCCAAGGGGCTTAGGCTACCATTACTTCGGAGTTGTTGTTGAGGGAGGAGTTTGAACAGAGGGGGCTCACTATGGAGACTCTTCAACATGCCTTTTGGTTACATTAGGCACATAGCCCGGCTGTACCACCTGCACTAGCATGGGGACCACCTTTGCCGCCTATTCCGGGCACCCCATTGATGCCTGAAAGTCCTGGGGAGGCTCACGTGGGGGTGGATCTCCCTGATACACCAGAGATTGTGGTAGTTAGTTCTGAGGACGAGGCCATAGAGGATTTCGAGGGCCATCTAGAGGAGGAGGATGATCCCGAGGAGGATCAAAACATTGATGAGGTAGCGGTGGAGCAACAGTGGGATTAGGAGATTGACGAGATGATAGTGGAGCAGCAGGTTGAGTAGAAGGCGGACGAGGTAGAGTCATGAGTGTCGGACAGCAACTTCGACTCGGGTGAGGAGTCGGAGGATGAGTCCGACCCAAATTACGATCCGTCTATGGATCATTAGGTTGTTTCAGGATTGCACCTGAGTGGGTTACATTTTGAGCCCTGTATGTATATATATGGTATGGTCGGATTACATAATTGTATTTTGTGTAGCATATGACATTGTATATAGTTAATCCAATCCTCTCCAACCGTGATGACATGGTCCGTTTCTCTTTTGGTCATATGACGAATCTAGTGTCTTGTAGCTAGTTAGTGTTTGGGGTTGAGGTAGGAGTCAAAACTGACTTTGCCTAGTCAGTTAGATGTGATATGTTTTACTGATCATGTATATAGATAGGCAGTTACGTATGTAAATAAGCAGTTATGAAATGATATAATGAAGCTTTGGGTTTGTTTTCAATAATATTTGACTTATATTAAATGTATTTGTTAGGCATGCTTATCTTATATGCTTGGGTATTCCTATGATTGAATGGTTTCGTTTAATGTATGATCAGAATGTTCGAATCAGTGCACAACAATGCAGAGGTTCATCTAGAGAAAATCTCGGATCATGGCCAGGGATTGGGTGATTAAGCCTCCCATTGTGTGCCACCAAATTTTGGCCAAATGCCACCAATCCCTCATGAGTTAGCTAACAACATTAGGGACCCGAACTACTGGCTGACCTTAGTAGCTGAACTGATGAAGTGGATTCCCCAAGTACCTACTGAAATCCCTCCTAAAGAAGATAAATTAGTAGATAGGGTAGCACGATGCAATCCTAAATTGTATGATAGAACTTATGATTCAGCAGTATTGGAAGAATGGGTAAGGGGAATGGAGAAAATTTTTACAGTGGTAAAGGTGCCAGAAGAAAAGAAAGCAAACACTGGGACATATTATTTGACTAGTGAAGCTGATATTTGGTGGAACACTGTTAAGGATAAGCTCGTAGGGCCTGAATTCACCTGGAGTAAATTCCTGAGTGAGTTAAGGGAAAAATTTTACACAGTTTTGGTCCAAAGGAAAAAGGAGAAAGAGTTTATGGAGCTGAAAATGAGTGGCAACATGACTGTGTAGTATGCCAATAAGGTCACAGAATTATCCAGGTTTGTTCCAGAGTTTGTATATTCTAAAAGGCTGAAGATGAGAAGGTTTGAAGCGGGTTTGGCCTTCTATATTCGGAATCAGTTAACTAGGAAACCAATTTTGACTTACTAAGAGCTATATGAGCGAGCTGCTGAAGTGGAGTGAGTAAAGACAGAGTTGAGAGCCCTGAACCCAATCAACTAAAAGAGAAAGGGTTTTGAGCGAGGAACTCCGAGTGAGAGTGTGAACCAGAAGAAACCTTCTCCCGCTCCTCCCAGGAGTCGTATGATAAGTTCAAGAGCCCTGTACAAAATACAGAAGAACAAATCACACCACCCCTGAATGCCGAGTAGGAACTAATAAGTGCATGGGGTGTAGAAGCCCTGAAAACCTTATTGCTGCATGCCCCTGAATGATGAAGGTTGTAGACCAAGGTGCAACAAAACCCTTGGGCCTACCTCGCCAAGTGGCCCTACCACCAAGGCCTGCAGTAGTAGGACGAGCCTATGTAATGAGCAAAAAGGAAGCTGCCGCCTCCGATACGGTAGTCACTAGAACTCTCTTTTTAAATTCAAAGCCATTTTGTGTATTATTTGATTCGAGTGCTACTCATTCATTTATATCGACCCGATCTGCCATGCAATTGAACCTGGAGGATAGGAGGATGGAAACCAATTATAGGATCAAGCTACCCAACGATTCTATGATTAAGTGCGCCATCGCCTATAAACTCGTTCCCATTACCATTGGTGGAACCACTTTCCTTATGGATCTGATTGAATTTGATTTATTTGATTTTGATATCATTTTGGGAATGAATTGGTTACACACTTATGGAGCTAAGATTGAATGTGAAGATCTTAAGGTTATTTTAAAGGATGAAAAAGGGAGAAAAGTGTGTTTCTATAGGCAGAGAGTGGAAGAATCATGTCCCTTGATTTCTGCTATGAAAGCAAGTAAGCTGTTATGGTAAGGGTGTATTGGATATTGGTGTTATGCTATTGACTCCCAAACAAAAGAAGAGAAAGTAGAAAATGTTCTTGTAGTTTGTGAATTTGAAGATGTTTTTTCTGAAGAGTTACTAGGACTACCCCTGCAAAGGGAAATTGATTTTAGAATTGAATTAACCCCTGGTGCCCAACTTATCTCCAAAGCCTCATATCATATGGCCCCAACTGAACTTAAGGAACTGAAGATTCAGTTAGATGATGTAATAACCTGACCCTAACCTGTATTTATTTATTTATTTAGTTATTTAAATCATTTTTATTTATTTCATTAATCATGTTTATTCAATTACTTTACCAAGTTTATTGACTTAATCACTCATGGTTATTTGTTTAACCAAATCATATTTATTAAATTTAATTACGCTCCATTTATTTATTTAACGAGTTCCATCATGCTATTTAAAATTTCCGCCTACATTTATCATATTTAATCATCTCGGTTGGGAGATATTTCATTTTGGGTACCGCTTTGCAACTCAAGTTTCATTGATTGTTAAGTCGAAATTTCGTTTATTGAATAAATATCGGGTGAATCGATATTAGGCCTCGGTAAGTACAAATTAGTGATTAATTATTTTCTTATCTTCGCTAAAATTTATTTCCAAGCAATACAAATTTTTATTTTTTTTCAACACTCCAAATAATTTTTCAAGCCCCAATTTAGCCTTTTGGGCCCAAAACAAAAGCCCAAAACCTTACTAACTTTTATTATTTCACTAATTACTCATTTTAACACCTAATTTTAATTAGCAAAAACCTACTTTTAGAGTGAAAATTTACAGCCATATGTGGCAATAAATTGACTATTCTTACACACAAAATTCAGCAAAAAAATACACAAACCCACTCCCCATTTTTTTCTCTCTCCTCACAGCAGAAACAGGGGCAACAACTGCTGCCCCTTGTTTCGCCACTTTGGGTGGTTTCCGGCCACCTCCCAACAGCCTCGAGTTGCCCTTGCTGCTAGCTATCAAGTCTAACCCCTCAAATCACTCAAAACAGCCTCTTCCTCACTCTAATTCAAGCCTAAAGTGAGGTATATTCCAAAACTCTAACTTGTTTTATCTTGAGTTTTATGGTTGTTTTCTTTATGGGTTATGTTTGGATGATCAAATTGATAGTTATTGTGCAATTTTTATTGAGTTTGGAGATGTTTGGAGTTATGGGTATTTGATCAAGAGCATGATTATCATGATTTTGCATTCGTTTTTATGCCACTGTCGAAATTCTGGAAATTATAGGATTGTCCAAAAATTCTAAAAGTTTTACTGTAGGTTCTATATATTATTTGGGAGTTTCTACCAAAGTTTCATGAAGATTGGAGATGTAATCAGTGAGTTGTGGAATTTTGAAGAAAACTGCCCTGTTTTGGACACGAATTTAGTAATTATGTATTAATGAAGTTGTTTAGAGTTTGGATACATATATGAGGCCTTAAATGGTATATTTGTATCTGATTGTGGTGATTTGAAATTATTTCAAGTGATTTTTATGTGAAAAAGGAAGAGAAGTTAAATCAGTTACGGGCTGGAATTTCAGAAAATTAGGGCTGACTTTGGGATTAAACTGGTAATGAATGGTCCAGCCAAAAATTATGATTTTTTGTGGGTAGATATTTCATTGTGCTATCTTTAAAATTCCTCTAGAATCGCCTTAATCCGAGGTTTGTACAGAAAGTTATGGTCGTTTTACCAAAACTGCACAGAATGAGATCAAAATTGATACAATTGTGTTTTAGTCCCATTTTGGGAATCCTATTGTGGGAATCGTGTTTTGAGTTGTAAATGAAAGTTTTTGGGAACTTCTTAATATTTTCATATTGAGGTTTTATGTATCCATTTGAGGTCTAGAATGAAAGTTATGAATTTTTGAAGTGAACTGACCTGCTTGAATGTAAATCAGGTTATTGTTATAATTTCTGTGTTGTGTATACTTGAAGAAAAATTCTGAAACTTTTATGGTAGACTTCTCATATTATTTATGAATTTCCTGCAAGATCTCATGAAATTTGGCTGAGTATTTTGAGTTTGGTGATTTTTGGGAGTATTTTGAGTAACTGTATAAAGAGCAATAAAAAAGATCAAGTGAGATTGATCATGCACTCATTTTGTGTACTTTGGGCCAAGTCATTTATAGGGGGAAATAAATATTCATGGACTATTTTACTTTCATCAATTCAGTTTTAAAGTTATATTGAAATACGCGAGTTATGTATACTATTTAATTACTCAATTTCTGTTACGCATACTTACTCAATTGTGCGAGTAAGGATCATTTACTAACTACACATACTTTCAATGACATTTATGAAACAAAGTTGAGGCCTAGTTATCGTTCCCCGTTATGCATAAGTGTTATCAAATTAGAACATATATCTCAAGTCAGATGACATTCATGAAACAGCTGACCTGTATCAAGTTAGATAACATTTTGTTTTAAAGACTCAAGGTACGTCCATTGCCTGTATCTTCAGAAAGCAGATCATGTTTATCAAGTTACAACTCTTAATGAGTTTATCAATGAATCAGTTTATACAGTGATTTGTCATTTAACTTGTGACCCCATCAGTTATCATCTGTAGGGCGTCAGCCCATCATTTACCCGCGCGGCTTCAAGCCAACACTTGATCGGATTGGCAGGTGTACACCTATGTATAGATCATATCAGTGCAAGGGGTTCACATCCAGATAATAATGAGCAATTCAATTTCATATTACTTTCATTTTCATTTTTATTGCCAACTAAATGAATTGCAAAGTCGGGTACCCATCACCAGTGTTTCTATGGTCATTTTACAAATACAGGGATGTATGTACTTAGTTTTTGCTCATGTTTTCGAATTGTTTTCATGTTTTCCATTTTAGGTGATGAAGTGTCACATATTCCTCCTTTTAGCAAGCCTTTTTGGAGGTCATCAGATGCTCACAGTGGATTCAGCATAGCTTGAATATTGGAACCGACCGTAGGGTCAAGTACTTGAGTGGTATGGTTAAACTATTATGAACTTCGGTCTTGAAGTGTTTCAGTTTGCTAAATTTTGTGATTGTAAGCGCGAGTTGCAAGATTAAATGGTTTCAGTGAGCCTTGTCCTTATCAGGACGGCGGTAGCGCCTTCGTTTACTAAGTCTTTCGTTGCAATTATCAGTAATCATGTCATTCGTATTTTGGGGGCGTTACAGAATTGGTATCAGAGCTAAGGTTTAAGGCCACTGTGAGTTATCAAGTGTTTATGAGTTAGCTATCAAGGTGTGTATGAGTTGTGTGGACCAGTTAAATGAGTTGTTGGCTATAAGTTCATATGTATGGGCATATATGGAGGAACCATTGTCATTTGGATGACTCAATCATTTGGTAGTATCATGAGATTCAAGCATGAGCAAAGTGGACTGTGGAACCATTTGGGTCACCTATTAGAAAGGCATGCTCTCATTTATCTGGGAATTGTATTGTATGTTTCATTTCTCGTATTTGTTTAAATTTTTGTAATTGTGCACTCCAGGTGTGTGACCCGTTGCGTTATGAACTCCGGCGTGTGGCCGTTGAGCTATTAAAGTGTTTCTCTCCATTTCAGGTATCAATTGTAAGGCTTTAAGCTTGGGTTTTAGCCAGTTTTTAGGCGAAACTCTGTCCGTTTCACTCCAGAATTTGAGAGTTTCATTGAGATGAATTAAAATACCTAACCTTGAGTACAGTGATGGTTGAAGTCGATGTGGGGGTGCGATTTGTAACTTCTCAAGGGATTTATACAATGTTAAGTCAGAGGTGAACCTCTAGATGAGGAAATGCCTGGTGGGGCAATATCTTTGAGTTGAAGTACTCTGAGAAGAACACTACAATGAGTGCTTATGTATGGTAATAACAATTAGTAGCTTATGGTGTGCTATTTGACATTTTGTGGGTGGTGCAAGTAAGATTAAGCTGCCATGTATCAGAATCTTTTGGTCTTGATACTAAGACTTTACATCAGCAATGCTCCCATTACTTCCCGTCATTGACTTATTCCTGCCCTAGTTACATTGAATTGTTCAGATGCATCATTTCTTTGCTACTAACACTCTCTTGATTTGTAATGGGGTGTTTATGGAAATTCTCATATGTGGTCTGTGGGGACTTTTTCAAACACATCTGAGCAACCTTTCTTATAGGTGATTCAAACCCTGATAATCTCAGTCGTTTAATTCTCTGTTTCCATAATGGAGCCTATAATGACTCCCGGTGTGCATCACTCTATGATTTGCAGTTCTTCCTAAGCATATTTGACTCATTCTACTTGCAGCTCAGTCATCACTATGTTCATATTTTTACTGTTATCTACTCAAACTCTTTGCTTCTATTTGGGCACTATTCATTTGTTGCTTGCAAAGCCATTGGTTGCTTCAGATCTAGCCATTGAGTGTCCTTTCAGCAATAAATGTATCCCTATTGTTCGTGTTGTTATAGCACCGTAACGTCATGCTGGCATACTACTCTATGGCCATGACTACATGTCGTTATTCAAGTTATTTTGGCAATCCTTTCTTTTCTAGTACAACCTAGTTTGGTAATGATAAACAATGATTTGTGTTATTTCCATTTGCCAACAGTTTTGAAGTTTATATGTCTACCCAAGACTTCCATTTATTGCAAACTGTTGTATTGATGGATGACATCATGTTCAATCATAAGATTGATTCCTTCATCTTGACGTATTGTCTTTTCAAACATCAGATGAATAAAATTTTCCTTCTGATAGTGTTGACCCTTATCTTCGTCATTTTACTCACATACGGATACCATATGACTTTTCAAAAGCCGCTTTGGGAATCTGTCACATTTCTTCACCTTCATTACTAAATACTCTCTCTCAACTTCATAACATCGTTCATTTACTTTACTATCATGACCATCCTGAGTAAACTGCATGTCTTGTATATGCAGGACATTTATATGTCTTACTTCTTTCATTACGAATCCTCGTCTTTTCATTCATTTAGCTTAGATGTCTATCCTTCATAACCAATAAATAAATATCTTTGCAAGAGTTCATGGTGTGGTTGCATATCTCTGCACTTTAGATTGCCCCTTGTCTTTTAAATTTACTGAGACCAGTAAGCAGTTGAATGTCTTATGTATAGTATTGCTGGAAACATATTCATTGGGCATTGAATCCATTTTGATTGGCATACCTTGTTATCATTATGGAGATGAACTGATTGTGTACTTATAGAAGATGACTGGTAAAGATCTTAAGGTTAGTTTGAGAAATGTGGAAAGACTAGGCGTGTATTTCCATGGACTGAGAGAAGAAAAATCCTATTTCTGCCCTAATTCCATTGTGCAAGCAAGTGAATTATTATGTCAGTAATGTTTTGAATATTAGTGATTTTTCAACCACACTCGGTATATCCATATCCATATTTCCAGTTGGTGGAGTTATAGATGTTTCATATGAGGACTATCAGTATTGTTTCTCCCCAAGAAACATTGATTTTCAGATCAACCTTGTTCTAGGTGCTCAATCCATTTTCAAAATCCCTATTATATAACCCCCAATAGAGTCCAAAGAATTAAGGACTCAGTGGATGAATTATAAGGGATTTGTTTGACCAAGTGTGTCCCCGTGGGGAACCTCAGGTTCATACGAAGAAGAAAGACAGAACCTTATGGTCGTGTACTATGCACAGAGAGTTGAACAAGATCACTATCAAAATAAGTGCCCTATACCTTGAATAAATGATTTATGAGATTAACTGTCAGCAGGAGATGTCTTGTCCAAGAATGATTTAAGGTTCGAACATCACACCTAAACCATGCAACCACAGTTTATCTTTTGCAAGAATACCCATTTATAGTAATTCTTGTTTGCTTGTCTCATCTTCAAAACTTGATACTATCCAATATTGTTTCATCTCCCTTGTATTTCAACCCGATGTTTCTTATTCGCGTGATCTTTCATGCGTTCGCAAACCCATTGTTAAGTATGCAATACATTTTTATTCGACCTTATATGATTGTCAACATTCCAATGCTCTCAACCTTCACCATCTTTATTTCATGATCATAAGTTGCAGTTCATTTCGTTGAGAGCTGATTCTCACATCTACCTTACATCTCATTTATTCATAATTATAATACACTCGTATAACTTATTCTGAATTCATAATGCAATTCAGCTGTCATTGGTGTGGGTGATTGTAATTGTCATAATCCCCTTACTCTCCCTATTTTGAACTTCAACTCCCACACATATATCTTGCATGCTCATCAGTAAATTCTAGTTTTGGTTGTTCAATCTTATTCCTGGATTTGAATTGGTTTTCTATGAGCAAAGGCACGTTTCTCATGTCACTTGTTCAATCTATCCAATCCATTTATTGATCAATCTATTCACTTGTTCATTCTATTGATCTATTCAATCTATTCAATCTATTCAATCTCATGTCACTTGTTCAATCTATTGATCTATCCATTGTATTTTATCGATTCAATCTATTTACTAATCCTTTGGCACTTGCTCGTCTAATCCATTTATCCATCTATTACACTTTGTTTATCCAATCTATTTATCTATCCATTGTACATTGCTTGTCCCATCTATCTATTGCACTTATCTTGTTCCTTGTGGCTATAAAGTTATCTAGTTGAAGCTCAGTCGCTTGTCATCTTGTTTCTAGTTCATCAGTTAAACCCGAATATAACCATCCCATCTTTCTCCTTGGTGGATTATTTATTGGACCCTTTATGGTCCATATTTATAAACCACAATTCTTATGGCATCATATTTCAGAATTCATGATACACTTATGGTTATCTTTATTCTAGCCACCCCATGATAATCTCATCTTTATTTGCCTTTTCTAGTCTCATTGTTCATTTCTTTTGTATGCAATAGTTCGCTCGGCTGAGAAATTCATAGCTCTTATCCCTAACCATTGTCATTTTTCTTTTTCCCATTATCAACTGGGAGCAGATCCTTGAGTAGTCTGATGAGGGAAGATCATGTGATGTGTTAGAAAAATCAGCTGGTGATATTTTGAGAATGGCATAATCTCAAGCACTGCCTAATTATATTGGAGTGAGCTAGAAGAAACATTGAGTATAAGGTCAGAGCTACTCCAAGCAAGCATTAAGAGGGAAAATTCAAGTACATGTTGAGGTGATACAAGGTCGACAAAACAGTTGTATTGGCAAAACAACGAAATAACCAATGTCTCAAATGCATTATAAAGTGTTCTGAAGGGCTTATCTAGTCAAGGGTGTCAGGAGACTGGATATCAGTGATAATTGAGTCCTCGTTACTTTGGGCTTTATGAGTCAGTAGTGTAGAATACCTCATTTCCAGTAACAAAGTTCTTTTCTTTCGAAGAGAATATCACTTTTGAAGCAAAGTAATTGAGCTCTTTGAGGGTATTATGTGAAAAGTATTCAGATCTACTACTGAAATATGGGATTAAGAAGTTATACAATGCGTTCACCCTCAGTCAGTGTTCACTTGGCAAATTATACCCCTTCCGAGAGAAGCAACGGGAACCACTGACCCATGTGTTTTAAAGCAGCATTGCATATAGTTGACAAGTATGATAAGTTTCGAGGACGAAACTCTTTAAGGGGGGAAGGCTCTAATGACCCGACCCTAACCTGTATTTATTTATTTATTTAGTTATTTAAATCATTTTTATTTATTTCATTAATCATGTTTATTCAATTACTTTACCAAGTTTATTGACTTAATCACTCATGGTTATTTGTTTAACCAAATCATATTTACTAAATTCAATTACGCTCCATTTATTTATTTAACGAGTTCCATCATGTTATTTAAAATTTCCACCTACATTTATTGTATTTAATCATCTCGGTTGGGAGATATTTCATTTTGGGTACCGCTTTGCAACTCAAGTTTCATTGATTGTTAAGTCGAAATTTCGTTGATTGAATAAATATCGGGTGAATCGATATTAGGCCTCGGTAAGTACAAATTAGTGATTAATTATTTTCTTATCTTCGCTAAAATTTATTTCCGAGCAATACAAATTTTTATTTTTGTTCAACACTCCAAATAATTTTTCAAGCCCCAATTTAGCCTTTTGGGCCCAAAACAAAAGCCCAAAACCTTACTAACTTTTATTATTTCACTAATTACTCATTTTAACACCTAATTTTAATTAGCAAAAACCTACTTTTAGAGTGAAAATTTACAGCCATATGTGGCAATAAATTGACTATTCTTACACACAAAATTCAGCAAAAAAATATACAAACCCACTCCCCATTTTTTTCTCTCTCCTCACAGCAGAAACAGAGGCAGTAGCTGCTGCCCCTTGTGCCGCCACTTTGGGTGGTTTCCGGCCACCTCCCAACTTCCCCAAGTTGCCCTTGCTGCTAGCTATCAAGTCTAACCCCTTAAATCAATCAAAACAGCCTCCTCCTCTTTCTAATTCAAGCCTAAAGTGAGGTATATCCCAAAACCCTAACTTGTTTTATCTTGAGTTTTATGGTTGTTTTCTTTATGGGTTATGTTTGGATGATCAAATTGATAGTTATTGTGCAATTTTTATTGAGTTTGGAGATGTTTGGAGTTATGGGTATTTTATCAAGAGCATGATTATCATGATTTTGCATTCGTTTTTATGCCACTATTGAAATTCTAGAAATTATAGGATTGTCCAAAAATTCTGAAATTTTTACTGTAGGTTCTATATATTATTTGGGATTTTCTAGCAAAGTTTCATGACGTTTGGAGTGTAATCAGTGAGTTGTGAAATTTTGAAGAAAACTGCTTTAGTCCCATTTTGGGAATCCTATTGTGGGAATCATGTTTTGAGTTATAAATAAAAGTTTTTGGGGACTTCTTAATATTTTCATATTGAGGTTTTATGTATCCATTTGAGGTCTAGAATGAAAGTTATGAATTTTTGAAGTGAACTGACCTGCTTGGATGTAAATCAGGTTGTTGTTATAATTTCTGTGTTGTGTATACTTGAAGGAAAATTCTGAAACTTTTATGGTAGACTTCTCATGTTATTTCTGAATTTCCTGCAAGATCTCATGAAATTTGGCTGAGTATTTTGAGTTTGGTGATTTTTGGGAGTATTTTGAGTAACTGTATAAAGAGCAATAAAAAAGATCAAGTGAGATTGATCATGCACTCATTTTGTGTACTTTGGGCCAAGTCATTTATAGGGGGAAATAAATATTCATGGACTATTTTACTTTCATCAATTCAGTTTTGAAGTTATATTGAAATACACAAGTTATGTATACCATTTAATTACTCAATTTCTGTTACGCATACTTACTCAATTGTGCGAGTAAGAATCATTTACTAACTACACATACTTTCAATGACATTTATGAAACAAAGTTGAGGCCTAGTTATCGTTCCCCGTTATGCATAAGTGTTATCAAATTAGAACATATGTCTCAAGTCAGATGACATTCATGAAACAGCTGACCTGTATCAAGTTAGATAACATTTTGTTTTAAAGACTCAAGGTACGTCCATTGCCTGTATGTTCAGAAAGCAGATCATGTTTATCAAGTTACAACTCTTGATGAGTTTATTAATGAATCAGTTTATACAGTGATTTGCCATTTAACTTGTGACCCCGTCAGTTATCATCTATAAGGCGTCAGTCCATCATTTACCCGCGCGGCTTCAGGCCAACTCTTGATCGGATTGGCAGGTGTACACTTATGTATAGATCATATCAGTGCAAGGGGTTCACATCCAGATAATAATGAGCAATTCAATTTCATATTACTTTCATTTTCATTTTTATTGCTAACTAAATGAATTGCAAAGTCGGGTACCTATCACCAGTGTTTCTATGGTCATTTTACAAATACAGGGATGTATGTACTTAGTTTGTGCTTATGTTTTCGAATTGTTTTCATGTTTTCCATTTTAGGTGATGAAGTGTCACATATTCCTCCTTTTAGCAAGCCTTTTTGAAGGTCATCAGATGCTCACAGTGGATTCAGCATAGCTTGAATATTGGAACCGACCTTAGGGTCAAGTACTTGTGTGGTATGGTTAAACTATTATGAACTTCGGTCTTGAAGTGTTTCAGTTTGCTAAATTTTGTGATTGTAAGCGCGAGTTGCAAGATTAAATGATTTCAGTGAGCCTTGTCCTTATCAGGACGGCGGTAGCGTCGTCGTTTACTAAGTCTTTCGTTGCAATTATCAGTAATCATGTCATTCGTATTTTGGGGGCGTTACAGATGAGCTGTTACAGAAGGGCTTTATTAGGCCAAGTGTGTCACCATGGGGTGCCTCGTGTTGTTCATAAAGAAAAAAGATGGAACCTTAAGGCTATGTATTGACTACAGTGAGTTGAACAAGATCACCATCAAAAACAGGTACCCTTTGCCGCGGATAGATAACCTGTTTGACCAACTGCAAGGAGTAGGAGTCTTCTCTAAGATTGATATGAGGTTAGGGTGCCATGAACTCAGGATTAAACCTAAAGATGTCCCTGACACTGTGTTTAGGACCAAGTATGGTCATTATGAATTTACAGTGATGCCGTTTGGCCTCACCAATGTCCTCGCAGCTTTCATGGATCTTATGAACAGAATCTTTAGACCCTACTTAGACAAGTTTGTAGGAGTGTTCATAGATGACATCCTTATCTATTCTAAGGACAAGAAGGAACATGCTGATCATTTGAGGATGGTGTTACAAACCTAGAGCGAGCATCAACTTTATGGAAAATTAAAGAAGTGTGAATTTTGGTTAGAAGAAGTGGGGTTCTTGGGTCATGTGGTTACAAAAGAAGGAATCAAAATTGACCCCCAGAAGGTGAAGGCAATCACGGAATGGTCAAGGCCTACTAACGTCATTAAGATTAGAATTTTTCTGGGTTTAGCAGGCTATTATCGAAGCTTCATCAAGGAATTTTCGAAAATAGCTTCGCCCCTAGCCAATCTGTTAAAGAAAGCAAATAAATTTAAGTGGATAGAAAAGTATGAAAGAGCTTTTCAGGAGTTAAGGGAACGATTAATTACTGCCCAAATCCTAATGTTACCAGTGGAAGGTAAGGAGTATACCATCTATAGTGATGCTTCAAAGAACGGGTTGGGGTGTGTACTGATGCCGGAAGACAAGGTAGTAGCTTATGCCTCTCGACAGCTGAAGCCTTATGACAAAAATTACCCTACCGATGACCTGGAGTTAGCAGTCGTGGTCTTTGCATTGAAAATTTGGAGACATTACTTATATGGGGGTGTCAATCAAGATCTATACTAACCATCAATGTCTGATGTATATATTCACCCAGAAGGAGCTCAATTTGAGACAACAGCGTTGGCTTGATACTATGATTTGCAGATTCAATATCATCTAGGAAAAACAAATGTTGTATCAGATGCCCTGAGTAGGAAGGTGCAACATAGCCCAAGCACTGTGGCGATTATGCAGTTGAATCTCATGAGAGAGTTTAAGGGCTTGGGAATTCAACTAGTGTCCCATGGGCAAGCACGTGTTCAATTATCAGTACTTACCTTACAGCCTTCCATCGTGGAGGAAATTCGAGTGAACCAGGAAAGTGATCCTGAACTCCAAAGAATAAAACAAAATTTAGAGAAAGAAAAGTCTCATGAGTTTGTAGTACATGAGGATGGGACCTTGCAATTCCAGAATCGCCTTTGTGTACCCAGAAATAAGGAATTCGTCGTAGTACTTGAGGGTTATCTCCACAGGGATGATGGAAAATATTATGGTCACAAAAGATTGGATTAACTAATTAATCTAATGTTAACAACATTAAACCAAATTAAATCATTCAAAGAGAACTAATACCCTCAAACTAAGAGTCTAATACATTCATCACCATTCAACTGAAATTAAAACCTAGAATCTAAAAACTGAAATTAAACAGAACTAAACCATGAACTAACATCATAAGAAAGAAAAATCAGCCTTCTGTTCTTAATGACAACCAAATGAATTAACTTCCAGGTTCCATTCCTATGTCCATACTAACATCTTGAATCAAAGTTGTATGAAACAACCAAAACAAGGGAGGGGAAAACAGAGCCGAGGCAGGAGGCTATCAATAGGAAATTGAATGCCATCAACAACCATTAGCATCATCAATTAAATTACCAGCAGTAAAGCAACAAGCAACCATTCATTCAGTATTCCAAACTCATTTTCTCAAATCCGAAAGCACAACATTAGAATAACAGAGCAACAAGCAACAAAAACCCAAATCAACTCCTCCTGAATTAATAAAAACTAAGCTCCAAAAAGCTAACTAAAATCTCATAATATAATCAACAAATATCATCTAACATCAACCAACAAAATCAACTCAACAAAATCACCTCAACAAACACGATCGAAGAGCATAAACAGAGCAAGTTACCAAATCCAGAATCTGCTATTTTAACTAATATCGTAACATAATCGGTTCAACTAAACAAGAAAACCAGAAACTAAGCAAAGAGAGTTCGAATTCTCAGCAACATCTAACGAGGACAAAGCATGAATGAAGAGTCAGATTCAAACCCAGACCTTGGGGATGGTTTGCAGCAGAACATCGAAACAGGGCCTTGAACCATGCATCAACTGACCTCAAACTGAGCTTTTCTGTTGAAATTTTCATACAATCCTTGCGATTACAACCCGGAATTGACAAAATCTAACTAAATTACAACCATTTGGAGGCCAAAACAAATTTGAACATTAGAATTTCAGGCATAGCACGAACCTTAGATACCAAAAAAAAAACAAAATTGAAACCTAACATTAATCTTAAAAGCATGGACGAAATAGAACCCTAAATTCAGCCTGAAAATGGTTGTTACAAATTTGAATCAAAATCTTCAAGAAAACAGAACAAACCCTCGAAGGCTAAAGTTTCGAATTGAAAACAAAACCATAAATGAAAACCAAAAACTTAAATCTCAAACCCTAGATTATACCTCCCTAAACTAGCTCTGGAGCCGAATTCTTCGAATTATACCCGAACAAGCTTCAATCTCGACCCTTGATTCGTTGTGCCGTGGACGGTGGAGATGAGGCAAGCTTGCAATTGAAGCGTGAAAGACGGTGTAGATGAGGATGAAGGTAGCTGGTGTGTTGCACTGGCAGTGCACATGGTGAAGATGGTGGTGCGTGGTGCTGTGAGTTCAAGAGAGAGAGAGATGAGTTAGAGAGAGAGCAAGATTGAACTGAAATGGGGAGGGGGCATCGGGTTTTCTGGTTTCAAAGGAGAGAGAACGAGAAAAATAAGGAAGGAGGTAACGAGTCACGTGCTCAACACGTGGGGGCTGGTTTTTTTTTTTGGTTTTATTTATTTTTGTTCTCATTATGTTGATGGATGAAATAGGTTGGGCTTGAATCAACTTGGTCCGATTCTTCATTTTCAGCATTTTTTCATATTTTTCTCATACTTTTTCCATAATTATTCAATACCTACAAAACAAAATCAAATCAAATAAAAACATAAAAATAATGATTATAACGAGCATAAAGCAAGCATAAAAGTATTGAAAAAATGACACATTTTTGGCACGAACACTTGTGATGTGCTATGAGTTACCTAGCTTGAGGAGGTTGTTATGTTTTTCAGTCCTAGATGCATCTCTCCCTGTTGGTTTTATCTAGTGTTTGCTTGAGGACACGCAAAGGTTTATGCATAGGAGAATGATGAATGTCATATTCACATAGGATTTTGTAAATGTTTAGGAGTCATCTTAGGGCATTACTGAGCTTAATTTTATGATTTATGCCATTATTTCTACTATTACGTTTGGTTTCACTTGTTTTGACAGTGTTTAAAGATTTATGCCTTACAAGCCCAAAGCATGTTAGTAGAATGAAGATTTTGGTGCCTTGTGGATCAAAGAAGGTCGCAAAAGAGGTCCAAAGGCATCAAACACAGACGTAGCATGGCTAGTATTACGGTCTAGGAGGATTCAGGAAGAAGCAGCATGTAGCAACCGCGTGACTTGGACATGTTTAAATAGTTTTAATTCTTGCTTTAGTTACATGGTTATGTTTAATCGGAGTAGCGGGTCGTGCATTATTCTACTGTCAAATAGTGCTTGATCTAAGAAATTTCGATATCACGGAATTTCCTTTAAGTATATGAACTCTCGAATAATCATGTAAAAGTATGTAATTTCCTTCAAATTTGCATCTGAACCACCACGAGGTGGGAATTTATCGAGTCATAGTCATTTCTTAATTGCTAAAGAAAGGAATGAAATTAGCGAATCGATGCTAGCCAAATGTATGGTTGATTTTGGGTCATGTGGAAAGAAAAAGAGTTGGGATAAGGTTGCACTAAATTGACAACACTTAGTAATTATCCAAAAAAAATATTAAGATAAAAATAAAACCAATCAAGAATTACTTTATAAAGTGGGAGATGGGCTCCCAAAATAGTATATGGAGTATTGTGAATATAGCTAAAAAAAAAAGAGAGGAAGAAAGCTCCACACTTCATCAACTTCCATCATTATCTTCATTTGTACAAGGTAATCAATCCTTTTTCTTGCCTTTTGTCTTTGTTAAATGTGAATACCATGAAAATCCACATTGATCCATGAGCAATGCATGTGGTTAGTGGGATAATCTTTTCAATAAATTGAGTTATACTGCCTAATTGAATTCTTAAAAGAAGTCAGTGAGATGTATATTATGGATGAATGATCAACATATGTCAAATTACTTGAATTGGTTCATGAGAATTGGGTGAGTTTAGTTTGGAATTGAGTGTTGGTTTCAAATAATGTTGAAATGAGGATATCAGAATATTATTGTTTTTTGGATTGTTGGTTGTTACATGGGTAAAGTGATTGATGAATTTGGGTTGTGCAATTGTAAGCGTTTCTACCCTAATTAGATTGGGGGTATGTCTATCTTGCTTGGGTAACTTGTGCTTGAGGAATTGAATTGGTTCTTGGTTAATTTGAAAGAAGCATAAAAATTAGAGACTTATGTCTAAAATAGATGTAGAGCTAATTAGTGTAGAGTAGGTTTTTGGTGAAAGAATATTCTTCGTAAGCATTCAAGTCAATGTTTAATCAAAATTTGAGGTCTAAAAATGAGTCAAGTTGGTTAAATGAGCTAGGCGAATTGATTGGTCTAAATGACCAATTAACTAGTCCATGAAACATTTGAGTTCATAAGCAACTAGTTTAGATAATCAATGGGTATTGATTGAATTAATTGATCTTTTGTTTGAGCTTAAAATATCAAGTTCAAGATTGATGTACATATATGAAACAACCTCGATAATGAAAGGAAAAAGGGTAATTTGAAAGAATAAGTGTGGGAGAAAGTTGTATAGCATAGGTACTGGGGGTTTTAAGGTCATGTGAGATTGCTAAGGGCCATAAGAGTTGCTAACTAATTTGGTTAAAGCAACTCTGATGTGTCTGGAGCTAAAATTACATTTAAGGGGAAAAGATTGAAGAATAGCATAATTACATAGTAAAGAAGAACATTAGTATTTATTTGATTAAGTGAATGATGATAAAGTGCAGAAAAGTCCCTTGAGACGTTTACTAAATGAAAATTTACAATATTAATCCATTAGTTTGTAAGTTTTCGAAATTGAAAGCATGTTGTTATTATAGAATAAAGATTTATAAAAGTGAATTCTCGTGAACACTAAACTTGAATTGAAGTCTTACAGAAAAAAGATCTTCAACTGAGGTTCAAAAGACAAGACTCGATTTTTACCAGTAAATTATTGCTTATACCCTTCAAAGATGTCTAAATTTACATTTCCTAAAATTACCAAGTTTTGCTTAGCCGCTTGAACCTTAAGGACCCATTTTATTATTCATCGTTCAATGCAATGTTTAATGTTCATTGTTTAATATTCAACGTTCATTGTTCATAGTTTCTGCTAGGAGAATTGACAGCTCGAGCTCTTCCTGTCAAATGGGGAATTCATAGTTCATTGTTCATTTATGCCACGACCATTGTTGATCGGTTTAGGCCCCTATCCAGGCAAAGAAACAACTCATTTCATAGTCAATGTTAAATGCAGTGTTCCTCAAAGAACGTTTAAAAAGCATAGTCTTAAAATTACGGGCGCTCACTGACTCCTTGCAAATAGTTATTGACTTTACAAGGGTAATGTATTGAGCTATGGGTCATTTTCCCATTGTTTTGTGTTTTCAAATTGATTTAGGGAAGGGGAGACAAGTTAAAGTTAAGTAAGAACTTGCAGAAGCTGAGGGTCCAGGAGAAGTGCATCAAGGTAGTGATTGCTAATTCTCTACCCTAGTTGGTCATTTTGGACGGCTTTGAACCAACTTTTGTTTTGGGTATTATTCCTACCACAATGAAATGTAAATCCATTTTGGACGCAATTATAACATTTTGCTATGCCTACTTTGGAATGTTCAATAGCATTCTTAGACCATGGCTAGTGTAAATACTGTAACTAGTGGATACTACTTGTAGTCAACTCTACATCATTATCTGCAGTATTGTCCCTATATGGGACGACGGCAATGCTCTAGCTTGATAGCACAAGTGCTGACTAATAATGCATACCAAGAACGGTGTTTAGAAGGTCATTAAGCTGGGGTGTTATAGAAGTGGTATCAGAGCCAATTTAGAAGCTTGAATAACTAAATTAATGTCATTATTTTGAGGCCTAGATTGTCGAGGCTTTTGCTATGTTGTATTAAATGAGCAAAAATTGATAAGAATAATGTTGGCTATGTAAGGAATGATTAAGTAAATCCTACAACTGACTAAGAGGTATAAGTTTTCATAAAATATGCATAGACAGGCTTGAATATGCTTACATCAAAATGCTTGCCGCATATATGAATATATATATATATATGTATATGTATATGTATATATATATATATATGTATATATATATAAATATATGTATATATATATATACACATGTATATATATATATATATATATGTGTGTGTGTGTGTGCGTGTGTG
>JACYFF010031957.1:42960068-42974084 GCA_017589665.1 Selenicereus undatus
GTATGGTTCGGGTCGGGTTGATTTCGGGTCAACCAATTTTTAGTCAAATACGCTCGTCATGGCAAAACAAGTAACTTTGCAGAAATTTTGGGTCGAGTATGGTTCGGGTTGGGTCAATTCAGGTTTGGGTCCACTTTCGGGTCAACATATTTCGTGTGTCGGGTCGGGTATGGATTCGGGTCGTTTGGTTCGGGTTTCGGGTCATTTTTGCCAGGTCTATGTGTGTGTGTGTGTGTCTGTATGTATACATATTGTGGAAGCTGATAAATGTTTTTTGATGATAACAAACGGTGGGACACAACCCTTTTGAAGGGGCACCCCCTGGGAACGCTCAAGATCCCACACTTCCACCAAGGAGAACACCCTTTTCGTTAACCACCACCTACCTTGGAGCTACCATTCAAAATAAAGGGAAATAAGTCCGGCTTATAAGATGTCTAGGCTAGCTTTGACTAGTATGATATCTGGTAGGTCTATCAAACGTCAACCCGACACGATTATCGACTCGAACCGAACACGAAATTCAGTAGGTTTGGGTAAAGATTTTCAACACATTTAATTAAATAGAATGGCACGTTTAACCCGTTTAATTGATTGGGTTTAGGTTCAAGTTGAGAATTTTGACATGAAGAAAAAACCTATTTAACATATTTAATTAAACGGATTAAATAGGTTGATCCGCTTACCCAATTACCATGTACTTTTTGGGAAAAATTGTGAAAAAGTGGGGTTTAATCAAGTTGATATTTGTTTTATGATTGTGGTTCTTGTGAATCATAGAAAATGATTGCTTTATGATGCTATATTAAAGTAAAAAACATAATTTATGGTGCTCAGTAATTGTATTTTAGTGAAAATATTAAGCGGGTAAATAGGTAATTGAATAATCTGAACCTGCCCCATTTATATTAAATGAGTTAATTTGTAAATTTCAGATCAACTCGTTTAAAAAATAAATAGGTACAACTCAAGTTTTTCAACCGTTTAATAAACGGCTTAGGTTCAGGTCGATAATTTCGCAACCGATTTTAAGTTCAACATGAAGATGAATTCAACCCGACTTGACCTATTTGCTAGCCCTAATTATATGGGGAGAGGGGGATGAGGTGACTCTAGTGATTCAAGTAGCGTGAAGAGTGTAATCAACATTCTTAAGTCCCTCGAGATGACATAAACAAGTTTTGATGAGACTAAGGATGATTCTTAGAGCTTTGGGCCTGAGACTATTAATAGTAGTGACCTAAATTACAAACCGATGGGGTGGAACAGAAAGAGGAAGGAAGAAAAGGACTTGGATATGTAAAAATGTAAATACGTAATGTCGCATGTAGCAAACTAACCCCTAGGGGGGAATAGGAAGGTTAACAATAGGGTAGGATTTCAAGTCATAGGATTAGAAAAATGTTTGATCTAACCCCCATTTACCCATTTTGCTTTCATGGGTGGGCCCTTTTGTACTTCTACCATGGAGACTGTACTCCCCATAGATTAATGTAGCATATGACATAGCTAAGTTAATGAATATGCAAAGTTTTATATATATGACTACTGAAGTTGTTAAATTGCTTACGAATGAAATGACCAATAATAGAATCTATAACAGAATATAACAATATGGGTTAGCAGGTATATCTTGTCTGGCCAGCATGAATAATCAGGGTAATAACCTTGGTAACATGAGGGGAGTAGCCTATTAATAAATAATGGTGATGATAAAGCATGAACGTGTAGTCATAAGGGATATGGATGAGTGGGACCTAATGTGTTTGTGTATGATGAACATAATACTGAACCCAAAAGATAACATTCCATAGAACAATTTCCAAAGGAATGATGTAGAATCTGGGCCAGTCCGCTTAGTTAATCAAAATTTCCTAGGTAGTAACCCCTCAAAGAAGTCAGAAAGCTGTTACAATACCCCAAACCTTGAAAACAATGAGGGTCAAAAGGAACTACTGGATGACTTAAATCATGAACTGATGGTAAAGATTGTGGCTAAAGTAACAAAGAAGCTTCAGGGTTTTGGATCTAAAAAGGATGATAAGGAAAACAAGTCCTTTGATCGGGTTGCAAGCCAAGATCCAAAAATATATGATGGCAATGAAATCCCTGTGGCACTGGAAGAATGTACCAGGCAGATGGAAAAAAAAAATCTTTGATGTTGTAGAGGTTCTTGATAACAAGCATGTGATATTGGTGCCTTTTACGTCAGTGGACAAGCTGATATCTAGTGGGGAACAGTTAAGACTACCTTCCAAAGTCTTTAGGCTACTTGAAGCAAGTTTAGTGAAGTACTACGAGCAAACTTTTGCCCGATGCACTTACAAAAGCAAAAGCAGAGAGAATTCCAAGCCCTAAAGCATGATAACCTGTAAGTAATCGAGTTGCTAAACTCTTGAGGTATGCCTTAGAATATGTGGCCTCTAATCAAATTAAAAAGTTTAGATTTGAAGAAGGCCTAACACCTTATATTAAGAACCAGATAGCAGGACAACTCATACAATCCGGTCAGGAATTATATAAGCGTGTTGTTGAAATAGAACGGGTGAAAAATGAATTGAGAATGGCAAATCAGGCCAACCCCAAGAAAAAGGTGGGATAACATAGACACTTAGGTTGAGAGATTTCCTACTAAGAAACCTACCAATGAGAGACCAAACCCTCCAAGTCCAACCCTTACTAGGAAGTACTGCGCCAAGTGTGGTCGTACTACCCGTAATGCCTCGAAATTCAGGGTGGGCACAAATCGTTGTTTTTGGTGTAGAGATCCGAATCATTTGATTCTAAACTACCCAGTTAGATCTACCCAGTGGGGTAAGGGTCATGTTCTAGCTCCTAAAGAAAGTAAGACCCTCGTCGCTGTGACCGGTGGCCAGGTGGGCAGAGTTTGTGTGATCAACCTGAAGTAGGCCGACAAACTCGGGAGTGGTTGTGAGCGGTATACTTGCTTTTGATTCAACACCCCTTGTCATTTTGCTTGATTCCAGAGCTACACATTCATTTATTTCATCAAATGTTGCATCTCACATAGGGGTGGACTCATATAAATATCGTGCAAATTTGGATGTAAATTTGCCCACGAAAAAAATAGTAAAATGTAGTGTTAAGTACAATAGTTTCCCAATGGAACTAAATCAAGATGAGTTTGAGGGAGATTTGATATAGTTAGGTCTATCAAAATTTGATATAATTTTAAGAATGGATTGGTTGTCAAGGCATGGGGCAAAGATTGATTCCCAAAAGCAAAGAGTGTCACAAAAAGGGAAAAGGGGAGGAAAAATGTATTTTTGGGGAAATAGTAGTAGCAAGGAATGTCGTATAATATCGTTGATGGCAACTAGGAAATTAGTTAGGCAGGGGTGTGAAGCGTACATGTGTTGTATTATAGAAGATATGAAAAAGGAAATAAAACTTGAGGATATTTAGCGGTTAGAGAATTTCCAGATGTGTTCCTGGAAGAAATGCCTGGGCTAGCACGCAAAAGAGAGATTGACTTTGAAATAGAGTTAGAACTAGAAGCATGCCTATCTCGAAGCCTCCATATAGGATGGCCCCACTGGAGTTGAAAAAATTGAAAGTGCAATTAGAAGATTTGTTGCAAAGTGGTTATATAAAACCAAGTGTAACCCCGTGGAAAGCACCAGTACTATCTATGAGGAAAAAGGATTTAACTTTAAGATTATGTATAGATTACAGAGAACTGAACAAGATCACCATAAAGAATAAGTATCCATTGCCTAGGATTGATGATTTATTTAATCCACTACAGAGAATGTGACTCTTTTCAAATATTGATCTTAGGTTGGGGAACCACCAATTAAGAATCAAACCATAAGATATCCCTAAGATGACGTTTAGAAATCACTATGATCATTATGAATTTACAGTGATGTCGTTTGGATTAATCAATGCTCCTGAAACCTTTATGGATTTTATGAATCGGGCGTTTAGGCTGTTCTTGGAAAATTTGTAGTTGTTTCCATCGATGATATCCTAATATATTCGAAAATTGAAGAGCGTCATATTGAGCATTTGAAGATTATGCTCCAGACCCAAGGGAAGCACAAGGTTTATACTAAGTTATCAAAAAGTGACTTTTGGTTGTCAAAAGTAAACTTTCTAGGACATGTGATATCTAAATAAGGGATCAAAGTGGACCATAAAAAGTAAAGGCTATCGCTAACTGGCCAAGGCCTACTGACGTTACTGAGGTTTGGGGTTTCTTGAGTATGGCTGCATATAATAGATGTTTATGCAAGATTTTTCACGAATCGCCCTGCCCCTCAAAAACCTGTTAAAAAGACCATGAAATTTGAGTGGAAAGACAAGTGTGAAGCTGTCTTTTAAGAACTGAATACCCGAATTTCAGTTTTAGTAGCAAAAGGATGGGAATTTACCATTTATAAAGATGTCTCTAAGCAGGTAATATGATGTGGTTTAATGCAAGATGGAAATGTCATAGCTTGTGCCTCTCGGCAGCTGAAGCCTTATGAGAAGAATTATTCCACCCATGACTTGGAGCTAGTTGCAATAGTTTTGGTACTAAAAATATGGAGACACTACCTCTATCGTATCCCCTTGTAATATTATAAATGATCACAAAAATTCTCAAATACATCTTCACTCAAAAAGAATTGAATTTAAGGTAATGTAGTGGTTAGAGCTTCTAAGGGATTATAACCTCCAAATACAGTACCACCTAGGAAAGGCTAATGTTGTGGCTAACACCTCAAGTTGTAAAACATATCATGGTATGAGCATTATGGTAATGGTATGATCAGAAATTTTGAGGGATCTGAGGAATATGAGCATAGAACTTGTCCTACTAGAAGAATCCAGGTCGTTCCTTAATAGTATGTCTGTTCAACACACCCTCTAGGATGAGACTAAGTAAGCACAAATGGGTGATGCAAAGATAAAAGGAATTAAGGTGAACATGAGCAAATAGAGAGTGCTAGGGTTTATGAAGGATGAGTAATGAATTATGAGATTCTCAAATTGGTTACGCGTGCCATAAAAGATGGAGTGGAAAAAAAATGATAATGCCTGAAGCCCATAATACAAAGTATTCCATCTAACCAGGAGAAACAAAAATGTGTAGAGATTTGAGACAAACCTTCTAGTGAAGAAATAAGAGACACAATAGGGTATGTAGACAAATGTCTCACTTGTCAAAGAATCAAAGCTAAGCATCAATGGCCTAGTGGTCAATTGAGACCACTGGAAATTCCCAAGTGGAAATGGGACTCCATTTCGATGGATTTCGTAATAGGGCCTCTGACAGCGTTGGAAGAACATCATTTGGGTGATAGTGGATAGAATCATAAAGTCTGCTCATTTTGTAACAATACATGATTCTTAGAAAGTAGATACATTGGCTATAATTTACATTATTGAAGTAGTGAGGTTACATGGTGTACCTCAAGACATAGTCTAAGATAGAGACTCACGGTTTCAAGCTCGATTCTGGAAGGCTTTACAGTAAGCCTTTGGTACAAAGTTATAGTTTAGCAGTTCCTACCATCCCTAGATGGATAGACACATTGAAAGGGTACGTTAGATAGTGGAGGACATGTTACTAACTTGTGTATTGGATTTCCAATGAAAATGAGAGGAGTATTTACCGCTAGGAGAGTTTTCGTATAGTAATAGCTATCAAGTTACTATAAAAATGGCTCCTTTTGAAGCTTTATACGATAGAAGATGTAGAACTCTCTTTTGTTGAGATAATTTAAGGACATCTAATTTTAGGACCTAAAATGACTCAAAAAATGGTGGACAAGATCAAAGTTATCCAACAAAACATGAAAGCAGCACAGGATAGGCAAAAAGCATATGCGAACCGAAGGCAGAAGCCTTTGAAGTTTGAAGAAGGGGATAAAGTTTTTCTGAAAGTTTCTACTGTTAAAGAACTACGGAGATTCAACATTAAAGGAAAGTTAAGCCCGCGATTTGTTGGGCCTTATGATATCATTGAGAAAATCCAGCTAGCTGCCTACTGCTTAGCCTAACCATCTGAATTACAACATGTGCATGATGTGTGCCATATTTTGCAACATTGCAAGGATGTGCATGATCTAACTCATGCAATAGTTTATGAGCCCTTGGAAGTTGAAGCCGACAAGTTAACTTATGAAGAATAACCCATGAAGATAGTTGATGGAAGAGTAAAATAACTGCACAATAAGGCTATACCTTTGGTCAAAGTCATATGGACCCATCATGGAGCCTCTAAGGCCACTTAGGAAACTGAAGATGAAATGAAACATCACTACCCATATTTGTTCGAAAGGTATGTTTAGTGTAAGTTTCGAGGACGAAACTTTCTTTAAAGGGGGAAAGGATGTAATACCCCATCGCCTGATCATGTTTAATTAGCTTTAGTTCTTGCATCAGTTACACGATTATGATTAATTAGAGCAGCGAGCCACGCATTATTCTACTATCAAATAAAGCAATACTTGATCTATGAAATTTCATTGTCATGGAATTTCCTTTAAGTATATGATATCTTAGATAATCATGTAAAGCTATAAAATTTCCTACAAATAAGCGTCTGTACCGGGGTGAGGTGGTAATTTATTAAACCATAGCAATTTCTTAATTGCTAAGGAAAGAAGTGGAATCAGTGAATCGATGCTAGCAAAATATATGGCCGATTTTAGGCCAAGTGGAAAGAAAAAAAAATTGGAATAAGCTTGCAGTAAATTGACAAGACTTAGTAACTATCCAAAAAAATATATAGATAAAAATAAAAAAAATGAAAGAATTACTTTATAAAGTGGGAAATGGGCTCCCAAAATAGTATGTGCAGTATTGTGAATGTGACCACAAAGTAAATAAAAAATAGAGAGAGAGAGAGAGAGAGAGAGAGAGAGAGAGAGAGGGAGAGAGAGCTCCACATTTCATTTGCTTCCATCTTTATCTTCATTTGTAAAAGGTAATAAATCATTTTTCCACCCTTTTGTCTCCATTGAATTTGAATACCATGAATATCCAAATTGATCAATGAGCAATTTATGTGGTTAGTGGGATAATATTTTCAATAAATTGAGTAGTATTGCCTAATTGAATTCTTGAAAGAAGCCATTAAGATGTATATTATGGATGAAAGAATAAAGTATGTCAATTTACTTGAATTGGTTCATCAGAATTGCTTGAGTTTAGTTTTGAATTGGATGGTTGTTTTAAATAATGTTGAAATGAGGATATCGGAATATTGTTGTCTTTTGGATTGTTGGTTGTTGCATGAGTCAAGTGATTGACGAATTGGAAGTGAGAAAGAAGAATTGGGCATCTGGGTTATGCAATTATGAAAGTTTCTGCCCTAATTAGATTGGGTGTATGTCTGTCTTGTTTGGGTAACTTGTGCTTAAGGAATTAAGTTCAGTTCTGTGTTAATTTGAAAGAAGCATAAAAATTACAGATTTATGTCTAGAAATAGATGTGGAACTAACAAGTGGAAGAGCACGGTTTTACTGAAAAATATTCTTGGTTAAGCATTCAAGTCAATGTTTAATAAGAAGCTAGAGGTCTAAAAATGAGACAAGTTGGTTAAATGAATTAGGTGGATTGGTTGGTCTAAATGTCCAATTAAGAAGTCCATGAAACATTTTGGTTCATAAGTAACTAGTTCAAATACAACGGGTATTGATTGAATTAATTGATCTTTTGTTTGAACATAAAATGCCAGCTTCAAGATTGATGTACATAGATGAAATAGCCTTGATAATGAAACAAAAAGGGGTAATTTGTAAGCATGATGTGGGAGGAAGGTGTGTAACATAGGTACTTGGGGTTTTAAGGTCAAGTGAGATTGCTAAGGGCCATAAGAGTTGCTAACTAGTTTGGTCAAAGCAACTCTGATGTGTATGGAGCCAAAATTACACTCAAGGGAAAATGATTGAACAATAGCATAATTACACAATAAAGTAGAACGTTATTATTTATTTGACTAAGTGAATGATGGTAAAGAGCGGAAAAGTCTCTTAAGACGTTTGCTAAATGAAAGTTTACAATATGAGTCCGTTAGTTTATAAGTTTTTTGAAATTAAAAGTATATTGTTATTACAGAATAAAGATTTATAAAAGTGAATTCTCGTGAATACAAAACTTGAATTGAAGTCTCACAAAAAGAACAATCGTAAACTAAGGTTTAATTAAAAGACAACATTTGATTTTTATAGGTACATTATTGCTTGTACCCTTGAAAGATGTCTAAATTTACATTTTCTAATATTACGAAGTTTTGTTCGATCCCTGGAACCTTAAGGACTCATTGCATTGCTCATAGTTTAATGCAATGTTCATTGTTTAATGTTCAATGTTCAATGCTTGTTGTTCATAGTTTCTGCTAGTGAAATTCACAGTTTGGTCCCTTCTCGTTAAACGAGAAATTCATAGTTCATTGTTCATTGATGCCATTGGCCACTGTTCATATGTTTGGGTCCCCGTCTAGGCCAAGAAATAATTAATTTTATAGTCAATGTTAAATGCAGTGTTCCTTAAAGGATGTTTAAAAAGCATAGTCTTAAAATTGCGCGCGTTCAATGACTCCTTGCAAATAGTTATTGACAGCACAAGGGTAATGTATTGAGCTATAGCTTATTTTTCCCATTGTTTTGTGTTTTCAAAATAATTTAGGGAAGGGGATGCAACTGAAAGTTAAGTCAGAACCTACGAAAGCTAAAGTTGAGGGCAGTGATTCCCAATTCTCTACCCTAGTTGGTCATTTTAGATGGCTTTGGACCCGGCTTGTATTTTGGGCATTATTGCAGCTACAATGAAATATAAATCCATTTTGGATGCAATTTGGTCGTTGTCTTGTGCCTACTTTGGAATGTTTAGTAACAGCCTTACACCTTGGTTGGTGTAAATACTGTTGCCAGTGGATACTGCTTCTCTGCTTAACTCTATATCTTTATCTGCCGAAATGATCAAACGTTAACAGCCATCAATCATTATCAAAAATAACAAGTTATTGAACCAAGCTAAACTTTAAGTAATAAAATGAAAATTAATGAATTTTTTGTAGATTTTTGAGTGCGTGAGAAAACCTATAAAAAATGGTTATGATTGAGATAAAGGCTTAAGCCACTACTTAGCCTAAAAATCCAACAATTAATTCTCTAAAGCAAAGCACCAAGAATTAATCTAAAGGATTGACTTAATTACCATCAATGCAAGAGAAAAGCACTCTAGCTTTCACTCATAGTTCTCAAATCAAGTATATCTCTAATTAGATACAAGGACACTAATTTATAGCCACAAAAATTAGTGTCCCCTTCCTCAAGCTACAAAAATGAGCTAATAGAAATGAAGCATCTATGAGGTTATTATTGGCCAATAGGATTCAAGCATCCACTATAGCCAATAACCTTTTGACAACAATTTAAGTATATTAAAATTAGAAGCTTCTAGGTTAAGGATGAGTTGTCCAAATGTAAGGCTAGAATTTTGCTGTAGTTGTACTTCATTGGTGGCATTCTTCACTATCCCATATGGAGGAATTTAGGGAAAATATTCAAAAAAAAAAATCTTATAGGTGTCCACTAACTTCCTGTAAAATATTAACCCTTTAATCGTTCATTTGATGGCCCAATTAAGCTTATGATGTCCAGGCTTGTAGTGACCTTTGCTTGGTTTTTGTCCCATAACATCGGATGTACTTGGAATCTAGGGATGTGTCGCATGTTGGAAAACATCTGGGCTATCTAGCCATAATTAAAATACTAAGCTTGGGGCTTATGCGGTCATCCAAATAGTAGCTCAAATTTAACCTATAAAACTAAAAATTCTAGACAACTTATACTAGGAGCTTTACCTAACACAATCCAACATTAACAAGTGAATATGAACTTAATCAACTTAGGAGGGTGATTTGTGCTCTTGGTCTGCATCAAAATCCCATTCTTCAAAAGCATTTGTTGTTACCACTTGCATCATTCCCAAAGATCATTATCTAGGCAAGACATATGCACCCTTTTCATCTTAGCAATACCACAGTGCTAAGAATCCCACCTTTTTTTTGAACACATAAGTGTTTTAAAAGAAATTAGGGCATTTAAAATGTGTGATTCTTACCCATCAACCCCAATGTTAATAAGGTTGTTAAAAACACAAATGTACTCATCAATGTCTAGCTTACAATATGGTACCTCTTCATGGTCAAGTTTGGATTGTTACATTTCACTTTCAGGAGGCATATACACTGATCCAAATGAGATTCTTGTTTCCATTGATAGAATCTCCATGCCCTCAACTTCGTGGACATGATCTTAAACCTCTATGACAACATCAATTTGAGCTTGAGTTTGAATCTCTATAGTTTCTTTAATGTGAAGATCTAGTGAGGTAAGCTCTAGATTAAGAGCTTTAAAAGAGCACTAATCCATGACCAAGTTTTTCTCATCCCTTGTTTTATTAAAATCCATAATAGGGTTATTCTCCTCTTGTACCAAAATATGATTTTTTTCTCAAACCTTGATATTATGTTGGACAAGAATGGATTTTCTTCATAGAGTTGACCTGAGTTCAATCTCACATCCATCTATGGTGTAAGCCAAATCTAAGTCTTGATTCTATGTTTGCCTTGAAGTGCTCTCTCCCTCGTAACACATTAGACCAATATTAGGAATAACTTTGGAGTTTTTGAGTAGCTATCATGAAACTCTCTTCATCCAAGCATCCTTTACCCTCAAAATAATCTTCTAGCATTTTCAAAAATCTGAAATAGATGGTAGGATCCAAACTAACACTATCAATCTAAGGAGGTTCTTTTACGGCCTTCTTTATTTGTGTTGTTTGCTTTCTAAGCTTTCTTACTTGCTCTTGACGTTGAAGTATGGAGAAATCTTGCATGGCATGAGAAAATTAAAGGAGAGAAGGCTTTGGGGAAAAACTGAGGGCTTGAGCATAAACTGTGGGATTCACAATAGGCAAACCATGATCGGCATTGGCCAACTTGGCTTCGTAGTTTTCACAAAGGCTTTTTATGAAGTTTAGGGATGTGTCTGGATTAGGGATTATGTTTCAACTATTTCTGGGGTTCTTTGGTGGACTAATGAGATTATTATCAAGGAGAAATCAACCAAAAATAGGACATTTTGGTTTTAATACTAATTTGATGCAGATGAGGATCCTCAACTATAACAATGATCAAATGTCAATAGCTGTTAATGATCACCAAAACTAACAAGCCCTAGAATCAAGCTAAACCTTGAGTAGCAAAAGGAAAATTAATGAAATTTGTATGGCTTTTTAAATATGTGAGAAAAGCTAATAAAAATAGATATGATTAAGATAAAGGCTTAAGCCTTTACTTAGCCCAACAATCTACCATTTAATTCTCTAAAACAAAGCATCAAGAATTAATCTAAAGGATTGACTTAATCACCATTTAAATACTCAAGTATTTGAAACAAGAGAGAGATTTGGTTTTTAGGAGAGAAAAACACTCTATCTTTCACTCATTAATTCTCAAATCAAGTTTATGTCTAATTGGATCCAATGAGACTAATTTATAGCCATGAAAATTAATGTCCAATTCCCCAAACAAAAAAAATAAAATAAAATAAGCACATAGAAATGAAGCACCTTTGGAGTTATTGTAGACCAATATGATTCAAGCATATTGAAATTAGAAGCTTCTAGGCTAGTGATGAGTCATCCAAATGCAAGGCTGGAATCTTATGGCACTTGTACTTGATTGGTGGCATCATCTACTATCCCATATGGATGAATTTGGAGAAGATATTCAAAGAATAATCTTCTAGTATCCACTAACTTTCCATAAAATATTAACCTCTTAATCATCGATTTGATAACCCATTTAAGCTCATGATTAAAGTCGTGCATATTTAGACCTGCAGTAACCCTTGCTTAGTTTTTCCCCCATAACTCGAGATATACTTGGAATCTGGAGATGTATCATAGCTCGTTGGAAAATAGACATCCAAGGCTATCCAGTAATAATTGCTTGAAGCTTATTTGATCATCTATACTGTAGCGCAAAGTTAACCTACAAAACTGAAAAATCTCGACACCTCATGCTGAAAGCTTTATTTGACATAATCTACCACTAACAAGTGAATTGTGAGTGTAATCAACTTAGAAGGGTGATTTAGGCTCCAGGCCTTGATGAAAAATGCTTTTGGCTTAATGGCAAATACAACATCCAAACACCACATTATGCACATCACTTCCCATCTTTGCCTAATAAAATGTCTCTTCAAGATGTCACAACCTTGTTAAATCCAAAATGACCTCCAAGAGAGCCATCATGAACTTTCATAACCAACGCATCTTTAAGGGGGTATTTAGGTATGCAAAGCTTGCCTCCCTTAACCGTGAACCCATATTGCACATCATAAGGTGCCTAAACAGGATGTTCTTCATTAAGAGCCTTGAACTCAATACCATGCTTGTATGTGTTTTTTAATAACCTGAAATCCAAGGATTTTAGCTTATAGAATAGACAAAAGAGTATACCCATTTTGATAAAGCATCAATCATCACATCGGACCTACCATCCTTATGCTTGGGAGAGAAGGAGAAGGATTATAGGAACTCCACCAATTTTGCTTACCTTTGGTTTGTGTTGATTATTGACATACTTAGGAGCTCGATGATCTGAATGGAGTACTAAAGGACTCAAACTTAGGTAATGGCTCCAATGATCAAGAGTCTTGACAAGAGTATATAATTCTTTATTGTATACGCTATAACTCATCGTAGCTTCATTTAGCTTCTCACTTAAGCAAGTTGTTGGCCTTCCTTCTTGGATGAGCATGACTTCAATTCCTACACCATTGCATCACATTCCACATCAACAACATTGTTGAAGTTCGGAAGGGCTAAAATGAGAGCTGGATGAAGCGTTTCTTTTATTGTTTTAAAGGCCCCTTGATCTTAAGGAGTCCACTCAAAGGCCCCTTTTTTCATGCACTCAATCAAGGGAGCAACAATCAAGCTGAAATAAATAAATATTATGCCACTGAATTTAAAGGAATAAGTGTTATGTAATCTATTGTGGATCACATTCGTATCATGTTGTCATGGCCCCCCTTAGAGCAGGTGTCAAGCATCCATGCCAAAGATGTCCTTAGAGCCCTTCCCTACGAAAAAAGAAACAAAAGCTTATTTAGTGACCTTTACCTCATTACCTATTTGAGCCATTAAATAGAGTACGATTGACAATGAGGTAAAGTGGGAAAGTTGGCTCATCCACAAGTGTTTAACATGTCACATTTGCATAACTCCCACTATCCACAATCAATTTGCAAACCTTACCTCAAATAGTTCCTTTTATTTGAAAGATTTGCTCCCCTTAGCTCTCCACTTCGAGTTTCTCACTACAATAGATTATGCTTTTAATCATGAGGGCCTCCCCTTAGTTAGGACCAACGTAAGTAGCCTCCTCTTAAAAGGAACCCTCTTTATTCTTCACTTTCTGTGACACCTCGAAAATTCTAATTCATTTTCTTTCTAACTCTTTTCTAACTCTTAACCTATTTAATGTAGCAAAACAACCCAATTTGTTGTCACTATCGTGTTTCATTATGAAATACAAGGGGGAAGGGGTTTCATTCATATAACAAAGATGTAATCCAAAGTCAATGGATTCAATAGTCAAATGGTCGAACTTAGTTAAACTACACATTGTAACATTTCATACTAATATGAAAGTTTAACTTAGATGTCCAAATCATCCTCACTAGGCCTGGCAATGGGTCTGATTTGGAGCAGATGAACCTCCACCCACATCTATCCACTCGACCCCATCCGCCCGTCATCCATTCATCCACTCACCCACATCCAATCCAGTCAGCACTTGCGGATGAAACATGTGGTAAATAGGTGAAACGAATGAATTGCACTGGATCTCATTTTCTTGTTTATCACTCGAATAAGTTTCAAAATCATCGACAATTTAAAAACAGCCACATACTTGAATCTTGAACATAATAATTGTAACGCCCCAAATTAAACATGTTTCACTGTTCATATTCTCCTTAA
>JACYFF010031957.1:42979084-42993435 GCA_017589665.1 Selenicereus undatus
ATTCAAGAGGCAGTTTAAACAGAACTCATTGATCTATCCACACACCAGTTTTTCAATGACCCAATCAATACCAGTTTTTCCGTAAAGTTACTGTTCCATTTCAGTTTCCAGTTTCAATGTATTCTGCATAGTCTTGAGTAAATTGGTCATAACTTTGTCCACACAACTCGAAATTGACTAATTCCAAAGCCTATTGAAAGATAACTCATCCAGCTATCATCACACCAAAAATTATGAATTTTGGATGTGCCAAACAGTACCAGGTTTTTTGCAAAGTGATCCCTGTTTCAGGTCTGTTGACAGCCCAATAACCACATATTTGCAATCTTTTCTTCACATAACCACCCACTAAAATCACTCTTTAACTTATATAAATCAACATAAACATATTGATATCCATTCCTAACACCAAAGATCACAAAACCTCATTTAAAACAATCAAAATTCATCATCACAACCTAAACTTGCGTGATCATGAACAACTTTAATCATTACTTGCTTTCAAGCATAATCAACAACCAAAATATCAAAATAACACTTGATTGCATCAAGACAACATGATTCATGATCAAAACTAACATAAAACCAAGAATTAAACAAAGTTGGATTTAAAGATTACCTCACTTAAGCTTGAATATAAGAAGATGTGAAGGAGGTATTGTGTTTGGTGCTAGTGGTGGTTGAGGGGGTGGCAGTTGGTGGTGCTGTGGTGGTGGAGCTGGCCGGTAGTAGCCCTAGTTGGTGGCTGAAGGTGGCGGCAGCAGCTAGGGGGAGGGTGATGCTGTGGAGGTGGAGAAGATGAAGAAGAAATGGAGAAAGCCTTGAAGAAGAAGAAGAAAGCCTTGATGCTTTGTGATTTATTTTGCTTGGTTGAAAATGAAGCAACTTACTTGGCTGAAATTTATCCTCAAAAGTGACCATGGTTAAGCCTAAACCATGGTTAATTAGCTAGGTTAATGATACAACTTGTTGGAATTCAACGTTGGACCGAAATTGGCCTTAAATGAGCTCGGGTTCGAAAAAAAAAAAGCAAAACCGAAGCGATTAATTAATTTTTTTTTTGTTCAAAGTTCGAAATTAAATTTTTGTAAGGTCATGAAAAATAATTTAATCTTTTAAACCATAATTATCGAGGCCTAATATCAATTTCTCTAAAAAATTGTTTTCGGTAAATAAAACTCGAACGAATTGCAAGGTAGGGCCCAAAATGAATTCTCCCAACCGGGATAATTAAATGAGAAAAATAAATGAGGAAAATAAATAACATGGCTTAATTAAATAAATAAACATGATTTAGGGTCGGGCTATTACAATAATAACTACAAATAATAAAGGATACCAAACATAAATTGTCTCTAGGTTGGGGGAGGGGGAGGGGATTGTCTAAAGACTAAATGTTCATCAAAAATAAGTAATCTGAGACCAAGAGTGAATAAACTATAACACACTGTTTGGAGAGGCAAAGACACAAAACTTTAATTCACTTCAACAAAATACCAAGTGGTGCCCATGTAGAGATCATCGCTAACCAATGGTTGTTATAAATGCCTAAAAATGGCATTCGATTTTAATAAATCTGATGACGAAAGTAATAGCCCAATTTGAATAATTAAAGGCTTAGAAAATTGCCAGTCCAAAAATAAATAAATAGGAAAAGTAGAACAGGCTAAAATATTGGGAGAACTAGTCGAGTGGGCCAGTCTCCACATGAACCTTGTCGGGCTCTCTAAAGAGAGAGCTCATCCAGGCTCCTTCCTTATTTTGGCCGAAACCTACTCCTGCTAAGCTGAGTCAAATAAAATTTAATGCAAAATAGAATTTTGGGCCTAATTAAATTAATTATTGTTAATTAAATTAGAGTTCCAATCCATCAAGACAGTTTGAAGTTTAACCGGAACAGGTTTAGGTTTTCTTGTCCTAGTCTGAGTCACATAGCCTCCTCGACAACAATAAAATGTGGGGTTAACCCCTAGGTTAAGGGTACGTCAGGAAAAAAACCATTGAGTGGTATTGAGCTAGGAAAAAAGAGAGTTGAGACCTTTGTTCTAAAAGAGAGAGATGGCATTAGGAGAGAGTAATTACATCCATTCTATAAACTACCTTTGTTGGGTTCTAAAGGATTCAGGTAGGGTTATCATGGGGCACAACTTATAAATTTCTACCCTTTTGGCTTTACTACATTGTATGAAATTTAGTTGATTATACTTTGGCAATGACCTAATCTTTAAGATAGTTTCATTCCCGCCTGCTGAAACATTTTGAAAAATTTTGCATTTTTGCTTATTTTAAATGATATTGTGCCCTGACTATATGAATAATTATGATGCTTTGCATGAATGTGTATTAGTATGATTAAGCATTGATTTACCATATTGATTGGTAGAGGCCGTTAGTGATGATGGAATGCATTCTATCCTATTATCATACCATTGCCCCCAAATCTAGAACCTTGGTTCCACACCAAGGAGCTAGGATGGTCCCCACACTAGGGATTACTCAAGGGAAGCAGCTTTCATTTGTCCTTTCGATGTCCTTATCGTTATGATCTAGTTCTAAAGGTGTTATGGTTTGTAAGTTTTTCTAAAACTCATTAGCAACTCTGTTAGTAAAAATACTAGTGCTTCTGTTTTTATTGTTTCATTTGCCATCTCTTCTTGCATGCTAAACTGGGGAAACTGGATTTGGACCTTGGTAGTAGAATCTACCTAAACTAGAATTAGGGTTATGATATACCAAGGAACCCATCTAGGTTCTGGATCAGACTTGCACCCAAATTCTAGATCAGGCTAAGGGAACTGTCAAGGCCCAAGTCTTGCAGAATTGGGCCTAGCCCTACTCGAGCAACCTAGTTGGGTTCCTTAGCGACGCCCAAGGCCCAACATCTTGCTATTATGAAAGCCTAATTTTACATTATTCTTTTCTATAAAAATACAAAAATACAATAAATCTTATTTCTAGAAAATATAAAGTACCTAGCACACGAGCCCAACCACTTGTGGGGGATTACACCCTTAGGAAGGTGGATCCTTGCAGCTATCATTAAAAAAAAAAAACTAGTAATCATAATTCTACTAAACGTATTAAAACATTCAAAAAATATATGGTATCCAAATAGCATACCAGATCCACATTAGTGACTTCTGTAATGCAACTTTTTCTTCACCCACATCGGCATATTCGAGTATTGGAGCACATGCTTGCTCATTATTTAAAGATGAAACTAAAATGCAAAAAAATAATATGTTAAACTAGTATCATATGATAAATTGAAATAAATAATATGTATCAAAGTGAAGAGAAGAATGATAAGGACTCAACACCCTACTAGCCGTAATAAAAGCACTCTCCAAAGTAACAGTAGATGTAGGAATTTCTAAGACATCCTGAGTAATGTTTTTAAATTTACTTGTGATCTAACTTCTAAAAGTGAGGACATCAAAGCCAGGCCTATCCATATGTGGATCATCATCTAAATAATAGTCTTACTCAGTCCTTATATTGGTCTTCTTCTTTGGATTTTCTTAGCTTCACCCCATAAAGTATATTTGTTTTGGGTTGTAGGAGGATCAACTACCGCATCCAAGAACATTAGAGGTAGATGGAACATAATCCTCACTACATCGACAGCCTTGTTACTCTATGAGAAGGTTGTACTTAACCCTTTGAACTTCACCATAAGCCTTATCTTCATAAATCACCTCAAAATAGAACTCCACACATGCTAATTTGTCCGTAGAGTCTAGGATAGCCTCAACAGCAAGAACCCCATTAATTATTGGCCAATATTTTCAAACTTGTCAATCATTTCCAAACCCACATCCCTAATAAGTTGTTCTTCATTTGATAACCACGAAATCAAAGATACCTTGAGATCACATATATAGCGAAAGAGCAAATTAATAGTAGGATAATTTCTACCTGAAAATAACTCAGTCACATCATGAAATACTTTCAATTTATCACAAATTTTTTTGGCCAACTCCCAATCAAGATCCCTATGGACAACAAACTTAAAACGAGCATTTTGGGTCTTTAACTTTGAAAGAACTCTCGATATGGAGAAGCACTAAAAAGCATGAAATAGATGGAGTTCCATCTTCTTTTATAATCAAGCACCAACTTTCTTGAAACAACAATCTTCAAAACCTTAGCTTTATCCTCAAACTTTTCAACTCTTTGTGGGGTTGATGTCAAAAATAAAAACACAATTAGAAATCCTTTCAATTCCTGAACCAATTATTTCTAAACCATCTTGTACAACCAAATTCCATATATATGCAGTACACCTCACATGTAAAAAGTCACCATGCAACAAAACAGACCGAGAATCTAATATCTCTTGTAAGATATCAATCATTGCATCATTTGTTGTACAATTATCAACTACCATAGAAAAAATCTTTTTAGTTATATTAAACATATTCAACGTATCCATTAAAACTTGAGCAAGGATTTCTTTTGTATTTCGACATGGCATCTAAGGAAGCCTATAAATAAAAATAATAAAGACATAATATTGTATGCAGACAAATAAATATCACATAAAATCATAATATAAAAAATATCTTTCAAGAAAAAAGTTACCTTAATGTCTTTTGATGAGAAGGTGTCCACATATCAGTGGTGATAGCAATTCTTGGCCCATAGTCCTGAAACAAATTCTTAAGAATAACTCTCTTATTTACATACATCTTCATTATGTCACTCTTCAAAGTATTTTGGCTAATCAACTTGAAGTTTGGATTCAAGCTATGGAAAAATCTCATAAAGCCAGCATGATCTACAACAGCCAAGGGATGCTCATGCATGACTACCATCATTGCCAACTCTATTCTTGACACCAGTTGACTTAAGTTAGAGTTTTTCAAAGCTATTGAACCATCTTTTTTAAGATTGTAATTTAAGAATTGTTGATGAATGTCAACCTTAATATGCTTCTTAGGACATTTTTTTTTTCTAGATGGTCTTTTAGATGGGAAGTTTCATTTTTTCTTGTGGTGGACAACCTTTGATTACAATGCAAACAATCAACTTTTCACTCCCCATTTGCCATACAGGTGATTTGAGTTGCATAGGCTTATGTGATTATGTCTCATTATCATCAGGTTCTAGATCTATAAACTCATCTTTGGCAAATCAGTTTGGATGCCATATAGGTGATTTGAGTTGCATAGGCTTATGGGATTATGTCTCGTTATTATTAGGTTCTAGATCTATAAACTCATCTTTGGCAAATGAGTTTGGATGAAGAGGTGACCGACTATGGGGAGCTTGTAAACTCATCTTCGACAAATGAGTTTGGATGAAGAGGTGGGTGACTATGGGAAGGTTGAGTAGTTGAAAGTTGTGAGATGATTAAAGATGGAGTTGTAATTGGCTCTGGACAAAATGAGGCATGTTTGGACTCATTGGTATTATTACCTACCATGGCTCACTGCACAAAGTAGACCAATACTCATAGTCACACTCATACACTTTCATATTTAACAAAAATAATGCATATGACAATATAAATCTAAAATGTAATCACATTCTAAAATAAAAAAAAGTAAAAACTAAATAATAAAGTCAACCATTTTATTTGTTACTGTGTTCTCCAAAATACCACCGAAATCGCACTCAGGGGCATCTACATCACTTTCATGAGTTGGTGATGGACAATGGAATATAGACACATACACATAGTAGTATTACCATATTTAAAGGGCAGCCAATAAGGGTAATAGTAGCATTGGTGTTCATTATTTTTTTTTACATCTTAATAATTTTCCGCTCCAAAACTAATTAATTATTTGTGGTTGTGCTAATCTTTGTGTGGTCCCTTTAGAAGGGGGGGCCCTATTATTCTTCATATTTGATTCTTAGTTATACTAGCACTTTCAAGTCCAAACTAATAACCAACAACTTAAGTTGTTCAAGTTATTTACGTACATTTTTAAACACAATTTGATTAAATAATTTCTTAGGTACAAAGAAAATTTGCACAAGAATTCAAGAAAAAGAAAATTAGTACATATTTAGTATTTAACCAATCATACATCTTGCTATTCAAGTATACTTCATTATCTAAGAATTAGACAAAAGTAGGCTTACAAAAATTAAATCAAATTCCCAATGTTTACCTGACTATGCTATTGTCGCAGGCCTGTAGCTGTTGCCAAGCATATGGTGGCTATTAGCACCAATCTCATGGTATTGGCATTTCTTTGTGCTGAAAATTGGACATCGAGTTGAGTAAAGGCAGTTCACCCCTACGCAGGAGAGAGAGAGAGTGGGAGAATTTATTTATTACCGCTAACAAGCAAATTCAAATGATTAAAACAAAGTCCATTTGAGAATTTAACGACCCAATAAAGTGAACTTGAGTAACTCTATCCCTCAATAGAATATAAGCACCTACTAGCAGATTTGAACGACTAAAAGGATCAGCATATTGCCAGTATCGACAACGGCCAAGGAAAGGTAGCACCAATGCCTAAGACAACCAAGGAGCATTGGAACGAAGCCAGAAAGTCGAGGATGGGTAAAGTGCCGTTGGATCGAAGGAACAATTAAGATAAAATGCGAGATTGACAACAAACACAAAGAACAAGCATAGATTAGATGACTCACTCATGGCCACAACAGCTGCAGAATCTACTGACATCGGCCACAAGAGGCGGTGGAGTGCTGGACATGAGGCAGTGAGGGAGGAGAGCTGTTAACCAAAGCACATGCGTGAATGGGAGAGACAAAATGAACAGAGCAAATAATTCTAGAGAACTTCTTGTATTATTCCAGTGGAAAATAAACCTTATATACAGGTAGTACATGTCGATAATAAGGGAAGAAAGAAAGGAAAAAGAGAAGTAAATAAAAATACATAGAAATACAAAATATAGAAAAACAAGAAAATACAACAGAAAAGTAAAAAAATACAAACACGAATACTTCTACACCTCCCCCGTTAAGTTGGACTTGGGGAAACACAAGTCCTAACTTGGAACTAAGCTGTTGATGCTGACTGGCAAGAAGAGGCTTGGTGAATAGATATGCAAGCTGGTCTCTGGTGCTCACATGGGATGTCTGGAGAGAGCCTTCTTGAAGCTTATCTTGGACATAATGATAGTCAATATTCAAATGTTTGGTTATGTTGTGGAAGACAGGATTAGCTGCGATGTATTGAGCAGCTTTATTATCACAGAACAGTGTGACAGGATAAGGAATATGGATATGAAGATCTCTGAGAAGATTATCCAACCAAACGAGCTCACTCGTTGTGTCATACATGGCTTTGTATTCAGACTTTGCCGAAGACTTCGATGTTTTTTTCTATTTCTTTGTTTTCCATGAAACCAGCATTTTCCAAGAAAGACACAGTAACCTGTCAAGGACTTTATGCTAAAAATACAGCAAGCCCAGTCTGCATCCATGTAAGCATATAGGTCTAAAGTATTGTTAGAAGGGTAAAATAGACCAACATTAATTGTCCCATTAAGGTATCGGACTAAGTGTAAAGTGACTGCCATATGTGGCTGTCATGGAGTGCTAACGAACTGACTAAAGTGCTGAACTGCATACGATACATCTGGTCTAGTGATACTGAGGTACAGTACTCTACCAATCAACCTCCTACACTGTTCAGGATGAGGGAGTAAGTCCCCATCATCAGTAGACAATTTAAGATTTGTGGGGAGAGGAAAAGGTCACTAATTTGGGTTTCATTTTCTCCATTAATTAAAACATCGTCAACATATACCAAGACAGCAAGGAATGATCCGGAGTCCATTTTCCCTTTAGTAAATAAGGTGTGGTCTTGTTTAGACTGAGAAAAACCATTCTTAAGTAAAAACTTAGTGAACTCCTTGTTCCACTGTCGAGAGGCTTGTTTGAGGCCATATAAGGATTTATTAAGTCTGCATACTTTCCCTTTAGCCTTCTCATATCCTTCTGGAGGTGTGATATAGACTTCCTCATCGAGGTTGCCATGTAAAAAGGCATTATTGATATCTAGCTGGTGTAATGGCCATTCCTCAGTGGTGGCGAGGGCCATTAGAACTCTCACAGTTGGCAATTTGGCAACTAGAGAGAAAGTATGTTTGTAGTCTTTATCTTTTATTGATTAAAAACCCTTACAACAAATCTAGTCTTAAATCTTTCAATAGTCCCATCGGGTTTGAATTTAATCTTATAAACCCATTTGGAGCTAATGGCCCTTTTTCCTGGGGGTAATTCACTACAAAAAATGTTGCTTCCCTCCACATTTAATTTTGCTAATAACCACACTTATAAGTGTAGAAATAATAATTGCCCACACTTATGCTAAATGTGGGGAAGTTAAGTGTGTGGAAGTACTCTCCACACTTAGTGGAAATGCGGGTAGAGCTACATTTTCCACATTTATAAATGCGGAGTAAGTACTAATTATCCACAATTTATGTGTGGCCATTTTACGCTATGCCCACTCTAAAAGATACAAGAAGTCATAGTTTTCCCCACACTTAAAAGTGTTACTAGTATTGTCTTATTTTTTTAAAAAATAATGCTGGTAATTAATATAAAACTTATTAAGTTAAAAATAGAACAATTGGATACAATTGTTTTTTTAATTAACAAGTTTTATACTAATTACCAGCGCGCATCACCCTGCATAAATGAATAAAATTAACAAATCAACAAATTAAAGTAGATCAAACATCAATTAAATAAATTACATAGTAGTGCTGAAAAAATTAATCGTAGACACAGCAAAAAAGACTAAGGTAACTACTAAATATTCTTACATTGTTTTGAATCCATCCTGCTAATTTTTTTATTGCAGGTAGCTAATTTAACATTTTATTGCTCTATATACTATTTAAAACTACATTTTGAAAACATGCCTACAGTCCAACAAGAATATATACAAAATTCTCTATCTTTGTTTTCTTCACTGAGAGATGTTAGCTCTGGAAATGCAACCTGTTAAACAATTGAAACACACAAAAAAAATGAATTATTAGAAATTAAGATAACCAAAGAGGTTAACAAAAATGTAGACTCGGCAGAATCAAGTTTAAAGATGCACAAAAGAGTTTAACCAACTATAGAACCACAACGGAGTTGAACTTGCAAGAATAGAACCACAATCGAGTTCAACTAACAAAAAAGGAACTAATAAGAAACGAAGCACTCCAATCTGACGATGTAAGACATTGGAATAGTTGGAAGATATGATCACATTCACAGCTTACATTGATTCAGCATATACTCACATTGAAAGTATGGCAACAGTCCAAATTCAACAATAACTCACAAATTTATGACACTTAACTGAATTTCACCAATCATCATCAAATAGAAAGAAAAGCAGTATGAAATGACCATAAAACTCCAAATATCTATATCTTTCTCAAAGTTTCAACTGCAAAACCTCTAGGCAACAATCATTATCAATGCTTTCAACAAGTTCCTTGTAAATCTTTCCTACAAGTAACATATTTTCCCTGATTATCACATAGCACCCAAATTCACATCTAGGGTGAATGGCATGGAACAGGGCATACAAATCGTTGAGCAAAGAAAATCAGTGTGCATAAGAAGGCAATTATCAATATAAAGAGTACAGACCATCACCATTTGGAAAATTCACCAGTTTCTCATGTAATTGTACCTTTACCTATGGTCTTCCTATTTAGTTCTCTTCAATAACAACATGGAAACATTGGAATTTCCCACGCAGAAAGCTTCCTTCAGTAATGAACACTTGGATGTTCATGAAAATGATAGGGGTCACTTGGAATTTATACATCCACAAATTCAAGCAGGTAAAGGGCTATAGGTTTAATGCTAAGCACAACCCCCCTTCACCCAACCAAAAAAACGAATCTCAAGACAACTCTTGGGCTAAGCACTTAATTGTATTGCTCTAAGTTGGAACAAAGAAATACCCACAATAAGTTGGAACAAAGAAACACCCAATAATGAAACAGATTCACCAAAGAGATGCTTTAAAGAACAAACAAAAAGATGAAAATCAGTTTCTTACAATAATCACAGCAGAAGTTCTGACATCAAATATGGGTGGACTCACATATGGACCCAGCTTGTGATATTAGTACGAAATTAAACAATTCTATAATCTTCTCGTAATTTAGCCTTTTACTGTGATGGTCAACTACAAATAACCTTCTACTCTGTCAAATAGCTCTTAATCTATGGTCTTTGAGCCCCTAAACTAGTTCTTCCATTGTCTTGCATGAAAACTTGCTACAATATTTGTGTATTACATCGAAAGGTACTGAAATTAAAAAAAAAATCTTACAAAACAAGTATCGAACAACCCAATCAAACTCTAATTGTACCCAAAAAATAAATATCAGCATATAAAACGCTCTCACACCCAAACTACTCCAAGCCTTATAATTCAGAAGGCGAGATTCCTGTCAACAACAACAAAGGTATAGTAATCCCATCCCCATTGCCCCATTAACCAAGTATTGATAGCAAGATTTACCGTTAGTAGCAAAGGAGTGTCTACAATGACGTCGCTTTTGCTCTTTGGAACTGTATACGACACAAAGCCATGGACAGACTCATAAATCCGAAGGCAATAAAGCAATTGGTCCATAACTTGCTCTGCTTATCCCATCGGCCATCGTAGTTTGCTCTCTAGACGACAAAACTGGCACTTGGTGAACATGTATATGCCCATCAAATTGACCAAATTTTATGTGGTCTAAACATCTTGGCAACCAAAAACGAAAATTATAATGCATGAACATGTGTAATTCTGTCAGAAACATGCCTGAATTTGATATTGGGACACCGAAAGAAGAAACCCTAATTGGAACAAATTAGAAGATAGAAAAAGAAGATTCTTGCGAAATAATTTGTGCCAAATTTTCGTATTCGGTTAAATGGCAGTGCAGAAATCAATTCGAAAGATTGTGTCCGAGAACAATTCCAAAATGCAAGATATTTAAAAATTGGATATGGTGAAGGAGATAGATGTGAGGATGATAATTCTGATGAGATGTAGGAGGGGAAAAGGAGAGAGAGATATAAGAGAATCACGACTGCTACCGGCGGGAGAAGTAATTTCATAAGAAAATATATTTTTTGTCCTTCACAAAAAAATTACCCAATATAGACTACTCTAGCGGAGACTGCAAAGTGTAGTTTCCAGGAGCAAAAGAAAATTTTATTTTATTCTTTTTGAAAGTTAATATTTTTAATTTTTTCTTTCTAGCAATAAAAACATCTCCGCAATTACTAAGCGTGGGCAATGCTTATGGGGCCCGTATTTGGCCTGCACTTCCTTAAGTGTGGGCAGACATGTGTGGAAGGATGCATTATATTTTGTAGTGATTCAGTGATGTCCCATGTATGATTTGCTTCTAAGGTGGCAAGTTCATCATGCATGGCCTCATTCCATCCAGGATCTTTAATAGCTTGATCATAAGTATAGGGCTCTTTGACAGATACGACATTGTATAGGGAGGTGGTATAATCATGTTGATAATTTTGGAAATCTCTAGCTTGAAATAGGGGATATAAATGTCAGCTTTAATAGAGCTCGCATAGTCCTGCAACCATGTAGGTGGTCTGGGAATTCTGGAGGTCCTTCTGGGAATATCCTACATAGGTTGGGTTTCTGGTGGTCATGGAGATGAAGAGGGATTGCCATTTATGGGTTGGGTGTGAATGGGATATGGGGGTGTATCAAGGTCAGCAATGGGAAGGTAGGAAGTACGCTCAAAGGATGGGTTAGTAGAAGAAGTTTCTTGAGGCAATGGTCCAGGAGGTCTTATGTGTAAAGGAAAAGTGTTTTCTTCAAACTGCACATATCTTTTGACAAAAATTCTATGGGTGTCAAGATCATAGAGCTTAAAGGCCTTTTGTCCAAGGGGGTAGCTAAGAAATATGCATCTCCTAGCTTTTGGTGAGAACTTGTCAGTGTGTGGAGACAAGTTCAGGTCATAACATAAGCATCCAAGTATCTTTAAATGTGATAGGTCGGGTTTCATGTTCAATAAGGTCTCAAATGAGGGTTTCCATTTAAGTAAACTAGTTGGCATTCAATTAATTATGTAAATAGTAGCAAGAATGCAGGAACCCCAAAACTTTGTGGGAAGGTTAGCATGAATCTTCATAGCTCTAGCTATCTCAACTAGATGTCTATGTTTTCTCTCTATCCTACCATTTTGTTGGGGAGTTCTAGGCACACTTCTCTGATGGAGGATGCCATTTTGATTAAAAATAGATGAGCATAATGACTGAAAAATCTCAGTGCCATTGTCAAATCTAACACATTTCACAGTAGTGGCAAATTGATTTTGAACATAGGAAATAAAATTTTCAATATAGGCAGAAACTTGTTGTTTATTCTACGGTAAGTAAACCCAAGTATATCTAGTGCAATCATCTAGTAGAGACAAGAAGTAATATGCTCCACTTGTGTCTGTAGTTTTGTATGCCCCCTAAATATCAGCATGCACAAAGTGAAATGGTTTGGGAGCAACAGATATACTAAGGGGAAAGGGAAGATGATGAAACTTAGCCAATTGACATGTATCACATATAAAATCATCACTGGCTTTAGCAGATACTGAAATATCATGAAGATGAGTAAGTTTTGACAGTGACATATGTCCCATTCTAGCATGAAGAATGGCTAAATCCTTTGTATTCAACCCTTTAGAATCAAAAGTATTAGAGCGCATTAGATAGGGCACTCTGTCTGTGTTCTGGGGAGAGCTAAGTGCTTCCCTATAAGGAGTACTAAGCATATAAAGCCCTGCTTCTTTAGGTCCAGTAGCCGGATTTCTTTCAGTGGTAGGGTCCTGGAACACAAAATCGTGTTTTGTAAACCAAGTTGTAATATTAGAGGTGTCTAATAGCTTGCTAACTGAAAGCGGATTATTTCTAAACTCAGGCAGGTAAAGCACATCCCTTAGAATCAAATGTTTTCCAAGATGAACATCATCAATGATCTTAACAATTTTAACAGAACCATCAGGCATTCTCACATATATAGGACTTGTAAGTTTTCATTTATTTGTCAGTATGTTTATTTGGTAGGAGATATGGTCTGAGGCCCTGGTGTCCACAATCCAGTTAGTATTTTGCAAGGAATTATCATTACTAAAGGAAGTAGCAATAGTAATATTACCTGCAAAACCATCTCCAATTGAATTTGAACTTATGCCGATTGAGTTATTTGAGGAGTGTTTACCTTTTAAAGCCTTGAGGACTTGCTGGCAGACTGCATTCACCAGGGCAATGTCGATAGAGAGCTCCTCAGAAGAACTAATAAGATGATCGAGAGGAGTTTCTTGAGCACCAACATGAGCACCATTCTTTAGTTTTGATCCAAACTTTTCCTTATACCAATCTGGATACCCATACAACTTGAAGGATTGATCGGCTTGGTGGCCCTTAATCTTGCAACGCTCGCAGTATCTATGATTCTTGCCTTTTCTGAGATCCTTTCTTCTATTAGGCTTCGGTGCAAGTTTTTGAACTATGTAGGCCTTAGTTTCTTAGCTACCTTGCATTACCCTAGTTACTTGCTTTTGCTTCTCTATTTGTTGGATAATATAGTAGGCCCAACTGACTGTGGGGAGAAGATCCACAGCCAGAATTTGTCCCGTCACAGCATCATATCCAGAATTCAATCCTTTGAGGAATTGAATCAATTGATTTCTTAAATCCTTTTCTTGAAGTTTTTTCATTAGACTGCATTTGCAATTTTTTACGGCACTATAGGAACACGCACGAATTGCATCTACCTATTGCAATTCACCCCTATAATTTTTTTAATTTGGAGAAATACAGAGACAAAGGTTCATTTTCTTGAGACAAGAGAGTGAGATTTCGGTGGAGTTGGTATATCAAGGGTCCATTAGGCTCCCCGAATCATTCGGCCAATTCCTCCCAAAGTTCTTTGGCCGATTGAACGTACATAAAGCTTTCGGAGATTTCAGAGATAATCGAGTTTAAGATCCAACATCTTACCATATAATCACATCGAATCCACTTCTGCAATTCAATTCAAGCGACCCATCAACTAACCGTAGCTTCGCTTTTGCCTTGAGTGCCATGCGAGTAGAGTTACTCTAATTAGGGTAATTCATGCCATTGAAAGGTTTATTCGTCAAATGCATACCTGGATGATCCGATCCAAACAAATAATAGAGATCCCTAGACGAATCCCCACTTGTGATGGTGTTCTTGGCCTGCATCTTGATCGAATCGAAATGGATTATGCGATTTAAAGGAACTAATCGTGTGCCAACAATGGCTTTGAGAAGCAGGAATGGATTTGCAAAAGAAATTGGGAACAATCAGGATCGAGAGCCTTGATGCTTTGATACGATGTTGACCAGAGC
>JACYFF010031957.1:42998435-43009271 GCA_017589665.1 Selenicereus undatus
TATCTATCTATCTATCTATCTATCAATCTATCTATCTATATATATATATATATATATATATATATATATATATATATATATATATATACACATATGTCTATATGTACATAGATACATATACATTTGCGTATATATACAAATGTCTGTGCATCTATATATATGTGTGTGTGTGTGTCTGTGTCTGTGTGTGTGTGTACATATATGACACCAAATACAGTTAGAAGGAGGGATATCCGCCATGTTGGCTGCGCGGAGAGAAAGAAGTGTTGGTCTTCAAGGTAGGAGTGTGGAGGATATTGGGGGTGATCCAATGTCCACAAGGGGTATGGAATCTTATCAGAGAGTGATTAGAGCAATATTCCTTGAAGGTTTTAGGAAATCAACTCCTAAAAGCATGTTATAACTCGCATCTTTGGGTGCTTGAATGACAACTGTGGGTAGAGCCATAATCTTATGATTGCGTGTAGTAGTGTCTTGAATGGTGATGAATTGGCCTAAAACAGTTTTGGTTAATTTGGCAATATGACCAGAAGCCACAACCATGTGAAGGGGTTTGCGAAGGGTTTTCCAGTAACGGTCTGGGTAGGCATTGGCCGAGACCATAGTGACATCTTAACCGGTGTTTATCATGGCGTGAAGCCATTTAGGCTTGTGATATTGATATACAAGCTCTACTTTAATATAATGAACCCTAATCATGGATTCAGATGGCTTGAAGAATTGCACCATTGAGTTTAATAATTAGCACTTTTTCCGTGACGGTGGATGTAGTTTCGGTGAGAAACCGCATACCTAATAACAAGTCGGCCTTTGTACCAAAAGGTTCGAACTCAATATGAGTGATCCTTTCGATGGAATGGAAAAGGATGGGAACATATGTAATCTTATGTTCTTGTAATTTTGGATAAAGATCTCGTCCAACATAGTTCTGTTGGATGGAAGGATTGATCCAAATCAGGCCATCACTCCAATTTGTGATGTAGATTTTGGTAACTAGCTGATAGAATCCTAATTTGGACACAAGGGGTCATTCTATGCGATCTCGGTGGTGAGATCGAAGCATAGATCCGTTGATTGAATATCGTCGTGGTAAATTCACTCGATGGTCGAAGAGTGGCTTATGTTGGATATCCATTTCCCAATGTGTTTCTACTTTGGGAAGGAAGGGTCTTCAGACCTGCTGAACTTCACAAACATCAGAAAAGATGTCGTCAATCTCAATATTATCTTTATCAAGAAATTTATCAATAATATGAGTGTTACTTAGCATGTAACTAACCATAGTGTAAATGGTAAAAGGTGAATGATGCAGACTATGTAACAGGTTTGTTCGTTGAAAACTATAACAGAGATTGAGAACACGGTTTGTGTCTAAATCGCTTGTGGGAATACCGTATCCAGGATATAATGTGAATCCTAAATTTTGGTACATGAGGTTGCTTTTAAGGATCCCTATTAAGGCTTCTTCCCTATTAACAATGCGATTATGCATGAGAGTAACCATAATGGGCGTATCTAGTCCTTTATGAAAACTAGCCTTAATATGTATGCGTACTGCACCAAAATGAATATAACCTATTTTTGTACGGTCTTTCTCAGGAATGTCCCTGATTTTCCCTTTTACCTGTTCTAAGGTAATAAGGGGTAATTCAACTTGGCCGTCTACGAGGTTGCCTGGAATGGGTTGTTCCTGCACATTAGTACCGAAATACTGGATATTTTTTCATTTGAACACTTCAAGAAATGTTCTTCGAAATCCTTCGTGTGAATCAAGCTTCATATGCTTGTGCATAATTTTTTGATACTTCATTTTATCAAATAATACCTCTTTCATATAGGTACCTAATGATTCGGCTTCATCAGTCTGTTCATGGGCTGTCTGATCCTCCATCTTCAGAGCTACTTAAATAAGTTAAGACGATGATCTCGTCCTCTAAACTTATATCCGAGTAGGATATCTCGTCGTACCCCGCAATTTGCTCAAATAATTCGTTAGAATATATTCTAGTAAAATTAATTTAATTTGTTTTGGACATTCATTTGCAAAATGTCCTTTTTCATTGTAGTTCCAACATCTGCAATCTTATTTTTCCATCTTTTTAGAGGTGGGTTTATTGGTAAGGTCCTTTTTACATCCTTTCTTCTTCTTTTTGAAACACTTTAATCTTCTTAAACGGCTTCGAAGATTTTTTTAATTTTCTTAGCCTTAAACTTTTTCTTTTTCTTCGGCTTGTCATAGCAACCAAATTTACTGGGGAAATACATTTGGTCTTTGCATTTCAACTTCTTTTGATCTTTCTGAAGTCTTTTTCTTTTGTATGCTTTTTCTCATTCGTTTGCTAGAGTCATTCTTGCAAATTCGATACAAGCTCCTAACGTGTTTGTTCTGTGAGGTCGCTCTGCTGCTTTCCACCTGCTGAACAACAAATCACTCCATGGGTATGGAAGCTTTGTAAATAACATATCGTTATGGAAATTTAACGAATTCTGTGTAGCTGAAGCTACTTCAGCCATGTAATAGTATTTTTCAAATTCACAAATATAGGCATCAAAGAAATTGATATCACATATTTGTAAGTTGTAAAGCATAGAAAGCGGGACCCACACTGGGAGTTTGTTGTTGTTGTTGTTGTAAGTTGTAAAGCATAGTTAAATACTTTTACTTTTTTATACACTTCTCTGCCAACCTATGTTGCGCATAATCTTCTCCACGAAATTCTCTGCGGATTTCGTTTTCAATCGTGTTGATGATTGTTTTGGCATCGTTTGTTGTCGCTCCTCCTAGGTACCTTCCTTTGGTCTCTTCTGGTAATGCTTGATACCAATCTGCAACATTTCCACATAATGTTAGTGGGATAAAGGTTTTTAAAGAATCACCTTCGGTGCGCGTGACTCCTTGATAGATCAAGAGTGCTTTGACCTAATCGTTGATTACCTCATCTGTGTTGGTCACACAATCTATGTTTAACGCTGCACTAGCATTGGTTAGTGGATAAGCATGTCGGGGATGGGGGAATAACTGTTGTCCACCTATCTGTCTAGTTCGTGTAGGTTCATATCTATAACGATACCTATGTGACTCTTCGTCACGGCTTGGCATTTGCTCATCATAATTTGTTTGGGTTTCAGGGTGAGCTTCAGGGGTTGCTCCACCTCCTGATCCTCTCGACTTCAGAACCATCTGACCCGATTCTCCTGTTGACTCCATATTGCATTGTAAATGCAATTCATTAATTCTTTCAAGAATTTCATCTTCCTCTTCAGAATTAGCTTAGTCATATTCTCTTTCCAAGTCTTCTAGAGAATAAAATGTTCTCACCATATTGGTTATTGAAGGATAACCTGGTTTGGTTGGGTCACAGACTGGATTAAGGTGTACGCGTCTCCGTGCAATCCTCTAATATTCTTTGGGTTTAGTCTTTTCTATGACTAACTTCTAGATTTCCCCTAATCCTTCATAAATGCAATCTAGCTTGGCATCTATCGTTTGACCTTTTATGGGTATGGTCCATAACTCCTTATATGGATTGTCCGTACTTGTGCTGGCTTTATCCATCACTTAGTTCAGATAATGAATCTCTAGTTGGGCTAACTAGTTTTGGTTGCACATACCATTCTTGGTTGGCTAATTGGGCTTATTCTAAAATGAACATCCACACTTCTTTATACGTCTCGTGGGTTCTGAGACATGAGGTATGACTCTGATACCATTTGTGGATCTTTTCTAGTAGCTTAACCATGCGAGCTACTATTTACAGAATGATTTTTCGAAGATTTCTTTCTTCGTCGTTGTATAAAGCTTTGATATTTATGGTCATAATTCTGATTATGCCTTCTAAGCATATTTTCAATAAAAGAAGCAGCGTCTTTTAGCTGTTCTAATAGTTCCACTTCTAAATTTAATGAGTTGAGGTGAAACTGTTCTTTATATTCAAAAATAGCACGGGGCTAGGTATAATAATTTCTCTGTCGTTTAACACGAGAGGATGGTAAAAAAACTCTTCACTAAGGGTGGCTCGTCCTTGTTGGGTTACCCTAAGCAAGTCCTTTTTGACCTGTATTAAGAACTCTGTATTGGACTGTTCATTTATACATTTTTCAAGAGCACGATCAATTATAGCTTTAATATGCCTTTGTTCAATAGAGCTAGGGTTCATTAGTGAAATCTAGGTTTCAAGCAATCATGCAAGATCAATACTAACATTGATATATGCACCAATAAAATAGTTAGTAAGAGCGTATCTGTATCAAGAAAATCTTTAAGCAAAGGTTTGATCAATACCTTACTGGGCAACTGCCTCTTCTGCCTATGACCTCCTATCTCAACGGCTACTCCTCAGCAACCAAAGGTACTCCAGATCTACTACTATGCCAGAAAGATGTTGTTCACACAAATATACAGGAACTAACTTCTTTATTGATGATATCAATATTACAACGATATGTTATGATCGCTCTACTCCCTAAGGGAGTTACTACTGACTCATGATTTTAGACAGAGTTTTTCTTTTTCTTTTTTCTGATGCCCTTACAAATGAGGGAGCATCCCCTTAAATAGGTTGTTGAGCCCGTCAGGTTACATCTGCTTTTCCTAAAGCAGCAATAATGCAATTATAGCTTTTAACTAGTGGACAAACTTTTGACTCATCACTACTTTACATAGTGCGGGTACTGTTGAAAGTGCGGTCTGCTTTTGACTGTAGTAGATTCCTTGTAGTACAATAATTGAGCTGCTTTATTGTCAGCATTCGTCCTTTACCGATGATAGTGGCAATTATTGAGCATCTTCCTTTTGGAATGGGCCCAACACACTTCCAGATTAAATGCGACGTGGAAAAATACAACACCCTTGTGTTTTTGTGGAGTGTAGAAGGCCACATAGGTGAACCTGTGAGGGGAAGCTTCCTGGAATTCGACAGGCGTTGATAAGGCTGATTGCACTTATCTTATTAATGGCGTCGTATCTAGGCGAACAGTTCCCTTCTACGTATAGGAACATATTATTGGGCGAATTGTACAGAAATCCCTTGTTAGTTTCTCGAATGTAAGATAATTTCTTCAAGAGGACAGCAAATCCTTCTGCTCTGCGATGGCATATCTAGAGCTCATTGACTTCAGGACACTGTAAAGCCTTTCTTGGTCTGATTTTAATATTAGCTCTGTTGGGAGTGCAGAGTTGGATGATTAACCACCCTGGAACTGGTACTGGGTAGACTTCTGGACTGACCGAGAGAAATTTGAGAACGACCATGTCTAATCGTGAACTCTTTCTGAATTTCTTGACTGCTTCAATTATGGCTTTATGTAAGCCAAGGATTTCACGGTTTCCTGGGGAGCTTGTGATGCTTCCACAAAAGTCATAAATCACGGCTTGCGATACTTCATTTGGATCGCTACCTGTAAGAAAGTGAATTCTCAGGTATAATCCCGATGTGTCAAGAATTTGACTGTTAGTCCTTTGGGCTGTATATACCCAATTCGTATAAGAGCGATATTGTTCTATCGTTAAAGCCTTTTTCATGGCTGGTTCTTGCATAGGCTTTGATGCCTTGTTTATGACGAGGGTGAACTCATCCTCCTCTGTTTCTGAGGAAGCGGATGACATAACCGCCTTGCCTTTCGTTTGGAAAGTAGACAGAGATGCTTCTCCATGAAGTATTTCATCCTGAAATATTTTAACCTTTTCAAAGGATTGGAAAAAGGTTTCATGAAGGTCTTCATCAATTTGAATGGCTTCGATAGCCAGAATGTCATCCAAACTAGATAAGGCTTGTATGATGTGAGGCTGGATATCCTCGTGCAGAGCCTTTTGTAGCTCAATTAGCTGCTCCTGTGCCAGGCACAATTCGTGGATAGCCATTTCCACCAGAACTTTAATGTTGTTGATGGCTTGAGGTTCCTCCTTTGTTATTGGCTTCTCTGCTAAGAAAATCAGCAAGATCGTTAGTCCTGCATTTAATATGTTCAATATCAAATTGATATTTCTGAAAATATTGTTGCCATCTATGGCGACGCTTATACTCAGGAGTATAAGGCAGCTTATTAAAAATATAAGCTTTCACATTAGTGTTATCAGTCATGACAAGAAATTTGACTGTTAGTATAAAGAAATGGAATTTAGCAAAACTCCGTTTTAGAGCTAATAACTCTTTTTCATTACTATGGTAATTAACTTCGGTTGGTTTGAAGCTACCATTGGCATATCTACAGATATGTTCTTTGTAATCAGACTTTTTTGCCTTGAGGACACCTCCCTAATATTTATCTGATGCATCCGTTTCTACTATCAGCCGGTCCCCTTGTTCAGGAATTGTTAACTTAGGCAGTTGGACACATAGCTTTTTTAACTGTTGTACCATGCTTGTATGGTAATCTTGCCACTGCTGATTCATTCTCTTTTTTAAGAGATCTTGTAACAATCCTCTTAACCAGGCTAGGTTAGGGATGAACTCATTGATGTAGTTAATAGATCCTAGGAACCGCTCAAACTGTTTTCGGTCGGTTAATTTGTCAGGAAAGTTTGCTATTTTCTCGTAAACATGGGGTTGCATTTCAATGCCGGTTTGGTCGATCTTAAGACCTAAGAACTCAATTTGTTCTTTTGCTATTTCTGTCTTTTTTACAGAGAGAATTAGACCATGATCACGGCTTTTCCGGATGAATTTCATCAGGTGCATAGAATGATCTGCAATATTAGAGGAAAAGATGAGGATATCATCTACATAAACAAGACAAAAATCAAAATAGTCGCTAAAGATACTATCCATTCTACGTTGGAATATCTATGGGGCGTTTTTGAGTCCCATGGGCATAACATTCCAAATGTACTGACCTCGGGGAGTACTGAATGCTGTCAAGGGTTTTGCTGAATCCTTGAGTTTAATCTAATAGAATCCAGATTTGCAATCAAACTTATAGAACCACTTTTTATTAAGGGTTTTGTTAATAAAAAGTTCCTTATTAGGAAGGAAATAACTATGAAAGATGGTTAATTCGTTAAGCCGTTTGTAATTGATAACCATTCGAGGCTTTCCTCATTTTTGTTTCGAATGATTATTAACCATAAAAGCAGGACTACTGTGACGACTTTTGTTTTCCTCAGTGCTTTTGAAGGCTAACTATTTTTCTTCGAGTTCTCGAAGCTAGATTTTGAATTCATGCTCATCAGTTTGATTGTATTGCATAGGTTTTACACGTACAATAGAGTGTGCTTCTTTGAGTTGAATGTCAGCATACGACTTGTCTTCATCCCAATATTTTAAGGGATTGTCGTCAAAGTTAGCTTGAAGAAGAGCTTTAACTTCTTCTTCTAGACGAAATTCCAAGGCTTTTTGCGTTGTGTGTAACGCCTGAATAAGGACAGAGGGATTTTTTGGCAGTTTTTGCCGATATTTGGGTTCTTTTTTAGAGGGATATCCACCATGTTGGCTGTTCGAAGAGAAAGAAATGTGGGTGCACAAGGTAGGAGTGTGGAGGATATTGGAGGTGATCCAATGTCCACAAGGGGTATGGAATCTAATCTAAGAGTGATTAGAGCAATATTCCTTGAAGCGTTTTAGGAAATCAACACCTAAAAGGATGTTATAAGTCGCATCTTTGGGTGCTTGAATGACAACTGTGGGTAGAGGCATAATCTTATGATTGCCTGTAGTAGTGTCATGAATGGCGATGAATTGGCCAAAAATAGCTTTGGTTAATTTGGCAATTTGACCAGAAGCCACAACCACGTGAAGGGGTTTGCGAAGGGTTTTCCAGTAACGATCTGGGTAGCCATTGGCCAAGACCATAGTTACATCTGAACCGGTGTCTATCATGGTGTGAAACCATTCAGGCTTTTGATATCGATATACAAGCTCTACTTTAATATAAGGAACCCTAATCATGGATTCGGATGGCTTGAAGAATTGCACCATTGTAACGCCCCAAATTAAACATGTTTCATTGTTCATATTCTCCTTAATAAATCACTCAATTGTAATTTAATGAATCCAATGATAAGGGCGTTACCGCCGTCCAAAAGGACAAGGCTTGAAACCTAAGTGTTATAAATAACACAGTTAAGCATAACCCCCATTGTACACATTCACATATGATTATCCATTCACAATCAAGTGTTAACCAATGTAAGGTTTATAAACCATAGTGAGATAATTCACCATGTAACCTACATCTTCATCCACAGAAGAATTCAAAATACAACGTTAAAGTGTGCATATACGGCATTCCTTCTGATCCATCTGGATTTCCCTGCTTCACTTATTCTCTTCAGCTGATTTGTTGGCATGAGGGCAATACTCAGAGCATTTGCCTAAAACAAAACATGAAAAACATTTCGAACTGTGAGCCGAAGCTCAGTACATGCGTTCCTGAATTGTTAAATGATCATTGAACACTTATTGGGCCCGCTTTGCAATTCATTTTAAGTTAAAACAGTGAATGAAATAAAAGTAAAACTGTATTGCTAGTTATTATCTGATAGTGAACCCCTTGATACTGTTACGACCTATGGATAAGTGTACACCTGCCAAGCCGATCGGGGACCTGGCTTGAAGCCGCGCGGGTAACTGAAGGGCGAATGCCCTGTAGATGATAACTGATGAGGTCACTAATTAACTGATAAATCACTGTGTAAACTGATTCATTGATGTACTTACCAAAACATGATAACGTTGATAAATACAATCTGATTTCTAAAGATACAGGCAATGGACGTACTTGAAGTCTTTAAAATGATATTTCACTTGATAATACTTATGTACAATGGAAACGATAACTAGGCCTCAACTCTGTTTCATAAATGTCATTGTAAGTATGTGTAGTCAGTAAATGATCCTTACGCGCCTAATTGAGTAAGTAAAAATATGTGTAACAGAAATTGAGTAATAAAATGGGATACATAACTTGTGCATTTCAAATAATAAATTAAATCGGTTAGAGTTATTGAACTTGAAATGCAACAAATTGAAGTAAAATAGACCAAATGAAAATGATTGAGTAATAACGACAAGATTTTAATTGATATAAATGACACATGGTTTGCTGATATTTCTGAAATGGATAAAGGAAACTGTGAAGCTTCTGAAAAGGATAATAGAATGGTTAATGCCTCTGAAATGGATAATAGAAGGTTTAATACTTCTGAAATGGGTGACAAATGGTTTATGCCATAAGGGGTGCTGCGAGGTTCATATAACACCCTAACTTGGTCCAAAGGACACTGATTTTGAGTTATTAATCTGCTCACTTCCCAAATTTCAATTTCATACTCATGTAACTCAGTTTTCAACCCAAGTAAGCTTCTGTACATTTTCAAAATGAAATCACTACACTTTGTAATTTCCTTGCAACACCCAAAATTATATAGAAACTTACAACAAAAAAAAATTCAAATGTCACGGTTTCTGTATTCACTCATATTACCGTTTGATGGTCTGCATTAGAAAATCCATATCTTTCACTCCCAACCTCCAAATGAGAAATAAAACCCCAATATGAAAACTTCACAATGTCCTATAAAACTATTATTTAGGACACAAAGCATGATTCACATAATAAGGTCCCTAAAAGCAGGGTAGAACACAGACATGCATAATTTCTGATCAATCTGCGCAGTCGTAGTAAAACGACCATAACTTTTTCCACAGAACTCGGATTAAGGAAATTCAAGAGGAATTTTAAAGATACCTAATTGATCTATCCACACACCAAAAATCACAATTTTTAAGTGACCCTATCAATACCAAGTTTTCCGTGAAGTTACTGTTCCAGTTCAGTTCCCAGTTTCGATGCATTCTGTACAGTCTTGAGTAAATTGGTCATAACTTTGTCCACACAACTCAAAATTGAGTAATTCCAAATCCTATTGAAATATAACGCAGCAAGATATCACTGCACGAAAAATCATGAATTTTGGATGTACCAAACAATACCAGTTAATTCCCAAAGTAGCCCCTATTTCAGGTCTGTTTCCCAGCTTTAACTCACATATTTTCAATCTTTTCTTCACATAACCACCCACTAAAATCACTCTTTAACTTATATAAATCAGCATAAACATCTTGATATTCATTACCAATGCTAAAGATCACAAAATCGCATTTAAAACAATCAAAATTCAACACTTGAACATGAAGCTTGCATGATTAACATAAAACCCTAACCCTAGCTTCAACTCCAACATGATCCATCACCAAGATGATTCTTAATTCAATAAAAACAACATAATCCACCATCAAAACAATCAAAACAAGAAGCAAAAACCAATAAGATCAAGGATCAACAACAAAATCAGCATAAGAGGTGAAAAGAATTACTCACTTGGTGCTTAAAAAGAGGCATGAATGATTCTTGGTGCTTGAAGGAGTGAGAGGGATGGTTGGGGTGGTGAGTGGTGGTTGTTTGGTGGCTGTTGGTGGCTGTTTGGTGGCTGAAATGGTGGTGGTCCGGCTGCTTGTTGCTGCTGCCATGACTAGAGAGAAGGAGGAGAGAAATAGGAGAGAGAAAATGTCTAGCAATCACTTTGTGCAAATGAAACTTAGGCAAACATAATACTTGGCTGAGCATTAAAAGCCCAAAAGCCAATTTTGCTAATCATAATTAAGGACCAATTAAGAGTGAATAGCTAAACAAATGAGGGTCAAGTCTCGTTGAGTCGAAATCGGCCCTAAATGGGCTCGGGTTGGAAAAAAAATGTCAAACCCGCTGCGATAATTAAATTTTTTTTTTATTTAATATGATGCCATGAAAAAAAATTTAAACATTTAAATCATAATTATTGAGGCCTAATATCAATTTCTCCGAAAAATTATTTTCGGTAAATGAAACTCGAATTGCAAA